>CM055971.1:25852500-26452500 GCA_029531755.1 Holothuria leucospilota
TGATATTAATGGACAAAGCTTTGTGCATCACGCAATCCATGCACGGCAAAATGCTCAAGCGTCTTGCGTTCGTCAGTTGAAACTTTTAACGTACTTCTCAACTGGATGATAACACGACCGGAAGTCTACTTTCAAACTTTCCTCATGTCCAACGTACACTGTAAAAATTGATTAACACTTTTTTGTAACAGATAATAAACGGGTCTTGGCGTTTATGTAAGAGAAAAAAACAATAAAATACATAAGCAAATTAAACGTCTAAAACGCCAACTTTAACACATTGATGCCACTTTAACGCCATCTCGTAAACACGTTTATGCGTTTATTTCATGATTACTGTAAACATCAAGTTGTTTTTACTTAAGAAAAATTAACATATATATAAATCATGTAAACGTGTTTGCGGAGTGCACTTTAATTGACGTCATTATCCTTATCATGTGTTAATATTCGTTCAGTCATTTACTGTGCGTATCCATTTTGTTGTTCGTTTTCTAATTCTTAAACGCCATATATGTGTTAAAAAATGAAGACGTCTATTTTTACAGTGTAAAATAATTAACTTGCTTAAAATGTTTTACAATAAAAATAACTACCTATATGTACAATGTCATCTTCCTCGTCTTAAGTATTTAGTTAACAATGCTCAAATATTATTCTTGCGTGGGCGTATTTATAGTTTTCGTACTTGTAACCTATAGCCTACCATGTCGTAAGTCGTAAAACAGTAATATCGATAGCTGTAATCCCGCTGAGTTCTTTGTTAAGGTTTATGTTGTATGAGTGGGCGTAATGTCCCTTTGATATTTAAAAGTTCTTAGAACTTTCATTTTGCCAAGACAAATGGAAACTCGTAAAAAACTTCCGTTTTTGTCTACCAAGAAAGAACGGTGTACGATATCTTTATTAGCCTACTCTGATCACGCTCACTACACCTTCAAGTACTGACAAAAGGCCACAAAGCCGTTTCATTTGTCACTGGATGTATGGCATATACTGAGATATCATCCATTTTTTCACAAGGGCATGAAAGTGCCTTGGAAGGGGGGGGGGGGTCGTCAAAGATGCATCCGCCCTTTTCCGGAGTGCTATAAATGAAGATGATTGTTTGTCAAACATCACTGATCATGTAATCATGTAAAATTTGTGTGGAGAAGACATTACGTACCTCTTACCAAGGAACAGATGAAGTGTTTAGGGGTGAAATATATTTCAGAGTGGGAAGTATTTAGCAGGGGCTAGTGACGGGTGAGGTAATAATAATAATTTCAAATATTTTCTAGGGAGCGAATGTTTTCAGAATATGGTTCTTCCAATCGCTATACCCTCGGTAACTATACTTTCCTGTAAATCCTCAGCCAAAAATGTGGTGGAGTGAAAGTATGCTTCCGCCCCTACAATTCAAGGACAAAACCCCTTATTTGTTCCTTCCGTAAAACTGTCAGCATTTAGCAGTAATTTTCTTTACACTTTACCCAATATATTGCACCAAATCGTAACTAAGGACCCTAAAATATTGAACAATTTTTGAAAGGGAACACCCCCTCCCCTAATTAGACTCTTCCTCAAAAGCGACGGTCTGAAATAACCTCAGTCGAGAACAGCTTCCTACGCCTATGCTACAGTTTAACCACATTTCAGCAGTGTAAGATTTCCTACTGAACTATGTATCAAAACTTGATAAATATTACCATTTTTGTTTTGTTTTTACTAGACCTTATGCATTGACGTCACGCGACGTCATTCTGGAGGCAAGACAATCAAGCACACTGCGGACACAACGTAGACTTCGCACGCGCGTGTAGTAGAATTGCGGCCGTATCCGACAGGTTCACAAATCAGCTGTCTGCATTTGTTGGTGTAACTTTATTGCGATGATTCGCGTTTGCCTCCAAACGAGTTAGAGTTAGATGTTTACGGCTCAGCTTCTAACCAATTGGTTTAAGTCGGGAAGGCCAAGGCCTTTTTTCCAGATGTGGCTCACGCCGGGCTTGTTTTCCCTACTCCGTTGCTTAAGCTGAGTACCAAGCACAACGGCAGTAGGTTCCATTTTTAAAGTCTTTGATACGACCCGGCCAGGAGTCGAACCCCAGACCTTCCGGCTGCAAGTCGGATGCTCTAACCACTTGACTAACGAGGGAGCACTTTCTGCACTGTGACGTCATATGCATAAGGTCTAATGATAAACAACTAACAGATCGATAACACAAGATACCATTACATACCGTACTCCCTAAATGTAAAAGAGTGGATTTCACTCTTCGAAGATTGCCTACAGTGACCACTCTTTCTTCGAGTAAAAATTTCACTCTGCTGGGAGTGGTAATTCACTCCAAATGAGTGAATTACCGGTACCACTCCGGGCAGAGTGGAATTCCACTCGAAACAGAGTGGTCACTGCAGCCAATCGTCGAAGAGTGAAATTCTCTCTTTTACATTTAGAGAGTATATGTTTCGAAGTAACTCGGTTCTCTTTCTGTATCCTGAAAGTGGATTTAGCACTTTCCTAAGCAAAACCAATACGAGTTTTAGAACAATGGTTCTCATTCGGTTCCAAAATGACGGCTTTTAATTTTATTTTATAAAATGAATATTACAATACGGTAAAGACAATTTGTTTATTCATACTTATGAAGAATTTTAAAATGTCGCAAACGTACAAACAGTATAGCTTGTAAAGCTCGAATTACCCCAAAAGCAGCGGTTTTTGAGTAAATGGGGTAATTTGGCCCCATCCTTTAACCTAAAATATGACGAGCCTATAGAGATGTTAACAGGATTATCAAATGTAGTAAGAAGAAGCACAGGATCCATGCTTTCTTTTGCCTTGCGAAAATAGTATCATCAAGTATATCTACAATTACGGAATATATTAAAGTGAAAGACGGAGAATTAAGTTCCTATGAAGCAAATTAGGGTCAGCATAAAGGTGAGAGTTCGTGCAAATTTTTTACCCTCTGACTCATTATTGGTCTTAAGTACCTATATGGCAGGTGCCGAGAATGTCAAATATAGTCTTCGTAGCTGGACAAATGTTTTCTCCCTAAACCAGTCAAATCACAGGCTTGTGTATTAGAAAAAGGAACACGTGGCCAACCTCATCTCGGCTCTCAAGGATGTTTTTGGCAACTCAGCCTCAGACTGTTTTTGCGATGTACTTAAAACACTAAAGGTTTTCGAAATTAAAGACCCTCAGGAAAACTACTGTATATTTAGCTCTTTTATAAGCCCGGCTTGAAAACTTGGCAGGGTAAAAATTTTCTAAAGTGTAGGAAAGAAGGACAAACTTATTAGTTTCTCGTCACATGTTCTTTGTGGTCGCGATGTACCCATTTTTATGTTTTACAAGGAAACAACAATCAGTTTCTGAACAGCTGTATGGGCAAGTTTCACATATAATTTGACGTCACAGCGCCATCTTTTTTTAGCAACATTTTATTCTTTATTTCAGTAGTGCGATTCACTTAAAAAGTTTTTAGAAATGTTTACGTTGAGGGCAGCATTTTTAATTTTTTTTACGGACAAAATCTACGGTGGTGCCAGGTGGAGGCAGGAGAGCCATGGCCCCGACTGGGAAGGGTATACCTTCCCGCAGGGAAAGTTTCGAATATCGTCGGGGAGCCTTAGTGGGTAAGATAAAACATGTAATACCCGACGGCGACCAGCCGCCCAGACGGATTGCTTGATTTTGCTCTCAAGAAATGCAAATTCTTCAAAGAAAATTGAAAATTTTCTCCAACGGAAACCTAGAATTTTCAAAATTGTTCAATCAAAACTCCAGTATCACATTATTTCAATAAAGCCCCCAAATTTCATTTTTGGTTAATAAAAGCACCAAACTTTTGCCTACGCCGTCCTTTTTTCAGTCCTTCACATTTGTTCCTCTCTCTTACACTCTCTGTTGACATGAATTGAGCTTTTTTCTCCTTTAATTTGAAATTTAACCACATTTTATAGGCTATAAGTGTGCGACTTGCCTTTGCAAAGACTGATGCACGAATCTCCTCCAAATGCACCTTACCAGACGGAGAACTGTCGTTCTACAAGTGTGATATGTTTTCGCTGTTTAGTGGGCTGGACAAATCTAGACGGGCACGTGTAAGGCCTTTACACTGTAAAATATCCCGTAGTCCTCGATAGGAAACGGACAGGGTCTTGGTTCAGACGGTAAACAAACATTTCATCTTAGGCACTTCAGATAAGGTGAAATCGTTTTAGACACTGGGTGTGTGCCTTTTTGCTATTGTCGGCAATTTATTTCATCTGTGGCGATGAATTGCAGGTGCTATAGCGACAATCATCACTGCTAAAGCGAGAATAACCTACCATTAACAAATTATATCGTGCAGACAAAGTAAGGCAATAAATTATATACGAGCTAGTTAAATATGAAGAAATGACTAACTTATTACCTTAAATGAGAATATTTCTAGCAAGATTTAATAGGCCATCCCCTCCAAAAATCTACGAGACTCCGTTCTCTTACTACTAAAAACTTTACAAACGTGCGCACACCTGTTTGTAATAGTTTCTATTACTTTAGAGTTCCCACCCTGCAGTTTTGGATCACAAGTACACCAAGGTAGTGCGTCTATGGTGTTAAGTCCTTGGTCAGGTCTACGTCTCGGCCATCCCTGTATTTGTGAGTCTCTCTCAGTCTCTGCAAGATCGATTTTTAAAGGACAAAATGACCTCGGTAATCGCCACGTAATAGATTTCCGTTGTTCATCAGTTGGTTAGTACCATGTTTTCCAAAGTCCCCTCGACTCTCTGGCGAATTAACCTAAGGGTGGAACCAAAGTTACTCCCGAAGGAGTTCTGCTCCCCAAAGGTGCTACGTCCACGAGAGGACAACAAACTCACCGTGACCAGTCTCTCGAACTTCACACGCGCCCTCTATGTGGACATGGTCACTTTCGTTGTAATAGTGTAATCTTTACTATTCACATATTAAATTGAACACATAGGCGAACGGATCTGGAGTTAAGACCCTTGCAAGCAAAAAAGCATAATCTTCTTCAGTGACGTTTTCAGGTAGTCAGGAGTGTCTTCATGGGAGAGCGCTTGGACCTGAACCCGGTAGCGATGCCGGTCAAAATGTTAGCGATGGGGACCAAGCCCAATAGCATAGCTATATTCACTTCCGGTGACGGTTCACTCTAACAACAGAATAGTCAAGAGCACAAAAAATGTCTTCACGAATAGGGCTGGATCTAGTATCTTCAAAGGCGCAGAAACTTGTTCTCGATTGGGGGGGGGGGGGTGGAGCCGTCCCAACGTATTGCAACGTAGTGGGCAGATTGTGAGGAAAATTACTGCAAAATTTTATATTTTTTACAGAGGGAACGAATAAGGGGGTTTTCGTCCTTGAACTAAGGGAGTAGGAAGCATACTTCCGCCCACCACATTTTTGACTGGAGGGCTTTAGCCCCAGTCCTCTCTTCCCTACTTCCTACTCCTGTGAGTATCTCCGTTTACCAGGGCCATTTGTGAAAGGTTAGAATCAATGGGGGCACTGATCGTTAGCCGGGCAGGCTACGTAAACCACCATTTTGAATAACAAAAGGTCTGATATTGTATGCCAGTCAATTTGCCAAATTGAGTAATCATGGGCGGCGATCCCAGGGGCAGAGGGGACATGCCCCCCCCCCCAATATTGAGAACAGATCGCCTCCCCTGTGAGTAATTGTTAAACAAGGTTCCATTTCTGCTGCGTGGTTCGATCTGTCCTAGTTTTGTGGGAAATATCCGATTACTCAGCGAAAAGATTTTATACATTTCATTGCACGCTAACTAGTTTCTTCATCAGAGCAGTCAGAATGGGAAAGGGTGGGTGGGGTATGCAGCCTCACTGTAAACTGTGCATTTTATTTTCAGTGCAGTTGTATATACATTCCACATAAAAAGCAACTGAATCAGACAAAATCAACAAAATGATTCAGATGAATAACATGTTTACACAATTATCATTTGCAACTAGTGATATTACAGTTATGATACGGTATATAATGTTGTGGCCCATACAGCTTTATCGGGGCAAGCTTGTATGCATAAACCGTGGCGGTTTCGCGATTGTTTTTTTCTAGGACGAATGTTGGCAACGTCAGCTTTTACCTTAATAGTATCTCTGAGAGCAACAGGGGTAACGCCGAGTGGGGGGTGAGGGGCCATGCACCCCCGTCCGGGAAGGTTGGTATACCCCACTCCCGTCGGGAAAACTTTCAAATTTCGTCGGGGAGCCTTGCTATTTACAATGAAATATGTAATCCCCGACGACGTTTCGGTCGCTCCGACGAATTTTTAGTTTTGTTCCTAAGAGGGTAGAGTTCTCAATAAAAACGTCAGTTTTTCCAATTTTCCTTATTACATCCAATTTTTTCAAATTTTCTTTCATAAAAACCGAAATATTCCAATTTTCTTCAATAGAGACCAAAAGTTTTCCGCACACTCTACTGCACCAAACGTTTTTGCGCTCTACATCATTTCGGTAACCAGTCGCTTTTTCGGGGCTTCGGGGTTAATTGCCGGTCCCTGTTGAGGAGCCTGGCCCCTGTCGGGAAAATCCTAGTGCCACCCCTGGATAAAACCTGAAAATTGTTTTTCATTTTTTATGATTTCGATAGGAAATTTATCACCCCCGTTTCGGTTACAGAATTGGATGTGTCTCTCGCACGATCTCACGCCTGGCTAACCTTATATTACTCAAAGCATAGCTCCAAGATGCATTCCACTCGTTTGACCAGCATATATCGATCCTCCGACCAATTGCCTTTTCCAATATGCACATATAAACGATATGATTGCATAATTTAGCACCGAATTACTCCTTGAAGTTATAAAATCGCAACATCGCGATTTTTCGGTAATTTTGCTTTGCACTACACTTATGTTCAGTTTCGTGACGATTTCCCACTAAGTCCGCCGACCTCATGTTCTTGGTAACATCATTGACGTATGAGCCGCTGGATTAACACTTCTATAACCCTTCGATATGATATGCGTGGTAAATATGCCAGAAGTTGAGATCTTTGTGCGCATCATATTTTTAACCGTTTTATGCGATTTGGGAAACGTTTGAAAATTCGAGCGAAACCATTTCTGCACCTCCCACTCACCTCAAAGTCATAGCGACCCCTTACGCTTTTGTTTTAAAAGAAAAAAACTTTGAAATTTTGAAGTTTTATACCACGTTTGAAGTTATGACAATAAAATCAGGACTAGGGAAGTGTTGCTTTTACCATCTTATGATATGAAACAAACTACTTCCAACAGTCCATGTTGGCATGATAACCACACATCCCTCTTTATAAGTATGTTACGTGGGACATTAATACATCATTGTTAGCAAGACTAAACCAGCGAGTTTCTTTTCAAATAAGGCATGACAGGGTATGCGCATGCGTCAATTGTGGGCCTAGTGCAATGTAATCTCTAGTAACATGAGTATAACATTTAAACTAGTTATCACAATGTTATCTCGGAAATAATCAATGTGCAGTGTTTTCCGATAGGTTAAGTGACGTAATTTAATTACGTACGGTATTAAACAGGTCTCACAACGGCCTTTGTCTTTCTGAAGAACCACCTATTACAAGGGGGAAATGTACATGAGTGATTTTTTTTTGCAAATGATTTTTTTTTTCGATAAACAGCTCAAATTTGATCTGATTTTCATAGCTTTCCGTTTAACAAACTAAAAGTCACGTACAAGAGTTCCTCCTTAAATGCCCCCTTGAACACAGCCTTCACATTAACATTTGAACCTTACTTACGAGTTGGGGAGACAGTTGCATTTTTCTTTTTGAAGATGGTTAAAAAATGGACAAAAACCGGTGTGCATTTTCGATTTTCCCTTGGACAACAGTTTTTTTAAACAATGCAACTCTTACGTACATTCATGACCGAAAATGATGACCACAACTAAATTTCACCAGTCCGTTTCGGAGAATACTTGAAAACATCAACAAAATATTTTTAAGAGTTAGAGACTGGCAAAGTGAAAATAAGAGGAAAGGTGTGGGTGGGGGAGGGGAGGAGGTAGGGTTGGAGGTAGGGTTGTTCAGAAAACGTTATATAGTACTCCTTATCCTGCATGGTGGTTGTAAACACATGTGAGCATTAGTAGAGCGGAGACAGCTTTTAAAGAATATGTCCACGGTCCCCGGGGAATAAAAAATAATTGGGAATACGTGTTTCCCTTTAGCAGGATCAAATCCCTTGACTTCCTTCATTTCGAACAATGAAAGGAAAAAGAGTTCGTATTCTCAGCTATACTAGCTCCTGGAAACAGCACACTCAGAGCGAAAAGTATGACAGCCCTTACCGAAATAAAAATCTTAAAAGTTTATTTCGAGATTTTTATGAATCTTCACCGTCTTGGCAACAGCGTGAGGAAACTCACCTTTATCTCTAGTTTTATTCGGAAAGCTTCCTTGGGTCAAATAGCTGAGTGAGAAATGCTGCTTGCTTACTTCAGCCTCTCTATCTTGGTTATTAAAAGGAAAGCGCTACCAATAGATGACATTAAGGTAACATACCTTCAATGAATCCTTCGTTGACTTGCACGCTAATTGGAAAATTATAGAGGCCGCTAAAACCTTGTAGAAGTTTTCGCCACGTACAGGCTACCTCTCACAAGAAAGCTGACAAGTTGGCCATTCATGGCAATTTCAGTTTACCATACCATGATCGTGAAGACTTTTTGCTAGCGGAACTTAAGCTTCCGTACTTTACCCAAAGCCTTTTTACTCAGTCAAAGCCTAATATACGACCGCCAGCTTCTAAGCCCATGACGTCCCCAAGATTGCTTCCATTAACCCTTTTTTGCCACCTGTGATAATTCATGTAGTCTACTTTTATGTCAAATTGACAAAAGACCACATTCGATTTGGTAACATATCACAAAAGTTACCCCAATGTCTCTTCTTGGTGTTTTTTGTGAAGGTGAACAAATAGACGCATTAATGTAACTAGGCAATGGGGGAGTGCTACCTTAGGGATATCTAGAGACCCTATAGTGGGAGAAATTGGCCAATTTATTTCATGGGCGCCATTTTGGAGCCAAATGTTAACCACGGTCAGATATCATATACACTGTGTGCGTACAGTTTTCCGTACAAAATGTAAAACAAAGTGAGTTACAGCGTTCTGTTCTCTGGTGACATTCGTAGTGGTGGTCCTAGAGGTGACTCTGGCTGGCACTGTCTGCCGGATCCTTTAGTTTATCACCCCGTGCAAGAAAAGCCGTCCTGGGAGGGGTCAAGGGGAGAGGATAAGACCCTCCAGTTTGAGTAACTTTTGCTAACAGAAAGTGACGAAAATGCTGAATGGTGTATGCTAATTTGACAGTTTTAAAAGTGATTTCGTTTAAAAAAAACTCATTTTAGTGAATGATTATTGTTTTTGTGCTGGTAACAAAGGGGAGGGATAGGCCTATTCTGGACTGGGTCTACTGAGATCAGAGCGATCCCCTGCTTTCTGAGAAAACTACTAGGATGTTAATGCTGGATGGCACAGATGCAAAATGGTCCTTTTTATGGCAAGTTGTAAACAAGTTGAACTAATCATTTAAGATTTTTCATTATCTGGTGAGTTTCAGGACAGGGCTCGGGGTCTGGGGAAAGGGGTAATTGGGGGCGTACTTCCTAGTGAGACTTTTTATTTTATGAAAAAGCCTAGGCCTTCTATAGGGTCTCTAGGGCAATGTGGGCAATGTCAATGGCTATATTGCCAAGAACTGGTTTATCATAAGTGTGTTACTTTGTGACCGATCGGTTTTATTTCTTTATGTTTTATTATGATTTGGTCATTTACTGCAACTGAAGTCTCATATCTTTCATATCATTCCAGACACCCGCCGAACATAAAAATGATAAAATAGTAGGAAATCTGAGTTTTACCAATTCATAAACCACCGATGCGACAAGAGTTAAATCGTGTGAAGTAAAGACTCCCCGAAATTTGATGGCTTGTCCAGGTTGGGCAAGTGTACCTCCGGAGAGGAGGGGGGGGGGTTTGACCAAAATTCCAAATATGGGAGGATATAGATACTTCCACTTTCAAGTCCGAAAATTCCTTCTTTGTCCCGTGCGTGAAAAATATAGCCTATGGATAAGGAAGGGACAGAGTCCATTCATGAAGAATCTACAGGAGCAAACCGTACAGAGAATACTTCCCCTGGTGCTTTCTTTTAATATTGTTTGCGGTAGGTCTGATCTAGCGCAAAGTTTAGGATCACCTAGGACATCACAACTAAGCTATTTTACTGGTATCAATTCAGCATAGGCCGATACTATCCTATACCCATATTTGAGAAACAAGCGTATTTTACAGCAAACCGTGGGCCACTCTGTACTACGGTGCCACTAAGTAAAGTTTCAAATAAATGATTCAATTAGGTAAAGCACTGGGGCTAATCGCCAACAATAGGAAAATAAACCTAACATTTTCGTAAAGCATAGGCCGAGAAATTACCCCATACGGTTACTGGACGAAAACAAAAGAGGAATATCGCCCGGGATTAAAAACCGGTAATGCAGTAGTAGACTATACACACTATAGTTATCTAGTCAATAGGGACACGCAGTAGGAACCTTGTCAAATGTTTGACTACATTTTGGTTCAAATTGACTGGATTCGTTTACAAAATGAACTAAATACTTCAGTTTATAGGTTTAAATTTGGGATTACTTGCAGCAGTGGCGTAGCTACAGGGGCATGAGGGGGCACGTGCCCCCACGACAAAGCCGTGCCACACCAGGTACCCCCTACGGAAAATTTTGGAATGTACAATTTATATATATATATATATATATATATATATATATATATATATATATATATATATTAGTCCTGTGTAGAGGGAGAGAATTCAGAAATTGTGCCCTCCCAAGAAAGCTTCGTGACCCCCCAGTTCCCCCTCCCTGCTCAAATATCCTGGCTACGCCACTGACTTGCCGCCATTCCGACTCTAAGTGTAACATCAAGGAAAATAATAAAGTGTAAAGATTAATTTTCTCTTTTCCTGAGTATATTTTAAATTTTCGGTCTGTCCTCGACCATCATCAGAATACAACTCATAATGGTCGAGGACAGACCGGAAATCTAAAATATACTCAGGAAAAGGGAAAATGAATCTTTACACTTTATTTATTTTCCTTGATGTTACACTTAGAGTCGGCATGGCTGCAACTAATCTCAAATCTAAACCTTTGTCAGTAAGGACTCTATCCGAGGTCAACCAGACTCTTTGGAATCCTAACTTAAGTACTTCAGTTTAATTCTTAGCAAAATATAGTAGGATGTGACAACAATATTAGCATAATAATGTATTTATTCCACAATGAAGCAAAAACGACATTGCGTGCTTCCACAAAAGCAGAACTTAACACGTGTTGCGTGGTTTTTCCCTACAGTTTGCGATATCTACTCTTTTAATACAGAAATACGCCCTCTTCAAAACTAAATGCCCTCTCTGAAAATTAATTCACATTTTTAATCAAATTTTATCAAATACTGACCAGATTCCGCTTGTCACTAGCATTCGAGGCGGGGTTTCAGAAGCTACAGCACCCCCCTCCCCATTCTGGCCGTGAATATGTGCTATTTCCGGGCAAAATGTGCATTTTTTCGGGCAAACATTCACGACGTACTGATATTTCTAACAAATGTATCAGTCCCCAATTGGAAAGAGGTTTGTGCACTTATGGGTTCAGTGCCCGGTTGATCAGGGCGTTTGAAAGTTTAATCACACATTTAATCACATCCCATCAACGAATAAAACTTCTTAAAAATTGTCTAAGATTCTTTCTTACACTGCCGACTAACTGCAGACATTTTCCTTTTCTCATACCAAACGAAGCTATCAAATCTTCCTTCTGATAAGTTTTTTCCTGTATTCGTAAATTTGCATCTTGCGATGACCAACTGATAGGAGCGTTATTAATCATTCAGCCTACCTCAATATACGCCCACACATGTTTGAATTTCAGTTCGTAAACACTCATATCGATAAACGTACTTTTTATGGTAAATCAGTCGTGAAATACTGAGCCTTTTCCCATAGAGTGGTTCAAACTCCTAATTAATTGTTCATGTAATATTATAAGTTAATCAAAGTAATATTTCACAGTCATTTTTCCCTTTCTTAACCAAACCCGGATACGCGATTAACATCTCTTCGATTGATGTAAGAGTTAAAGGTCGGTTGTCCACTTTGCGACCAGTGACTGGCGAACACGCACGTGCGATTGCGTGCGATTACCCTTTGTTGGAAGTGTTTGCGATCGTGTACGATTGGTACCAGTTAGAACATTGGCTTACGGGGAATTTTTCGGGGGTAAGGCCTTTTTCCCCCGATGAAAACCTGAACTGAACCCTTTTTGGGACCGAAATGTCCGAGTATTTCCAGTAGTGAGCTCGAGGAATTGGCATCGCCTCAACACGAGGGGTTTGCAGCTCCTCGTCCCTTGGCTTGCACTTAACAAAATCTTACAAGGAACGAGGTTGCAAACTTGCAACAATGCATTTGAGTTATGAGAAACCTTGGAAATTGTATTCATCTTGTTAGAGAGTGCAAAAATGGATAAAAACTCAGTGTTTTAGACTCCCAAAGATTCCTGTCATTGTGCTTTGGCCCCATCTGTTATCGAAATCCTATTGCGGACCATTAGGCGTAGACACTTTCCATCTTCTGTCCCCCGTGTACGTCCCTGGCTTACCGGCCTGAGATAGTAGAAGTCACCGACACATTCACACAAGACCTCCCCGCTGAGTATGTAACTGGGTAAGTTCATTCTAAGACATGACTATCCCAGTGTCTTTCAGAGGTTGCCGAGTAAGTCTGGGGTTGGGACACCGATCGAAAGACAGTCAATGACGAAGATGGCACCCATGCCTCTTGCATACCTAATCGCACCGCTCAGCCCCCTTGTCAACCGTGGTCTAGCTAAGAAGGCTTGAGGGAGAAAGCCCCCCCCCCCCACAAGTTTCTCTTCCCTAGATCGTTGCTTGGCAACAAGTAAATATATTTAACTTTATGATTTAAAATATAAAGGGATCCAACAGAGGATTGAATATTTTTGAGTTCCTACCAAGCACCAACCCATCTTTTTGAACACGGGAGGGAGTACGGTTGGGGTGACTCATATACATATCCTCCATAAATTTTACCATTTAAAAATCTGCGGAACTGGACCTGCAATGCCTGCAATATACGTCTCAATAAGATATCATAGGCGTACGAGGCGAGGGCAGGGGCATGTGCCCTCCCAATTCGGGCAAAATAGTGGATCCATTCGGACAAATGAGATTGCCAAGAAAATAAATTATGCCCATTTGCAACCGACACAGCTCTATCAAAATTCTGGTAACTTGGTCCAAAATCCCTGCACTCTAAAAATCAACGGTAACACTTTTTTAACACTAAAACACGTTTATGAAAAAAAAAAACAATAGAATACATAAGCGCATTAAACACTATAACGCGTCTTAGGCTCCATAGTAAACGCGTTTATGTGTGTAATACTAAACGCAAAACAGTGCTAATAATAAACATTATGCGTTTAAATTAAACACATAAACGTGTTAATCATGGAGCCGTATAACGCGTTAATGTGTTTATGTTAGCAATATATGATTATGCATTTTATTGCTGTTTCCTTTGCCATAAACGCGTTACAGTGTTAAAAAAGCGTTAGCGTTCATTTTTACAGTGTGACCCCCAGAAATATTGACCCCGGTACGCCTATGTAAGACAAGATATGTCTTAGTAAATGAAAGTTTAATCCATCACACATTATTCAAGATTTATCCACAGAAACTAACTTCAGAAGTTCAGAAAACTGTTTTCAAATTCTGCGAGTTAATCTTCGTAGGGTAATAGTAGCAAAAGGAGTCTGATAAAGCAATCTAAAACGTGACTATTAATGCGTCAAAAATGTTTTTCGAAAATTGGTAGGGGTAGAGACAATCAAAAGATAACACAGGGCAAAAGAAAATTGGAAAGAATATGTATTATAATAACAACATACATTCAGTATCGCAACGCATTTTAAAATATTTATAACATTGTTAATTCTCTAGTCAATTGATTTTTAGCCGACTTTGAAGAAACTCACTTTCGGCGCAGGGTTCATGGACCTTATACAGAGGACATTACATTTCGAATTACATAAACGAAAGTCATCTTATATTGGAAAGGGGAAAGGGTTGAGAAAAATAGAAAAATGAGATTTATTAGGAAAATCAGCCAGAAATTGTTTAAGATTTCAATATAACACTAAAAGTCAAAAAGCAATGTAAAGAAATGTATAACACCTCTTGGTTCAAACAAGACCAGAAAAGCAGAATCTAACAGCCGTGAGACTCATATTCATAGCCAGACAAAGGGCTGAAGGACGGGCGAAATGGTTCTTCAGGGCCGGGGTTTGAGATATGTATGGAGAATGGTATTTTACGCTCCAAAATTTCCTAGCAGGCTTAATTTTTATTAGGCTAAGGGGTGCCGCCCTGAACTACTTTTACAACGGGCGTGAGTCGTCATGCCCTAGAAGAGGAAAATCGTCCTAAACCATGCCATTATTGTTTGTTCTTGCTGAAAGTGTTATGATAAAGGGTGGTCCTAAAGCAGGTAGGACTGCGTCGCGTCTGACAGGTAGGTCTCACATCCATTTTAGTGTATACCAGTATGTTAACATGTTAACACACAGTAAGTCGTATCAATTACTGCAGGACATTGTGTAGGACACGTGCACTCAGTTGGATCGTGGTTGCGACCTATTGCGATTGACTGCGACTCCTTACGATCACCCTCTTAAACTTGCGAGCAAACTGCGATATACCGTAAGTTGCGACTAACAGCTGACACTTATGCAGGTCACAGGATTTTTATTTAAAAACCTTGCTAGTGCTTGGGACCACGAGTTGCGATAAGCTACCAGATTTGATCAAACTGCCACCGGTTACAAGCAAATGTTCCCACCGCTCGAGTTAACCCAGGTCGCAGCTAGGTACTGGCAACGAATCGCATGTGTGCATGCAAGTTCTGAGTCGCAAAGTGGGCAGTCGGTTTGGCGCTTCTCTTCAAACTTCTTTTACATAAGTTTGACTTTCTTTTAGGAGAAGAATCGTATTAGTAGTTTTATTATTGGGCGAAAATGTGAAGCCTTTTGTTATGACTCAAAACACAGGTACGTTAATAATTGTATTAGAATGTAAGCCTATTGCAATTTACCTTCAACGCAATAGTATTGGCTAGGATATATTCGGGCAGATTTTCAAAATTATGGTGAGTTATTAATGTCACGTCCAATGTTTATAGAACACCATGTACCATACGGAATTGTAAGTTTATGTGGGAGGCGGTGTGGGGGCGGTCCCAGTTACATGTTGCAGCCGCAGACCTGATTTCTAACTTTCATCTAAATTTTTTGTTGGCTGGTCCCTACTTGAAAATGTAATTGAGAAGCTATGGATACGCTTTTTCCAGGTTTTTCTTTTTTGGGGCGGGGGGGGGGGGCACTTAGCGTAGTAAGATAGCTACCTGGGGGGGGGGGGCAAGAATCTTAGGGGCGAGATGTATTAAGATGTAATAAAGTATTGCGTTGAGAAGGAATCAAAATGGCATAAAACTGAAGTAGCTATTTTCACTATTAAACCATTCAGTATCACAGATAAATTTCTGCAATAGTTTTGTCTTCAAAATATTGTGCATTACAGGAACTACAGTTGTTGCATCATTTAAAATTTTGGAAGTTTGAGCCAACAAATTATTCCTGAGCTACAGATATCTGAATTTCTTTCTGTGTGAGAATATTATTTCTTAATAATAAAGCTGCCCCGTCTTATTTTGAATTGCCTATATTTCGCTTTAAGCCAACGGTATAATTTAATTTAATTTTTAGGGGGATTTTTCTCGAGAGGGCGCTGCCCTCTGGACGTCTTGGTCAAGGGGCTGTCTTGCAAGTACAATCTATTCCCACTTAGAATTCTCAGAGCATGGAAAACAATACCTTTAAACTCATACCATATCTAAGGATGTCATACCTTGCAAAGCATGCTTAGTTTGCTCATCCATTCACCCATTCCTAGCCGTAAAAGGTACCTATGTGATGCAGAATGAGACCGTGCGGCCAACTAAGCAGATCAAATATGCCTGAGCATTTTTCTTTTTCTTTTTATTATTATTATTATTATTATTATCATCATCATCATCATCATCATCATCATCATCATCATCATCATCATCATCATCATCATCATCATCATCATCATCATCATCATCATCATCATCATCATCATCATCATCATCATCATCATCATCATCATCATCATCATCATCATCATCATCATCATCATCATCATCATCATCATCATCATCATCATCATCATCATCATCATCATCATCATCATCATCATCATATTCATCATCATCATCATCATCATCATCATCATCATCATCATCATCATCATCATCATCATCATCATCATCATCATCATCATCATCATCATCATCATCATCATCATCATCATCATCATCATCATCATCATCATCATCATCATCATCATCATCATCATCATCATCATCATCATCATCATCATCATCATCATCATTATTATTATTATTATTATTATTTTATTGTTCTTGCGTTGTTACCAAAGTTTGATCAAATAAAGTTACGGAGCCCCATGGAAGCACATGGAACTTTGTTACTCGATTGGTTGTCTATCCGTGTTCTTATCACAAACGCGTAGGCGTCTATCAGAAGTGCGCTGCTTACTAATATCCCGTGTTATGAAACTTTCGTTGTCCAATCAGAAAAGGTTATCTTTACTTCTATATTACGCGTAAGATAATTATTAGGCATGCAATTATTTGAAGGACAGTCTTCTAAACATTTTTTAACTTTGTTTCTTTGTTACTCGATTGTACTTTTGTTGTCTATTAAGAATACAACCAGCTAGGAGGCAAACTAAATTCCTTTAAGCAAAACGACTGAAATAAAACTATCCCCCTATTGTGCAAATATTTCTTTCTCACACAGCTTTGGCTTTGAATTAGTGCTCCACTTATTCACAGTTGAGTAAGCTCACTATACTCAGAGTACTGACTCCCCTTTTTTCGAAATACATATTACGTCCCGTCGGATATAGGCAATCAAAGTATATACCATTACCCAAATTTATATTACAAGCAATTTCCAATATATAAGTAGATTAAGGCTCACTAACTCTTTTCATCAATACATGAGCACCTAAATACAATATATCTTTATCAATCATTGCGATAGAATTATGATTCCAAGTCTTTCTTTAACCTTAAGAAACATAGTCTCAAACATTATAGACCTATATCCTATGCACGATACATCTTCCTGTTTTTTCTCTCTCTCTCTTTTGCTACTGTATATCCTTCGATCAAAGTTCCCATTTCATTACTTCACCACCTTGGATTTGCTCTTCACATGGTATAAAGTGCTCAGTGATGTCATACACAAGGCCATGTGTGCGGTTGTAGGCATGGCTGTATGGCATTCTCATGAAACAGTAAGATAGTCTTACCACAATCTACCCCTTCCCCAAAACAAGAAAACTGTGTCGCTAAATGCACTTTGCCTTCATTTACAATAACCAGGCAGTACAATTCCTCAGCCAAACAAAGTAACACATCAAATCCCTGATATAAACACTGTTGTAACATTCGTGTAAACAGCATACAGCACATGCAGGCAAAAGCCCAGAAAAGAAAGAAAAAAAACTGTATATCCTGCGGGCAAATAATGATCTATTGAAGCATGATACGTGACTGAAAACTTTGCAAGGTGGGACATCGAAAATAGACTCTGCAGTCTTCCCCCTGCGAGCGAAAACCATACTTTACAAGGGCACAATGAAATCCGTCGGATCATTGCTGACGCCCCTTAAAAAAGACAGCACAGGTGTAAGAGTGGAGGAACTCGCACTCTGCTATTTCCGATCAAGTAACAATAAAATCCAGCCTTTCCCATTATCCTCCTGTTTTCATGTACCCGTATCTACCTTTTAAGCTAACCACATTCTAGTCCGTTACGTAATCAGCTAACAGACTTAACGAAGGCGTCGCGTGCCGTTCGCGTGTCACTGAACTTCTCGCAAAGGTCTAGCCAGCTTTTGTCTGTGCGAGGTTTGAGCGGCGATGTTTTTTGTCCTTCGGTGTCAATTGTCTGAACGTATAACAATGGTCCCTCGTGCATTACACGATTGCCAAATCCATAAATGCGGAGTTCACACTTTTTATCTACGTGGCCAAAAAGTCATAGACAAAGTGTTGCAATAACTTTTCACAAGAGAGGTGAGAATAAGCGTTTTGAAACGGAGACTGAATTATATGTTTGGGGTTAAAAGGAAGTAAACTTAGGGATTAGTGTCCTTACTATAGAAAATGGAACTGTTAACAACTAAGGTATAGTCCATCCTGTAACTTTCAGTGATATAATATCGAAGTCAAAAAGAAAAAAGTCAATTACTTGTTGGCCTTTTCTCCTAGTATAAACGTTTTAACCTCTGAATTGAAAGGCAGTCACCACATGACCTTCCATTTTATGAGGGGGTGGGAGGGGGTGGGGTGGGTGGGGGTGCGTAACTTAAACCGATGTATCCATTTAAACAAATTACTACTACTTAGGAATAAGTCGCGCTATAGGTGATTGGTGAGGTGCTTAGAATTCTTGGTAGAGAGCCATCGACTTAGGTTTTAGATTTTTCATATTACAGACCAGCTTGGGGAGGGTGCATCAGGATCTAGACTGGGTTTGGGAATTGGGGGAAGGGCAAAATTTTCCGGCAGCCCTAATTTCAATAGAAAATGTATAAACAGTTATCTGGAGTGTTGAAAAAAACAGCATATGGGATATGGGGATAGTATGCATTATGTTGAAAGGGCTAGATGGGAGATTCATATTAATACTTTAAAAGGCTCAAATTGGCGTTTTCTCGAAGCCCTAAAGTCATCTGCCTGAATTATTGGGGGGGGGGGGCGGCAAAACGATATGTTTGTCTCCACAATATTTTCTTTGGAGGGGCAATTGCCCACCCTGCCTCCAGGATCGACGCCTCTGGGGTGCATTATGTTTCCGTGTTACTCCAGTTGTCATAGTTACGCTGGTGGTAGCTTGCGTAGCTGACCGTAAGGCATCACCCTGATTCAGTAAGATACTTAAGATTGGTGGAATCATGAACATGTAGGCTTGCTTACCCAAGGGTTTATTTAGGAAGGAACTGTAATATATGAGTCATACCTGAGGTACCGTAACCAGCAAAGCTGGTCATGATGCATTTCCCATCAATTAAAGACATCTATAAAGCCAAGGAGGTGTGGGCAAGCTAAGTTATGTTCCGCAAGGTCAGCTGGAGACGGATCAACTGGAGTGGGGGTGATTACCACGGCAGGCCCTTTCTTCGAGTAGCTGCTGGCCAATGGAATGATTGTTAATATAGTCAAAGGCGGTGATTTGTGTTGGACATGGGGGTGGGGGGACGTGGGTAGGAAACCTCAAATCGATCCATATTTATTTACATAACTACATGTATACTTATACGTAAATGCATATGTAAACGTATAGGACTACGTAGACCTATATGTAAACACGTAAATGTATTAGAAATAAACGTATATGGAAATGTAAACGTACATGAGGTTTAGGTAATGCTGGTAACAACGCAATGTGCTAGGAGCCGAAGAAGCACAAATCTTCCTCTTTCCTAGTCGCAAGTAGCATTTTGAGTGTGCTTTCAAAAGTCAGTAACAGCTAAAGTTTTTCCTGCAGTTTTATATCCAACGGCCGCTTGATTTGAGCAGGGCTGTCTCTCACAGCTCCCGGATTTGAGTGGTTGACAGAGAGGATAAAAGAAATAGCAATAGGTTTCCTGACAATGACACGAGAAAGCTACACGTGCGCACGAACAGCGCACAAAAATTCGGTTGTTAAATATACTAAAAACTGTGTGAGAAATTATGAAATCCGAAGAAGTATATATACGCCCATGATGTGAGCCACTATAGGCCATATCCAGAGGTCCATATTAAAAAAGTAGTCGACAGTCGAATAAAGTTCAGTGATGCAAAGTACAAGTAAAAAGTAAATTTACCTGTTTTGAATAGATATGAGGCTAAAAGCTGGTCACTCTTTAGAGAAAAAAGTGTGTTGAATGGAGAGAATTAATGAAAGGAGGGCTCCATGGACTTTAAAGTTAACTTTCGGAACATTAAGTCCTTACGTTTTCCCCAATATTGCTCTTAGACGTAAACAATTAGCTCGCGGACTGCCCTGAAAATACACTATCGAAGTTATCCAGACCCATTTGAGTTGGGGATAAAGAGATGTATGACAAAATTTAGGTCTCGCTTGGCGATTCTTCTGTAGATTTGCTATCATTCTGTTAGCAGTTAGCAGTTTTTTTCCAATGTCCCTTTGTCACGATCAACTTTGAAAATACGATCAACAATCTGAACCTTAAATGCATGACTCCATCAATAAAAAGGGACTGGAAACACCGAGACACAAAAAGGAAAAACAAACAAACAAACAAACAAAAAAAAACAATAAAAAAAATCACAATATCCACTCATAAGTTGAAATAGGTATGACGCTATTTTCCGGAAGAGACATTTATCTAAAAACGTCCCTTTAAACATTGAAATAATTTCGTTAATTTGTCAATAGGGGCACGAACAGAAATCTGTTTACATATTTCACAAGATTAGGTTAAAATAAATGGAAATGTTTCATTTTTTAAATAAATCTATAGTATAAATGTTGAATTACCTTAGTCAAGCTTTTGACAAGATTCCGGTTCGTGTCCCTATGGTGAGATTGTATTAGGGCGCTGGGCAACTCCCATGGTTGCATGGGGATATCCCAATTAAGTGTATTAATTTGAACATACCCTGATGGAGTTGAATACAACATTTGCCTGTGTGTGTTTAAGAGTCTAAGTAATCATCAGGCACGTATGTTACAACAGATGCGAGCGAAGCGCGCCTAAAAATTTGCCTTTCATGGTCAATAAGACGAAGCACTATATCCTTTAACAAAACATATTGAGAGAGGGGACCGCAGTAGATTAGGCTAAAACTTGACTAAATCTGATTCAACATTTACTAGATTTGGTTATAAATGAAACATCTCGATTCACTTTCAGCCTAATCCGTGGGGATCATGACTTATGAGCCTACGTGCAAATATAAGAAAATACTGCGAGTTTTACCAAAATACGAAAGGTACTCCGCCCTCCCTTCCCAAATTATTGGAGGGGACCATGTCTCACATACACCAGCTTTAGCAAATATTCCCAGTAGCGGAACAATGGGGACAGGGAGGCTCAGTTACCCCTCCCTACAAAATCTAAAAATAAAAATAAAAAAAAATAGGAAGACAAAGAATTAGAAAAATGGAAAGAGGAGGAAAAGGAAAATGAAAACCTGTATACTTTTAGCGCCCCTCCGCCTCCGGTGAATTGTTACTTCGTTACGGCAAGAGCACTTAAATTAAATTGAGCGGTATGATGCGTTTATGCATGCACCAGCGATCCTCGTATGAACTTCCGCAAAGCTCCTGCCGACATTGAAATGTTGGAAGAAAGAATAGGGAGAGAACGGGGGACATTGTGCAGCGTTGCACTTGAAAAGGGAGCAGAAAGGTGCCAGGAATCGGGTGTGACAATGAAAAGAAGAATTTGTCGTAAAAAGCGAATGCTGAGAGAAGTTGGTGGGGATCAGCGGCTAACCCAAAGGGCAGAGATGGACAGGGTTACCAAGTCCATTTTGGAAAGACTGTCAATGGAAATATGCAGTAGATTCACGCTGTTGAAGGAGTTGGATGCACTTGGATTTTTTTTTTTTTTTTTTTGATGTCGAAAGCCTACTTCGGAAGAGGACTTAAGGGGAAGTGTGCAACAGCTGCATTGTTTTACACCGATGATTTCGATGGAGCCGAACTTCGTAAAGAAATCGAGGACGGCAGAATGCTGGTGAGAACGAGACGGGACACGGACATCAAAACACCGAAGACGCCACTGGAACTATTTAAATTTTCTTGTGTCTTGTGGGGACAATGTTTGCCCAGACCTGTAAAGAGCTGTGCGCATATTGTTTACAGTGGGCGTGTCATGTGAGGCGATCTTTCAACCAACTAAAGCTCATTAAAACTGTCCTTCGGTCAACAATGCCCCAGGATTGATTCAGTAACTTAGCCATTATAAGTATTGAATGTGAAGAATTCAGAAAGCTGAACATGAACATCATCATTGAAAGGTTCTTGAGGGCCAGACTTGGACGTTTTGGTGGTATGTATGGATTGAAATAGACACTGCATTTAGCTGTCTCCGAGTTGATAGGTTGTCGTTGGCCTATGTGAATCCCTTGCTAAATGTATTTTGACAATGATGGTGTTGCCCATATTCAGCCTTCAGAATTCAAGCAAGTATTTCAGTCTTTATAATCCAAGCATGTTGTCGTGGATTCGAGTTTGCTCTGGAGTTGGAAGCTGGAACTAGTTTTGGGCTGTATATTTCTTGCTCCTAGACGTTAATCATAAACGCAAAAATGCTCTTTTGTCGCAAGAGAATGACACCGCCAGCTGGGCCTTAAATAATAGTCTTGCTGAGTTCCCACTTGGGATGATCGAACAAACTAGTGCTGGTCCGGGCCCTGGGCTCTGGGGGCGCACGTCGAGTCACTTGTGAACCCCTGCAAACAACCCTTGTGACGCGACTGAATATTCCTGCAGTCGACCATTTCTACCTGACGATTTAATAAGGTATTTCGTTCCCAACCAAATTATAGAGGAAAAGTTAATGTGTGCCTAACATGTAGTCAACATAGTGAGCGTACGTGAAGCACTCCGGAAAAATGTTTTCATGATTTTTAAGTCATTGAGAAGTCTAACATTCACACAAATATCAGCAGTTATTACGATTTTGCCTAAATATCATGGATATTCCGTCCGCCTCAACCAAATTATTGGAGGGGACTATGTCTCACACTTACAATAGTAGCAAATATTATAGTCTTTGACCAAATACTGGAGAGGGGGCGAAAGGTGGTCCGTCCCCTACCAAATTAATGGGGGAAAAAGTCCCCCATCCCCCTCCCCGCAACCGCCCATCTTGAATATATGGGTATTCGTAACACACGTTCGGTTTGACGTGATCTACATTAATTTGTTGAACTAAATGAAAATGATTAATGGACTCCTGATCCTGATGTGAAATTATGTAGTTCTAAGACGCCAACAACAAAGGACGGAGTCACCCCCCCCCCCGAGTCCCTCACACAAATGGGGGTAGCTTTATACGCCGTTGCACAGACGCACTAGCAAGAGAGGCGATAGCACATATTGTCTCCTGGAGTGTGGGTAAAGATGGAAAATAAGTCGGTCCCAAGAAAGGAGGCAGTGAAGGATTTTGTCGGAAAAAGACGGCTTAGTCCCCTAAAAATCACACAGTCCTATGCACCGTAGTGAGTCGAAAGTGAGACTCGCTTTAATACTGATTATTTTTCATTTAGGGACATACTTGTCTTTCAGCTCCCTGGTCTGTATAGTGCGAACAGTCATAAGGGGCAAGAACCCCACATCATGTGCACGCGTCTTTTCATGTGATGATCCTTATTTTGTCCATTCAGTGAGATGGTAGACTAGGGAATGGTATCTCCCTGATCCATTGGCCTACTGGTTGAACAATTCAAAAGGAACATCATTTTGTTCAATTTCTAGAAAATTCAGGCAAATTCTGTTGCTACTCTAGGTTATGCTGACCGAAACCGGATGAGTTACCAGAGTCTCTCTACAGAACTACCTCACCTCCTGCTATGCGCAGCCGGTGGTTATGATACAAATTTTGATTTACGGATATCATTACCACGGCAGGATTCTGTCACAAATCAACAAATTTCATTGCGTTTATGGCTGTTATTACATTGCAGCCGCGGTCACGCGTCCATCACAAGGTGGTCAGAGCTAAAAATGTGTAGCTACTTGCAAGATGGGAAACAAAGCAGAGTACAGTGTGTGTCGATGAATAACTACAAAAAAGGAGCTAATAATTGATTTAATATTAATATCATGTCATCTTATTTTAAAAGAACTATAAAAAAGTAGAAGGGTTTGTGTTTAATTGTCTCTGTTTTTGATCGCTTAAAAGGTTTATCTCACTGTAAGGTTTAAGTAGGATCATGCGCTTTCACTGGTTGCGGTAGTAGGTACACGTGTTAGGTGCCTGACAATGAGACCCTTGCATGACCTCATATTAATCCTACCCCTCGAAATTAAATCGAAGTGAAGAAGTCATCGCTAAATATTTCAAAAAGTATTTGTAAAGAGGGAGGGTCTCTTTCTGTGCTATATGTTCACACATGGGGCGAACTCCACAGACTGGGCAGGGCAAAGCTTTAACATTTGCTATTTTTTATTCGCTTTTCTGTGTGTGTGATGGAAGTTAAATCAGACAAAATATAATCATTTAATTGCTCTAAAAACCCTTCCCACACTTTCGATCCCTTCTCAGTGTTGCCTACGTAGCAGGCTGTACGGCATATTCCTTGTTCAGTCATATGGTTTGGGAAGCCGAGGAGCTGAGCAAAAAGAGTCCGCTCCGCGGGCATTCTCAGTGCCTCTATAACCCCCTTGTGAGGTCTATACCTTTTATGCATCTCAGTTCATATTGGTATCAATTTCTGACCTTCATGTTAATAGCCCAGGAAACGAAAGAACTTCCTTTTCCTTCACCCCCATTTCATAAAGACATTTTCTTAAATAAGCAATATAGTGTTTCGAATGCAGAATATTTGGTAAATTCCACAGAGGCGTAGGTGTATATATACCTGTATATGCCTACACGAGATTAAACTAGACTGTGAGCTTTTATGATACAATATATTATTAACTAAGGAGGCTGTTTGCTTGCCTTATGTCGTATATAAGGGCATGGGGTCATTTGTATTGAGGGTAGATGTTTTTGCCTGAAGATCTAAGCCTTTTAAGAAAAATTCTGCCCGAATACAGAGTCCACAGACTCTGTATTTTTGAGCTCTTCCAAAAATTTTAGGGGCAAACCCCCACTCTTGCGTCATATACATGTAATGTGAGCGGTTTCGAAGAAAGGTTATTCAGACAGTCGCAGACGGATATTTCGGAATCAGAAAGGTCACACATGGTTAACTTGGAAACGGGAAAAATGATTGAGATCTTCGATCATTTAAAGGTGACAGTTTCTAGTAAAACAGTGTAAGTGTAACACGTTCCTGGCACTTTGTGTTTAGAACCACCAAATCCGGACGTTTTGTTTTGTAAGGTGACACATTTGTGTCTCAAGACATGCATATATGCATGATATCATGTCTCTTGGTTAGGTTATGGTTAAAGCAATCAGGAAAGGTATAGGGTTAGAAGGATCGAGACTTCTTATCTGCCTGATATCATGTTACGGATTGGGTGTTAGAACAATCCAAACCATGCATATTTACCTAAGTATATTAAAGAGGAACTTTATTAATGTTTTTTCTTTAAAATATATAATTTACATTTTAAACCAAATAAATCTGAATCATATATATGAATGCAGCCTGGACATTGGAATATTATGAACTTTAAATACTCTTTGACTGTTTGAGAAAACTATAGCAACCCTTATCAACCCAAGGTGTCATCAAAAAAAAAAAAAAAAAAAAAAAAAAAAAAAAAAAAAAAAAAAAAAAAAAAAAAAAAAAAAAAACCATGTTGACCGGTGACGCTTTTAAATGGTTAACACTGATTTAGGGCTTTTAAAGTCATTAGCCCTCTTGACCCAGCTATTGGCAAAACTAGTTACGATAACACAAGAAAATTACTTTCAAAATGAAATTAAACAGTACCTCAAAATGTAAACTGCGGAGTGAGTCCAATGCGTACGGAAATAATAAAAATATAAACATATTATGTATCAGGGTGCAGATTTCAACATTTTTTAAAGGAAGTCTATTCAAATGGCTACGAAAAATGTCCTCTAAAAAGTTTACCGGCTATTTTGAGGTCCACGTGGTCAAATATGATTTTTGTTTTGGTTGGCAATCATAAACAGGAGGCGGAGGGTGATTTTCGTAGCATTTGGTATTTTAACGCCCTCCTTTCTAACCGTGATTTTGACTACTGCCTCCGTGTATTTGTTAGCTGGACTATGTACGTACAAAGACTATACAAACATCCACAGAACTGAATGTAGAACAAACCACGCGGCCTAGAAACAATCTCATGTTTGATTTATACCTCTGTAACGTTACTTCATAGACTGATTTGCTTGTAAGGAGAGGAATTGAACAGGAATATATTCTTTAAAAAATAAAACAGGACACACAAACACTTTTGGTCCAACGGATGTTTGGAACTCTTGTATCTTCATGGGCCTATAAGGAGGGGGGGGGGTGGGAGCTGCACCCTTCCATGTCGTCAGAAAGAAACGTCCTTTTTTATGTAAATGCACGCCTTTCGTGCAAGCTTTTGACGGCAGTATTACTAAAATTGTGGTCAATGGTGTTCACCCCCTAAGTTGAAAGGTATGTCCCGTGGGCTTATGGTAGTCGTAGAGTAGATGCCTTAAGTTTACAAACTCCAACTGCCTAGAACGAAGGGCGAAAACCAAAACGGTTAGGCCCACACCTCTGGTGGAGTTAAGCCCCCCCCCCTCAAGGGACATCAAACTGACGGTGACTAAGGACTCATCATTCAGTTGCTTACCTAACGAATCTGCAATGCTTGTCTTCGTCCTAGGCTGGTGTGGAAGGGTTCGTATCCCCCACTCCCCTCCCCTACTTTAATGGACTTCTTTCGTGGGTGTAGCGGCTATTAAATCTCGTACACACTGTAAGCCAAGCTGCAATCCCAAGGTTTGTCCAAGGTTTTCAAAAGTCATCTGCTTAATTTAAGACAACAGTCTTCCGTTTGCATGTGAAACATTAAAAAGGGTCTATTAAGTTATGGGTAGAAACTCATAAATTGGCTCAGTAGGCTCTTAAAATTAACGCCAAGCTGTACTTTGAGACTATTGACATAAACCGTGTTGATCAAAATTGTAATGCAGCCTTTTACACAACCACTTAAAATTAAAATGTGAATACGAGGTCATGGGGTCGTAAGCGGCACATGTATTAAAATTTTGTGGAGCCTTAGTTTATATGGGATCGAATCTGTCAGGAGAATATATGGCTTCACGTGGAAGGAAACAATAGAGAAAATTGTGCGTCGTTGTGACGTAAACGATTAAAACTTTCAAAATTTCAAGACGATATAGAAATAAACGTTCTTGAAAGCCCTATATATCTTAAACTGAACGATATGAAACCGCGGATTAATTTGTTAAGACATGTAAAATGTGTTTCGAGGCGGTGTGAAAATTTCTTGCAATTTTTTCATCTCATAAAATTAATGTGGTGTTTCACCGGTAAGTAGGTTTCAGTTATGTGGTGTCGCATAGAAAGATATTCCGTATTTAATTTCCTTTTTTGGGGTAGGGTGGGGAATCGACTGATTTTGGCTTTTGAGGGATGTTGTCAATTTTTTAAAGGAATTATACATATTTGTAAAACAGCATATATATTTTATGGTAAACTAATTCTATTGTCATCACGTGATCCAAATGTGAACAACATCTCTTCCATTGCCCGATTTTTAAGATCTCCTTGCCCTCACCAGCCAAAAATGACAGAAACATAGTATTTGATGGCTAGTCCCTTCCTGAATTTATTTCTGTTCCCTTTTTAATCTTAACACTTAAAATTATTGACCACGCAAGGGCTAGTCCCTTCAACGTCACCTAGCTTCCGTTAAATGCTTGTACAACCTCAGATGGCTAGTGCAACCTCGTAATAATAAGGATAATGTAAAACAAGTGGTAAGTCTTTTTGTGCATAAATATGACATTAAATGTTTACTGCCATAGGGAAGCTTTCCAATGTACATTATGATATCTTGACCCTATATCGGACCGTTTATGGTATTAAACTGAAATTTCTTTGATTTCTTAATGTCAGAGTACGAAGCCTCCTGATTTATTGTAGGTACATTTGAAGGTGCTTAGGTGTCACCTTTACTGACTGCCTCTCGACACTGTCTTTTATTGCAGTTAATAAAGGGGAGGGGTAAATTGGGAGGGGTGGGATTTAATGTGACATAAAGCAGTTAACTGATGGGGAAGGTGACAAACGATGCCTTTCTGTATGGTGTGACCATTCCATGGCGCATGCCACCCCCCCCCCCCCAAATAAATAAATAAAAGAGTGTGTAGGCCTTAGAGAAAAATTTTGAATTTCAGTTAATAAAGGGTTCAGTCGCAGAAAATCGGAAACAAAATATCCAAAATGGAACAAAAGGCTGTTTTGGTCTACTCAGAGCTGTGTTGAAATAGTATCTCGAGCATGTTGATGCTTGGCTACAAAGAACAGAGCAATATAATACGAGATATTTAACAGTTAATACAGATGCAGGTATACGACAGCCTTAACAGAATAGAGGAGCTGAGAACAAACTCAAAGAAGACAATTACAGTAACGTACGCCACGCGAACTACTGAGAACTTGCGGGCATAATTTAAATTTATGCGGGCAAGTCGATTCAAATTATATCAGCGCCATGTTCCTCACTACTTAAGTCTTATCACTTTGAACGCAAAAAGGGACAAATGGTAAGGACCAAGATAAAAAATAAAGCTTTAAAAAGAGAGAGAGAGAAAGAAAAAACAGAACTGTACAGAATAATTTTCTACCCGCACCGTTGTATAACGAACGAGGTGTACTTTGATCATAAGGCTCAGATAAAGACTTGTATTATCGTGTATCCCTATACTTTGTATTGTTTCCAAAATCGGAGTAATAGGCCTAATGCAAACAAAAACGTTATTTTCTTGACTCCGTAACACGTTTTGCATGACGCCATACAAGTGCATGGTTGAGCTCTTGCCGGGCATACACTTATGGGAACGACAAATTTTCTGGATGTGACATGGCAAACAGTATCGCTTACCGTAGTTATTATACAAACTGCGCAAGTGCCGAATGTGATCTAGACGCTGCAGTGATGCTACAGGTCAGATGGATAATCTTTTGGAAGGTGGGGGAGGGGTGCCTACAAAGATTTTATGTAAAAATGCGTTAACACGGTTGTTTCTGTCGTATCTTAATTAATTTCGAAGAAATATCAGTGTAATAATTTTTGAAGAATGTTAACTGAAACATTATCCATCAAGACTTCCACGATTACGTACCAATCACGTGATCCATTAATTCACACGTTGTCTTTCTAAAAATCTGAAAAAATTGAAACTTATCGGATTATTTTCCCTCTAGAAAACTAATTTTGTGAGACTCATGATGGAACCATAGACACACAGGTGTACCAGGACGGGGGCTTCAGCCTTCCCCATTCGGGCAGAATGATTGCCACTTTAGAAAAGATATATACCATTTCTGAAGAAAATGCGTTCACATCTTTTTAGGAATAATTCTTTGTAAACGAGAAACCATTTAAAATGACTGCTTTCTAAAATTTTTCAAAAACTTTTTATTTTCTGAAGTACTGTTCAGACCCTCTCTATACAGACATGCAAGCATTAGTTAAACTGTATGTAAAAACCTCTAAATTTCATATATGATGGTTGGGTGCTCCAATGGTTATAGCCTAAGTACACTTTGCAATATAAATACAAATATGAACCAAAATTTTCAAGGGTTCTTTTAGCCCAGAGCAGCTCAGTTCATGATAGGCTATAAACTATACCTGGGGGTGGGGGAAATAGAGGCAATTTCCCCCACCCCTTATCGAAAGCTCTCATCTATGCAGAACTAGGCCTACAATTATTATAAAATAACTTTACTATAAAAGAATAACAAAAATAAAAAAGAAATAAAAATCAGTACATTAAAATAAGGGTGTTAAGGTAACACTTAGTTTTAATGTTTATAGAGGAATTATCAAACTGAATATTTTGGTTAAATGGGCATCCAAGTCTTGTTTGTGGTTGTCTAGTTATTAGCAAATATAGTTGTCGAATTTTCGACCCAAATGAACTTGTACTTGGAGTAAGCACGTATGACGTCGTAACCGTCTCCTCAATAGGCTGATGCTTTCGTAAAGTAGTTGCATGAGAGGCATGGGAATTTAACATTCTTGAAAATACCTCATAGAAACCCCCACCTTATTGTTTCTAAGAAATAGATCCAAAAACAAAGGAATAAAGCATTGCTCATCAATGTGAGGAGATGACGTCATTCCTGCTTCCCTCAAGTTCACTTAGGCACTAACTGTAGTTACTTTATCTGATAGACGTATAGGAAGTTTTTCGAGACTGGGCGGGGCTGACCCTTGTTTCGGATCGCCGTCCTGGGGGAGGGGTCTAAGGGTCCCCCTACCCTTTGGAAAAATTTTGGGTATTTGAGGGTCCTCAGATGCAATTTGGTGCAACATTTTGGACAAACTTTAAGGAAAATTACTGCAAATTTTGACATTTCTTACAGAAGAGACAAAAAAGGGGTTTGTGCCCTTGGATCTGGGGGGGGGCAAAGCATACTTCAGCCCCCACATTTTTGACTGGGGGGCTATAGCCCCCAGCCCCCGCTTCCTACGCCTATGCTTCATCTGCCCTTATCTCGAGAACCACACATAGGCATCGAGTGAAAAATTCACAGCGGTGTGAAAAAGTAATTCTTCATTCAAATAAATCAATTCAATTTTTGTTGAAATGATTCCCTAAGGCTCCCTTTCTGAAACGTCATAACTGTGATTTCTTTGGTAGCTACTAGGAATAATGTGCATCTTCAGAATGATCTGATAAGCTGGACACCGGGATTCTAGTCAAATATTAGACTGGATTCTTTTCAAAGATAAATCAATTCTGGTTATTTTTAACCAAATCTAGCCAACTAATTGATTAGATTCTGGGTCGGCGCCTGTTTAATGAAATTAGGTTCAAGTTTGAACAGGATGTTTCAGAAAGTAAAAATAACACAAGGCCTGGGAATTGCCATTTCCTGTAACTTGGGAGAAATTTTCTTGGTACGCCTCTACTGCATGATGATACGCCTCTTTCTTGGTACGCCTCTCAGATATTGTTACATTTCAAACCTGCAGTCAAGGGGGCCAGGGAGCGGCTCCTACCCCTTAAAAATTTCTCCCCCTAGAAAATTAAAAATAACTATTGGCTGAATTCAGTTGCATATCTCGCCCTTATATTATTTCGTTCACCTGGAGGCAATGTCCGTCCTCCCTTTAGTACCTTTTCCGCCTACGGGCATAGTCACATATCAGCCCCTCTCCCAGTAATGAGGTTCAATCGTGCCTGATAAGGGGCCCACCAAACCTGATATGCTCAAGGCTCCCTTATGGTTAAATACGGTCCTGTCTGAAAGGGAAATGAACGAAACTTTCAACAGGGTTGTGTAAGATAAACTTCTTTTTTTCAAACGTAGGGGTAGGAAGCTGCTCTCGATTAGGGCGCTGCTGAACATTGCTTCGGACCGCCGACATGGGGATGTCTAAGGAGAGGTACCCCTCCTCTTTGGAAAAGTTTGTATATTTTAGGGTCCTTAGGTGCAATTTGAACAAATTTTTAAGAAAAATTACTGCAAATTTTTTTGACATTTTTACAGAGGGAACAAAAAAGGGGGATTCGTTCTTGAAATGAGGGGCTGGAAGCATACTTCCGTTCCACCACACTTTTGACTGCGGGGTCCCCCAGCCCCACGCTGCCCCACGCTTCCTACACTCTTGTTTTTAAACTTCCTTTTTGTTTTATTACGGTACTTCTTGGATTTTTGCATCATCTTTATTTACTATTAAATCAAAAGTCTTCTTTTCATCAAGTAATTCCTCCTAATATAATTAGAGGTTGGAGGCGTTACTTTTCCTAGGGTAGCCATAGGATAAAAGGAACAAAGACGAGGTTTTCCTTGAATTGAAGGGGGGGGGAAGCATACTTCCGCCCACCACATTTTTGACTGGAGCTCTAGCCTCCAGTCCCCCGCTTCTGACGCTTTCCCAATCGACCTATCCTTCTTCAGCTCATTCGTCCTGACAATCTACGAATAAGGTGATATAAACAAATGAATAAATAATTTGATGAAATTAAGGGTCCCACCCTAACTCTCACTCTCGTGAGTCAATTACAACTGATACGACAGTATCAAAGCATCCATTCCGAAAAATTAAGTTTTGCTGACAAGCCTGTAGATAGTTCTCAGTGACGTCACAACTAGGGTTAGCAACCGCCATGTCTGAGGGCAAGCCTGTACACACATGCCGGGGTTGCCCTCAGACATGGCTGAAATAATACACGTAAAAAGCTCCTTTGACGTCACGTGAGAACTATCTGTAGTTTGAAGGAACAGGGACCCTTCCCCTCCCCCTACTCCGAAAAAAAACTAACTACCACAAAAGCTTTTTTTTGAGAGCAAACATAACTAGTACCTTAGTTCATCTTTACAAACCTCACCCTCTCGAAGAATATTTCGCCCCTAGAAGCAAATTTACCTCCTTCAACACCTGATCTGGCTACACAGGCCACTTTTTCGATATTTGCACAATGGTATTTGACTTTTACAAATACATTGCATAAACTGCGTACATTTTTAAGCCCAAAAGAGTTTTTATTTTCTCAGACAGTCAGTACAGACTCATAAGCCCACCCTTTCCCGCATTGCCAAACAGTGGTCAAGTATTTATATTAACGACCAGGGAGCGTGTGCAGGGTGTGTGTATGCATATGTGTACACTCCGATCAATTTTAAGTTCCAACCCCATGTTTTGCGTTAAAACAATACAGTTACCGTTGATACATATCTGTGGCAGTTGTGAAGCTAAATACAAAGCTTCGTATTTTCAAATTAATTTGAAAACTTAGTGGCACGGTTTCTGTTGATTTTCTAATTACAAATGTTAAAGTTTGAATATTCTGCTTTTTGAAATTAATCCCTTCTGGCATTATCACTGTTCGAAAAAAAAAGATCAAATTTAAAAGCAGTCTGCTCTGTGTCTTTTTGCTCTAACTCAAAATTAAGGAAATCTTGTCACATTTATCGAATAATAAAGCAACAACCTTCCGCATTGCAGATATCCCCAGTCACAGATTCATAACAAGAATTAGCAGATTAGCAACTGAAAATTCGCTTCTTCTTCCTTTTCTTGTGTTACTTCTTTCATGGGTTCCAAATTAAAAAAAAAAAACTTATGTCGTTGGTATTTCTTTATACATTGAATGTGTTAGCAAAAGGCCTCAGCAGAACTTGCCGATTAGACAGGCTTGCATTTGGTGTATGCCAGTTGACAAAGTTATACCAACAGTCTGTTATCGTTACAATTGAAGTGCATTCTTTCTAATAGGTTTAGTAAATGACCAACCCCTGTAAGCCCCTCTTAGCGGCATTATACTTTTAAAACGACAGGACAGGTGGAAGAACCCAACAACGCACGCCAATAAACCTTTAACGAGTCCTTTCATATTACTAAATACAGCTTAATTAGGTTTGCTTTTCAACCTTGGGTTTCTTTTCATCTCGACTTATTTCGTCGCTGCCAAGATTTTTTAGATATTACCTCCACAAAAAACTTGACTACATTACTAAGTTATATAGTACAACAGTTCTAAGCCGGCAAAACACTGCGACAAGGTGCCGGAACACTCTTTTCATTATCAATAGGGTTAATCAGACGCACGCGCTACGGATTTCGTTTCACTGTAGAAGCAACAAGTGTATATGTGTTTGTGATGGGCCGGGCAAGGTGGTAGGCAGGGGTGACCATAAACACCATAAAAGACTCTTCATCGGTTTGCTATTGTTAACTGAATCCTTTGTGGATAAATTACCACGAAAATAGCCGCAGGCGCGCGTTTGGGCTCTATGAATATTCATAGTAGCCTACGCCGGTCGCGTGCCTCGTCGGAAACATCAGCCAATCAGAGGAGAGACGAAACTTTCAAGGCAGAAAAACTTTTGGCTGGTTCTACCAGCAAGCGAATAAAAAGAGTGAGAGGGTAGGCGATGTAGTTAAAACGCTCAAAGAAGATCAAAGGTTTGATCATAGACGAGGGTATAGGTGCGGGTAACTGAAATTTCATCTTAGAAGAAAAAATCAAGTACCGACATCTACATTTTGGAAACGACAGCTGAAGATACCCGAATTTGTTTTTTCTTTTAGTTATTTTGGTATGGACGATATTTTTGCTGGTGCATTCCACCCTTCAACCTCTTCGCTGGTATCCACTGCTGCGGTGGTTGCAGGGGTGCCCATGAAACCAGAGTCGACTGGGGTCGTAGTGTCTTCTGACGGTACCTTTTCTTTTAACACGGAAACAACTCGCTGGCAAGATAAGGGTCGTTCTGGCCGGTCAACTCGTTCAGAGAAAGACGAGATTAAAAAATTCAAGAAAATGAAGATAGACAAGGTATGACTAATTTAATTATGACTTATGATTTATAAGGCCATTGTTGTGAAGTTAGTGATTTATCATCTGGAATATGAGTGACTAAATTCGGTGCGGCTAGACGATTCAGACACTAAACACTATTTTAACTAAATTACGCTTGCCGTTCTTATATATATATATATATATATATATATATATATATATATATATATATATATATATATATATATATATATATATATATATATATATATATATATATATATATATATATATATATATATATATATATATATATATTAGGTTTTACAAAAATTTATTTGCTTGTGTTGCAGTATAGAATCCAGCTTTTCTGAAATGGTCAAAGTGCTTATTTTGTGATCGTTAATGGTATATCACTTCTATTAATGTGTACACACAAGTTGGCAACCTTTCCTTTTAAATGTTGTTGTGCAATTCCCCATACTTATAGGTGTTACCTTCGATTAACCTCCGGCGAATTTTTAATTAGGTTTGCTTTGGTTGGCGTAAAATTGAGTGTACACTGTTTGAAGAAGGCAAGAAAATACTAAATTCATATCCCGAAATGAAATATATTAAAAAAAAGGACAATTAATCATAAAGCGCAAGGCGAGGCGAGACGATTGTTCCTTGTAAAGACGCACCTTTGTAGACACGTTTTTCACATCTTTAGCTTGTTCTAATAGCTACCTAGTACGGTATGCTACACGGTTTGTTTAACACCTTGTGCAAATTAATGTTTCGCAGTGACTCGTTGTCGGTGAAAGGTCTCCTTATCATAAATCTACTTCAAGCTTTAATGTGGATTTAAACGTTATTAAAGTTTGTTTAAAATGAACCTATATCATTTGCTAACCAAGTTCGAACTACTATGCAAACTTTATGATTTATTAAAATTTAATGATGTTCCATGGGGAACAAAGGCGCTATTGATGCAAGCCCTACATGTAAGCGAAATATTGCTCCCGAAAATTTTGAGCGTGTGTTTTCTTTAAAGTGTTACTTGGTAGTGATTATAAAACAGTGACAGTCCTTTAACAATGTGTTTAGCTATTTTATTAAACTTTTACTAGACCATCTTTAAATGAAAATGTGGAAAGCCGCTCAAGAAGTAAATGGACGCTGAAGTAATTGCGCAATTGTGACTTACCGTATACTGAGTAAACTACGCGTGCTTCCTACAAATTTAATAAAAAAATTATATCACCAAAATACACTTTAATCTTAAAATTCTATGGTATTTTCGTCAGTTGTTAGTATTTAATATTCATTTTCATTGTTCAAAGTGATTTTTATCCTTTTGTACGTAAAACCTAAACTTAATCACAATATACTCGAACAGAAATCAAAGAGAAATCACAGATATATGCATGCTATTATTTGGTGTGATTTCTATTGTAAATCAGGACCAAAGACCTCCGTATAAAGCTATTATACCAAATTCAAGTGCCATATCATTTTTGATGAAGAACTCTGGGGTTCTTTCCAGTGAGTAGCTAGAATTTGTGCCCCATGGGCCGGTCCAAGTTTCGGAGTGACTTTGTCGATCCCATATACATAAGGAAGAAAAACTGAAAAAAGTTACGCCACCACCTTTGCTCTTTTTCGTCAGCAGCAGGAAACCGAAATTGTCGTCCCCAAAATTATTCGGCCTGTACAGATAGTCCCGTTTCTGCTCGACCCCTCCTACCAGTAGAAACGCTAGTGGGTATGATTAATTCCAGCCCTTCAGCTCTAATGTTTTTTTTTTATTCACAGCAGTAGTGCATTACGTTTAAGTTATTCCTCAAGGATCCAAGAGTTGCCATCATCTTTTGTTAGAGACGGAGAACTGTTTCAACTTAAAAGAACTGAGGCAACTTTCTGCATCGACCGTTAAAAGTTTAATTACCTGAGTTTCGAGTCTGTTTGAAATTCATATTCTACGAAACTCAGTTAACTTAACTTAGAAAGGTCTATGCAGAAAGTTGGTACCCAAATTCTTCTATGTTTTTCTAACATATTGAGGTCAGTATAGTCATTATCAATTTTCTATTCAACCAATCATTTTTGTTCTTTTGCGTTGTCACTAGATGACAAAAGAATTTCTTTATGTATATAATACAAGTTTTAAGATTGACCCTTTTTCTTCTTTTACTTCAGTATGATGATTTTCAAGAATGGGTTGATGGTGATGCAACCTATCGTTATCGGCCTAAAGATCTTGACGCTAGAAAACATCTAAGTGGATGGGCAATGAGAAATACAAATAATCATAACAAAAAAGTACTCAAGAAGTCCTGCTTAGGTAAGCTTACAGGAACAAACTTTTATGAGCAAATTTCGTTACGTTCTGTCGAGAGATCGATGCTCGTTTTACCGCCCCATGAATTTTCAATAAAAACTTGGACCGGACCGATATGCATATAATAATATGCTTAAGGGATATTTTCTGCACCAATTTCCCTAAAAAATGACAAATTGAAACTTCGAAAGCTTGTCCGTTGGAGTTTCGAGTTTGTTAAAGTGCCGTAGCCCCTAGCTCATACGTCTATATGCTTATTACCCGATTAAGACTGTCCTTCACCTTTATCCTTTTTTGCGTCATAATTTAAAGCCCACTATCAAACAATTCGTCTTTGAGATATTTTCAACAAAGGACATGTGTTTCAGAGTAACATCAAACTGACACACAAGAAAATTAATAATGTTCTCACAAATGTAGCTAATTTATTTGCTGCATGTGCACCTCACACTGCAAATGACTTACAAATGACCAGGCATGGCAGCATATCAATTATATACTCGTATGCCTTTTACGCTACAATTGACTTACAAATTACCCTACCAAGAGTAATCACGGACATACAATGGCATGTTGGCGCGACAAGACAGGTAGTTTAATAACCCTTAGGTAAATAAAATAAAAATATTTTAACTATTCATTGAATGTTACAGACGGGGTCTTAAGTGTTATAAATATTGAGCAGAGTATCAAAATACTTCCAAATAATCGGCAACATACGCCGCGTTTCACATCAGTGCACGAGCGAACCCAAACATTTCACAATAGTTTGTTTGCACTGTAGCAAACTCGAATGTGATAGATTGGTCAAAGGCAATACAACGAGCATCTCAAGAGTACCACATCATCATCACGGCGGTATTCAAAGGATCATTAAGCTACCAAGCCGTTTTAAACCACCTCGTTCTGTTTTACAACTATTTCATTCATGGATTTAGGAAGTGGTAATTGGCAGACGTCTTCTTCATATACGGCTAGTCTCCTGGACATATCGATTTAGAAGGACTAAAGCCTTCTATAGAACAAGATTTAAAAGATATTAGGCGGAGAGACAGTTGTGGAAGTCGCGTGTCTTAATCCTGATATTGTTGGTATACACCATTGGTCACTCAGGAACAGGAAAAGAGTCTTTTACACTTATTGTCCGCAGAAATTTGCTTTTATTTGTATAAGAAGGTGCGAATACTTCCTCATCTTCTTTTGTAAAAGGGGTGACAGGAATAATTTGACATAATGATGCATCATGCCCATGTACACAATGCGTAATTGGCATCTAATGTTTGGTCAGTTAAGTCATATGTTTCAGTTAGGCTTTGCAGTTTACACAGTTGTTTTGGGGGCTAACCCACCGAGACCGTACGATAACTACATAGCAGGTGGGGAACATGTATCAAGAATTATATGAAATATGTGGGTTGTATGCCTGACTCAAAGAAAAAAAATCAATTACCTGGTAAAAGATCAGGAACGCAAACGGTATCTGTTGGGTCGCACCCTTTGAAAAGTCGCGGGGAAATTGCATACCCTTGTACTCATCTCGGTAAGTCGGCACAGCGTCTAACAGTGGCAGAATGTTGAACTCCCTGTAGCTACATTATTTTTTTCCTTTCTCAGCGATTGGTCGGTGTGAGATAGACGTGCTTTCAAGAAAACAAATAAAATCGAAGAAACATGCTTTTCTCTTCATAGTTATACTATTTGTGCCACAACTTAATAAAAATAACGTAGTCACCCACACTGAATCCTGTTTTAGAAAAGATGTACACCTAAGGGAGGATACTGCTTATTATAATGTAAAGCTCTTTTTATCATCTAGTATAGCAAAAACGTCCAAGCGTGCTATAGAGTGGTATTTAATATTTAGGTTTATTTTTCCTGTAACGCAGGTGTATTTTTATGCTCCAAGAACTGTCGTAACAACCAAGGGGAACTAGTTACCGTTCGTCCAGCCACTTCAGATCGTGCAAGGAGAAAGCAGATGGAGAAATCGTGTCCAAGGCCTGGATGTGATGGGAAATTGTATCACGTGGTATGCACCGGCAAAAACGGATATCCTGTAACACATTTCTGGAGAGTCACAGGTAAGCTGTACTTGAAAGCTCCTAACTCGAGAACGCGTGAAGCTAGTCAGTGATGGAAGGGGTTACCACCTCATACGGTGTGGATTTTTTCAATTTTCATAGACCCGTTTCCAAATAGCAATTACAAAGGATTGTGGGATAGAGTTTTGGTACGCGTGGTTTGTTGTCATAGTGAAATGCCGTTGAACAAAATGACGCCCACCAAAAATTCTATCTCACAATCCTTTGTAATTCCTATTTGGAAAATGGTCTAGTGTAAAGGAAAACAGTCCTGTAAAATTCTGGGTGTACCGATAAGGAAACACAACAAAATTCACACTTACTGTTAGGGGAAGGCCTAGGTTTATAACATTTTAGGGCGTGTCTCTCTGAGATTCCACCACTAAATATATACTGCGTTTTCCATTTGCTGAAAGGCTACTAGTTCTAATCAGATGGCTGAGCAGGCTACAATCTCCGCCAAAAATAAATGAAACAAACCTCTTCCCCGTTCCAATCAGGGGCGTATATTCTTGAATTTGCAGGGAGGGGTGTTAACTTTTGGGACCAACTACATTTCTTGGAGACCGACTCCCATTGCCTTTCACGTTGGCAAAGTAGTACGATCAGGATTTTTGTAGACCTTTTTTCTTTTGCTTTTCGGGCAAACTTTCCACTTCAAATGTTGTTCATGTCTGGTCTACTGTTACAACGGCATACTGAGCTGGCTTTGAGACCGACTTTTTTGAGCTCAGAGACCGACTTTTGATTTTCACCGGGGGGGGGGGGGGTCACACCCCCGTAGTTATACGCCCCTGGTTCCAATGTTGTCTCACTCAGTAATGATCACGTTTAACCAACCAACAATAAACTGGGGGAAAGGGGGAAGAACAGCTACCAAGAGTGATAGATATCAGCTTTTCTTTCATTTGTTTTGACGGGGATTGTAAACGTCGTGTACCGTGTTGAAAGGGTCAGTGTCGAGTAAACACAACAAGTGAGGCAAATGGGGGGACATGTCCCTCCACTTTTTAAAGTGGAGGGGATACGGTACTGTTTTTACCCCAGTTTTCCCAGAACTCTAACGAAATAGTATAGGCATAAGACACACGGTTTGATTCCATACAACAGCTGATTCAGTGAAATCAAACCTACAAATGATGAAAGCAGTCACTGAATGAATAAAAATCTTTGGAAAATGCCTCTGGAATCCAACGTTTTTTTAAAGCCTTAAAGTGGACCCGGATCATTCGCTTCTAGGGATTCGTGATACTCCCTTGGGTTAGTTGCGGTCAAGGTCATACCCCCACTTTGAGACACATCCTCAAAGGTATTCGGCAATATGATATGCACACAGTTATGGCGATTACCGATGCAATTGCGTAGCCCATGTAAAGATTTTCCACGTGACGTCAGCCATTTGTCTCACATTCTCAGTAATGACCACCAAGAATTAAACATTAGTTACACTGAAGGGGCGTAAGCCCGAACAGTACTTAAATCCCGAAACACGCAAGCGCGTTTCAATTTGGCATGGTGGTCGTCACAGCTCATGCTCAGAAGATGTGTTATCGATACGTGCGCACAGGACGACCTTAGACACAATCATGTTAGTACTGGCTCGATGGTAGTACTTTTATGATGCAATTGTGATACCATGAAAGCCCGGGATGGCCGTCAAAATGTCCCCCCCCCAAAAAAAAAACAGCAAGACGGGCAACACAGTGGCGTCGGTCGGTGAAAAATCCCTATAGCCTATGGGCTGCTACGATTTCTGCAAGAATTATGTGCCTTGGCAATGGACGGATTATTCTAGATTGCACAGCAAAAACTGGATAAAGTAAAGTAGAACCTTGGTTTCTTTCATCCTCGCTTAAATTACAGAACTCAATACACCAAATTCTCCCCTTCTTTCTTTCAGACGTGGTAATACTTTTCCAGTCAAAAGGAACACATGATCACCCAAGACCGGATGTTGTGAAAACTACCTCAATGGCTAAAATGGCCCTTCTTGAATACCATAGAGCTCACCGCCACGAGAGACCCAAAGAGATATGTCGGAAAGTTGTAAGTCGAATTTTCAGAGCAAAAGTAGGCTTAGATCTCACTTAGTCAATATTGCTAGGACTTTGGCCAACTATCAAATAGTGACAGAGGCTAGTCATCACAATATCAAAGGGATATATATATATATATATATATATATATATATATATATATATATATATATATATATATATATATATATATATATATATATATATATATATATATATATATATATATATATATATACACCAAATTGTCAGACCCGTGGTTAGTCCTTTTATATCACAAGGGGAATTGTAGGTGGATGACTTAGACATCTTCAAGGATCATTCTTTTAAACCCTAAATCGTTTCGGCTCGTTTTAAAAAAATTGGGGGGGGGGGACTGTGTTCACGCGTCTGAACAATATTACGGTAGACTGTAGGTTCGGTTAAATGTGTTCGGGAGGCTTGGAAAGCCTGGCAGTTGAGCTAAGTTGGGCAAAGACAGTGCATCACCAACATCTGTAATGTATAAAATCATAAAATCTTTGTGGACTCAGCTTACAGGGGAATGAGGTATTAAAATGCATGAATTGTTGTACATCAAAATAGAAATAGAAGCACTTGAATTTTACAAATATGTCAATTTAATTAGCAAAGAAGGAAATCTTTCATTGATATTATCATGGTCTAAATGGGCTTTTTATATTCGTAAATCAAAGAATTACACGGGCCAAAAATTAGATTGAGGAGAAAGAACAAACGAAAGAGTAAATAGAGGATTTCCAGGTGCTTCTGTTTTCACATTAGAATACACCTGTACCTGTCACAGGAAGATCCCAGCAACAGAACTTGTCCGTTACCTTGCAGGGTGTTCACTTGCACAAGTCATTCAACCGTGTCGACAGAGTGGCCCGACAACTCCGAGAGGTACAGACAGGGGTCACGAAGGACGAGAAGGACTCTAATGGCACCTTTTCTAACGTGGGTCGTTCCTACTCACTCAGGTCACACGTTCGAGGATTGTTCACGTCACCACAGAAAGCTTCGGAAGCCGAACAGTATGGGACACAGGGTGAGCATTAATTTTCAATCAAAATTTAGAATTACCTCTGTTTTAGGCGATGCTAGTCGGATCAGACTTCAAAATTCAAGATAGAAAAGATGGAGAAGTCGAGTAAAAAGCATTCTGTTATATTTTCCCTTTTTAAAGAAAAGAGACAAGAGAGAAGTTCCGATGAGTAAAATTTCAGAATTTTTTTTCATGTAAAACATAGATGTAGAGACGCGTGGGGGGGGGGGGGGGCTGCATTGACCCATTCGGGCAGAAAACTTGAAATTGTTGGACAATACAAATACTATTTTTAGGGCAAGCGGGCTTAAACTTCTGGCCAAAAGTGCCGGTTCACCCCCACTCCCCCCCACACACACATGAAAGTGGTCCCGTGAGCTTATAGTTTAAAGTCTAGCATTTATTGGTAATATATTGCCAAAATTGGTATGTTGAACGTAAACCATCTTGTGTTTCCTCATACTTTTGTTTTTATTTTTCCCATCGGCAGTTCAACCTTACAATGGTCGCCACCACTACGGGAACTATTATACACATCAGAACCACCTGGAGACATGGAGCCCATATCCGACGCCTCACGAGTTTGCGTATTCTCCTTACACGCAGGCAGAGCACTTGAACGCTCTTCACGCCAATGGCTACGTCGGTTACGCAGCTCCTGGCCATCCAGATCTCGCTCAATACGAACACATGAAGATTGATTATGCTGCGTGTGGACCCAACTACCTCTCAGGGATGCCAGCTTCCGGTTTAGCGCCAGTCCATGAAAGTTATACTCCAGACACCTCGTCCATGGCAAACAATCCTCTGGATCTCGTTGTTTCTCGTAACGACGTCAGTGTAGTTACCAGTGAACCTGTTACCATGACAACATCAATGGTTGACTCCTATGCCAATTCCATTGGTCATCGCGAAAACAGCAGTACCTTGCTCACGCCGGTGACGTCATCGATTTCATCTCTCCATTCCACAAACGTGCAATCAACGGCAGCTGCTAACATGGAATCACCCGTGGCGATAAACTCAGCAACGACACCATCCCCGCTGCAACGAGAACCTACAGCGCCCTCTCTAAAGAGGTCAGCCCCTCCCGAACTTCAACCCCTTTCCCGCGAAAACAAATACCCACGAACAACAGAAGCAAGTCCAATACTACAGCCTTCGAAAACCATCAAACTTAAGGAGCATACCCCTTCTATAAACATTGACTTGACCAGTTTTTCGGATATTTTCGACATTGGTGCAGGCATAGGCGAAGAAGGTCTTGCCGGTAGACCGAAATCTCCAGTTTACCAGACTCTTTCACCTGCTCAAATAGCAAATTCACAAAACGAATCTACAAGCAATGTGCAATACGACAAGCCCTCAGCAGATGCTAAGGCGAAGAAAACTCCACTCCACGCACCGGAAAGCGTTGACGGTCGTAAGCATCGAAAAACCCCGGACGTGATATCCCCCTCCCCTCTGTCAGCCCACAAAACTAATGTAAGTAAACCCCACGAGTCCCCAGTCTTCGCCCAACTCAGCAATCACCCCGCCCCCACCTCATCCAACCCGGAAGAGTCAGAGACCAACAATTACCTCGACAAACTTGTCTCAATGTATCTCAGCAAAGACGCCGACAAACCAATATCGCATCTTAAGAATGAGTTCCATGTATACACGGAGAAGAACGGTGCCCCAATCAACGCCAAAACCTTTGCTGCTTATCGTCCAGAACAGGGCCATTACACCGCTCACGAGTTTTTCCGCGCTGCAGCCAATCATCAGTATGAAAGCTGGTGCAATGAGAGACGAAGCCATGGCTACAGGGGATCTTCTGGAAACAGCGGAGATATCTCATACAGCGAAGCTGGCTATATGTATGACTACCATTCGACTGATCATTACGCGTCGGATTCCTTCAGTGAACAAGCTAGATACCTCTACAGTGGTTCCGGGTTTACATCGCCAAAATTTAGTAGACATCAATTTTTATCAAATTTTGCTGCAAGCAGTGATAAGTGAAACATGAACCTAGCCTTACTGCATTAGGACTAAATGACACCGGTGATACACCGAGATGAGCTCTAAACTAGGAGAATGTTGAGACAGAGGCTCTTGTCAACATCACTAAGTTGATTCTGAGGGCGCTGTAGGCCTTCAGTATAACTAGAGTACCTTTAAAGGTATTCTATCCGTAACTTCTTGGACATGTGGTTTGTCTGGTCAAAAAGCTGACGAGGAGTTGGTCGAGTTAGTCAGTCGGCCATATATGTTGTAGATACTGTGCAAACGACGCAATAATATTTAATATTACTTTTCTCTTATTGGGTTTTCTTTTATTTACATTCAAAAAGTTAGCAGAAAATTGCAGGCAATAGGCAGTTGATCCAACTTTGATGTATCTTTAATGATGTTTTTTAAAGATCAGTATATTGATATTAAAGGTAATCCAATGATTTTATTTTGCATGAATTTAATAAGTGAGTAACAAAAATATTTTCAAATGATTAAAAAAGAACAAGTTATGAATAACGATACCAGGGTATACTAATTCAAAATGTGGTGACTGCATTTTCCCTTTAACACATTTTTTCCTATACCTTCTTATGCATGCGAAGGAAAGCAGGGAGAAATGATGCTCAGTTTACATTAAAACATATCGTTCTAATATCTTCAATTTTTATTTGAGATTTTTATTTAAAAGCTACTTTTCCTTAAAGGGCAATCCTGAAAAACTTAAAAATTCTGATCGTTAATTGATTCTAGAGGTTTCATTTCTTCTTTCTTATTTATAAATCAATTAAAGCCCCCAAGAAATGTATCATCTGGATGGCCCTGTTTGTTCCACAAAACAACAGACTAGCACTTGCATATATAAAAATAAATAACCGTAAGTTAAATACACGTATAGTTTCTATGGAAACACGTGGGTTATTAAAATGGCAATATTTCAGTTTTTGTTTTGTAGGACAACATTTCCTCAGTGTACATAATTTTTGTTAAGTTTTATTTGTTTTAGTCCTGGTTATTTCAATTCTGTTCTTTCTTAGGCTAATGTTTCCATTTTCAAAAGCAATGACAAAGTCAGCTGTCTTGTAGGTTTTGTGGAATACTCTCCATTTTTCCTTTTTATTTTGATAAATGTAAGAAATTTATTTGTGTGAATTGAGAATCTTTGAATATTGTGGCGTTGGTATCCCTACGCCGTACTTGACATACCGTTGTATAAATGAATGAAGCATTTGCACTTCTCCGTCCAAGTATCAAGATGATCCAATGTGAAAGTTCGGCTGTTTTCAATGACTGTCATAATCCCATTACGAGCAAGTTAGTATCTATACTCTAATGAGCGTAGGACAATTGGCAAAGAAAACATTTGATCATTTACTTGAACTCTTTTACTGGAAATTTTAAGTTATTCTTTAACTTCCCTAATTCGGCTCTTTTCTTGGAAATGGATTAGTTAAGTCATATTGCTATTATTATATCAAACAGTTACCCGATTATAGGAGTGCGAGCGATAGAGTCCAACAAAAGTACCGCCATCTTGATTCGTCAAAAGACAGGAGGTTGTAAATATTTTAAGATCAAGGTACTACTTATTGAATATTTCATGTAAGTGTAATACTAGGGCATGTGCAATAAAACTACCAAAAGAATCCGTTGAATGTTTGTTGTATGTTCGTGAGTATCGTGACGTATTTTAATATAGAACTTCCATAGGATATATACCTGACTGAAACGTAATCACATTGACAAGAATGAAGTTTTCCACTAAGACTAAAAGCCGGTTAATTTTTGAAAAGTTTAATAATGTTATAAAATAGGAACAGACTATACATAGTACTACGAAGGCAGCTCAGTAGGGCGTGAAGACAACCACTTGTATTCCGTTCATATTTAATGATAAAATAAAGACTTCTGTGATATTCCAAAGTGGAAGTGTGTATTGGTGTTGGGAGGGGTCACATGAGGGAGAAGTGGGGTGAAGAAAAAGAAATTTGAAATACAGGGTTGGGTTCCCTCTAAACTGCAAGTCACTGGTCGACTTTACCTCAATTCAGAGAGTCCAATTAAAGCGAAAAAGAACTAGAACACAGTGGAGTCTAATGAGAGAAGGAGGATGTGTGTGTGTGTGGGGGGGGGGGGACTACTGGACTGTAAACTTAAAAAGAAATCCCAAATTAAACAAAAGTAGTCTATTGCTAACGCTAGGTTTAATAAAGCAAACAAAACTTGCAGAAAACAGTGAGGTCCTAGCTTTGCATGTAATGTACACCTGAGAGTATCTGTGTGTGTGGGTGTGTGTGTGTGCGGGCATGTGTGTGTCTAGGAGTATTTGGTGGGAGGGTATTCCTTAAGATGCATGGAAAAGATAAGGCTATGAGTCATGTTCACATCTCAAGCTTGCCCGAACTTGGCTTTTTGTTAGCTCAATTACAATCGAGAGTATCCAACCTACAGAACCTGCAGCCAAATTGAAATTTTAACATTAGGAAAAACTTACAACCACCAATGATTTAATTTCTTTTTGGCATTGAGATGACGGGGGCTGAGGTCCACTGGCTGACTGGTGCAATCTAATCGGGCAACAGCATCCATTGGTGGATACAAGCCCATACTCCAAAGGGACCAGGGGGTGGTACCCTCTACAAAATCCCCCCTCAAAGATAACAAATTACTATTGACATTACTTTTTAGTATATCTCGCCCCTAAAAGATAGTTTGCCCCCTGTGGAAGTTATTTTCGCCTCCCCTTCCAGAATCTTGGCTGGCTACGGGTATGGGTGGAAAGCGTACCAAGACATTGTCTCTCTTAGGAAAGAAGAGCACTTTCAAGTCTCTGTAAGTTGTCATAGCTTGCGATTTCATGTATTAGAAATTAACAATTCAAAAACATAATAAATTTGTAGGGAAGAATACAACCCTACATTACTTAAATACCGAATTTCAGCTTAAACCGGTACACAGTACATCGTGTCTCAGCTGAGGTTAAGTCGAGATTCGACAGTAACCCCAGGACATCGGAATCGTTGGAAAACACCACAAAGCCACTGGCTTAAACTTATTACATAGGTAGGTATGTATATATATATATATATATATATATTTATATATATATATATATATATATATATATATATATATATATATATATATATATATATATATATATTTATATATATATATATATATACATATATATACATTTGTATACATAAATATATGAGGTAATGCGACTTTGGGTATGAATGAATCGATGTATTGTGTATATTATAGTCACTTGCTAATATACATACTCAGAAAAAAAATGCTCATACGCGATCCTGTACCCATGATAAGGCACCACTATTAGTAATCACCAGTTTGTTTCTTTACCAACACTTATGGACTTCTTTGTACCCATACTCGTATCACGTTCTCAAACTTGCGCCTTTGTACTAGTGCTTCATCAGCTCGGCAGGTTGGCTTTACATACCGTTTGAAACGACTCTTAACCTAAAGGTGATCTCTTCACCACAAACACTGGAATATAAAAAAAGTAAAGAAAAGTAAGAAAAAGCGGTACATTTCGATCATTTCCCAGTTCACCCCTTCCTAGCCCACAAAATTAGTCTAAAACAAATTACCCTTTTTCTTTCATACATACATATATCAGATCGAGGTGCATCAGTATAAAAAAATGAAGAAAAAGTTCAAGAAAGGAGAGGAAAGGACGTTACACCATTTGGCAGGTCGTATCGTCATTCATTTTTATTGTTTAAAAGGAAGCTGCCAAATTTCCTCAATCACACTCTTGTGACAAGTCTATAGTGACAATTTATACCCACTTTACGTTCAAAAACTACCTTCTATAACCTGTGTGCTTTTGTCTATACACACAAAAATAGTATCGAATTTCGAAATTGTTGTAGGACTCCTTCAGATAGCAGCTGGAATAATTATTTCTGAAATCATGTCTTAAACAACATGCGCAGCACCTTTATATGGAAACAGTCAAATACAGAAAATAATTAAAGCCAGTGAAACGAAATGTGGCTTTAGCATCGTTACAGGAAACCATCTCGAGAAATGGTAAATCGACAACCAAACAATTAAAACGATACCTGTGGGTTGTTGCACAAGGCTTTAAATTTTTCTTCTCTCCGGCCTATACTTTACTGAAAACTGACTCTTTTCTTCCTTGAAGAACCAAGAGAAGTTGCTTAGGCAAGATTTTGTCTGTCGGAGGGAGATGAGGGTGCTGTTTCAGGTTGGAATGACCTATCGGCACTGTTCACTCATTTTCGAGGGTGGGATCCGGGGGAAACGCCTTTAGTACGGTTTATTACGAATATTTTACTTCTTATTACATTACAAAAGTTATCCAGTATATTATAATTCCTCCTAAGTACTCTAGTTTGCCCCTCTTTATTATTTGCTGTTATTTGGTGTACCCATGGGGACGGAGTCTAGCTATGGAGCACCCTCACGAGTTCGCGTCTGGCTGTGGTAGGCTACTCAAAGTGTTAACGAACTGAATGATTATCCTTTCGCACTCCCTTGCTTCCTAAGAGCAAGACCAACTGGAAATCTCATAATTAAAAACATCAATTTTGCTCATAGGCGTAGGAAGCCGGGGGGGGGGGGCTGAAGGAGCTAAAGTCTCCCACCCAGTCAAAATGTGGAGGACGGGAGTATGCTTTCGCCCCCATCAATTCAAGGACGAAAACCCTTTATTTGTTCCGTCTGTAACAAAAGTAAAAAATTTGCAGTAAATCTCCTTCAAATTTGCTTAATATATGTTGCAACAAATTGTATCTACCTTGAAATACTCAAAAAAAATTTCCAAAGGAGAGGGGGTACAATTTTCATTACACCCCTCCCTAAGACGGCGGTCCCAAAACAACGTTCATCCGGCGGTCGTGAACAGCTTCCTGCCCACACGATCTCGCTCAACAAATACAGCAAACAAAGAACTTTATTTAATAAACAGGCTACGACTCACGACATTTAAAACAGTACTCGAAGTTCAATCCTATATTGGCCGAATTGGATGTTTATAAAAAATGCAGGAAAACTTTCTTTATTAGTGAAAGGAAACCGCATCTCAATAACATGTTTCACTTGAAAGACACTAATTTTTAAAGAAGTGCTATTTTGCAGTTTTCGCAGTGCATGATGGGAAATCTGTGATGTCATCTGGGAAAATTGATGAGACATAGCTTTTGTATCTCTTGATAATGTTGACATCCAGCCAAAAGGAAAGTAAAACATGGTACTACAAAGTGGGAATCTCTTCCAAAAAGAGTGCATTAACATAAACGAAAACTTCTCGAAGAGAAAGTATGTCACGCAGGTTCTAGATACTCCCAAATAGGAAAAAGAAAACACTAAATAATGAGAATTTCTATTCATATAATCAGTTCAAAACTTTGCCAAAGACAGCACCAAGTTGTGCCCAAGCGACCTTAAATTAATATCACGTCCTCCCTCTTAGACCCCTCCTCTTAGAACCCTCCCTCAGGACAGAACTGAGTGACAAAGAAAGGATTCGTCGGATCGCCGACTATCCTAGAAACGCCACTGGACGCTACCACGAACTGCCCCCAGAGATTTCGCCCAGTCTACGGCTCTGTATACTTATATTTAGCAGAGATTACTACTAAATTTACACAGAAAAACATAAGAAAATTAAATTCAAAGAGTATCAAACTTCAAATTACAGACAAGTTATTCAATTACAGAAAATAACCTAGGCCCTAAGATCGAGTCAATTTGCCGGCTCACTTCAAATTCTGTAACCTTGAGAAAGCCTGGAGAAATTTCTTTGCAAAGTAACCGATCTTCAAATATGACAATCTTGAGTTAATAATGGAGGTTAGGTACAGAGTTAAGGTAAGTTCTGATTTTTTTCTCGTTCATATAGAACTTCTACAAAATTTTCCCTGATAATACGTATGATTAAAGTAGAAGTGTCTACAGACCGGTAACAGTGGCGTAGCTATGGGGGGGGCATGAGGGGGCATGTTCCCCCACATAGGCGTAGGAGCCCAAGCTGATGGGGGGGGGGGGGCTGTAAAGACTTAAACGAAAAATTTGACCCAAAAGTTCCGCGTGCTCCACGCGCATCCAACATGTTAATGTACATATCATATAGGCATGCCAATTACATAGAATCATTGTTACTGCCCTTTCCTTATTGATATTATTTTTTTTTCTCATGGGGGTGGGGAGCATGCATTGTGTTGTGTGATCCCCGACATGGGGGAGGGGTCTAAGGAGAGGGGTGAAAAATTAGGTGTCCTTACATGCAATCTGGTGCCACATATATATGCTACCTTTGAAGTAAAATTTGGGTTAAAAAATGATTGTAATTAACATGCGGTGGGATAACCGATGCATGCCTATATGATATGTACATTAACATGTCGAACGTGCGAGGAGCGCGCGGAAAATTGGGGTTATATTTTTCGGGCAAGTCGTTCCAGTCCCCCCCCCCTACCCCCACATCAACTTGGGCTCCTACGCCTATGCTTTTAGATCCTACGTCATATAGGCCTACCAAGCCGAAAACGGTATCACTATATTTCAGTTAATTTTGAAACATAACATAACACTCAAAATAATAAAAAAATGTTTAACTCAGATTATGGCAAATGAAAGTGCCATTTTGTTAATCTGAGAGACATTTTGATCACTGTATTTCGAGGTGCTCTACGCACCAGGGTGAAGGCGCTTCATCTAGATAGTTTCATAATCATGGTCCGTTTCTGTGTGCACTCACCCCGACTAAATCAACTTCTGAATAAAAGGCCCTGTCTCTTACATCTCTGATCAAATTGAAGGGGAAGATCTGCGGCTATGGAGGGAAAAAGTAGTACAACTCTAATGAAGCTATCTGGGGTGGGCCTATCATACCTTTGTCTGCGGTATCCCCAATGGCCAACCCCTTGCAAAAACCCTGGCCCTGGCTCACGTGTGCCGGAGGAGGGCTCTACTGGTGTTTGGAATGAGGATATGTTATGATCAGGTGACAGGGAAATTGCATAGGCTGCGTGAGGGAGTTGTTTTAAAATCATTCTTATGCAACGTATTGAAGGTGACTGCCTCTCCAGGCTAATTCCACCACAGTAACGGTTCTACTTTAAAAAAAAGCATCATAGAAATTAAAGTAAAGGAGAATGACGTCAGGCAATCTGGCCTGAAGCCACTGACTGGGCTATCTGTACGGCACTGCAGCAGGGGTGGTGCCACCAGGATTTGCCCGACAGGGAGGCCAAGCTCAACGACGGGGGGGGGGGGGGCGGCCAGCAACCCAAAGCCCCTAAAAAGGCTATGAGTTGACAAAAGGATGTTGAACACAAAATTTCAGCGCGTGAAGGGTGCCCGAACATTTTTGGCTTTTTATACAAAAAATTGAAAGTTTGGGAGTTTCATTGGAGAAATTTTGAAAAATCGGGACTTTTATGAGAGAAATTTGTTTTTTTTAAGGAAAATTGGAAAATTTGGTGTCTTTATTGAAGAATCTGTTCCTATGAGCAAAATCAAGCAGAGATCGTCGGGGCAACTGAAGGTCTTTGGGATTACATATTTTACTGTACGAATTTGCTCCCCGAAGGACTGGAAAATTTGCCCAACGGGGGGAGGGGGCGCCACCCTTGCACTGCAGAGCAAACAGTACCGTCGGCATTCAAAGGTGGCGCCAGCGGGGACCAGGGGGCCATGCCCCCCCCGGTCGGGGAAATTTTCCAGTTTCGTCTGGGACTCCTTTATCCGTGCGATAAAATATGTAATCCCAATGACCATCAGCCGCCACGACGATCTGATTGATTTTGCTCATAGAAATGGCAGATTCTTCAAAAAAAGACTGCAGATTTTCCACCTTTCCTTAAAAGAGAAAACACCCAAATTTTCTTCCATAAAATCCAAATTTTTCAAAATTTGTTCAATTAAACTCCCAAATGATCAATTTTTGTAAGAACAAGCCAAAAATTTCTCCGCGCGCTCGCCGAAAGTTTTGTGTTCCTCATCCTTTTGGCAGCTCATCGCTTTTGTGGGGTCCTTTGGTTGTTTCCCAGATGTCGGGGAGCTTCATGGCCCCCCTAGTCGGGGAAATGCTGGCGCCACCCCTGATGGCTTTGCTTTTGCTCCAGTTATTGGCGGAGAAACTACAAGTTTTTCAGTTAGAGGTATATTACAAAACTACGGAGCTTTTAAGGTGTCATGCAGATGTTGAGATATTATGGGACTTTCTCGACTTTTTGCAGTAAAATATTCAGATGATGACATCTGAGATCTTTTTATCTCAATATTTTATTGTAAAATATTGAAATATTACATTACAGGATCTCAATATCTTAATATCTTTTCTGAAGGATATTGAGATATTGACATCCAACATCTCGTTATCTCAATATTTTAGTCTAAAATATTGAAATATTACATTAAAGGATCTTAATATCTTAATATCTTTTCTGAAGTATAGTAAGATATTGATATCCAACATCTCGTTATCTCAATATTTTAGGGGTAAAATTTTGAAATATTACATTACAGAATCTCAATATCGTAACACCTTCACTGAACGATATTGAGATATTGATATCCAACATCTCGTTATCTCCATACTTTAGTCTAAAATATTGAAATATTACATTAAAGGATCTTAACATCTTAATATCTTTTCTGAAGTATAGTAAGATATTGATATCCAATATCTCGTTATCTCAATATTTTAGTCTAAAATATGGAAATATTACATTACAGGATCTTAATATCTTAGTATATTTTCTGAAGGATATTAAAATGTTGACATCCAACATCTCATTATCTCAATATTTAAGCGTAAAATACTGAAATATTACAGATATTAAAATATTGAGATCCTGTAATGAAATATTTTAATATTTTAGCGTAAAATATTGACATAATGAGATGCTGGATGTCAATATCTCAATATCCTTCAATGAAGATATTAAGATATTAAGATCCAGTATAAAATATTTCAATATTTTAGACTAAAATATTGAGAACACAAGATTTCGGATGTCAATATCTCAATATATTTCAGTAAAGATATTAAAATATTGAGATCCTGTAATGAAATATTGTAATATTTTATCGTAAAATATTGACATAATGAGATGCTGGATGTCAATATCTCAATATCCTTTAATGAAGATATTAAGATATTAAGATCATGTAATAAAACATTTCAATATTTTACACTAAAATATTGAAATAACGAGATTCTGGATATCAATATCTCAATATCCTTCAGCAAGATATTAAGATATGAATATCCTGTACTGTAATATTTCAATATTTTACACTGAAATATTAAAATAACGAGATGTTTGATGTCAATATCTCAATATCGTTCATTGAAGATATTAAGATACTGAGATCCTGTAATGTAATATTTCAATATTTTTCAATAAAATATTGAGATAAAAAGATCTCGGATGTCAACATCTGAATATTTTACTGAGAAAAAAGTCGAGAAAGTCACATAATATCTCAACATCAGCATGACACCTTAAAAGCTCCGTACAAAACACTTCAAGGCACCATGACTTATCTCTATTGTGAAAAGCACTCATAATCTTGCGAAAAAAAGGATAAAATGACCCTTAACTTCTGAAGTTGAATGCACTCTCTACGGTAAGGAGACACGCCAATCAACCAGTTTTTTGCCGTACAGCGGATGAGACCTGAATATTTTCCTGACTTCACTAGAAGTTGCATTGTGTCAGCGTTCTCCTGGACCCTCTCTTAAATTTTAAGACAAAACATACACTTGTAAGCAGACATGCAAAGCCGTTACCTAAAATTTCAACAAACTGACACATGACATACACCCTGTCTAGGTAATTTCGTTAAACTTCACTTTTGCAGTGTCTCGCGTGGTACTTTTGGTATTCGCAGTAGTGTTGTTCACTGATGTCTGTGCTCGCAATTATTTTAGTACGGTTCTCCCGATATGAAGAAACTGAGCTTTCAGAACGAGAAATCCCGAGGAACGAATGACAAGAAATTTCACTAAAAAGTTGACAAACTGACGTGTTGTCTGTTGTGAGTAAAGAATCGTAGGCCTAATTTGTTATGTTTTCATGTGGGTGAGAGGAAGGCGTAAACGTTTTTAATTTTGAGATACTATTTTTGAAGTCGTTTGTTCAGTAACCGCTCCACTAACGTTCGACTTCTTCAGCTTGGCGTAGCGTAAGGCCTAGTTTCGCTATGCTTTATTTCGGAGGAGTAGGAGTAGGGTGGGGCCTATTCGCACGTCAACTAGCCGCCTAACGGACAAGGTGATTGCTTATTCGTACGTCGACTAGCTAGCTGCCATACTTTGCCACATACGAGAATTTTAACTTTGTGTTGTAGGTAGCACACATGGTGATAAGTAGGCTACGTAGGCTACATAGCCGTAGGCCTAGTCGAGCCTAGCCTAGCTTATGTGCAATATGCTTTGTGTGAATATGCAGTGACCGACACAAAAGTACAGACCGACTCAAGGTACACTAAATGTCACTATTCTAGTATTCTAACTGTATTTTTTTAGAAGTTTGGAAGACACATGCTTATTTGCTGTTTCCACTGTTGTCAAATCCCTCCAAACAAAACAGTTTTAGCCTAGGCTTAGGCCTATTTTCTTCACAGTATTTACGGAGTGCTTTTAGAGTCTCGTATGTATCAAACTGAGAATTCACTTCCATGTTATTGCAGTATGCATATGTGTGTATGCTATTGCATCCGCTACCGATTTGTACATGTTGTTTCCCTCAATGTTACGTGTATGTAAGTGCGGTCAGTGGGCCTCGCGAGTAAGCAGTCACTGCATTTTGTCCGCATGGCAACTATTCGACATGCGAATAGTCATGACGTAGGAGTAGAGCTGTAGGCAGTCCTAACATTATAAATATAAGGTGGGAGTTATTGAGTATTGACACGGATATCTGTATCTGCAACATTTTTTCTTGGCTAATGAACACTGTTTCCGTTCCTGCAAAATTTTCTCTTGGCTAATGGAAATGGATTCAGTGCCATCAAGATTTTCTCTTGGCTGATGGACATGAATTCCGTACCCCTCAAGATTTTCTTTTGGCTTAAAAACACAGATTCACCCACCTGTAGGATTCATCATCCATAATATTATAGACACAGTTAAAAGATGTCTTTTGAGACGTGACTGCCATATTGCACTTGAAGAATTTCCAGGTGGTATGAAGGTACACTGGCGGCTTTGTATTTTTTTAGGAGGGGGGGGGGGAGAGTAGTGGCAGGATACCAGCAAAAATGGACAAAATGAATGCAGATATGCTGAGAAGGCTAGAACAGTAAAGTCAAACACAAGCTAGACAGGAAACATGGATTGCAAAAACATTCCTCATTTGTTTGAAATTTCAGCTGACCACCAGTTATCCCCCTAAAATGATGGGGAATTAGAACAAATTAATTTGCAATTAATAAGCCAAACCGCATATTTAGCCGAACGCACACAGACGACAGAAAATGCGAAACATGAAACAGATCACACCAGGGTCCACCTGAAGGATTTCGTTTTGCATAGCAAAACTGATATGCATTTTTTATTTTGTATAGCAATTTACAAATTTTGCATAGCAGATTTGTCGTTGGCCAAAAATTAATTTCATATCAGTTTAAAAAAATGCACGTCGATTTCAGTAAACATATTCTCGTAATTTGATGCAACTTATTTTGAATGTTTGAATGGTTAAATGAACGATCAGCTGATTTACACAGTGCCAAATTCAACCACACGATTAAATGGATTACCCACTTTAAAATTATGTTCGAAGGTTAGCATTTTTTCTATCCCATGTTTTGCTTTGATATCTTTTCATTGAAATGTTTATTTTCCAGTTTAACAACCAAATGAGGCTTTGAAAATAAACTGTCGTAAGTTGGTGACTCTTAGTTCATAACTCTGTGAATCTCACTTGCTAATTCCCCCCCCCACCCCACCCCCCAAACAAAATACAATGCCTTTAATATCCCGTTTGAAGCAGTAGCCCAAATCTGCTTAATCTTACTGCATAATAAGGCTGTGCAAATTGATTCACACTTACTCAGTTTGCTTTTTAGACCATAATCGTAGCCCAAGTCTCTCACAGAACGAACGGTAAAAGAGAAATACTTAGATGCCCTCAATATTCAGTGCAGATACTTGGCTATTTCACACCATACTTCTGTGTTTTACCTTCATAAACAGAAAGTGTAGGCTCACATGTGTGTAGTTTCATACAGCAGTACGTAATGCATATGCACGCATACATATTCCTAGTAAATATCTGTTTGATGCTTGCTAGCTTTGTGCAGATCAATTTGAGGAACAATCGAATACAAAATTGAGTATGTCAATCTTTCTTATATTACACAACAATTCATGGGGCCACGTTTGTAATTGCATACAAATACAAGGCACACTTTTATATCACACAAATTAACGTGTGTTTTGCACGAAAAGCACCCACCATTACTACTGCAAACTGTGAGGTAATAAGTTAATAACTGGAAATTTAGCAGTAAAAGCAGCGATCGAAAAAATACTGTAGCCTAGGCTGCCCATACCATGCCTAATGTTCTTGCGATATAAGTCAACTTCTCAACAGAGCAGGTGCGTAGCCTAATGTATGTCCGTGTGCATTGGATGAAAACAAAAAATAGCGAAATACTTCATTAGCTTAGAACTTGTTTAGCGAAACAAGCAGTGCTTGTTTTCAAAATGCTGTTTCGCAAAACGCTGTTTCTGTTTTTGACTAGCACACACGGATGTCAGAAAACCTGAAACGTGTTTTATGTTCATGTTTCGCATTTTCTGTCGTCCGTGTACATTTGGCCTTAGTAACAGATCTATACCAGCAAAAGGGACAACAAACCTCATGTGAATTGGAAATGATTGGTGGCCTACATTTTATCAAAGAATAAGCTCTGTAAAGAGGGCCCTTTTTAACCTCTTAAATGACGACAAAAAAATTTGCTGCAACAACTTATGCCAACCACCTTCAAAACTGTATAAATCTAAGATTTTATCACATTTCGCCGCAAGATTTTTGGAAACAGAGGACTTTTTATGTTTTCAGAATATTAAGTCTCGCAACATCAAATAGCCTTAACATTTGTAACTTAATCATGTAGTATATAAAGACATAGCATCCCCAACCTAATGACAAACTTTGAGCCAAATTGAATGAAAAATGATGAAATGACAACCATTTAAAGACAGTCTCAAAAAGTGACAGAATTCTGGGTGTCCCACACAATTATTGAGCTAAGGATACAGTGAAGCCGCAAGGGTGGAAACTATTGTAAGTCTGTGGGGAAAAGCAGTCCAGTTGATGATGTTAGTCTCAGTGTAATGTTGGTAAACAGGCCTTGTTCTTTTAAAGGTTATTTTGAAACTTTATCTTTGAATGGGACACAGTATTTGCAAATTGACACTACAGTGGATTACACTACTGCATTATGTGTATGAAGTCTATATACTGTACAATAGAGAGTGTAGTCATGTATATACCACTCCAATAGTCAAAAATTAAATTGTTTACCATACATACACTGGGAATTCCATCACTGTCTGTGGAGAAATTAAGTGTGCAGTGGAGTATTCAGGTCAAAGATTGTCCTTGCCACTTGATGTAATTGACCATTGGGAAAACCAGCCTTGTTGGGGAGAAACTGGTCGGAAAAACTGAAACTTTATTGGAACAAAATATTTAGCGTCACTAGTATCAGTAAGGCGCAGGTATGAGGGATGAGTGGGCCCAGTGCAAAAGATACGTTGGATCTACTGTTTTAACATAGTAACCTCTTTCACGATAGTTATGATGGATTGAAGGGCTATGAGGTGCACATTAGGATGAAACTCAGGGCTCTGGTTGCCCATGATGACCAAAATTTGTGATGGACAACCAAGAAATGGTGGGTTGGTTGTCCGAGACAACCAAAGTTCATGCAAAAAGTTAATAGGCTGCTTCTAGCATTACTGCAGGTTTCTTTATGGACTACTAAATTTTCCTTTGGACAACCAAAAAAGGTAGACAGGTTGTCCAATGGACAACCATAAAATTTCCTTAAAATTGAGGACTGAAACCTGATGCTACACACATATTTCATAAACCACGTAGGGCACCGTATTCTCTCAGAGGGCCAGTGTAAGCAGAATTGCAGAAACTAGAGGAGAATGATAGTAATTGTTAAAGTGGAATGTTCCAGATGGAAAAGATGAAAAAGTGAGTGTCAAGCAGTGTTCGAAGTGGAAATAGTGTTGAAAAAACAATTTGTTATGCATCCAGAACGATGAGTTCAAGTGGGAAAACCTATTCTGAGATAGAGAGGGAAGCTTTGTCATGTAGAGTATTTTTGGAGTAAAGAAATTATTTGATTTTCTCTATGGCAGAAATTTCACACTTTTACCAAACGCCATTACTGGCCATTCTTGGGTCTAAGTCGGGTGTTCCTACAGCTGCTTTAGCTAGGATGCAGAGGTGGGCATTAGTGTTACAGTACTTGCGTATGACTACAATATTGAATATCAGGATTCTGCCTGCCATGCAAACTGCGATGCATTGTGTAGATTACCAAACAAGGGATTTAGTCAGGGGTGTAGCAAGGAATTTGTCAAGGGGGGGGGGGCAAAGCCCATAGACAGACTCTCTGCGCCACCATGGTTTGGCGTGAAGTGCAAGAAAATTTTGGCCCAAAATGCCTTCCAGTTTGCTGGAAATGGCACTTCCCAGGCCTATTTACCTCATATACTGTACATAGGGGAAACACTAGCAATACTGTAAAAATAAACATTAAAAATACCAAAAATATGCTGGGGGGCGGCTGCCCCCTTTGCCCCCCCCCATCCTGGCAACGTGCCTGGATCTAGTCAGGAAGGAATGGAAGACTAAGTGTTTGCAGTTAACGTAATTGATGACAATTTTCCAACAGTTGCAGAAGATTTAGCCAAAGATGCTATCTAGAGTAGATTCGATGTTAAGAGCAAAGTGCATCAAATGCAGGCCCGTAGCCAGACAAGGCACTGTAGGTGGGGGGGGGGCAAAATTTTTCCAGGGGGCAAAATTTTTTCAGGGGGGCCAAATGTGTACAAATGTATTAAGTCAATGGTAAGATTCAAACTCTCTAGGGGGGCAAAAGAAATTTCAGGGGGGCTTCACCCCCCTGGCCCCCCTTGACTATGGGCCTGATCAGATGGTCTTAAATGGTTGGCCACAAAAGAGTGACCAACTGTCAGAGGCATTTGTACTTTACCTTCAAAGAAAAGAGGAGCTACTGTATTTGCTAAACAAGGTTGTGTATTGTGGAGTAAAAGAGTTATGGTTCCAAAGCAGTTTCATGAGCATATTCTCGATGAGCTGCATTGTGAGCACCAAGATGCAGGTATTTGCAGTATGAAAGCTATTCCAAGCAGTTTTGTGTGGTGGCCGAAATTGGATGCTGATACAGAGCAAAGGGTAAGGGAGTGTTTAGTTTGTCAGGAGGTCAGAGCAACTCTTGCAAAAGTACCACTTCAGCCCTGGTCTGGCCAGCCAGTCCCTTTCAATGGAGTTCATGTTGATTTTTGCAAAGACAAGAAACAGTACTTTCTCATTTTCATTCATATTCTAAGTGGGTGGAAGTTAAAAGCCAATGATTAAAACTACTGTCGATGGTACCATGGAAGAAGTGAGGCTAATATTTGTCCACCATAGCTTGCCAGAACAACTGGGAAGTGACAGCAGACTGCAATTTACTTCCCAAGAGTTTCAAATATTTATGAAAAAGAATAGTATCAAACATGTTCTTGTAGCTCCCTACCATCTCACCTCTGATGGGGTTGTGGAGAGAGAGCTGTTCATTTGTTTAAAGGGGAAATCTTCTCATCCCAGGCATTTCCAATTCTCCCTACTATGCCAGTTCTAGCCCGCCCATAACTGTCTTTAGCCTTCTTTTTGTGCAGACACAAACATAGTTTATTGCTCAGGGCCACATCCTGGTGAGTATACAAGGCCCTAATATATATGTAATCAAAACACTCTCTGTGCATTCTGTGTAATGTGAGCTGCTCTGCATCTTTTGCATTTTGCAACTCTGATGTCAATCAAAGAGTAGTCACCAATTGAGACTTTTGCTTACCCCTTTGTAAAAGCCATACTTGGGATGATGCAGATCTCTCTTTAAGGAATCTTTCACAAAGCAGGTTATAGAGGGTCACAAAAGGTGATCACTTAAGTGTCGACTTGCAGATGTCTTGTTGCTTTAATACTGAAATACTGTACACCACAGAGTACTACTGGGGTTAGCCAGCAGAATCACTAATGGAAAGACAGCTATGAACTATGTTGCATGTGTTGTGACCTGACCTGTCATAGAGAGTTAAAGCCAAACAAGAAAGTCAGAAGTTAACACTTTGATAGAAATCATAAACCTGAACGAGGGTTTGAGATTGGAGACATTGTCAGAGTTCTGAAGACAAGAGCTTGTGTGTAAGGGAGTGGATGGATGAGCTTTGGGTAAAAAATCTTGTAATTTGTGAGTGTGAGAGGTTCTCAAACATTTTGACAGGAAGGTGTGAAAAATTTTTACACTCTGCACAAAGGCTGTTATGTAGGAGTGCAATGGAAACACTCTGCCCTGTTCAAGGTCTAGGCTACACTACTGTAGCCTTTCATGGCAGCTGTGTGATTTCATTACACTCCTACATTACAGCCCTAGTGCACTGTACAAATTTTTTATCTCCCAGGCCATAATTCCCGAGAACTCTCACATTCTCAAATTACATTTTCCCACCAAACTTCATCAACTCTCTAGCTCATGTTTAATCTGCAGATAATATTCTTAATTAATTGCAAAAGTTTTCAAAAAAATGTGATTTGAAGCCCCAAATCAGGCTTTGTACTGCACCAAAGACAAAGCGTATTTAGCTACAGAAATCATTTTGGTTACTAGTTCTTAATGCATGCATGCTATGTACATCTATAATGCTACTGGCAGTAAGCACATGTATCTAATAAATCAGTACATATTGTAAGGCAACTCGGGGGAGGGTATTCAGGGGCGCTTTCAATCCAAACAAAAGTAACTCAGCAGGTGCGATATCCAATGACGGTTGGAGGAGGCAGAATAACAAATAGAAATACAAACAGGTAAAAAGGAACAGAACGGGAGGGGGGGGGGGATACAATTGCCAATCTATACAAAGAAATGTACTCAATACAAGATATAAATTTGTCCAAAGACAATGCAAAGATAAAATAGGACAAAACAAGAACAACAAACACACAACCAACAGAGTCAGGGACTAATTCTTGACTGGCGAGCCACGAGGAGGACAGGTCGGAGATCAGGCCAGACAGACATCTGCTGACCTCCGACCTTCCGGCTCGAGATCGCCCATAGATAATCACATGGGCAGAGCATGAGAACTGGAGGTCTCACCCCTGCAATATATGGATGCCAAGAAAGGCTTAAAATTGCTGTCTTAATGGCATTACAGTACTGTATGTATGTACATAGCTAACACTTGTAAGTAAAATACCAAAAAAGTGGAAAGCAGGTTAAACAGTGGGTTGAAAAGGAATAATTTGAATTTCATGAATTTGAAAACTTTCATTTGTGAAAATTGCCTTGCTGGCTATATTAAAGCAGTTGGGCCCACTGTACTCTCATGGGCCACACATAGCTAGTATGTAAAAATTCAGGTGTAAGGTAATTTGGGCATTGTACTTTCTCCTACCTACTGAAATATGCTAATGTATGGGACACTTTTCTGCTTGAAAGATTGTATAGAATGAGTTGCAGTAGTTCTAATTTTCTTGGCCTCTTTTGATGGTTAGTTAGTTAGTTAGATGAGGTTTAACGTCCCAGTTTCCAACCAACTGGTTCAAGTCGAGACGACCACGGCCTTTTTTCCAGTTGTGGCTCACTGGCTTGTTTTCCCTACTCCATTGCTTATGCTGAGCACCAAGTACAAAGGCAGTAGGTTCCATTTTTAAAGTCTTTGGTATGACCCGGCCAGGATTTGAACCCTAGATTTTCCGGCTGCAAGTTGGATGCTCTAACCACTTGGCCACTGCAGTCGGTCGCTCTTTTGATGGATGGTTAGTTAGTTAGATGAGGTTTAACGTCCCAGTTTCCAACCAACTGGTTCAAGTCGAGACGACCACAGCCTTTTTTCCAGTTGTGGCTCACTGGCTTGTTTTCCCTACTCCATTGCTTATGCTGAGCACCAAGTACAAAGGCAGTAGGTTCCATTTTTAAAGTCTTTGGTATGACCCGGCCAGGATTTGAACCCTAGATTTTCCGGCTGCAAGTTGGATGCTCTAACCACTTGGCCACTGCAGTCGGTCGCCTCTTTTGATGGATGCAATGCAGTATTGACTTTCCAAAAACTTCAGAGTAGGTCACTGATGAGGGGTTGTGCAAGAGTTCCCGATTAAAGGGTTTATTTTTCTTTGAGTAAAAGATTGGAAAAAGGAAAAAGATTGACATGTGTGGTAAAGCAGCACTTCTTAACCTTTTTAACTTGAGGATCACTTTGACTCTCAGAATTCTTCTGAGGCCCACCTTACAATAAGTTTCTTTTTTCTCTATTTTTTTTATTTTTTATGACGGAGCTCGTGACCCACCGTGGAGATCTTCATGGCCCACCAGTGGGCCACTGCCATGGATTGAGAAGCACTGTGGTAAAGCATATTTTGTACTAAGAAGTGCATAGGAAGTACAGTATGGAGGGAATGGCTCTATGGTCCAAGGTCGCTTTGTTTCATTGTCTCTGTGTATGACTTTTTAGGGGTTAGTGGTTACATCTGTAGGTAAGAGTCATGGACTGGAATACCTTTAAAAGGAGAAGTCAATTATCTCAATATATATTTGTGATATGAAAGCAAAAGTGTGGATCCATCACTCAAAGTGTTGGAATATACTAGATATGTAATAAACAGAACAAAAGAGGAGTTGGAATGAACCTGTAGATGAGTAATGGAATAAAAGAGGTGTGGCAAGGTACCTGTAGATGTGTAATGAAACAGAAGTGTTGGAATGTACCTGTTGATGTGTAACAGAACAAAAGGGGTGTTGGAATGTACCTGTATTTGTGTAACGGAACAAAAGAGGTGTTGGAATGTACCTGTAGATGTGAAACGGAACAAAATTGGTGTTGGAATGTATCTGTAGATCTGTGTAGCTGTGGAGTGTTTGAAAAATTGAAATCATGCGATGACTTTTGCTTTAAAATTGACTGACACGAAGGTAGACAATGTGTACTTAAAAAAAGTTTCATTATAAATGAAACATGACATGGCAAGAAATTGTTAAAAAAGTGACTACCATTTTCAGTAGGTTGAGACGTTCAATGGACGGACAGTCTGTCACGGTCACACAAATTCCCTTTTTGAGATGAAATTCTGAAAGTGTTACAGCTAGTTGCATAACAGCTCAACGACTCCTTACTACTTTAAACTGTGTCTATCAGTTCATTTCTTTTAAGCCAAGGCACTCGAGTTTTTACCATTAAAGCTCTCTTTCTTTTCTTTTCTACATTTAGTGTCCAGTCCAAGTACAATTACCAATGATTTGGAGCATTGCTTCAGCCGTGTTGGTAGCACTTTTATGGGGTATCACTAACCCGTTGATGAAGAAAGGTGGTGAAGGAATTGAGAAGATTAAACAGTCAAACTTGTTGCTTCAATTCCTGGCTGAGTTGAAACATCTTTTTCTCAACTGGAAGGTAAAAGCAATGTGACTCAGGATAAAAGTATACATAGGAGTATTTGTAGAGAAAGAAAAGGGCTTGGACTAATTTTGGGTGGACTGTTTTAAGTTTGATTTCAGTGGAAAGAACTGATAGGCCCTATGTAGTAGAAATTATGTTATGTCTGTTAAGAAGTAGCAGGTGGTACAGTACATAGAGAATGGAGTGAGCATATTTCAGGAATGGTTGCAGGGCTTGATTTTAACAGTTGTCCGATCGCCCGTGACAACCAAAATTTGTGAAGGACAACCGAAAATGGTGGGTTGGCTGTCCATCGGACAACCAAAGTTCATGGCAACAAGTTAACAGACTGCTTCTAGGGTTACTGCAAATTTCCTTGTGGACTCTAAATTTTCTTTTGGACAACCAAAAAAGGCAGACAGGTTGTCCAATGGACGACCATAAAATTTTCTTAAAATTGAGGCCTGGGTTGCTTTGAGAGCTTGGTTTAATATATGTAGAGAGAATGGCTTCTATGGCCGCTTAATTTCCCAAACATCTTTTTTGTTGGTGAAATGTTCTAAAACCTATTTTTTAGGGGGCGAGATATACTAAAATGCATTTAGGCAGTGGTAAATTTTAATTGTCTTGGGGCAAAAAATTTCTGCCCCTTAGCCCCCTTTGGCCTTGGGCTTGAAAAGTACAACCCACTCAGACTCTGTAAATGATGCACAGGCAAAGTACTGAATGGTACAGTAAATGGTAAATGAATACTCACTAAGACCCTGTGAACAGTAGGTGAAGTTTCATCCACTCATACAAGCTAATGATGCACCTAATAATGCATACTCACCTAGGCCTCCAAATGGTCCTAATCAGACACACTGGAGTTGCTTTATATTATATTTTATCCCTGCTCTCTCACAGTATCTGCTACCTTTCATTCTGAACCAGTCTGGGTCGGTCCTGTTCTATGTCACCCTGGCATCTTCGGAATTATCTCTGGTAGTCCCTGTCGTTAACTCCCTGACGTTTCTTTTCACCACCATTACTGGAAAAGCCTTTGGTGAAGATATTGGAGGAAAAGGTAACAGTTGCCTACAGTGTAAGCTAGCCATCCCATTTGTCTTTGATCTGTAATGTTCCTTTGTCTTGAGAAGGGTAAACTGAGGCAGGGTTTCTCCCCCTTTCATAGCTCAAAGCCCACTTTTGATTGATGAAATCAACCAAGAACCACCATTCACTATTAACTGATAAATGAAGTTCCACTTAGAACTTATCCATACAAGATACATTTCAGCCCTAAACACATACTACTAAAATTCTGTCTTTGTTGGATGAGATAAAAAAGTATGACAGAAGTGAAGATGTATCCATTTTGTTTCTATGTTTTTTGGGTTATGTTGGTGCTCACCAGATGGTGTTCAGAGGCCCACCAGTGGCCAAGGCCTACTGGTTGAGAAGTATCAAACGTAGGGAAGCATTCATGGATCCATTAGGGGTCGATGCCCATATTTTCTTGTGTGAGGAATTGCTCTGTGAGTGATTTTTCCCAACTGTGTTTTAGCATAGTTTCAGTGACAGTTGGACATTTTTTTTCAAAGGAAGTCAACTAAGTTCCAATAGTTTTGAGCCATGCAGAAGTGTGGCTGAGGATACGGATGCAGATCATGGACACAGGGATGAGTAACTTTACTGGGTAGTGTATCTTATACATTGAAACCATTCTATGTTGTTTAGAAGAGGGGAAGGAGTGGGGCTGAACAGAGAATGAAGACAAGGACAGGAGTAGGATGTGGTGGTATTAGTATATGAATGTAAGATTTAATTCTGTGGTATGGGGAAGTTGCCTGAAGGTGATCATTACATTTTGCGTCTATGCTGTATTTCATACAATAATTCAGAAGCGAGTAATGGTTGAGTATTTGGAAATGATTAGAGGGTTAGCCTGAGGGTGGGGGTGGGTGGGTAGAAGTATTTCCAAAATTTATTTTGCTGTCATTTGTGTACTGTGAAAATGTTTTGGGTTTTTCAAAAGGTATGAAAGCCAATGAAATTGCAGATTAATGGCCTTTGCCTAAAGTTGGTTGCATTGTAAGTTTACATTGCAGACTCTGGTCAGCACTCTGTTTATTTGGGATCATTCCAGCAGTGTACATGAAGACAAAGATAGGCCACCCATCCACACTCCCTCTTGGGAAGGTACAAATATTCATAGGTCAGCGGCAGTAGGATAGACACTGTCTACTTACGTACCACTTGTGATTAGAGAAACAATGGCTGCCACTTCTTGGCACCCACCACCAACCGCTCACTGTTCTTGACATTACAAGTATCTCAGTGGGTTACTGAATGTGCAGCCAGCTATGCAGTCTAGTGAACCCTCTTTTGCTGAGAGTTTCAGGAAATGGTTTTTGAATTCAGGAAAAATCCTGAAATTGTCATGAAAAGTCATGAAAAAGTCTTGAATTTTGTCAGTTTATCAAAGGTCATAAAAATTAATGTTTGAAGTAAAAAATTGTGGAAAAATAATGGCTTCTTGCACAACCCATATATTATAGTGTAGGCTATTTGGCTGTGCAGTATTACTGTGTGTATTCCAGAATAGGGGAATTAACCAAGTTTTGAACATTGTTTTTGTAGAAAGTGGAAGGCCTGTAAGATGAAATGGAGGCCTGTGGATAGTAATGCACATGGCTATAATTATTTACATTGTGATGGCTGGTCAGTGTGCAGTTGTAAGTTTACACCATGAAATGTTAAAAAATAGAGAACAAAATATGAGATGCAAAACCCTTTTGTTGTTGTGGAAAGTCATTGAAATTCATTTCAGATTTTCGTGTGAACCCTGCTTAGTTTTTATTCATGGATCGAGAGTATCAGTTATGAGCGGATGGGTAAAGTGAAAATGCCAATCCCTTACTCTTATGGGTGAAAGCAAAATGAGCACCTTTTTTAATCAGAATCCATGGCTGAATAGACCATTTCATGATATAAAATGTGTCACCTCCTCTCTTTTCCAAGTCAAAGTTTTCTTTATTATTTTTGGGCCCACAAAACTTTTTTTGTCCTTCCATGTTACAGGTACAGTGGTGGGGATGATCTTAGTGTTGGTAGGTGTGTCACTTTGCATTTTGGACAAGACCTCTTAGGAGACTTTCAGAAGAAGGTAAGAAAAGTTTTTCATAGCATGGAAAATATCATAGGCGTAGGAAGCTTTTTGAGGGGGGGGGGGCTGAACCTTGTTTTGGATCGCTGTCTTGGGGGAGGGGTCTGAGGGGAGGGGATGTCCCTCTCCCCTTTGGAAAATTTTTGGGTATTTGAGGGTCTTCAGATGCAATTTTGTGCAACATTTTGGACAAACTGTAAGGAAAATTACTGCAAATTTTTGACATTTCTCACAGAAAAGACAAATAAGGGATTTTTGCCCTTGGATTTTTTTTTTTTTGGGGGGGGGGGGCAGAAGCATACTTCAGCCCTTCACATTTTTGATTGGGGGAATAAGCTCCCTCCCCCCCAGCCCCCCTGCCCTTGTTGGTTGCTATTCAGTTTTCTTTCAATTGGTGATAACTTATTACTATTTGTATCTACTATTATTTTAGCACTTCTCTGGAAACAGGATATGAAATACATGGGTGTGACATCCAATTCACCCTTACAACAGCCCAGATATCTGCCAAAAAGACACACAAGGGGAAAAACACCAAGTGCTGTGAAAATTGCCCCCCCCCCTCCCTGCAGTAAAAGCAATAAATATAGTCCTTGTAGGCCCTAAAATATTACCTGTAAACTTTTTTAGGATCTCAACTTTTTGGCAAAACATTTGGAAGGAGCCTTTCTAAAAATAAAGAATACTACTAATATTTTTTTGAAGGTAAGGAAATTAATTCAATTTCAGAGACGTCCTTTGTTAGAGCCACTGTAGAAGGCCTCAGTCATCAATTACCTATGATCCATGTTAATATTGTAACTGCAACCTAATTAAGTAGGGGGTTCCCCCCTTAATGAGATTGTAGGAAAATGATTCCATTTGGGAATGCTTTGTGACTTGCTATCTGCTTGCCATATTTCATGCAGACGATATGCATGTAAATAGATAGCTCAATACATTGTTTACATAGTCAAGGACATGCTGCTGTTTACTTGCCAGTGTGTTTGCACTGTATTTATTGATTTTTTTTTTTGAAGTAGCTGCAAGATGGCCATTCTGGGAAGGATTATTAGTTTTTGTACTTGTAAAGATAGTGTCACTAGGTCTTACTTAAGGGTTAGTATTGATTTCATCTCTTGCACATGTTAAAGGAAGAGTTTTTTGGGCAATTTATTTTCATATGTGAAAGAAGAACTTTATGCAATTTGGTGAAACTTTCATTCAACTCGGACGTGTAGTACTCGAGATATCAGCAAATTAAGTTACTACATTTGTTACCCAAAGTGAGCTTTAAGCAAGCAGGGGTTATATCACTTCCTCACATTGATGAGAAATGCTTTGTTTCCTTTGTTTTTTCAGTCTGTTGTGCTGACCTTGAAGTTAATAGGGATAGGACCTCCCCCATGTGGAATGTGAAGTTTGTAAAATTCTTATACTATTTAATCACATTCCCATAACATGTGATTGTAGAGGAGAAAATTGTTTGTAAAGTTTAAGGAAAAACAAGAGACTGCTCATTACTGTGAGGCTATGACATCATGTGCTTGCTTCAAGTTCACTTTCTGTTGAAAATGTGACAACTTTAACTGCTAGTATCTTGTTGTGTCAGTATATTTGCCATGCTTTTTTCTTTTCCTTTTTCTCTTTTTCATTTTAAGTAATTATTTTGTACTCTTTGAATGTTATATAATTTTACTAGTCTCTTATACCCCATATTGGGGAGATGCAGAGAATAAACTGAACTGAACTGAACTGAACTGAACTGAACTGAACTGAACTTGAGAACCGCACGTCGGATTTCAATGCAAATTTTACCAGAATGCTTAGAATAAGTATCCCTCTAACATATCAAAACTTGATTTGAGCTTAGACCCTTCTTTTAATGATAACAATAGTATGTAGCAGATGTGAGAGAATCTGACAATTCTGGAGTAGAGTACATTTGGTAAGTATTTTTAAGCCACTGTTTTCAGATTGGAGTTTTGTCTGCTCCTGAACATGATACAGAGTGGGGAACATCCCAGATATTCATTAAATGGTAAACCCAGACATATTTCAAAGGCATAGATACAAAGTTTGCTTCAAGTGGTGCAGATTTTTTAAGCTCATGTAATAAATACCAGATAGCACCGAAACCTGCAGTTTTTAGTTCCTAATGTGAACCCTAGACATTGGCCATGAGGGCTACCTTTTAAAAATGAGTCAAATATTCAGATGTTGAGCATGTTAACTGGCAGAATAGGTAGTGCTGTGTGTAACCCTGAGAGTCATTAGTCTAAATGGAGTAACTTACTTAATATGTCATAAGGAACAAGATTACAGTATTCACGATGTACCTTAAAATTTCATGCCTTTACAGAACCCCTTCCCCTGCTCCCATCTCCAACCCTACCAATCTAGGCCTGGGGGAAGATGAGGCTCTTTAAACAACCTTTTTGTAGTTGTTTTGTCCTAACTACTTGGTGGTCAATGTGATGACCCACAGTTACCACAGTGCCTTCCTCAGAAGCTGTGGTGAAACTCTGACCCCAAGCAGTCTAGCTTGTTGGAGGTGGGGGATCCTGAAGGAACAGATGCAAGCCCTTGTAAGGTAGGGGACCATCTTCAGGACAAAGGGAGACTGACAACTACTGCATTAACTAAAGAAATCATCAGAATGTGCTCCAAATTGTGTATAATTTTCATTACTTTTGTCATATGTTGCTGAACATGGCAGCTGTTAAATTCTCTGACAGACTGGCATTTTAGGTTATCAAACGTTCTTGCCATTTGCCTAAAATGAATTGTCTATCTGACACCAGTATTATTATTATTGTTGTTGTTATTATTAAATTTCACCTTGTAGCACTCCATTTTGTTCTTTGCTGTTACACTACCTGAATGTACATACTGTAGTACTGTCAGATCCGTCGCTATGTTTTTCTGAACACTCTACCATCACAAGAATCCAGAAAGAAATTCTGCAAAACCTTGATGCTCTTGGCATTCTCATTTTCTTTAGTGAAAATTTGTTGTCAGAAACATGAAGGTTCAAATCAAGAAAATTGAGTGGAAACTTTAAGGGGATATAGCATCACTTTCAACTTATTGAGAACCCCAGGGTATCTCTGTTCCCAGTTGGTGACTGCAGGGCTGAAATTTAGGACTCGTCCGTGAGGGGTAAAACTTGCATCGGACAACCACTTTCTCTCTTTGAACTTGTCCGATGGACGATTAGATTTTATTTGTTACTGAATAGTTCCCTACATCAGCAGGAAAGTATGTCATAAAAATCCCCTTAAGAAGTCGCATTGAGACAATGGTATTGACTACCATTCATCATTGTACCATGCCAATAAATATGGAAAATGCAGAATTTAATGTAAATGTTTGTTTTCTATTGCAGAGATAGGAAATAGAATTGTTCATCTCTTGTTCGTCAGTTTCATTCGGACAACCAAAACTATTTCGGACAACCTAAATTTAGCTTCAGGTTGTCCGATGGGCAACCTGAAAATTTCCTTAAAAATCAGGCCTGGACTGCACTTTGATTGACATAAATTCAGACAATGCCTACACTCTTATTTGTTAGCGAAGACTTGTGTAGATCAGTTTTGTATCCCAGTATATAGTAGACAGCTCACACACAGTGACGTGTGCGGACGTGACGTCGAGCTATTAAAACTTAACCAGAATGCAGTGCATTCATCAGGCTTCTAGCTAGGAAAAATGTCTGACTGGGTGGGAGTTAATCCACATTGCATCATTCTCACATAATGTTGGCCATATCTCAAGAACAAAATGACATTGTATGTGGTCAGTTGCATGATTTTTGGTTGTTTCCAAAGCTGGGTGCTGAGTTAAAAAAGTAAATTCAAACTGGGTGCAGCACCCAGTTTGAATGGCCTGGCTAGAACCCTGTTCATATTCGCGAGTGAAGGTGGATGCAGTAGTGTACAGTTACTGTCAAATGATGGCAACATGAAATTATGAAGTACAGCTAGTTGTGCTGCAGGTGAAATAAGGATAAAATTTATGTGACTGAAATTTCATTAAGCGAAGGTGGCAGTGTTGTAATTATATACTGGTAATCGAGTGAGGTGAGGGTAGGGGGACAGGAGGGTAATTTGGTACGAGAATCAAAAGATGCCAGGAGATATAGAATCTACATCAGTGATATGAATGGTGATGTTAAGATTAATGGCAACAAAATAAGAAGTGGGGGTGTCAGGCATTGGGAAAAGGAAGTGTTTAGTTTGCAGTGAAAATGGTTGGTGCTAATATTGATAATCTAGGGCTTTGGGGTAATATGTGAGGTATGTGCTTTCAGCCTGCCAAGGGGAATATAATTAATTTTACCAGGAGAAAAGATAATTTCATCTCTTAGACGTATGTGTCACCATGATGGTGAGTAACTGAAGGCTGACTGTATGACTTACTTACAGGGGTTATCATTGCTAGTGATTTTAATTGGGAAGGCAAATTAAAATTTCTGTGGTTAGGGTAGTAGAACTTATGGCATACTTTTAGAGTAATTTAATTTTTGGTTTCAATGATAAGAAAAACCTATGCATTCATGGTGGCATGTGTATGTATGTATGGGTAAGTGTGTATGTGTGCACTCACCAATGTGGCCTTAGCGGGTACCCGTGCAGCCGGCGAAAGCTCCGCTCTCGCACATCTTTCCTAGCTCACGCGTGGCTCAAAACTGGCGTAGCTGCCCGAAAACTTAGCCACTCACGGCTGCACGTGCCTCCCTTCGAGCACAGCCTACCCTCAAGCATGTACGTCTACTTGCCTCGTTCGCGGGCAGCTTTGCTGCCGGGAAATTCCCTTGCATACCCTACTGAGTCCTTGCCCAGTACCCCGCAAGGCATCGAGTGCTCATATGAGTGTGTTTGTGTGTGTGTTTGTGACACTGCTTGTTAACATGATATCCTAAGAAGGGAAGCTCTGATGGTTCTCAAACTTCATACATAGATGCCCAATATTAAGAGGAAGAACCCTATCGTTTTTGGTGGGGGTCAAAAGTTATCTGGGGTCACCGGGGGTCAAACTTTGAAAACCTTGTTAACACGATATCTCGAAATACGAAGCTTAGATAAATTTCATACGTAGTATTTAGATTCATTACGATAAGAGGAAGAAATCTGTTGTTTTTGGTGGAGCTCAAAGGGTAATGTGAGGTCACTGGGGGCAAACCCTGTAAACCTTGCAAACACGATGTCTCAAGGTAGGAAGCTTGGATAAATTTCATACTTAGTACATGTAGATGTGTTATGGTAAGAGGGAGAACCTTGTTGTTTTTGGTGGAGGTCAAAGGTTTTTTAGGGTTACTGGGAATTAAACCTTGAAAACCTTGTTAACACGATATCTCAAGCGAGAAAGCTTGGATAGATTTCATACTTAGTATGTAGATCCGTCATGGTGAGGAAATGAATCCTATCATTTTTGGTGGAGTTTAAAGGTCATCTGGGGTCACTGCAGTCAAACACTGAAAAGCTTGTTAACGTGGTACCTCCAGGTAGGAAGCTTGGATAGATTTCATACTTAGTATGTAGATGCATTATGGGAAGGGAAAGAAGCCTATTGTTTTTGGTGGAGGTCAAAGGTCATTTGGAGTCACCAGGGGTCAAACCCTGAAAACCTTGTTAACATGATATCTCAAGCTAGAAAGCTTGGATAAATTTCATACGTAGTATGTAGATCGTTATGGTGCAAGCTTAGAGTCTAACGTCTAATGTTATGGTTTAGTAGCAAAGGTTAGTAACAACTTTGTCAACTGAGATACATAGCATTCACCTCAGCTTCTGTTGAAAACATCAGACTATGTGTGTGTCACATGATCATCGGCAAAGCAAGAACCGGTTTTATAAGTGACTCAAGTCCCAGCTGATGACCTCACAGGTAAAGAAGATAGCTATGCAGTCTTTTATTGTGCAACTGGAATAATGGGGACTTTGTTTTTTAATCTGTTCTTTGTGTTTAACCATGCATTGTCTTCAATTCTGAAGAAAATAAACACATAATTCTCCAGTTTCTAACTCCTTTTCGTGTTTCGGTTGAACTATTCTGAATAGAGTTTTCACTAACAGTGCATTGCTCAACAAGACGCATAAACTTTGACTAAAAAGATTGCTCGGATGTTTAAAAATGTGTGCCATGGAGGGTAGCAACTTCTTCATAAAGAACAGTTGTTGACAAAAACTAGTGAAGACGGTTGTTAAGAACAATATACGGTCATGTAAAAAATCATAAAATAAAATATCTCCAAACGAATATTCTTCACAATGTAAGAAAGTTAGGCACATCTTGAATAAGTCCATATTCTACTTATGGCTAACATCCATTGATCAACAAACACTGTCATATGCAATAGATTAACAAAGAAACAACAAGACAGAATGAAAACACTGTGACAAATCCATAGTTTACATGGCAGATACACTTTGCATTTGCTCGTAAAAACTGAGTACAGACTCTTTTGGCTATGTCTGGGAGGTGTACTAGACAGGTGTTTTTCTTTTAAATTGGAGGAGGGGCCAGGAGTAAACTTACTTACTTGGAAAAATTTTTATTGTCTATGGAGAATTCATTTGCCCCTTAAACTTTGTTTATGGAGTTATTTTTATTTTTTCTTGGCAGCGATGGACTTGAGGTTGAAGAGACCCAAGAGCTTTCATGAAGCTGGGGATTCCATTAATGGCTCATCCCAACTCCTCCTGTCTATAAGTAAAAAGAAAGATTTTGCAAATTCTGCCATGCAATCACTGAACGACTTTCGTGAGTCAGGTGTGTTGTGTGATGTCAAGCTTGTGGCTGACTCAGCAGTGAGTTTGGACACGGAAGAGAATACATGTAACAAGGGTCTCCAAGCCCATAGATGCATTTTGGCTGCCAGAAGTGACTATTTCAAGGCTATGTTTACGATTGGGATGAGTGAGTCCAATCAACAGACCATCAAAATTCATGATGTTAGCCATAACATTCTGAAGAAGGTAATAGATTTCTTATATAAAGGATCGTGCAAAATCACAAAAGGGGAAGTCCATGATATAACAGCTGCGGCAGCCATGATGCAAATCCCAAGTCTGTTTGACGTTTGTCGGGAGTTTCTAACAGAACATTTGGATGTATACAATGTGTTTCATGTCTGGTCCCTGGCTGATTCCCACCAGGTCATAGATCTACTCCGATGCTGCGCTGAATTTATACCAAACCATTTGGGTGTATTGCTCGAGCAGGAGGAGTTTTTCTGCCTTCCAGCATCAATGGTACATGCTATTCTGAAGTTCCCCAAAGTAAACCTTGGACCACAGTACAATTTGCACATACTGAGGGATGCTTTACGTAAGTGGATGGTTGTGAATGAAGATAAAGTGGATCAAAAGCAGAAACTAGAAAGTCATGTTGATTGTGAAAAACTTGACATTTCATTCCGTACTGACTCAGAGGAAAGCCCATCACACACCAGAAGATTGGAAGCGACCAGTAGGATAACAGAGTTTCCTGCTTGTTTTTCTCTTATAGCTGTCATGGGCGGTTTCCTTCAATCACGAACAGGCGGGCAGTGTCCTACGGCCAACACCGTTGAAATATTGGACACCTCAAGCCTAACTTGGGTTAACAGTTGCATCATTCGTACTGATGATCGGCCTATCCTTTTCAGGACAGTGTTTCCAGTTGATGGAATGTTTTTCTTCTTGTCTCAGTCGTCATTGAGATTTCAAAGCTTTTTAGGTGTCAATCTGTACCGGTTTGAGCCAGTTTTGTCACGGTGGATTGAAGTTCGTAGGGTGCAGGAAGGAGAGGCTTTAGCCAGACTAGCTAAGTCTACAAGTCATGTGAGAGCTATGGCTGAAGGTGGTGAGGAAATTTTTTTCTGCGGGTCAGTCACCGTCAAGTCTGCTGATAGTGGAAAGGTAGCATTCAAAATTAATGTGAAAAAGAACACTGTGAATGAGTTGCCTGACCTACCATCACCAAGGTATCACCATGGTGCAGTTGTGGTGGATGGGGACTTGTTCGTAATTGGTGGTAGTACCATTACTGGAGAACCATTGGCTTCTGTGCTTATCTTACGTAAAGGGCAGAACGAGTGGGGAGAGGGGTTTCCCATGTCTTCAGCTCGAGCTGGTCCTGGAGTGGCAGTATTGGGTGACTACATTTACGCAGTAGGGGGTACAAGTGTTGCAAAACGTTTGAAAACAGTTGAGAGGTACCACATCAAAAGCAATAGGTGGGAACCAGTGCCTGCAATGAGCTGCCCACGTGCATTCCCTGGGGTCATTGCAGCTGGTGATGGTCTGTTTGTCTTTGGTGGGAAGTCATATGCAGGTACCAGTGAAGATTCAGGTGCAAGGAATGTGCTGAGAAGCTGTGAGAAATACAATCCTGGGACTAAATCTTGGATGCAACTACCAGACATGGAAAAGTGCCGTTGTGAAATGATAACTTTGACAGTGTGATGCAGGTCTGTGGTAGGGTCAATGGAGAAGCAACTTTGTTGTACCAGAGAGGGTTTTATTAACATGAGAGGGTTCCAGATATCTTGATACCACTGGATTAGGACAAGAGAACGTTTTAGATGTCACGATATTGCTAGATTATAATAAGAGGATTAGATATGCAGGTGTTACTGGATTAGTAAACAATAGGGTTTAGATATTCTGATAGTAACGGTTTGTTGCAGAGATGGTTTCAGATATGTTGATATTGCTGGATCAGTAAGAGAGAAGGTTCAGATACTCTGATATTACAGGATTAATTATAATGTGTTTTCATTGCTAACCCTTCAGATTTGATAGTATTGTTGATTCTCAAGAGTTTTTACAGTTTCTAGACAGAGAGTTTATTCTTTTCCTATTCCAATACAGTTCATGTTTTCCAGTGATTTCATACTTATTCTACTTTTTCTACTTTTTGAACATTGCTCATCCTACTGTATCCTCCTTCTTTGATTCCCATCACTCAAAAAGGAAAGAAAATTTTGTATTATCGTAATTTAGCAATCATTAAAATGTGTAAAAGTCATAGGATGCTGTAAGCATTGAAGAGGTTGCATGAAAACTACTCCTCAGTAATGGTCAACAAAATTCTTCTTTTGCTCTGTTTTATTGGGAATTTTGATCCTGCTTTTATCCCATTTTCTCACCTTGATCCACTTGCTTGCAGTACTGTTTAGGGGATAATGGTGGAATGAACAGGTGCCCTTGTTTACATTTCTGATGAAGAAAAGTTGTATCATCATTTGAAAGAATTAAGTTGAATGTTGCTGAAAAGTGGTCTCAGGAGCAACAAGAAATGGTTATGCACAGTAACTGTCCATTTTTTAGACAAAAGTAATTGTGTAAAATGGAACTTAATATCAATGAAAGGAGAGGATGAACTTGATTTTACCATCATGTGCCTTATTTTTTGACTTTAAGTTAAGGTAATTGTGCTCATTTCCTTTCTCAGTGACTCAGGGAGAGATCTTATAGTCAGCTTTGTGGGCTATGTTATCTTTTTGCTACAGCTTGGGCAAGACCATATGTAAAAGCATTTCCAAGCCATACAGTAGCTTGAAAGATAGTAAGCTAACCATCACACAGGAGCATAACCAAGACCTCTGGGGTTAGTTTTGCACCCCTTTTTGAGTAGGCCTAGCCTACATACACAGTATGTGTGCAGAACTGAAAGCAGTAGCTTAATTGATCTATCAGTATGTTGTAGCATCAAATTTTGGGATAGAAATGTAGGTATTTTAGAAGATGAAACTGTCTTGATAATATCAGAAATCATCGATGTTGGCCAAGTTAAAAATTAGGTCTTGAAAAATTTACTTGCTTAGTATTGACCCATATCCATCCTATATGTTAACCTGTTAGTGGCAATGTATCAATAGATGGCGATATTTTGGCAATAACATTGGTATTTAAAGGGGAATTTTAATGATCCCAGACAGTTCCAATTCTCCCAACTATGCATCTTCTAGCTCCTCCCATAACTGTATGAGGCTCTTCCTTGTGCAAGAATTAACCTGTTTTATTGCTTAAGGCCATGTTCTGGTGAGCATACAAGGCTATAAAATGTAATAAAAGTACTCTCTCTGCCTTGTGTGGAATGTGAGCTACTCTGCATCTTTCAAATTTTCAAACTTTGATGTCAATCAAAGAGCAGTTACCAACTGAGAATTTTGATATACATACACTAAAAATATACTATGGGGTGATGACTGTCTGTCTTTAAATTTTTTACATCTCCCAACCCTAATCTGAAGACAGCAACTGTGAGGTTGAATAGTGGTAGGGTTGATGTTGGGAACATTTTCCCACTGCCATTTTGATTATATTTGTTACTTCTTTGCAGGCGCATAGTTTTGGTGGGCCTGGGCCCCCTACATGTTTGCTAGGCCCCCCAAAGTTTTTGTGTCCTAATAAAATGTGTAAGAATTAAGGACAATGATCGATGCCATACCCCCCCCCATTTGATACCTATGTAGGCCCCCTAAAAATTTCATCCTAGCTACGCCCCTGCTTCCTTATGGGACAAACTATAAAAGATGTTCATATTGAGAAATATGGACAAGGGTAGTGCAGAAGCAGTGCAGTAAGGGTTTAGTCTTGAAATCCCAGCTAATGGTGTGGGGGAGAGTTTGAGGAAGGAAGGTTTGAACTTGGACAGAACATTCCTAGAACCACTGTGGGCCTCTTATGGCCAGTGGGGTGCGTGATTGCAAAGTATGGGGCAAAGGGGTGCAGTAGTGTGTAAATTGAAACAAACCAACTAAAGTAATCAATGCTGAAGTAGAGAAATTTGGCTTAGTATATGTTATTGTAAAGCGTCATGATTTCTTATGTTCCATTGGTGGGGAGAGTAACATGAAAGTCGATACTGAAAATTTTTGCATAAAAATATTATAGTTTGTTCTTATGACATGTGGGCACTTGAAGGAAATGTGCAAAGTGCATACAATGACTTACTTAGAGCTGCTTTAACAATAATGTAACAAAATGGTAGTTCCTTAGAGTATCATCTTTCTGTAGTCTGATGTAACTTGGAGGGACAGGGACCTGTTGTGACAAACAGGAATGGGTGGTGCCCAGTTGTGTAGCCATGATGGCATTGTTGTTGACATTGTTGGGTATAACATTCTTTTCAAGGGTGTCAATCTGGGACACCATGAAAGTGGACCACCACCATCAGTTGGCATGTAGCATACTAAATAATCTTATACAGTGCCTCTTGCGGCCCTTAAACAGGTGGTTCCTTGGCCTTGTAAGTTGTATCTATAGGTTTCTTTTTAGTTTCATATTTTAGAAATATGCACTTCAAAGGAAGAACTATGAGAACTTTTCTTGATTAAATCTTTTTGTACACAGCCCTTTTAAACACATTTTGATACAATTTGACAAAATAACATCATTTATTGTTCTCATATGTTGGAATGAAGTCAATGAACGAATCATTCAGTGTATAATGATATATTATAGAACACGTGGAATGGAAAAGCTACCTGTTTGATGGTTCATATTAGCTGGAATGTACATCATTCCATGTAACGTGGGGAGTGAGAATGGATACCATAAATGTGTAATATTTTAACAATTGGTTGTGAAAGTTATTGGTCAAAATTCAGATTTGGTTTCGATATTGATAGTCTCACCAGAAATATTTGCAATTCTTTTCCCATCCCCTAACCCACCCACAATTATTCACTTGTTCTTGCAATATTTACTGTTATTTAAGAAGATAGTGAAGTGTTTCGGGAGGCTTGACATTAGTAAGTTTAGCTACTCTCGTAGAGTTGTCAGTGGGTGGAACGGTCTGCCTGATTTAGTCGTTAACTTCAGTACTGCTTTAAAGGGAGAAGACAGTCGCCCCAAGTGTATTTTAAAAATCTGCTACATCTTACAGATCTCCTTGTGTTTTGCTCACAAGTATTTTTGATTATGTTTCTGTGTAAAAACATTGATTACTGAAGGTGAACCAAGGAGTTATTCTGCATGAATTAAACAAATAAAGAAACAAAATTATTGTCACATGATTGAAAGGAGCCATTCCTGAATTAGGATGATGGGGTACACTAATTCAAATTGGGGGGTCAGGGGCGGGGACTGCATATTCCCTTTAAGGTTAACATAGTTCCTCCATGATTGTGGTAGAATCTGATTGTACTGATCACCACTTGGTTTTGTTTTGGTTGTTCTTTTTTATTTTCAAGTTATGGCGTTCAGGGCATCTTATGGAGCCTTAGCCCACCTTAAGTTTGCCCTTTAAGTTGTTATGTTTGTGTCCCTTTGAGATTGAGCTATCATTAGAAATGTTTGCAAATAACACTGCCATAAAGCTAATTATACTTTTACTGTGGCAGGGGAGGAGAAGGGGTGAGCTGCTTTTGCCCAAGAAAAAGCTTTATTGCCATAGACAGTTGCCAGAGTCCTCCCAAAAATTTCCCCCAAAAAGGTTCACTCAAATTGGGGGAGGTGGGCTCTCTCGGAGGGGGAGGGGACTTGTACATCTATGTTGTAGGGTAATTACTCAGAGTTATGTGTGAGAAACGAAGTTGTTATATTTTAACTTTTGTATGTCGCATTTGGAGAAAAGAAAACATGAACATATAGTTGAGTTATGGGCTACCTCACCTCTTTCTTTGCTTTTTGTTTTCCTTTTCAGTATGAAATAATTTCAGTGGTATGCAGGCTCACGGGTGCATTCGTATGTGAGTGTGGTGTGTGTGTGTCGAGTGGGAGGGGTATGTAGGCTCATTTGTGCATTGGTATATGTGTGAGCCAAGTGGGGGAGGGGGAAGATGCAACCCTCCTGGACAGTCGACACATGGTTCCCCATAAAAGAAAAATAAGAGAGGTGTTTTCTGGATGGTGATTTCAATTTTACGGCTGGAACAATTAATGAGGGAGTTGTAAGCATTTTTGGAAACATCCCAAAATGCTTCGCGCTTCCCACATTGTTTCATTATCAGTTAGCTTGTGTGCTCCAAAACTTTGGAACGCCTTACCAAACTCCATGCAATCACTCTCAGGTTATAAAATTGCTTTGAAGACCTTTTATTTTAAACTTGCTGTTAATGTTTGATTCGATTTCTACGTTTTGCTCTGCTACTCTTTTTGTGACTTATGTACACTTTTTCATGTTGTTCATTCTCTGTTATCTTTTTATTGTTAGCACTTTCCAGGCGTGTAGCTACGGGGACCCATACTTATTTTGCCGTGACCCCCTATTTGATACCTATAGGCCCCCTAAAATTTCATCCTAGCTACGCCCCTGGCACTTTTTCCTGGACATTTGCAACTTTTACTGAACTGTTTCACGCTTTAACTGAATTACTACTTTTGTTGTTTTGATTCTGTCTTCTTTAGATGTCTTACAGAGTTTGAACTAATGGCGTTTCCCCTACTTTATCTCTATTTTATTTGTATTCATTTTAAAGCGGTATGGGCAGCAACGCTGATCTTGCGCTATATTAAATTCATTATTATTGTTATCGTTATCGTTAACGTTAGCATTACCGTTATCGATCAGTATCAGTGTATTTTTGGAACGTTCCGCCCTCCGGCTAGCGTAATATGATCTCGGGATGTCTCACGTGCAGTGGTTAGGCTATTCATCAGGGGCGGATCTACAGGGGCCGACCCGGCCCCCCTTTTTTAAAATGCAAAAAAAAAAAAAAAAATGAAAGGAAAAAAGAGAGAAAAAAACGGAAAGGAGAAGAGATACAGAGAAGAACAGAGAGTGGAGTGATAGAGAATGAAGTTGGAATTAACAACTCCGAAGCATGGGAGTCATAGCGCACAGCAGATCAGTTTGATCGTCGATTGGGACAATTCACACTCATGCTATCTTACAAAACATGATTGTGTTTGCCACGCCTTGACTTGTTTGTCAAAATCTAGATTTGTTTGTTCGACCGATCAAACTGTTACAATCCAACCACGCTCCTTTTTTCACTAACGAACTTATGGTTGTCTTTTCCCAATTTTGAGGTTGGAATATGACAGACCATGCTCCATTCGCAATTTCGAGGCCAACTTTAAACCTATTCTAACCCCAACCTTGATTTTGACACGTTTTCGTGGAATTTTGAAAATACAAAATGCCCATATCGGAGAGGGAAAAAATCAGGCTGCCCATGCGTCAAACGACTGCGAACCACTGCAGCAAGCGTTAGCCGGGGAACCGCGAACTTATACCCCCCATGTGTCCCGCATTTCACGGGTTTGGCCCGTATTGAACACCCAAACCCGCTGACCCGCCCAACCCTTTGAAAAACCCGCATTTCAATACATGATAGAGCCACAAACAGGGGCGTAGCCAGGTTTTTGGTGGGGGGGGGGGGCAGCAAAGTCAACTCATCGTCCCCATTTTTGACCGCAGTCCTGGGGAAGGGGTATAAGGGGAGGGGGACTTTCGAAATTTTTTTGCTGTCTCGAAGGGCTTAGATGCAAAATGGTGCTTCTTTTTAGACTAGATCCCAGTGTTCTCCACAGGGGTTTTTAGAGTGGCCCCAGGGTTTGCCCGAAGGGGGCCAGATTCCCCGACGGGGAGGCCAGCGACCAGAAACCCCGATGCCGTCGAGGGGTTGGTGAGAGGGGATTTGAAGAAAACCTGTGTGCTACACCATGCCATTGGATATATTGCATAAAATTTGAATATACTAGAGGAACATAGATTTACCGTTTTTATCCGTAATATAAACTGTGAAATTGCAAAGCGCTCGAAGCGCGCGAAAATTTTTGGGTAAGCCTACACTAAAAAGAATCTGTACTTGTCTAAAACTTATATAGGTCAATTATTCGGGCAGGTGGGCCCTATCAGACATAACTCTTACATTTTACTTCCCTCCTCGGGTCACTAGCCGTACCTCACGGTAGACATAAGAGAACAGTCATTAACTAGTTTTACGGAAATGAGATGACATTGTACTATATTGTGCTTTAGGTAACGGAACCGAGGAAGAGTGGGCAAAGCGTACCAAAAATTGTGGGTTGATCTTTTTGAAAGCCAAAATAAGTAAACCAACCATGGGTGGAGACAGAATTTTCCCGAACGAGGGCCGGGCCATGCCAGCGACCCCAAGTTCCGACAACCCACTATGTCGAGGGGCAGGGCCGTCTTAACGCATGGGCCCACTGGGCCCAGGCCCAGGGCCCCGCGATGTCAGGGGCCCCGCAAATTGACCTCTGCGCAAAAAATCATATCTCCCCTTGCGTAAAAGATTTTTGTGTGGAAATACTTTTATATACTCTTGCACAAGATTCATAACGGATTCTGAGTGTTAACGTAACATGCCAAAAGTCCAGTGTTGTTATTAGGGATGGAGAGCAACTGGAAGATTACTCTTCTATAATGTATTTCAGCTTTTAGATATATCACATATGTTATTCACATAAAAGTTCCAATTTCCATGCTTTATGCGCGACATGGGGGGGGGGGGAGGGGGGTTAATGCAGGCATGTCTATGCTTGAGCGATATGGTCAAGGATGTCAATTTTTCACGCAACTTTTTTCGAACACACTTGATTGAGGGGCCCCGCTCCAATGCCGGGCCCAGGGCCCGGTGATCTCTTAAGACGGCCCTGTCGAGGGGATGCATGGTGAGAAAGGGATTTGAAGGAGCTTAACTACCCATGCCATTGCAGGGCATATTTTGCATAATATCGCTTAACACTTCAAGAGCCAAGTTGCGCACTGACATCGTTCTTTTAAATCTGAATCGTGAAACTGCGAAGCGCGAAAATTTTTGTAGGCTTCCACAAAAAGCATATGTGATCATTCAGAACAAAAAGAAAGAAAGAAAACTGTAGGGGGTGAAGATCGTATCGGGGATAACATACATTGTATCGAAACCACCTGACTCGCTCACCAAATGACCGTACAGCATGACACACATTAGAGAACAGCAACTTGGTATTGCGATATGGGATGAAATTTACGACCTCTGAATAAGCTGTGTACTCTGCCTACATGTTACTTGGTAGGGTGGACAGGACTTGTGCTATCTAGCTATGTGGAATGGAAATATTGAAGAAAATGGATTGACCCCACAGCGCGCGTAGCGCGCCGAAAATTTTGGCTTCTTATTAGGGAAGTTGTCCTCTTGAGAGCAAAAAACAGGTAAATCGGTGGGGCGACTGTCGCCTTCGGGGACTGCATGCTTTATCGTATCGACTAAAACTCCCCGACAAAACTGTAAAAATTCCCCGACGGGGGGGGGGGCATGGCCCACCTGCTCCCTGTCCCCACCTGGCGCTACCCCTGGAAGGGCGGCCGCCCCTCCGAGTGAAAATGACATTGACAACCAATATGTTTTCAGGATTTAATTATTTTGTTTCAAAATCAGGATTAGGTTTCGAAAAAAGGGCTAGGGTTCAGTCCCCGAGGCATAATCAGTTGAAGAAAGGAGAATAATTCCGGAACACTGTTTCGAGACGAGATGACATCATTAATATCCAAGGTTTTGATTGACTTTCCGGGGGGCTTATTGCCGATGCGTCCTGCATAAAAATAAATATGTCGTCCGTTCTGCTACGGATTCCACTGTCATTACTCATCCCCGAGGCCTAGATCCCTACCCCCTCCCACTCGGCCCCACCAACTTCCCATCCCTCCCTCTCGCCGTTTTTTTTTCTCTCGTTTTTTTTTGCTTTCCTTCATTTTTTCAACATCGCCCATTGCGTCCCCAAAATTTCTGTGTGTGTGTGTGTGTGTGTGTGTGTGTGGGTGTGTGTGTGTGGGTGTGTGTGTGTGGGGGGGCACTCTGCCCCCCTCTGGCTACGCCACTGGCCACAAAACAAAACCCTGCCTCCGGAAGTAACACTCCCAACTAAACCACAAATTTAGCAAATTACGATACCAATCACATCATAGTGCATCCCGCTGCTTGCCTTGCGAAAAGCACTCTTGTTACGTAGAATGTAGCAACATAGCTACCATTTTGCGTGTAGACACCTATAAATTTCAAAAATTTTCCAAAAGGCCGGCGGTCCACCAACGGTAAGGTCAGGGGTGGACCCGCATCTAGCTGCTCGGAACTTGGGAGCTATGTGTGGGTCCTGGCATCATCAAGTCGAACTAAGATATGCGTCACAAATTTCTCGAGGAAGTCCCTCAATATTCACCAAGTTAGTGCATGACTACTAAAGATCTGATTAGACGCCTTGAACAGGATGCTTTGTAGTAAGGCACTGTACCTATGATAACTGTTTTCTGTTAATAACTTGTGGAAAAATTAATGTGTTGAGAGTTGAGAAACGAAATTATATGAAGCGAAAAATGCAAAAATAAGACATGGGAAGTGTTATTTCCGGCGATCTGGGGGTCTATTTTGTCAAAAATTTTCATCTACGCTCCGCGCCAACTGATGGTGGCGCTCCGCTTAGATGGTATAGTGCCATTGATCACAGGTCGAACAACTTCGGCCCCCTTTTCAGAAATCCCTGATCCGCCCCTGTTCATTATTGAAAATTGTGAGTTACCGTGCGATATATTTACCGTGTTTGCTAGATGTGGACTTTGAGGCATTCATATCACAGTTTTCCTCACTCTCCCACCTTCATCCCCCCGTCAGTGGCGTAGGAACCGGGGGGGGGGGAGGGGGCCATGGCCCCCTTATGTGTTTTGACGGGGGCCAGATGTCATTTGGGCCCCCCAATCGCGATAGTTTACAGTTTCGTTTTACCCTTTTTTGCTCTCATGAGAACAATTTCTCTAATAAGAACCAAAAATTTTTAGGCGCGTTACGCGCGCTATAGAGCGACCCTAGTTTCTTCAATAATTCCATTCTACATAGCTAGATAGCGCAAGTCCTTTCCACCTTTCCAAGTAACATGTAGAGAAAGTACTTTATGTAGAGGTCGTAAAATTCATCTCATATCGCAAAGCCTAGTTACTATTCTCTCGAGTGTGTCATGCGAAACGTTCAGTTGGTGAGGGACTCACGGAGCAATGTTTGGCTACCGGTATTTCATCGGGTAGTCGGGATGGTTTCGATACAATGTATATTATCTCCAGTATAATCTACAACCTGTCAACCTCTAGAGATTTTCTTTTTTTTTATTCTTAATGATTAGATATGTTTTTTGGGGAAACCTACCAAAAATTTCGCGCGCTTTGCAATTTTTCACTTTACATTCCGGGAAAAACATTTAAAGAACGCGGAACTATGCTTTTCTAGTTTAGACAAATTTTATGCAATATATGGCCCGAATGACATGGTCTCCGTACACAGGTTTTCTTCAAATTCCACCTCACCAATACCTGGGGCACTGGGGCTGTCGGAGCTTCGGATCGCTGCCCCCCCCCCTTTCGAGCAAATCCTGGCGCCATCTCTACTCAACTTGATGGCTGTGGAAAATCTCCAGTCCAATTAATCCACTGAAATCCATGGGGATAACTCCACTCTGAATAGTTTTGAATAAATTCGGATATATTGTGACAAACTTAATGTGTTTTAGAATAAATTCAAATAATCCTTCACAAATTTTCTAAAAAAGTTGCACATCTTGATGGCTGCTATTAAGGCCGAGGGACAAGTGCCATTTCCGGCGAGCTTAAATTTTCTTGGTTCGCTCCACGCCAGTAAACGAGAGTAAACGAGAGTAAACGAGAGCCAACGCCAACAAAAATCCCCAACCCTATATATATATATATATATATATATATATATATATATATATATATATATATATATATATATATATATATATATATATATATATATATATATATATATATATATATATATATATATATATATACCTTAGCTACATCACTGCTGATGTGTTGTTGTTAATTCCTTTTTCTCTAAATATACTACTTTGAGCAAATATGAAGTTGGAGTGATGAAACGGTCGGGCTTCAAGGTCGAGAAATCGCATGTTGTCTGGCCCCCTAATGTCAAACATCTTCCTACGCCGCTGCCCGTCTTTATCGTTGGTCAGGCTGTTCCCCACATTTTTTCATCCTTTGTTCCCGTCATAAATCTTCCTGCCCCGGTTCTTAGTTCATGGTCTGTCCTTCCCGACAATCACCCTGTAATTTCTCCATCCGTTCCTTCGTATTTTGTATTCTCTACGCCGTCTCAGATCTAAACCAACAATCCTGGCTCTATTTTCTGGATCCTGGTCCGTTCTTGTTTAATGATCGAATTTGTGGAAGTAACACTGGTATTTCAATCACACACGCACACCCACACGCACACACACACACAGTCACACACACACACACATAAAATGTTCCTAAGTCCGGGCAGATAGGCTGAATGGCTGTGAGTCAAAGGGTCGAGCGTACGGTAATATTCCAGTAAGGCGTACGTTTCCAGGCGCTTAATTTTAAGTCGGAATTCCCCTCGTAATTTTAAAGAACGGCCGTGAAAAAACTCTTATTTCAATCAAGCAAACGGTCCGAGCACAGGCGTAGGAAGCTTTTCCCCTTTGGAAAATTTTTGGGTATTTGAGGGTCCTCAGATGCAATTTGGTGCAACATTTTGGACAGAATTTAAGGAAAATTACTGCAAATTTTGGACATTTCTAACAGAAGAGACAAATAAGGGGTTTTTGCCCTTGGATCTTGCTGGAGCGGAAGCATACTTCAGCCCCCCACATTTTTGACTGGGGGATTTAGCCCCGGTCCCCCGCTTCCTACGCCTATGGGTCCGAGTCAAAGGCGGGATAAGCGGGATAACCGGGGGCAGGGGCAATGCGGAACTTGCTTCATCCCCCCACTTTTTCCAGGCCTTGAAAAAATGATACTATTAATAAAAAAATGAACGGAAGGAAGAGAGACCAGAGAAATTAGGCCTATGAGGAAATTTTTAATATTATGGTAAATTTTACAATGTAAAATGCATGAAAGAAAACGTTCATTTTAAATACAGTAGGCTATAACAATGCCAGAAAAATTTTTCTTGGGCGCGTTTTGGGCGCACCCGTACTAACATAATAACTAATACCGTGGTGAAGCTCAAGGGGCACTGTTATTGAAAATTTTGCTAGGTACCTTTTTAAAATTTCTTCCAAAGCATGTGGGTGTTGGCTCCCCGCCACACTTTAATTTATGATGTGAAGCTCTGAAACTGGGGTCAGCCAGAGCACTAATATGTACCTCATTACACGCACCATGCACTGGTGCGAGTCATTGCATGCACAATACGGAAACCTACCCGTGTATATAGGGAACGGGCATAGGCGTTGGAGGCGGGGGGTTGGGAGGCTGCAGCCCCCAACCAAATATTTTTGTGAAAATTCGGGCAATATGCTGAGAATTTTTCGGGCAATGATGTACGGTAGCTTAAGGTAATCAATAGTTTACGAAACTGGGGCCGTATTGCACCAGCACCTATATATTCGGTATTAATTCATCAGTGTGTTTTTTAATGGTTTCATTTATATTATGGTTATCAGTGGTGTATTTAGGGGGCCACTGGACCATGCCCTCCCTCAGTGTTACCGATTTTGGTTTTTTAGTACCTAAAATACGTTAACTTTTTAACACAAATTTTACTTCAAAGGTAGCATATGTGGCACCAGATTGCATGAAAGGACACCTAATTTTTCAAAATTTTTTAAAGGGGTGGGGACATCCCTCCCTTAGACCCCTCCCCCCTGACCAGCTATCACACAACATAATGCATGCCCCTCACCCCCGTGAGAGAAATCCTGGCTACGCCACTGATTATTATCATTATTACTGTTACGTAACAACTTCTCTCAAAATTATAACCAATATGGAAGGGTAGTAACTCGGCATGTGGTGTGAAACCGATGCATGCCTATATGATATGTACATTAATGTTGAACGCGCGTGGAACGGGCGGAAAATTTTGGTTATATCTTTCGGCAAGTCGTTACAGCCCATCAATCAACTTTGGCTCCTATGGGGACAGGTGCGTATCCAGAACTGTTTACAGGGGAGGGGCAAATATACCCCGACACTATCTAAGCGTAGCGCCATCGTCGGTGGTTGGCTCTTAGCGTACCGGGAAAGATTTTCACAAAAATGCCTCCTAGACTGCAGGAATTGGCACTTCCCAGGTTTTTTAAGTTGTATATGGTATTCAAATTTTGATACCTGTTTTAGAAATTTACAAATGAGAACATGTTCGGACTTTTTTCGGAGAGAATAATCGGACTTTAAGCTAAGTGTATGAGCTCTGTTTTGGTGTTTGTTTACACAAGTAGATGAAGCCTTGAAGGTAATTACACTATGAGAGGTATATTCACGTTGCATAGGAACCTACATTAACAGTTTATAATGATAGGGTGTCGGAATGTCAACATGTTTCGTTTCGAGAGTTTTATTACCACCATCTCTTTTTGCTCTCTACATTTTCTTTTCCGTCGATGACCACTTCCGCTATGTATCCGGACATGATGGCCAAAACTGATAAGAGGGAGATTTCATGGCACTACCCTGGCGCAATGCCCCGTCGTGACTGGATCCTGGATTCGAATTAAAAGAAATTGTACAACGAAATTTTCAAGTTGTCCAATCAGTTGTTTATATCAACTGTACCGTAGCCTACGGGTATCATTCACTGATTTACAGAGGCAAATAGAAGTCTGAACTCCTGAATGACAAAAGTTGTTCACCACGTCTACTGTATTCGGAATAAGGTCCCGGTGGGCCTGAAGGAGCTGGGATCACGGCTTGCGAGCGGAAAATTTTGATAGTTTGCGACCAATTTGTGATAGAAAATGTAGTAGGCTAAACAGTAACAGTTTCTTCTCTTAATTTTTCTTCCACTCTTTTCTCCTCTTCCTCCTTTTTCTCCTCTTTTGCGACCCTTTTATTCTTTCCTTATGTATCAGATGTATCAGTAAGGGGGGGGGGAAGGGCATGGCCCGCTGGGCCCCTGGATACGCCACTGATAGGGAATCGCGATTCTCATATTTTTCGGCTTGCTTCGTGTAAGATCAATGGAAGTAGCCTAGGTGTGTCGTTAGTACTGTTGTCTGATCGAAGTAAACTTTTGTGGAATTCAGGCTCATAGCTACGGGGGGGGGGGGACCCCAAATGTTCGCTAGGCCCCCTAAGAATAGTTTGTGTCCTAATGTGTAACAATTAAGGACGGCGGTCAATGCCGTGCCCCCATTTGATACCTAGGCCCCCCTAAAAATTTCATCCTAGCTACGTCCCTGGTGGAATTGCCTCGTTATTACTTTCCGTAGGATCGATCGTCGAGTATATTACTATTTCAAACTCTGGCAACCCCTCCATCTGTTCACTTTTCCCACCAACTACTACCATCATCCTCATAAAATTGACGCGACAAGTATCTGAAATTTGCAACCTTGATAAGAAAACTATTTCATTGGCGTTTCAAATTACATCTTGCGACAGAGGAGTTTCTGTAGAAGTGGTCCAAAATGGCCGCAAAAGCCATCAAATTTTGAAATTCTCGGGGAGGACCCTCAGTTTCCAGCCATCGGCACTCGCAGTTAAAGACATCGCCGGCCACACCTTACAAAGATGCAGCCTCCAACAAAACTCGCTTCCCTGGCATTTTTTTTTAATTGCGGACGCCCATGGTCATGTCTCTGTATAAGAATTACCAATAACATTTCATTTATTTTGGAAAGTAGTATACTCCTCTTCTTCTTTTGAAATACGGTGTCGGACATCCCCCGGGACATTAATTCACGACGCATGCGTCGACAGGTACTTAAGCCCTAATGTCTATTTATGACAAGTAGGCGGGTTATATGAATTTGCGAAAGGGCTCCTGTTGCCTTTATTACAAACTTCTGAAGTGCTTCCCTAAAACCCCTAAGTACTTAAGTCAACCTTGAGTAACTTCTCCCCGTTTAAAACATAATCAAAACAGACATGGTTCTTTTTCCTTGCAAAAGTAATGGTTTACAGTTTGAAGGCTTGAAGCTCATGCCCCACGTATTGGCCGAGAGACCTAGATTATCAGTGCCATCCTGGAGCTTACAACGATCACTAGCATCATCAATAACTCGGTAACAGACACAGTCATCAGCAAATAGCCTGACATTAGAAGTGGCAACATTAGAGATATATACACAGGGGCGGGATTTGATATCTGAAAGTGTGTGTGTGTGTGTGTGTGTGGGGGGGGGGCAAAGCTGGGTAGACTGTCAAACGGCACCGAAGGCGCCGCGGGAGCTTCGCGCTCCCCCTTACGGCGTGGGGTCCAGGGTCCGCCTGAGGGCCCCTGGTGGTGTCCAGGGGCAGAGTCCCGGTGGGGTCCAGGGGGCGAAGCCCCCGGAAGCTCTCGGGTATTTACAAATTGTAGGTATTAATATGATGCATTTTAGCTTCAACTTCAAATGACATAAGGTGGGCACTTAACAGACCACAAAAATCCCAGTTTGACTTTTTTATATTATATTCTTACTCGGTAACAGTCAGATAGGATCGATAATGCAGAGGGCTTGAGGAAGGAGGGGAGAATGGATTATTTTGAGGGTTTCCCGGGGCTTTGGAACAATAACTTTAAGAATGGGAGATGTAGTATTCAGAGTGCGTGCGCACGAAGCGCGCTGAAAAAAATCCCATTTTCAGACTTTTTAGCGATACGAGTAATAGGAAAGCTAAGAAAAATGTCCTGAAGGAGCTAGAGGGCTCTTGCCCCCACCCCTTCTATAAGCGTCTGTCCCTGATTACGTAACCGGATTTGGAACTTTCCGTGCCTTACAACTCGCATCTAAACAATCTTTACAGAGTCGGTAAGTTTACACAGATTGATAGTGATAAAAATTCTGCTTTGAAAATTTCTTGGGAGGGGAATTCCCCTCCGCTGCGTATGGCCATGGGGACATTGGTGGTTCCAATCATAATAAGAGTTTTTGCGAAGGTATGAGAAGTAAGATGTTCCACAGGAAGTAACCCCGAATCCCGAAACAATATAAAACGGATGCGCGCGAAGACAGCGTTTGAGACTTTTATTTGTAGCCTATTGCTTTTCTTTAGTTTTAAATGCAGTACTTTCGTTGCATAATTTTTTATTTCCCCGGGTGCCTGTTCTTTCCATAGAGCAGGGTATAGAGGGATTTCATGTGACGTCACGCGCAATGGACTCCCAGGCACTGAAGGGCAAAACACACACGCAGTAAGCGTATTTACAGCACACGCGCACGGCATAACCATAGATACTACTGTGACACAATGGACGCGTGCCCGTCAAAACAAAAAAGACGCGCGATCTTGCCCTTCAAAATTGCGTCTAGTTGGTTAAAGTCACGTGACTGAAATCCCTCTATAGGAACCTACATCCTGCTCTATGGTTCTTTCTGTCATGTTTCATTTTGTCGATGGTCTCAGAAAAGTCCTCCTCAAAGTTTGCCCGCTTGGCGGACGTGTATTACTCCTGCACCTATATCGGGTGCACTCGTAATACTAACTTCCGCAAATTTGAGTATTAGAGTATGTACGTCAGAAGAGGAGTATATATTCATTGACACTTGCTATGAACGTAACCCTCAACTTTGTTAGTGTGAAAAATAAGTTAGTGTCGATTTGAGGGTTATAGACTATATGCTTAAAAAGTCAATGAAATGTTTTATGAGCAGTTTTTACATGGACATAATGAAGACCATCGGCAGTTAAAGTGCCAGGGAAGTAATTTTAATTTTTATTGAAGGCTGCATCTTGGGAAGTTGTGGTCGGCGAAGCCTTTAACCGTAGGCGCCGAAGGAGCGAAGCCGGGGGGTGGGGACTGAGGGTTCTCCCCGAGAAATTTTTCTTAAACTTGGCGGCTTTTGCGGCCATTCTGGACCATTTCCCGAGAAACTCCTATTACCCCCAGGTGTAATTTGAAATGCCAATTAAATAGTTGCCTTATGACGGTGATGAAATTAAGATAGTAACCGTCAGTAAATTTGCTGAGGATGGTGGTAGTTGGTGAGGAAAGTAAACAGCAAGAGGTGTAGCGAGGATTTTGGAAATAGTAATTTACTCAGGTTGCCCTACAGAAAGTAATCACGAGGCAATTCCACCTAAGTTTTCCTACGCGCACAGCAGTACAGAAGTACTAATGAGACCAAGGGCGGATCCAGCCCCTACCTGGAGGGGGGAGGGCAGTTTGAAAAGGGGGGCGCCAACATCATACAGGGGCTGCATACTCTTGAATTTGACCGACTACATTTCGGAGATCAACTCCCATTGCCATAATTATATATAGCTATACGGTTCGAAATTCTGGGGACCTTTTTTTTTTTTTTTTTTTTTTACTTTTCGGGCAGTTTTTACTTAACTTTTAGGACGCAGGGGCGCATTTTTCTTGCATTGAGGGGCGCTAGACTGGTCATGGGGGGGGGCAGTTGACCCTAGTTGCCCCCCTGGATCCGCCTATGAATGAGACATCGATTTATATAAGGAGTATGCGAAGCACGCCGAATTTTTTTTTTCGAGAATTGCGACTCCCTTCACATGGGTAGGGTTTGGGACTTTGTTTGCAAAAACCATGGTGCATTTTGTGACGTACTGAGGTTCAAGTTACAATAGTGTGGCGCGTAGGAGAAAAGAAATTTTAAGGCGCCGGACAAAATTTTCAATTGTATTAGTCAGTTTTCTCGAGAGGTGCGCGAGAAGCGCGCCGAAAAAAATCTTCCTAGCGTTTTAATGGTTTTTGACATTAATGTTTTCCTTCATTTAACATTGAAAAATTTTAATCATGATAGGCTATTAAAACTTCTCTTATAATTTCTCTGGTCTCGCTTCCTTTCGCTCATTTTTATTATTTTTATTTTTCGGCCTCTGGAAAAAAGTGGGAGGAGCAAGTGCCCCCCCCCCGTAAACCCGCCTATGTATATACACCATAACCCGCAACCTTTCCAGGCCCGTAGCCAGGAATTCTTGTATAAGGGGGCACCAGCACTGCATGAGGGGGGGGGGGCACTGAAGAAGATTGTAGTGAAAAGCGACACCATATGATAACAGTTTGCGTTAACCACAGGGATGATACTCAAGTCTACCACAGATAGCTTATTTAATTTAAAGTTATCTGTTTCACGTGTGCACATGCGCGCGAAACGCGCGAAATTTTCGCTCTTCTGGTGGGAACTTTCCCCTCCTCTTACAATAAAGAGACGTGGAAAATCTTCACAAGTGAAGAGAACAAGGCTATGATCACGGTGATGCTACTTCAGCTCTCAAAGCGCGGGTGAAAAGTTATATGCGAACGCAAGGGCGGATCCAACCTCTAGCTCATGGGGGACAGTTTGAAAAGGGGGCGTCAGCAAGTGGTAGTTTTACTTAATTTCTTAGGACGCAGGAGGGGCGCATTTTTCTTGTGTTTGGGGCGCCAGATTGGTCATGGGGGCAACTACCCCCAGTTGCCCCCTGGATCCGCGCTTGTGCGAACGGCGAGGAGGAGGGACTGCGATAAGGCAGGTTTGGTGTGGCCAAGTATGATTTTGGGAGGATCTAGAGGAAAAACCCCTGCATGTAGGAGGAATTAGCAAAATGGGACCACTAGCATGGCGCTTTGAGCTGAGCTTTGAATGACAGAGCACGCCAAGCTCTTTGCAGTTAACAACTCAGATGGTAGCCTAATTATCGTAGGCCTATATTCTCTTTGAACGAAATTTTGAATGAAGAGAAAAAGTAAATTTTTTAATTAATCTGTGGTCAGAGTAATTTAGCTTCAAATCATATAGTCACCACATTACGAATGTTACTCAAGATTGCTACAAGAAAAACCCCTTGATGACCGGCATCTAACTTCTGAACTTTGAGCCTTCAACTAGCTTTGGCTAGAATTTCTCCCTGGAATTTTTGAGCTAACAATGTTCATAGGTGATGTAACTTCGATTATGAGAATTGTACGCGAAGGGCGCTGAAATTTTGCAGGAAATTATTTACCATGGTAAAACCTGCATGCAATGGGGCGGCAAAAGGATGTGCCTGGCGAGGGAACCAATTGCAAGCTCCCCTAAGGGATCCAAGACCCGACGCCCCGCCGGAAGCGACGGGTTGCCCAAAAGGATGTCGAACGTGAAATTTTGGGCTCGCGAAGTGGGCCGAAAAATTTGGGTTTCTGTTGTATAAAATGAAAGCGTTTGTTTCTTATTAAGTAAATTTAAAAAATGGGTCTCCATAGAAGAATCTTCCCCCTCCTAATCCTAGGCAGTTCAATTCTCCCAACTAAGTTACTCTTAGCCCCTTACAAAACTTCCTAACCTCTGTGGCTGCCGCCCCTTAGGCTGCCGTTGGTTTTTCGTAGCGATGAGCTGAACGAAAAAACTTCGTCCGCTCCGCGGGGTATTCCAAAACTGTCTTGAGCAGTCCCTTGTGCAGACACAAAACTAGTTTATTGAATGGTTGAAGTCATATCCTGGTGAGCATACAAGGCCATAATATGTAATCTGAACACTCTCTGTGGATGCTGTGTAATGTGAGCTACTCTGCATCTTTTGACTTTGATGTCAATCAAAAAGCACTCACCAATTGAGAATTTTGCTTTCTCCGAACAAAAAATAAACTGATCTGCATGTTTTTAACTGAGCAAAACAAAGACGTCAGGCAACTCAGTGGCGTAGCTAGGTATTTTTCGTGGGGGGCAAAAGCAAAAAAGTTCCGACAGATTATTATCTTGATAGCTGTACGATTCGAAATTCTGAGGACCTACCTTTTTTTTTTGGCTTTCCGGGCAATTTAAATTTGAGACCGACTTTTGATTTTCACGTTGACGTATCGATGTGTTATTCTGCTTAAAAACATAAGAAGTGTTGTAAGTGTTTCAAATGAATTGTTTTTATTTATTTCCGAATTTCCGACAGAGGCCTTCGGAGGCTTTGGGGGGGGGGCGACCGATCCCTCCCCCCTCTAGCTACGCCACTGTGGCAACTGGTCGAGGGGGTTGCCCCCGTCCATCACCCCTGGACTTTGCATTGAGACACCTAACTTTTCTAACAAAATATGTTTACTATGATGTTAAGTCTGAATTAAGAATCTTCCAAATGGTAAGAAAAAGAGGATAGAACTTCTCATATTTTCGTGCTTCTTTAGAAGCACGACTACACGGAAGAACAACAGCGTAGTTGTAGAGCATTACCTTTGTAAAGCTAATATATCTTAAAGGGAGAATGCAGTCACCCCAATAAAGAATTGTGCAGTAGACTTTCCTATTTCCTGAATGGCTGTTGAGAATCATGTGACATGTATTTTTCTCACTCAGTTGTAAAATTTACAAGGAGCAACTGCTTGGTTTACCTTGAATATGCAATATTTATGTCCTAAAATATTATGAAAGATACTTGGAAGGGAAATAAGAAGAAATTTGTGACGCTTAGCATATTGTTTCAAAATAAGTTTGGGACGACTGCTTTTGACCTTTAAACGGGCAAATGGAACTAAAGATGGAAGCGCGCGTAGCGCGCCAGGAAAAAATTGTAATTTTAGAAAAAAAGTTGCCCAGGTAGCAAACCTATATGGGCCCCATATGGGTGAACCAATATGGGGTCCATCAAATTTTGCACCCAAGATCTTATTTTTCACAGGTGTGAAAAAACACTTGAGGGGCCCAGACCATCGACAAAAATGAAACGTAAAAAGAAACTGTTGGTGGCTGATTACATCAAGTACTCTCACTTTCCCGGGTACAACGTGCTTATGACTGAAACAAATCTCCGTGCGGTAGGCAATACCTAGTGTAGTATGCAAACAAGTGGCCTTACCCTTATCTATCCTTACTCCCGTACAAAATACAGGGCAGATGCATGGGGATCCAAACAAACCGGATGTGGGCGGGCCTCAAAACATTGACTTAACTAAAGATTACACTTTGAATGACAGGCACGGTCAGGCTTAGTCCGCAGTCTGCTGACCTAGAATTTGGGAAGCTTTGGGGCTTCCCATACTAGGTCAGCAATATACCCATTGTCAAAATTGGGCTACCGTGACTTCAAAAATTTTGAATGGTCGCGATCTTTCTCAAATTCACGTATACTCCTACATAATTGACCTCTACGGGGCCTTATATGTTTAACACCCTTCATTCTAAGATTAAAAGGGACCAAAAATTTTGATTTACACAAACGAGCCTGTTTTGTTTTTTAAACATTCTATGAAACTGCTAAATCGTGTATCTAGGACGTTCACACTATTGTATGCTAAATAGCACGCACTGCTATTCAATTGTGACATAGTCCATAGCTATCATAGTTACGTTCATACACGCGCATACGCGTACATAGCAACAATCACTGCAGCAACGCACGCAGACGATATTACTCTCACAGTAATATGCGGTCAAAAATTTGTGTTGCAATAGCCTAGGCCTAGTTCAGGGAACAAAGTGTACGTGAGAACTAGGCTTAGGTCAAAGATATTACAAGCATAGATTCCAAACTCAAAATGGCGCGTTGACTCCCCATGGAGCCCAATATATCGGGGCGGAAGTGCTGATCACTACTCAGTCGTTTTGAAAACAAACAGGCAAATGAATGTCTTACAAAAGTTTTAATACTTGTTATTTCGGAATGTTGTTGACTGAAGAAGTACTACGCCTCAATAAATTCCACTTGAACAAGAATAACTTATTTCTTCAACGCGTCATTCCACACATTTACACTTGAACATGAACGCACAATGACTGGTTTTGCAAGCTCATGGACATTCATTGGTCAGTTTCTATGGCATCTTCAAGTGACGCACTTTTATATGCGCGTTCAATTACTTACGCGCTCACAACGGGAAAGCAACTAGCGCGTTTGTTTCCAGAGCGCGCAGAACTGTGCGTCAAGTTTTCCGGATAATACATAGAGAAATGTATTCTGCGCGTATAGAGCGCGTTGTAAAAGTGCACAGACGCTAACCTCTTTTACCAATGAAATTTTCTGTAACACGTTCTTATTTTTGTACGCAGATCGCGGAACAGAACGGCGCGCATGTCAAATTAACACTTCCGCCCCGATATATGCGTCTCCATGAGGAGTCACTGAGCGTAACAGTGTAGGTATAGGAGTTTGGAATCTATGCTTATAATATCTTTGGCTTAGGTACCCTAGGCTAGGTCAGGCTGCCCTCGAAACACTGTACTTCAGTATTTGAAAATTAACAGGCCGGCTCGCGAGTTTTTTTTCGTAGCATAGCGAGGGAAATTCTATTCATACGGACCAATCAGCTTCTTGGAAAGACCTAATTCCAAAATAGCAGCTTTCCGACCCTTGTTTTGTAATTATGACACCGGATTATGAAAGAACAGGCCAAATAACCCCCATCCATGTAACCCTAACCTTAATTCTAACCCTAACCATGATTTTGAAACAAATTTAAAATTTTTTGAAAAATCGATTTTCCCGTCGGTATCCTATGAAAAAAAAACTAGCGGCCGGCGAAGCGAAGCTCAGCTAGCTCAGCTCAGCTCATGGAAAGCATGGATGGAGAGTGACGGGCAGAAGACTGGATCAAAAGAAGAAAGTGCAATTAGAACTTATGAAGTTGGGAGTGTGGCTGAAATTTAGTTAGTTTAGAAAGCATTTTCCTTTCAGATTAGGGGACAGGCCTAGTCATTCTTGTGTTTTAGACTTGAATGAATGCAGGTGCGAAGTCACGACTCACGCTGCTGTTCTGTCTTGATAATTGATTGTTCAGACGAACACACTACGCAAGTATGCTAGGCTAAGTTAGGCCAGGACTCCACTGTCCAGGAGTCGCTGTCTATAGATAGGCTAGTTGCTCCAAGTCCTGTGCATGGTCGTTCGCCCAGAGGCTGCAGTATAGCCCAGGGTTTGCCCTGGGTTATAGAGTGTGAGGTGCTATGAGACCATGGGGGTACTAATAGGCCTATAATGCCAGCTTTGGCACCATCAGTGAGTGACAAAGTCAGTACTACCATAGTCCATAGCTAGTACAGTACAGGTGGCAAGTATAGCAAATTTCTGCGAGGTGGTGGCCAAAAACTATGAGGTTTCCACCTCACAAAGAGAATGCCAGGGGAAACCCTGAAGGGCCTGATAGCAAACTGGCCTTGGCCTAGGCCTATATAGTATAATGTTACATGTTGGCCTATAGTGAGCTTTCGTTGACTGGTTATATGCACAGTTAGGCCTAGTCCTCAGTAAAGGCACGTCAGTGTACAGTATAACGTATAGAGGTTCTTCACCGACGTCACTACGCTACATGCGTCTCTCTATTTTGACGGCCAGGCGTCCATTGTACAACAATTGTAACTTAGGCCTATAGGCCTAGAGGGGTTTCAGTCACGTGACTTTAACCAACTACACGCAATTTTGAAGGGCAAGATCGCGCGTCTTTTTTGTTTTGTCGGGCACGCGTTCATTGTGTCACAGTAGTATCTATGGCTATGCCGTGTGCGTATGCTGTAAATACACTTACTGCGTGTGTGTTTTGCCCTTCAGTGCCTGGGAGTCCATTGCCCATGACGTCACATGAAATGACGTCACATAAGGCTGTATCGTGCACGCTTATCGATAACGCACCTTCTGCGCATGTTCAGTGACGGCCAGTAGGCCTATGCCAATTTGAAACACAATGATAAAAATTATTATTCTGACAGTTTATTTGGATCTATAAACTGTGTAACAGTTACCTAATCCAGTTAGCCTAAAGTTGGTCTCTGTGTAAAAGGTTGATTGACTCCTGGTGACATCTTAGCCATTCTTAAAGTAAATAAAGACTTCCTGTCCATACCCTACACAAAAGATTTAACTGTGGGATGAGTGAACATGTCAATAGCTTATCTGTTGCACTCATTCAAGTGCTCAAAGTTGCTCACTGGCCAGAGGGTTAAATGTTATTCTAGAAGTGATAATGGTTTCTTACAACAAAGAAATGACCACATAAAGGGGATTTTCCCTTTGTGAGGTCTGGTCAGAGTGTCCTGTTTTTTAAGCAGGCTTGTTCCTAATGAATGAAATCATCAACTTTGTCACTTCGTAGAATTTTACTGTAGTGTTCCAAATATTTGTTGATGTACTGTAAGAATGCCGTGTGCGTAACATTGTGACGTCATACACAGCATTGTGATTACTGTAGTTCCTATACATATACACATGGCAATTGCCTCTGCAAACATTCGATACTGACGTAACGATATAGCTCATTAGCATACTGATGTAAACAAAGTTCCATAGTCGCACAGTAAATTTAACGGCGCAAAAAAGTTGCTGATTCCATTTCATGTTTTTGGTACTTTCCAGAAATTCTCAGTGATCAAAAAGAACTGCAATACTCCTGTAAGATCTGGAAAAGAAAATTTATGGTAGTAAATTAAGATTTTACTTTCATAATTTGCTGTGTGAAGAAAGACAATTTCAACCATTGCACAGACGGCCTGTCCCCCCGCAATTTCCATAGGATGGGATAAGGACTGTGTATAGTGAGATGTAGGCGAACAACCACAGTCCTTTACTGAGTTATTCACATGCCTTCACTGAGGACTAGTGCCTATACCAAGAGGACTGGTAAATTACCCCTAAGCAAAGTCTCCCCAACAAACAAAGCCCTCACAGTCACTCCCTAGCAGAGTTGCCCAAGAGCAAGCAAGCTTGCCCCTAAGTTAGGGTTGCTCAGGCTTGCAAAGCCGACCCCTTACTCCTTAGTCTTCACTCCCTACAGTTCAACCAAGTCAAATCTGATTCATGTTAGCCTAGCCTAGTCACATAAAACATATATAGAACAACTGCAAAAATTTATGTTGAATTTTTTTTAAGGAATTTATAGAAACTTGCCTAAGGTAGGCTAACTTAGATTGTTTAACTGAGGACTAATTTAGTAGAACTTTACAAGAGACAAAATATTGGGATGTGAGTTAAGGACAATTGGGTGACCATCGAATGCGCAGGGCTTGAAATAACTGGCATCTCTGACAGCCATGGCTGTCAGGCCTTTACTGATGACCTTGGTGCCCTTTAGTCAATGCCCTATGAAATAACATAGACCAACAGCCAATTTGCTCATTTTGGCTGTGCCCTTTTCAAGCTTATTTCGAGCCCTGAATGCGCATATAGAAATCTATCATTCCAGGGTTGTGGCATGGAATGTTAGGCTAGACGCACACTCGATGGGCCCCCGCTGTGGCCGGTCGCCAGTACTAGGCCTACTAATGTACAACATGTAGCCGTAGCTAAGGTGATGGGTACAGTACATACTATAACATAACAGGTTATAGGGCCATATGATGCCCAGAAGTCCAAAACCCTTAACTGAAAACAACCAAACAACACCAGACGAGCCCAGTACATAACTTAATTGCCAGAATTAACATCTTGGCTGCTTGCATAGTATGAGGCCAGTAAATCACTTTTATCTTTCCATTTTTTTGCCTTTCATCTAACATCACTCATGTTTTGTGCCCACTGACACAAGTTCAGGAGCTTTTTTAACATTTTTTTGTTTTTCATATATGTTCATGTCAGGACTGCCAATAGACCCTTTTCCATATAGCAATCACAAAGGATTGTGGGATACACTTTTGAAGTGGGGCGTTTTTCTCAATGGCATTCTACTGTGGCCAAAAACGACGCACACCAAAATCCAGTCCCACAATCCTTTGTAATTGCTATTTGGAAAAGGGTCTATATACTGAGTGAGAGCTCAGAGTGAGATTTTGTCACTACAGTACATGCAAGCAGACCAGTTACACTGTGGGATACAGTTGGGATATAGCATACAAAAAAGTTTGCCAAAAGTGCCCCCTAGATTGCAGGATATGACACTTTAGCAGTGGTGTCTCAAATATTTGCCTGAGTGGCTTGGATTTCTGATTGGGGACAGCAAGCCAAAGCACTGATAATAGGAAAATAGATAGGAAAATAATTGAACACTAATTGAGGAAAGAGTGAAATTTGGGGTTTAATTGAAGAGGAGCATCGAACTGGGCACTGTTGATTACGTATAGTACTTATCATTTCCACGAAAGTACCCTGATGAAACTGGGAAATTTCTGTGGTGGGAGACAGCCTTTCTTCTAGCTGGACCATAGGCTCATACTCAGCCTGCCTGGTACCAGCCCTACTTCTCTCATGCCTTAGGATTTGCATACGTGTAAACATTCATTATTTTGACATTTGATGGTTTAAACTTTAAGAAAATAGGAAAATAAGAGGCAATATAATTGTTACATCAATAACCAAAACAGTGAGAGGAAATTAACAAAGAGCAAAAAATTTCTGTTACAATCATTTATAAATCATTCATTTTGAAAACACACATCTCAGCTCAACCATCACAACTAATGGTGGAAACTGAATATCAGAGGACGCTCAAAGTCTGCTGAATGACATCTGTTATGTAAAACTGGTACAGACTCCACCTTTCAGTTTTTTAACTTTTTTTTTTTATTTTGATGAAAGAGAAACCTATGCTGTCATGATAGCATGTATGTGTGTGACACCTTGCTTGTAAACATGATATCTCAAGAGGGATAACTTTGAGGGATCTCATGCTTGGCAAGTGGATGTCCCATATTGAGTTAAGTCAAGTCACAAGTCATTTTCCTTCAAGTCAAGTCACAAGTCATAATTTTCGATATGAAATATATAAGCGTATGAAACAGACAGACTGTACTTTCTAGATATAGTCTTATTGTGGAGATCAGTCGTAAAGCAGGGCTCGAAAATAGACTGGCGCTCTGGCGCAAAAGTGCCAGAGACCACCGCAACTGTGTCAGAAAAACAAAAAAGGGGGTGTTTGTCTGGCGCTAAAAATAGCGCCAGATGCATGAAACAATAGAATTTATGAACTCCTGTGCCCACCCTCCACCCCTTCTCCACATTCAAGGTGCCATTGAGATCAATCTAAACCTGCACCCAGCCCCTCCTGCCCCTTCCAAGTTTTTCAGAGATGGAGTGACCACACCATGCTTAGTACTGCCTGGTGTTACACAGAAAAAATACTCTGTCTTTATTTTCTGTCTCTGTTATTTTGAATGTTGTTTACTAAATGCACAAGTAACATTCGGGAGAAGATCAGAGAATGTTACATGCAGGAAGCAGTGCTTTCTTTGAAAAACTGAAAACAGCCCCAGGCAATAGGAAAACAGCTTCAGAAAATCTTCAGAATGAAGGTCGTGAGAAGCTGTTTTTAGCCTCAGAGAGCCAAAGGCATGTTTCACAATAAAGGGGTCCAAATATGGATTAGAAAATAAGTACCTATAAAATGTGTTTGAAGGAAAGAGCTACATTGGCAAACATATTATGCTGATCAACACCATGCTTTCTGATAGAAAAAACAACTACTTTGTATTTCCATTCAAGATTTTGAAATTAGGGGGGAAAATGCAACCAGAATTTGACAAATGGGGACGGACAATACTCCCAATAACTTACATCAATGTTATAATAAAGGAATAACAAATAAATTGAAATAATTTGTTGAGCTTATACATCATATTTATTATTTGGACATGCAATGAATACAATTAATACCATTTATTAGTCTAATAATTTTATAGTCTGTACAGGCTATCCGAATTCAGGTGCTCAATTTTTGGCATTAGTGTCCGTCCCCTAAATGGAAAAATTAAAAGTTGTGATAATTCCCAAATATTGTGATCTATAATGATTACTCATGTTTGGTTTTAAACTAGGAGTGAAATATTCAATAACAACCAACAGATCTCAAATGCTGTGAACTTGTGCATTAAAATAAGCTGGACCAAATGTTGCTATTGTAACGTCCGTCACCTTTGGGTGTTACAATAGCAACAATTTATGTTATCTATTATTCTTCAGATATAGTACTTCAGTTGAATATCTTTATATCATTGCACATCTTACCTAAAGTTCAGTAGCTTGCCAGAGAAAAACAGCTTTGCTCTATACCTTACAGCTATAAAATTGAACTTAAGTGATGTCCGTCCCCAAGTAGTTACAATAGCAACAAGTTACAATAGCAACAAACAATTCTGTACTAGTTGCACTTGAAATATTTTTATCCTTTCTTATTGCTTTGGGAATAACATTTAGGTCATGTATGTTGCCATATCAACAAAAAAGTAATTGCCATTCATGTCCAAATATTGTATATAAGACTATCAGTTTTGGACGGAAAAGTTACAGTAGCAACAAAAGTGCTGTATTGTCCGTCCCAGTTGAATTATCATCAATGCTGAGGCATACATCATACAATTTTGTAATTTGTATAATGCTAATATGTTTTACCAATGACACTTATCTGATATAGAAATGAAATTTGAAAAATGTTTTTCCTTTTAGTGAATATAGTAATAAAGGTAAACATAATGTTGCTATTGTAACTCCACATTATATCAATGCAACATGGTTAGTTGCAGTATTTTGGTACTTTAGTATAGTAAAACAAGCAATGGGGAAAAATTAAGGTAAAGTACTATACAGCATGAGTGTAGTCCTGCTGAAACTAGATGCCTTTTCAAACTTGTATTTGTGCATGCAACAGCGAAATAACATTGTTCATGCAAACCTGTTCCATGATTTTTTGTCCGTCCAAGAGTTACAATAGCAAATAAGTTTCACAAATATTAATCTGAAGATGGGTACTTTTGTTATTTTCATACTTTTTATGAGGTCTGTTTGCAAAGTTTTGTTGGATTATTGCAAATTTATTACCTGTTATGAAAAATAATCTGGAAATTCCAGACATTCTTAGGATAATAATTATGAATTTTGTCCGTCCACAAGTTACAGTAGCAACACCTTGTTTGTCCAAAAGTTACAATAGAAACATTGTGTCTAAAAAGATAACAAAAGTCAAAGTTATCTTGGAGAATGTAAATTTTTCTAGTGGACATGTTAAAGATTATCATTAGCAAAAAACTTCTGACAAAGCACATTTTCTAAATTTTGGTAACTTGTGGGAGTATTTGGACCCCTTTATTGTGAAACATGCCCAAAGCTTATTTTCAAGCCCTGGTAAAGTAAGTAGTTTTAAAATAGTAAGCTGGAGCTTTAAAAGATAGTACAAATGTTGCACAGAGTTCTAAAATAATGGTTTATATAATGGGGGTGAAATGAGGTAATCAAGCATGCTGCAAAGTTGGTTGATTATTTTTATTGCCACACATGCCAGAAAATTGCATCTTGGAAGGTCCCCAGACCCTTTGTCTTGGCTAGGGCTGTGAACGTGTAGCAAAATAAATGTTTAGTCGCAAAAATTTGCGATCGTTTAGCGATGAATCGCGATTACCTTATCACAACAGAAAGACTTGGTGTATGTTGATTGAAGTGATATAGGCCTATTCAAAATGAATTTGTAATACCTGTGAACCCAGAACACGATTCCTGTAAAGGCTTGTATGTAGTGGAAACATTACTCACAACATGATGACATACTACGTAGGGGCCAATATTATGCACTCTGCATTTACAGAGTATTCAGATGGATAGAAAACGGACGAAAAACAGGTTTTGCGATTAATCGCTTTAATACGTAGTAGCTTGTACTAAACGTTTATTCCACATGCAATTTTTTAGTGATTAATTGCTACATGGTCACAGCCCTAGTCATGGCCATTTGACTGATGAATACTCATTACTGACCACCCTATTCTGGAGTTGAAGAGGTGACAGCCTACAGGATTTCATGTTTCCTGTTTGCTTGTTTATTGGAAATTTTGTTTTTTTCTCCATTGGGGAGAAAATTGAGTCATTTATTTTGAAACATGTTGTATGGGGTCAAAAAGTAAAAATTCTTTAAAATTGTTTATTAAGCAAGTTATCTAAAGGTAGGTAAGATTCGGGGGTTTCATAGTTGAGGTGTGGATACTTCATATTGAGTAGATGATATTGTTTGTGGTGGAGGGCTAAGGTTATTTGGGGTCATCAGAGGTCAAAAGGTCAGAACCTTGTAAACATGTAACTCAAGAAGGGTAAACGTAAGAGATCTTGAAGTTTAAATGTGGATGGTGCCCATATTTTGCAGATATGGTTTCTACATGGTGGATACATGTCAAAGGTCATTTGGGATAGTCAGAGGTCAAACTGTGAAACTTGTTAACTTGACATGTCAGGGAGGGAGACTATTATGAACCTCATACATGGTATGTCAGTGCTCCATAGTAAGGTGAAGAAGCCTATTGATTTTGATGGAGATCAAAGCTAGGTCATTTGGGGCGGCTATCCTAGGTCAAATGCAGTACAGGTTTATACCTTGAAAATTGCTTGTAATCATGATATCTCAAGATGAGTAATAGTGAGGGACCTCATATTTGGTGAAAACCTCTTAAACTTGATAAGTCAAGTTACTAAATATGTTTTGATGTTATATCTGGCATATACTGCCAAAATATGATGTATGATCATGATCAATGTTGATCGTGTTAACATGAATCAATTGGTCTAATCTTTACCCATGGAATTTTAACTTAAGTACAGTAAATTCACAATGGAACTGTCAACTAACTTGAAACCACAGTATAAGATTATATCCACATGGCAAGGAATCACTAAGCCTCTTGGCTTTGTGGTTCATTTTTGAGATGTACGTATACGTGTACACTTCCTGCATGACTGAGAAATTTACGTGTCAGAGTGAAAGCATGAGGAAACTTTGAAATGTCTGAATCTCACATTCAGTGCATGAGGGTTGGCAGCCCTGGTATGTTGTGTCTTGTAGTACCACATGGTATTCCCAAGCCTTGGCTAGGCACTTCAAAATGTGTCTTGGATTGATGCCTAGTCCAGTCCTGTAAATGATGTAAGGCTTTTGATTCACCAAACATATCCATCCTTCCACAGCTTCTCTACACCACGTCAGATTAATGTGTACACTGTATAATATATGCACAGTGTGTGAGGCTTACTGTTTATGCAAAATGACAGAAATTGTCTGAAGAATTTTGCGTGTACGTCATAATCACTTGCCCACAAGGCATCATGTCATCTTTGAGATGTCAAAATTGTAATGGAGACTTCTAAGTTTATGCAAGATGACTTTTGACATGGCTTAAAATTTTTAGGCATACGCAGCTTTTCACATTCAGTATAGTGTAAATCTGGCCGGATTGTTCAGCCTAGACATGAATTTAAAACTCAGTGATGTTTCAAACCAAATTTAAACCAGTAAAATATACACTTGAATTACAATATTTTGCATGGGAAGAATCATGCTGACAACTCTTTTCATCACATCTGGTCCCTGCTTCTGGCACTAGTGTGATGGGAGGCATTTGATATGCAACAGGTGGGATGCCCAATCTACAAATTCTAGCTAAGATGCGTTTGTGTAAGATATTCAGTGTAACCAAACTGGGAAAATTATTGTGCCATGCTAGAGATGAAGGAAATTGATCGAAGCCGAAAATTTTACCTAGGCTATATGGAATAACTGTTGTCTTCTTTTCTTCAGCAGAAATGAACTTCAGGGAGATGAGATCAACACGATACCATGGAGAGTACAGCGACCATAAAAATGACTCCAACCTTTTCTTCTTGGAGGAAGATTGCAGGAAATGTGCAGATTATGCACACTCTGCCTTTCAGTCTCTGGACACCTTTCGTAAATCAGGGATTATGTGTGATGTACGACTTGTAGCAGATTCTGTGTTGGACATACACAACGGTACCGCTGACGATAGTATTCAAGCCCATAAGTGCATTTTGGCTGCCAAAAGTGACTATTTCAAGGCTTTGTTTACAAAGAGTGAATCGAGCCAGCAAACCATCAGAATTCAAAATGTTAGCCACGACATCCTCAAGAAGGTCATAGATTTCATTTACAAAGGCTGTTGCAAGGTGACGCAAGGAGAAGTCAAGTATATTACAGCTGCAGCGGCTATGATGCAAATCCCGACTCTCTTTGAAGAGTGTCTTGATCATTTCGATGTGTACAATGTGTTTGTTATGTGGTCTGTGGCCGATTCTCTCCAGGTTGTGGACCTACTCAAGTGCTGCACTGATTTCATATCAAAGCATTTGGGTGTGCTGCTGGAGCAGGATGAGTTTTACCACCTACCAGTGTCCAAGGTGTATACCATTCTGAAGTTACCCAAAATTAACCTTGGACCAAAGTATAATCTGCAAGTATTGAGGGATGCATTACGGAAGTGGATGGTCGTGAACAAAGAGAACGGTGATCAAAGGCGGAAGCTAGAGGGTCATGTTGATTGTGAAAACCTTGGCATTTCATTCCAAACCACATCAGAGGAAAGCCCATCACACACCAGAAGACTGGAAGCGACCAGTAGGATAACAGAGTTTCCTGACTGTTTTTCTCTCATTGCCGTCATGGGGGGTTCTGAGTGTGGACGCTGTTTCCCCACAGTACCAGCTGGTCCCAATGTTGTAGCATGTCGTGGGGCCAACTCTATTGAAATGTTTGACACCCAAAGCCTGACATGGGTGAACACATATTTGGTGATGTAACCTTGGCCCATTCATTGTTCAACGTTTTTTCTGTCGGATGGAATGATTTACTTTTTGGCAAAGGGTGGTACTTCTCTGTCGTACCAAAGTAACACTACTCCCAAAGTTACACTCCACAGATTTGAACCAGTGTTGTCCCGAATCATCAAAGTTCGTGATGTCCAAGATGGAGAAGGTTTAGCCAGACTCGCTGCATCTAGGGGTTATGTTAGAGCTATGACTGACGACGGGGAGGAAATTTTTTGCTGTGGGTCGATCAGAGTTAGGTCCGAAGAAAGTGGCAGGGTAGCATTCAAAATTAATTGGAAGAAGAATACCGCTGAAGACTTGCCTAAACTGCCTTTGCCAAGGTATCACCATAGTGCTGTGGTGGTGGATGGGGACTTGTTCATAATTGGTGGCTGTAACATTGCTGGAGAGCCTTTGGCTTCTGTGCTTATTTTAAGAAAAGGCCAAGATGAGTGGGAAGAAGGGATTTCTATGTTATATGCTCGAATTGGTCCTGGCGTAGCAGTATTGGGTGACTACATTTATGCCGTAGGGGGTACAGGTGTTGAAAAGTGTTTGAAAACAGTTGAGAGGTATCACGTTGGTAGCCATAATATATGGGAACTGGTGTCTGTCATGAATTGCTCACGGGTATTTGCTGGGGTTGTAGCAGCTGGGGGCTCTTTGTTTGTCTTTGGGGGGCAGACATATGCAGGGACAAGAGAGGATTCAGGCACAAGAACTGTGCTGAGAACTTGTGAAAAATATGATCCTTGTACTGACTCATGGACAGCCCTGCCTGATATGAGCAGGGGACGCTGTCAAATGGTTACCGTGACAGTGTGATGCCAGCCTGATGAGGGATATGGAGATGCATGACCAAAGACAGACATTTTACAAGAGAGGGTGCTAATATCTTGCAAGTTTTGCTCTTCAATGTGCCTTCTTATTGTGGCAATGTTGCAATAAAATTTCAGCATTATTTGGTTAGTTTACTATTTAACATTACTTATTCTCAGAAGCTATAGCTAATTAGCCAGACTGGAGTCATTGAGGTAAATGAGAACTCTGTAAATGAAATACAGGGTAAGGGAGGAAATGTCTCTGTAGGTTGGTCAGCATTTAATTCTGCTGACAGTGGCTAGGTAGGAAGCATTCAAAAATTAAGGTCGGGAAGGACCCTTTGGATGAGTCATTTCACCTGCCTTCATAAAGGTATCATTAGCCTCCTTTGGTCACTGTACAGTAGACTGGCTACTCATTTTAAGGAGAGTGAAAAGAGGACTAATTTCTATCTCTGACCCACTCAAACTTAATTTGCAGCATCATTACAAAGAACTTAGGTGGATGTCTGTGAGACTTGTGGTCTGAGGGAGGAAGATATTGTCAAAATGGCTATTTCTGTAAAACCTGCTACTGATACAACTTGTCATACATTTGTGTAGGCGACTACAAGAGAAGCTGATCTTACACTGATTTTTATCATCATATGTCTTAACCATCTTGAAAGCATACCATCTGGTCCCAGAGAGTAAAAGTTCTCCTACTTTACTTCTAGTACCTCCTCCAATTTAAGCAAAGTACACCTGTCTGATACACTTCCCAGTCAAAGCCGCAGAGTAGCTTGCACCAAGTTTAAATTGCTCGAGACCATAACAACACAATACTGTGTGTGAGCAGTTGGGAACACAACTGACTGCACGCCATCACTGACCAACCAGTGGGAAGCTATAAATGACAATCAAGGTGCTGTCACTAATTGTATTTAGAGAAATAGTCATACCCTAAATATATTTGTGGCAAGATTGTCGGGCTTTAATGACTTAATTTCCCTCCATACCAGTTTATACTGGTTTGTTCACTTTCTTCTGTGTCACTGGCTCAGAGAGATTCATTACTCTACAGTCAGCTAAAGCTAGTGAGAAACATTTCATTTGGCAGTCTGTAAAAACTGTTTCAGATTTTGTTTTGCTTTTTGCCCCATTGGACTAATATTCAGTCCATATTGAGAAATGTGGTTGATCTAGATTATAGGAGAGGGGCAACTTTCAGTGTGGAAGGGAGAAGCTGGGGGCTAGTGTGTGACAACATGATAAAAATTATATATCAGAAAAGCTTCTCTTTAAGTACTGTATAATATAGGTATCTCCAAATTGCTCATGTATGACAACCACAAAAACAAACTAGAAGTCACGGCTGTTACCATGAAAGCCTGAGGTAGATGTGTAGCTAGCTTTCTCGGTGTCTGTGCTGGGGGGAGGGGGAAGCACTTAAATTCTTGTCCCTGTTTTAAGGTTCAATGGATTCAAGTCTACTTTTAAACTTTTCACTCTTTATGTCCTCATTTTTCTCCTGGAATGTCTGTGGAGAACTGCCAAGCCCCCTGCTGCAACCCCCTCACTTAAACAGACCTGTGATGGTGCACTGCCTGAAACAAAAGAACAACAGTAACAAGGGTGGCATAGGAAAATCAGTGTAGTATATTATTGTATAAACTTCACAATTTATTACATTCAACTGGTTTAAAATATATGAAAGTAACATGTTTATCAAGAGCTTTTGCATAACATATAAAGGTTTGTTAAGTATTGAATATATTTTTTCTGAGATGCACAGAAATGAGAGTTCATTATTCCCTGAATACTGTTAAAAGCAAATTCAAATAATAGGAAGGCCTAGATGGGGTGTTTAAAAAATCATTGTGTACTTTCAATGTATTTTCAGTAGGATAGGGGGCACCAGTATTATTAATTAAAACATCAACATTTTAGCAGTTTTCTGCTTATCTTTGGCCAGTTTTCATTGATAAGTTGCCAAGTGGTACACTAGAAAGTTACACTAGAGTAATTAAATGCATCACGTGTGTGAGAACAGGGTGACAAGGGATCCCCAGTACCTTTTGGATTTAAATTTCTAATTCTTGCAGATTTAAAACAAGTGTTAGACTTCTACATACGGTTGACTCAGTTTGCTAAAGCTTGGGAACTATAAAATCTGAATTCTGCAGGAAACTGTAAAAGGCAAGTGATCACACAATTCTACAATAAAACTATTTTTCAGATAAAGTTACACTTTCCATCTTTAATGTACATTGATAAAAGCACCGACAAATTCAAAAAGTTCAAACTTAGCAAAAACTGCAATAAATGTCACAGTCACTGTGTTCATTTGTTCATACTTTAACTTATTTACTTCTACTCAAAATCTTGCCCTTCATTGTTCACACTTTTACCACTTTTATACTTAAACTTAATTTTACCATGCACTGCATGCAGATCTTCTTGTCATTCATTGTTTATACTTAATACAGGTATATACTTGGTAACTTTGATCTTGCCTTTCATTATTGATATGTTTACTTATATACTTTAACATATATCTTGTCATTCATTATTTATACTTACAGGTATATAGTTTAACTTATACTTGCAATACTATATAGTTGCATACTGTAACTTACATCTTGCCATTCATTATCCATACCTTTACTTACATATGTAAACATATACAGTACCTTGTCATTTATTATTTATACTTACAGGTATATACTTTTATTGTACTTTTAACAGTTGCATACTGTAACTAACATCTTGCCATTCATTATTCATACTTTTACTTATATATATGTAAACATATACAGTACCTTGTCATTCATTATTTATACTTACAGGTATATACTTATATTGTACTTGTAACAGTTGCATACTGTAACTAACATCTTGCCATTCATTATTCATACTTTTACTTATATTTTAATAAATACCTTGTCATTCATTACTTTTACTTTACATAATCTTTCCCCTTGATACAAACTAGCACTTAAATGGTTCAAATTATCCAGTTAGACAAGGAGGAAGGTAACATTTACAATTATCCAGTTAAATGTCTGAGTGGATATATGAAACAGTAATAACATGTACACCCTTTAATATTTTTAAGTTATGCATAGAAAGTTATACAATGTAGAAATATATTGGCAAAGTACAACTTGAAAGACAAAGTTAATTGTTGAAGTTTTCATGTCCAAATAAGCCATAAGCGGAAAAGAGCTAAAAAAAGTTTAAACTTTAAAAGAAATTTCACTACAGCAGACCCCTTCATTTCTTACAAAACAGTTGTCATATGGGACCCTAATACCAGCTGCATATCTCTGGAAAGTATATGTATAAAAAGACAACAACTGAAGTAGAAAAGGTCATTATATATAATATAATACTTGGAAATGGAAACACTTCATGGAAATGGTTATTTCAGTAAACGAGACAGGCATGTTAGCAGGTTATGATTTTTGCTAACAAAAGAAAATTTTTATGATAGCTTTCTTTAACTATAAAAATAGCATTTATGTGATAATTCAGCAGCTAAAAAAACAACCCTGTAGGATAAAAAGAATTTCATGAAAGACTGACCTCTTGAAAGACTATGGCATGTAAAATATGGGAATACTATGCATGCTGAAAATAAAAAAAGCACTAAAACAAATATTTTTTGACGTCCTAGTAGCTAGTACTGTAAAAGAAGATTGGAAGAAGTAAATGAAAATCCTTGGCTAGGTTTGCAGTATGTGTAAGTACAAGTATACCATCTCTTTAGAGATTTTTCACATGAGCATGTTTCAATTTGACATGCTGGCAGTCACAACTCATGTGCAGATGGTGTGTTATCGACATGTGTGTACAACAGGACCCCAGATACAATCGTGATACAATGAATCCCTGGCCGTCAAAATGTCCAACAAACAGAGAACAGAGAGACGAGCAAGGCAGAGACATTGGTGGTAAACCTCTATAGAAACTATGAAGCAGTCGCATGCATGAGGCAAATACGAATTTAAGAGGTGGAACATTTTGGCAGAAATAAAAATTGAAATTTCTTTTTAATTTTATTTGCATTTGTTAGTTGTTTACTATCCATTTTAAGTTTGCTATGTCCATTGTGGGTCCAATTAGGTTAATATTGTGGAGAACTGGTCTAGGAGGGGAAACAAAACTGATAACGGAATATGGTTTGCCACATGTCTGTGTGTAAATGTAAAAGCTAAGTGTGTATGTAATTGTGAATACACATAACATGGCAGAAAACTTTCTCTTTTGAAGACTGGATTTGTTTTAATAGAATCCTTGCTTGCATGGTTTTTTTAATTTATTTAAATTTTTATCCAGCTGTCACAATTCTCAGTGACTCTGACCCCTGGTTTGTAACACTGAGACCTCAGCTACTGTCAGTTGTAACAAAGGTAAAAATTGTTCACCAATAGGCCTAAATGAATAGGAAGTGCATAGTATTTTATAAGATTTCATCAACAGAAGAATTTAAGTTGAAAGGTGCACCAATTCTTAATTACTGTTTGGTAGGTAGAGTAGATCATCAAACTATTGGTCATAACCCCCAAATGGGTAGCTGGTGAATTTACAGCATCGACAGAATATTTGAATTTCTTCCCACAAGAAATGTTAAAATTCTTACTATTCACTATTTTTTGGCTTCAGTATAGTTTTTGCTACAGTTCAACCGAATGGCCTACACCACATGTACTGGCAAAAAAGTGTTTGTAAAAATGGGTTGTATTTACTGATACTGCTTGCTGATGACAAAAAATGTGTGAATCACATAGCACCTTAATATTTGGATTCATCTCTCAACTTACAATATTACACCACAATCAAAGCAAAAGGCATAATTATGTAACAAAAAACTAAACAGACTGGTGAACTTTAGCCTCAGATCTCTATGGGACTTCACATACCACTAACTTACAACAATTACTTCACACTGGAACTTACTCTGGCCCACGCAATGTGAAATAACATCAAAAAAACCTAACTTCAAAAAAATTAAGCAATTCTCAGAATCAGATCTGAAAGCAATGACATCAGACCAACTCATGCCAGCATTTTCAGTTTGAAGCCCTAGTTTTGGTAACTTTGACATAAGACATGGTTTGAAAACCACTACTGTAGAGTGACATAACTGCCCAGAGTTACCCTGCATTCAAGAAAGTTGACAGTCTGTATTTTTGTAAGTTACATTCATATTTTTGGAGGTTATATTTGAAAAATGTTTCAAAGAGAAATAAAGTGAGTTCAAGATGGACCAACAAGCAAATTATTCTAGTTTTCTTTTCTTGAAAGTAACAAAAATTTTCTGGGGATATTAAACCAAATCTTCTGTGTCTTCACAATAACCCTATAAAGTTTTCCAATTAAGTGAAGAAAACACACCTTTTAAGGAGCAATTTTTGACTCACAAGAAATAAGTTTGGCAACATATCACAATGTCATTACTACTGTTCCACCAATCAGGATGCCCAAGAAACTCCATCCTGCATTTCCATGTATATTCTAAAAAGTATTTTTCTGCCATTTCTATCCAATCAAATCCTTAAGAGCTATTTTACAACCTGAGAGAATTCCACAGTTCCTTCAGTTTAAAGATTATGACTCTGGTAAGAAATTTTATCAGTCTGAAATGCTACAGAAATTGATAGTCACCCTGAAGGATCCTTCTACTTGGCCAGACCTATTTTTGTACAGTTACCCTCCTGCACCAATCCCAGAAAGGGTTTCAGCTAGAATTTGTAGAAACTTCCCTTTCTGTTTGTGACAGAATTCCCCATTCCTAGGGGAAGGCAGAGACAAGTCTGTTGCTAAGAGACACATATTCTCTAGGAGAATTTGCTGAGTTCAAGAAACCTATCTAAACAGCTTGGTATAATTGGCTAAATTCATTTTGATAATACTAATGTTGGGTCTCCACAGCAGTCTTTGCATTAGGCAGCGGGATCACACGATTCCCACACTCTTCTCAACAATCCTGTAAGTTATAAAATTGTGGTGCAGGAATTTCCTACACCTGTTGGGAAAATCTGTTGAGGAAAAAGTTGACTTTTCATGTTGCAACTTACTGAGATACCCCTTTGAACAAAAATTTCCCCTCAAAATATTTTGAAGGGGGGATGGGGGATGTCACCACTGCTCCACAGATTGTTTCATCCCAGACAGAAATACAGTTGGTTGCATTCCTGCAACCTCTTCCATATGATTCTGCACCTTGTTGATGCCAAGAATAGCAGCCAAAGGTACAAAAATTTATCTTCATGGTAACCTGAATGCAATTCAATTTCGTGATGGTACAGTCTTTGTGATGCCATTTATGAACAGAGCATTACTTTCTGGGCATGTGCTACTCCAAACATGAACAAAAAAAGGCCCCTATGATTTAGAAATGTTATATCTGTATAAACCAAGTGCATGACTATGAACATTATGCAACGCTACAACCATTATGAACCATAATGCACCATTATGAACATTATACAACACTATGATCATTGTGAACAACTAGAAATTTGAATTTGCATGGCAAATCCGACGTAGCCTCTCCGAGAGAGAGGTGTGTTAGTTGTTTTCCAATCAGGAGAAAGGAGACGGAACATATGGCATATCCAATAACCACCTGCGACCTTTGAATTTTTATAAGCAAGCTCATGACAGTAGAGTTCATGAACCTATGGACTCTACTCATGAACTTTCAAGTGTTTCATGTAAAATATCCTGAAAGTGCAGGTATAAGCATGATAAAACAGTGGGTAGCAAGGACTAAAACATTATTGTCAATTACTTTTCAAGTGAATTGAATTGACTTTTATCAGTTGCTTTGCGGGCCAGATGAATTAGTGGTCTCTCTGGCCGGAGGCTATACGACCCACGTGCCGGAGGTTCCCCACCCTTGCTATAGAGCCACCGTACATACCCTAATGATCTGACTAAGCGCTAGTGCACAGTAGGTCTACTTACACATATCGCTGTGTTGCTTTAACGATGGACATGACCGCTGTGTTGCTTTAACGATGGACATGAATTCATTCATTTTACATTGACAGCTGCAGGAAGGTCCCCAATTTTCCCTCCAAAACTCAAAGTTGTAATTTTTGGCAATTTAATACACGTCAGTATGCCGATTTATTATCTCAAAATTAAGCATATAGTCTATAGTATGCTTCAAGTTTCCCGACGAAAATTGCCAGCCTCTAAATACCTTGCTGCTAAATGATACAGGCTTTACGCTTCCAGCTTCCCGGCTACTCCCAGCTACTCGACTCACCTTCTGCAGTGACACTGATAGCTGGTAAATTAATACCTTTCTCAAAGTGCTGAAAAAACTTCATCAGTATTTGGACGTGACAGAGAATCACTTCTTCACGATTGCATGGTCATCATTTAAAATTCCCACTTGAGATTGGGTCAATTTAAAAATATTGTAATATTAATATTAATATAAATATGTAAATTTCTAAAATGTCTTTGAGTTACATTCTGTTCGCACCTGAACATTTGGACGCTGTGTGATCATAACAAAACATCATCAATGGTGATCAAACAGAATACAATGTCCTTCCGCTTTGAATTCCTACGCTCAATGGAACTTGCGTAGTGAAAAGGTTTACTTTCTTTCGCACAATGTAAACAAATGTCTATCTGGGCGTAATTCGCCTTCCTAAAGGATGGGCGATCTCAAATACGATTCCGCAGACGTAGCCACACAGGCTACGTAATGAGGCACCATTATGAACAATGACACCACTATGCAAGACTATGAACCATGATGCACCATTAAATCTTATATAACCATGATGTACCATTAGGAACATCACTGTTGCGCCACACTGACCATTCGGCACCATTATGGCCCTTTTGCACCTATCTGGCCAGTGAAGGGACCCTAAAAGTCACAAGAGACTAACTGTTAAAAGACATTCCCAAGTATTTTTCACTTAAAATCTTAAAGTGCCCACAAACATACGGAAAGTGGAAGGCACTATAACATCTACAACGTCCCACTCTCTTAAAGACCCCTACATGTTTCCTACTCCGATCTGAAATGATTCAATAAATTAATGATGCAAGAATTGTTTATACAGGACTTTACATAACTCTCAAAAGAGGGCACTGCAACACAGAATCTGAGTAAGTGCATGACAGCAACCTATAACCATTGCCTTGATGCCTTCTCAAGTGGCACCCAGGCAAACCTCAAAAGCATACCACTGACAGCTCCCCCGCCCCCCTTCCACCCATTGCTGTCATCATGAAGTCCTGGCCGGTCCTAAGACCCAGAACACATAAAACTGAACAAAATACATGTGCATACAATACAGTTCTGCTGCTACATGAATTTATAAATGCCCTGGGAATCCAAGGATGATCTAACCTTTGCAGACCTGACCACCTTCACTTTGGTACCCCAACAGAGCTTTTCTTCACCTATTGGGCTCTCGATAGCTTTGCTCTGTTGCCACAGCATAGTCATCCATTAATGAATGCAAGTATTCAAAGGTGGGTCTTTGACGAGGGTCCTTTTTCCAGCAGTCCAACATGACCTGGTAGATGTGATCTGGCCATCCAGGCATCTTCTGCATTCTTCCTCCTTTCTCAATTTCGCTGAGAACTTGATTTCCACTTTTATCTGCAAAAAAAAGAATTGAAGTCTCGTGAAATTACCTTTGCAGATTAAGAAGGGTTCAATTTATATGCTGGCTGGCTCCAGTGAGCAGTGGTAACAATATTTTCACCCTCTGCACCTGAATGCACCATAACAGGATAGCACATAAACCTTACTAAATAGGCCTATTGTGAAATCATCAGAAAATTACGTCTTTTTATCCAATTTGGGTTACTTAAAGAAATGTTTATTTTGAGCACGCCAGCAATTATACCTCTGGATATCAACAAAATAAACCAGGGCTTGACTTTGGATTGTATTTTCTTCTTGTTGACAGAGACAGTGCAGTTGTAAAGCATCTGGCCATGTAACAACTTACTGACTTGACTTTCTCACTGTATAATGCCCGAAGCTGAAAGTCTTAGAGGAAAGACTGCAATTATCAAGGTTCAGGTACACTTTGTAATAGGTAGAATAAAACTGCATACAACACTATCACCTTATTTCTTTCCACAACTTTGCAATATCCCTTTACCTACGAAGGACTCTCTACCACAGGACATATAATGCATAAATAAAATGTCCCCTAAGTGACCCTGATGACCACAAACTGACCTCCAAAATTTCAGGCACTAAGTATTGACTACATCTTGTAAGTTTCATGTATATTGAAACAATGTCTACCAAGTTTGAACGGGATCCTATTTTAGGTTACAAAGTTATTGGAAATCAATGATTTTGACCTCAAATGACCCCTGATGACCTCCAAATGATCTGTACATTTTTTGGTAGTGAATGGTGATTACACACACCAAATTCAGATACTATCCAACATTCAGTTACAATCAACTCAAACATTTTTCACCTTTTCACTTCTAATGACCTGAAACGACCATGAATCCAAAATCTGTGTATGGCCCAAAACAAGCACTACTTGACAAACATTATTACCATCTTTCAAGAACAAGAGGTGCTCTGTGAGAGAGGAGATCCATTTTTAAGATTTTCACATAACAGCCAGTACTGACCCCTAAATGACCTTTGACCTCAACTTCCTGTTGGTCACAAGTCGCCAAACACCGATCGATCACTGTGCCCAAGTTTCATTGTAACCATTCAACAAATGTGTGTGAGAGCATTTTAATACACAACTGTAGACAGGCAGACAGACAGACAGGCAGTTATGATGATGAAAGCACACACCAGCTTCGCTGAAAAATGACAGGGTGCACGCCACCTCCTACTCCCCCCCCCCTTCCACTCCACTTTACCCAACTTTGCTTAAAAGTACATGAATGTATGACAAAGCTCAGAAATTTGCACAAAGGAAACAGTCTGATACAGTTTTCTGATTCATTCAGCCCCTGATATCAGCTAATTACAAAAAAGTATAACACCAAACTTTAAACCTCACCCTTTACCATATTTTGGAAGGAGGGATCATACCCTTTACTACATTTTCTGATCAAAATACTGCACAGCCCTTAGATGTACACCTCATACTAACAACATAAATTATGTCTAATAAGTCAATTCAACATACAATTAGATGTCATTTTTACATGAACTTAAAGAGAAAGATATTCTATGAATTTGTATGAAGATTTTGCCTTCAAATTTTCCTGTACAATAAAAAGATGGCCTAAATTTTGTTCCTTTTCTGAAATGCTTACTTCCATATGGGGGAGCTCCGTATGAGAATATTTCCGCCAGCAAAATACCATAAGACCACACATCAGACTTGATGGTGAATCTTCCATAAAAGGCAGCTTCCGGAGCTGTCCATTTTAATGGAAATTTGAGTTCTAGAAAAAACAACAACAAACAGATTCATAGATAATTAACAGTAAAATTTAAAATACTATTCTTCATTAATACCATGGAAAGTACATCATGAGTTATTTCTTTTCAAAACTTTGTTTCTCCTGAAGCTTTAAACAGGTGTATCTTGTTCAAAAGCCCATAACTGGTTGAAGCTTTAACTGAAAATACTGGAGCTGTTTTGTATGGAATGTGACCAAAACTTCAGGATACTTTTACAAAGCTGTTGCAGGCTTTTTCATCTGCATGTGGGGGACATAAACATGTAAATTAAACTTACTGCAGACAACTCCCAATTAATGCTTCTTGCTTGTACCTTAATACACAGAATTATAAAGTGGAGACAGTGTGCCATGTTTCAAAGATTTATTGTGATTAATAGGAAAGTCATACAACCACACAGTAAGCATCAAAATGCACTACATCTCACAGGATGGAAATGCACAGAAAACAGTGTACAGCATGCCAAAATTGTGCCTTTTGTGTGAACTGGAGTTCTATTTCCTGTTAATACCAAGGCAGCCAAAAGTATGTAAATTTTCCCCCTCAGGCCAACCAGGGTAGATGACTCTATTAGCTCATGCATTCAAGAAATCTGAACAGATCAACATGGCAGCTCCAAAACTACTGTAACACACAACACTGTGGAAAATCAGGTACCCCCATTCCTCTCATACATTATGCTTTTTTCTTGTCTGCTTACATGTTGCACAAAGCCCTTAAACCAAAGTACTTGTGTATATGACACACCATGAAGCATCTATAATGTTGGTTCAAACTCAAAACCTTGTAGATGCCAAAAGGAAGGGATCAGAGATGAAAATGACCCCCCCCCCCCCCCCACATTTGAATTACATAATAATTTCTGAATGGTAGTTTTAGGTAGCTATAGTACATGTACTAATAACAGCTCACAGAAGATACTTAATATCATACAGCTGTCACATGGCCTCTTCATACATGAAGAGTATTTGAAAACACAGTGAACACCTAAATTCACCAAAAACTGGACCTGACTAAAATATTTTTGGGGCACAGTTACGCAAATGCCCACCTTCTCCTTACATCGTACATGAAAATAACATTTGTCATTTAAATCTTCTCCTTACGTTTATTTGGATTCGGTCTGTGTTGATAGAACTCATCTATAACCCTGGCCAGTCCAAAATCTGCCACTTTACAAACAAAGTTATCGTTAACAAGTACATTTCTGGCTGCCAGGTCTCTGTGCACATAGTGTTGGTTTTCTAAATACTGCATTCCACTTGCAATCTGGGGATGAACAAACACAAAAACTATAAGACCAGAGGAGTAAAGTGTAATAACTACAAAAACTAAACTTAACTGACATGACGTTGTCAGTTAATAGCAACCACGTCACCCCTTACTAATATTCTTAAAAATCAGACTCAAACTTCTTCACAAGAGAGGGTGAAGGAAATCCTGACTATTTTGGGGGTCCTGTCCCACAGTCCATACTTGGGGTCCATTGGCACATTTACAATATTTCACTTCATAGTCCTAAAGGCTAGTCGTCTTATGTATATGTTCTGATGATGTTTTTGCCCTGTGGTCTGTCAAACATTTGCAAAGTATAAAGGATGGTGACCTTCACCATTGGGTTATAAACTGATCCACCCTAGTTTTCTCATTGTTTCACACAATTATATTAAATTTGATGACTTTCTCACAGCAAGTCCTTGTTTGCTACTTAAAACTGACTTGTCACTCCTATGCATTCTGGCAAGTCAAGTCCTTTTTATCAATTTCATTTGTTCAACAATATATCAAAAATATAAAACAGAAATACATGGTACTTATGATGGCAGATGGGGGAGAAAGTAGGTAATTGATCAGTTTGAAACTTTTCTTTTCAGGAGCTGAAGTATCACGTTTTCTTCTTAAAGTCAACTTGAAGCAAACAGGTGCCATGTTACTAGCGTCACATTTATGCCTCCTGCTTTCTTTTTCTATAAAATTTTCATAAATACTACAAAATCTAATGCCCTAATACTATGAATGCATCCTAGGCATTGAAATTTTGAAAATGTCATATACCCTTAGACAAATGAGCGACCACAACCAATCTAATAGGTTGAGAAATGAAAGAAAAAATGGTCATCAAAACATAGTCATGACTTCATACCTGCTCTCTGACTTCATTTTTGGCTCTTACAAATCTATTTTATCTACTCTAAATGTTTGTTTTACGCATATTATGACAAGATTATCAAAAGAGAAATCAATACATGAGGTGGTTGAAAGAGAAGAAGAATATGTGATAAATTCAGCCTCTAACATTTCAAGGAGAGCACATAATAACTGGACCAAAATTTTTCCACAATGGTTACATTAAGTGACTTTCAACATACAGTATTACAATTCGAGTGAAGACAATTCTTTTGTAAATTAAGACAGGTTAGTGCACAGTAATGAATACAAGCAAATAGCAGTAAGATTGTAGATCTTATGGGGTAAAGATTCAGGATGGATTAATTGCTCCCCTGGTACATACTGAATGGTTCATTCAAAGCTACCGTAAGTCTTAAAGGGACTGTTGCATCATCCCAGGCATCTCTATTCACAAACTGTGACTGCACTTTAATTGAAATAAATTTGAACCATACCTTCACTCTGATTGGTCCAGACCTGCCAACCACTCTGATTTAATCGGAACCGTTTTGATTTTTGAGTCCGTACATAGCAAAAAATCGAAATGTTCCAATTTCTAGCACCCACCCCAAGATAGTACAAGAAATTTCCTAGCAACATAGTTATCTAAAACACATGGCTTTATGGATCTTACACCTTATTAAGTACTCATGGATCGAACATGTACAGACTTTTCGTGTACATATGTAAACACCACGACCAAGACCTCAGTATTATACACATGCGACAACCGGCATGCTCGCTAAAATGTCTCAGGATCATGCACTGACAATACATTGGGGCTAGTGTATGTACATATAGCTTTGTGTCAGTTTCTAAGCACGTAAAATGCGCACCCCTGCTGCACTTTCGGACAGACAGTAATGCCGACGACTGTGTGGAATACTGCATCTGTGCACATACTGCATGTTTGTTTGAAAACCAGTGGGATTAACTGCAGTGCTGGGAATTAAGACAAAGGATATTCTGGAGATCGATTAAAGTAGTTGCGACAGTGTTTAAATTCAGAACGAAAGACCAGCAACGCAGTTTTGAGTATTAAACTTTGGGCAGTAAGCTGTGAGCCTGCAAGCTGTTTTCGGTACCGTAAGCGTAAGCCATATCCTAACATAGCGAAAGTGTGGCCTTTCCAAATAGCACATGATGTGTGTAGTCTAGGCTAACGTTAGGCCTGAACTTAATGGTTACGTAAAGGCATAATGTTTAAACTACAAAAGTCACTGAAATAAAAATAGGTCAGAATTTATTACATGAAGTGTTCTGAATACACTGCATAAACCCCGCCAAGAAACGTTCACTTAGATGAAGTAGGTGCTGATTGTGTAACAGTTATTAATGTTAGGCCTAGGCCTCTTAACATTTACCATGATGCCTAGCCTACCCAGCCTAACAGTAACAAGTAGCATGATCTGAAACTGGTTCATTCTGTGCATTCATAAATAATGCAAAAAGGGATGCATTCAGCACTTCCGTGGAACTAGTTCAAAGTTCAATTTGCTTGCATTATATACTCACAAAACCTTAGCCTAATCACTGTGATGGGGTTTGATGTTTGCAATTCCTGCAGATATTCCATTCATCCTAATTTTTACAATACAGCCTACAAAATTTGTATTTTTTCCAGACTAAAAATTTGATACATATTCATTAAATGTGCCACCATTTTGCATCTAAGAGTATTTAAACTTCAAAAAATTTCCAAAGTGGAGGGGGACACCTTCTCTCCTTAGACCTCTCCCCCAGGCTGGCAGACTCTGCAGTATTGTGCCTTCGTGTTCCTATTTCTAGTTTTCAGATGTTGGCAGGTCTGTTAGTCAATGATGATTTGTGCAGATCAGTGGTGTACAGTAGCCCTATGCATAGAAGACAACTGCCTTAAGCAAATTAAAGTCAGTACAAGAAACTGTAGCTTTGTCTGGGTGGTAATTTGGACAGGTGTTTTTTTTTTCATTCAAAACTTGGAAAGTAGCAACGTGTACTACACCTGTGCAGATATGTCTACCAGCTGTTCAAATGGAAATCTTTGTCCCTCAGCACTCCTCAAAAGTTCCAGCAAACTTCCCCTTGTCATTAGTTCTGTTACAATGTAAATGGGTTCCTGAAAAGAGAAAGTAGCACAAGACCATATCAAAGCATTTTCTCATGGTGAAGAACATGTTCATGAAAGGACTGGATCTTTCCCCTCCAGAACTTAGTCATCCCCCTCCCCCAAAAAGGAAAGTGGGTACAAAAATACTTTTTTATCACAATATGGGGTTAAAAGCAAATGTACTGAACAATTCATGTTTCCAAGAAGTAAAGGGAAGAATGTTCTTCCCATTCATAGGGGTGGGGAATGGGAGGAGGGAGGGTGACCTGTTCCTCTTCATCACTCTTCCTTTGGCCCACTAGCATTTTGTAAAACCACCATCTGGCAGGTTTCAACAAATTCTTTTTTTAAAGCTAGTCCATCAGGCTAGCTGTTCTCAAAACCTCCTTGCCAACATTACTTTCAGTTTGTTCAGTTAGGATTGGCCTAATAGCTTTTGAATTCATTTGTGGAGAAGACTTTGCTGGGGTGTTTGCCCGGTGGGCTTCAATATCAAACAGTACACTTGCCCGAGTGGTACTTTTTCTTTCCAGGGATTGTTGGGCGGGGAATTTGTCCAGCTCTGCAACATGGACATGAGAGAAAATATATTGAGAATCCTGCCATATTATGTCAAACTCATATTACTTGACACATACTGGCCTGAGAATCCTTATTCAAGAAAATACCTTACAATTTAAATGGCAGAACCTCCCAAAAAAAGATGGGAGTAAACCAGCTGGCTAACAAACCCAACTGCTACAAATTAAGCAGCTGTAAGCTGCATTAATGCCTGTATCAATGACATCCAAAAAAAAAAAAAAAAACAAAAACAAAAACTGGAGAAACAATTCTGAACATTATTTAAAGATGGAGAGAGGAAATCACATGATTCCAGACTCCTTTCCATCACTGCACAAATGTTAAGAGAAAAGAAATTATGAAGATTACACTGCAGAAGTCATGATTATGAATTTAAGAATTGTAAAAATGCTAGCCAGTACCTATACATTAGCCTAAGGGCAGTGATTTGCATAAGACACAGAGCAGAGGAGGAGACATGTCCCCCAACCTCCCCCCTCCCCACCCCTGTGACTATTGCCCTTGCATTTCTCACATATTACAACAAATCTATTGAACTTCTGAACTCACCCTGTCAGAGCAGATAGCAAAGAGTTGTACAAGGTGTTTATGTTTCATCTTCTTCATAATATTTGCCTCGGCCAAGAAGTAGGATGGTGCTAATGTATCGGATTTCATGGTCTTGATGGCCACTGGAGTTATGCCGTTCCATAATCCTTTTTTCAAAACAACAGGAATTTGACTACTAAAAGAACTCTTGCTGAAAATTCATTTACAATCTGTTTGCAAACAGATTAACAAACTAGACTAAACTAAAAGGCAATATGCAGTCACCCAAAACTGAGTTAGTATACCCTGTCATCCTTAATCATGAATGACTCTATTTTTGTTACTGACTTGCAAAATAATCCCTTGCTTTATGTTGAAAATCTCACATTTTTGTTCTGAAACATCATCAAATATATTGGCTTGAACGTGAATTTACAGGAGGCTTGAAACGAGTTAGCTGACGTTTGTTGTACTGCTTACATATTAGCTACAACTTTATTCAAGTTCACGAGTTTGGAGTCACATAAAAATGCATTATTAAAGTATTAAAAGTCTGTGGAAAGAGAAATGTCATAACTGGCCCATTTGATATAAAAGCTTTGAAATATTTCAAAATAGACACAACTGTCATCAAAAGCTATCAAATATTGATCATTTAAAAAAAATTACTTTCTTTGCAATGACATCATGAATAACAATGAGATACATATGCAAATTTGTGACATAGGGAGGACTCACCACTAGATATGACTTCCTTTGTTTAAGCTTCATTCTCGTTTCGTTTCGTTTCATTTATTGTTTTTTTCGCTTTACATATATACAACAAAATAAAGAATCTGACTTTTACATAGGAATTTATGTACATACATAAGCGAAAGGAAGTACACAAAAACCCCAGAGGGCTTCTAAAGACAGTTTTTAACTTGGTATGCCCTTAACAGTTATTTTGAAAGTAGCTGTTGGCCTCTTCGACAATGTCCACATCACACACAAAACTAGAAACTAGCTGTGACTTAGCAGGTCATTTGTAATGTATTAAAGAAGAGCACAGATGATGTGAAACATTTCACATCATTATTTTTGCATAGCTATTAAGGAATCTCAGAAATGGTCAAACTTTGACAAGATACATCTTAAAGACTGTGGGCTTGACACGTAAGCCAAATCCTTGATCATGTATGTATGATTTTTTATACTGAATCAATCAAGTACTGACTGTATGATTGCCTTACAATCATATGTACAGTCTTAATCAACCAATACTGTGAAAGACTGTGGAATACTTCCAAAGGGATTTTCATCTGAAAATCTTAAGCAATCACTTTTGAATACAACAGCTGAGCTGTTTTGGTAACATGTTCATATACCTTTAAACACAGAACTAAACATGACTTCCATTGTCAAACTGAACTCCTCACAAACTCAAAGGTGGGGACACATTCTATGTAAACATCGATATTATGAAAATTAATATTTTGAGAAAACATATTTCATAACTTGCTTTGTTTGTTCTGTAATACATACATTTTCTTTTGGTTTTGTATGTGTCAAACCCACATGGGATTATTAGGTACACTTCCCTTTCACAGCTTGTTGATTTAGTGTTCTGTAAACTAAGAATTTTTTAACCAGGAAGCTTTGTGGACAGATTCAACATATGAAATCATACATACATGATCAAGGATTAATCTTCCCTTTTAATACCACACAAACATGTATAGACTGAAATTAATCAAGAACTGTTAATATTGCGATACCTTTCCAAACTTCTCCAAACTGTCCTGTGCCAAGACGATGCTGGAATTTCAAAGAGTTACGGTCAATTTCCCAGGCATCTTTTCCTAGGCCTATGGTGTTTGGGTTGACCTTGGGACAAGGTTTCCCAAGAGGCACATTAAGACCATCAGCAACATCTACAAAAGGAAGAATTCCGTCTTGATATCCAAATTCTACCAGCCAGTAGTTGCCTAAATATGCATACTGTGATAATATGCCTGTTTGGTCCAAATAATAAGTTTGTTGACCAGCTGCACATAATAGCTAACTAGATGACACACAAAAACAACAGTTACCTAGCCAGTTACATATTACAACTAGAAGACAACAGCAAACAAGAGGCAAGCTATGGAGTTGCAAATCTCATCCTCCCCCAACTTCTCTACAAATTGGGTACAATATTTTGAATGAAATTTTCTTGATACTGACAATCAGATATGGGCTAAAATCACTGTTAAGTTATTCAACCTTTTAAGCTTTAACCTCTGACCTATGTCATAAGTAATGCCATGCACAACCTTTCATGGTCAAGCGCCTACCCACTAAGTTTGAACTTGACTAGACTTTGGATTTAGGGGTTGAATCACACACTTTTCACATGATTAACGGAAGGATTTAAGGAAAAAAAAAATAATTTTCACATGTGAAAGAGGAACTAGATCTACGTAATTTGGTGAAACTTGTATTCAGATCGGACATGTAGTACTCACGATATCAGCAAATGAAGTTTCTAAATTTGTGACCCAAAATGAGTTTGAGGAAAGCAGGGGTTATATCACTTCCTCACACTGATGAGAAATGCTTTGTTTTCTTTTTCAGTCTGTTATGCTCACCTTGCAGTTAATAGGGATATGACCTCCCTAGGTGGAATGTGAAGTTTGTAAAATCCTTATGCCTCTCATGCAATCACATTTCAATAACATGTGATTGTGGAGGAGAAAATTGGTTGTAAAGTTAAAATAAAAACAAAAGACTGCTCATTAATGTGAGGCTATGAAATCATATGTGCTTGCTTCAAGTTCACTTTGTCTTGATAATGTGACAACTTTAACTGCTTATATCTTGAGAACCACACATCGGATGTCAATGCAAATTTCACCAGAATGGTTGGAATAAGTACCCCTCTAACAAATCAAAACTTGCTTTGAGCTTAGACCCTTCTTTTAAGGCCATTTTGACCATTGATCACCTCTATCGTTAGTGACAAAAAGGCACTACTTTAAAACTCGTCACTGCATATCACATGGTTGTATGGCTTTTCTAGCATACTGAGATACAAAGAATGACAAAAAACAATTTTTGATTAATTGACCTTTGACCTGCTATCTTTGACCCACCATGTGATCAGTTATACTAATTACGCATGCCAAATTTTTTATGGTCAGGTCGGACTTACGTCTGTAGTGGTCAATAAGTTCTGGAACAGTTCTGAATTGACAGCTCTCTGTTATACAATAGCTGTTGTTCTCTCGTACCCAGTGAATGCGGTAATGTTTGACATGTTCTCCACCATTAATTTCATCGATATCTCTAACCGAGAGTGAATAGTTTCCTAGAAGAAAGAGGTGGGGAGAAAAATCAATTGAAATTGAAGCAATTTTTGTGTGATTGCTATTACAATTGTGGTCACTGTAGTGGGTGTGGTCATAGTCAGGTTGCCATTGTCCTTGTAGTGTTTATGCTTGTCACATTTGAGATTTGTGTAGGTCTGGACAAGTTTACCTGACTATATTTACAAGTAGAGCCTCCTGGCTGAAAGGTGAGTAGCAACTCCACTTCCTTGGAGTCCTGACTCCTCGAAAAGTTTCAGTATTGCCAACAACATGCACTAAACTTATATTTCTCTCTTCAAAAAAGTTTGCATATTGTATTCTTTTGCAAGTTTCAATGAAGTCTTGTAACAAAACTAGACCTTTCAAGTTGTCCTTTTTTCATTCCAACATCAATTTATCTACTGTTACTACTACAATTCTCTGACATCGGCAAATCAGCACCTCAGACACTAACTATCCTGCTGTGTAGGATACTCATTGGTATGCTAGTTCTCAACAATTCATAGCTGATGATGTGTATAAACACAAAGCAGTTTATATGACATCATTTTCAACACTGTCACTCCCATAAAGAATGGCGACTCTTAATGTTGCTGGTACCAGACTCCAAAAATATTGGAGCTGCCAAAGCTTTACTTCATCAAGGAGTCAAGTGCTTTACAAATGACCCCTCCCCCCCCCACCCCAATAGCTCTCCCAGAGACAATGCCTCAATTTGGCTGCAATTAACACTCTCAGTGCAATATGACTATTATGTTACCTCATAGACCCCCATTAAACCCCTTGGACAGAGGCAACTGATATAAAAGCATCTTGCCCAAGGGACACAATGTCAATTAAAACAGGAGGCATTGAATCAGCAATCCTTGGATCACAATGCCTATTCTAATAATCCCCCACAATCTCACAGTGGCAAGTAGTCCAGGCTGTAGTCAACCTTGGCAGCCATTGTTGTGAGTCCAGAATGAGGATGTCACTGTTATCATTGATCACTTTTGATCACTTTTTGATTATATCTGATGTGTGATGTACTCCACCCACTGGCCATTCTTTCTTGTCATTAGTTTGTTGTTACACAAATGTTGGCTAGTTTACACTTGAAAAGTTATGGATCCTCCCTCAAGTACCTCATCCCAGACAGTTTAAATTCTCCCAAAATATTCAACCCTCCACCCCCTCCTCCAATTAAAAAGTATCTGTCAACTTTACCCTCCAAAGGAAGCCTGTAATTGATTTGATTGTCTGCTGAGCACACTATTTTGTGTCACTTTAATGCTACTGTACTGTCCTCCTATAATAGGCTACACAACATTACATTTCACTGATCAGCACAAATTACCATTCCCCCATTAAAGCGGCATATATATATCTGAGTACATACCTTGATTTTTATCAATTTAAGTACAGTCACCAACGGCAAATGTACATGCAAGTGGGTTCCTAACAAGGTTTGAAGTAATGCATGAGTTTGATCTAACAAATACTGTATTCTCAAGTAAATGCCTTAAAATGACATGAGGGCTCTGCATTTATGAAGCAAAGAGGAAACTTCAAGAACCCTAGAGAATTTTTGAGGAGCAAAATAATAAGCAGTTCTTAAAAATACAGTTTTAAGAGTCTTACCGTCATTTTGACCTACTTTCACTGTTACACTTACAAAAACTAACTGAATATCATTCCTACCACCTTTTACTCAAAACTAAACCTTGCATTCATCTTTAACATATTATTACAACAACAAATATTCACAATCCTCCAAAAATATATTTCACAGAAAGAACATGTGTGAATGTTACTATAGTACGCATCATATTGACATAATTTTAACCAGTTCAAGTAAAATTTGACAAACAGCTCCATACCTGTATGAGTTTGACTTTTTCTAATCAGAAATGTTCCCACTGGAAGACTCGTGTTCATTAACCTTTTGTCAGCATCCTTTCTACTGATGGTGCTAAAATACCACCTAAGGTGAAAGGTTACATGACAAAACATTTTTTAAAGAGTAGATATGACTTGAGCAAGTTCATTCATTAAGTATTACATACATGAATTGGGGGGGGTGGGAGAAAGATGGAGGGAGTGATATGAAAGGAGGAACCATAGCAAGGACTTTCCTCATTCTATTTATTTGAAGACTATAGCTTCCACTTCTGGTTCAGGAAGGAGGGGAAGAAGGACCGGTGGGGGAAGAACAAGTTGGGGGTGGAGGAGGAGGAAGAGAGGAGTAGTAGGAGAGGGAGTAGAAGGTAGGATCAATGGGGAGGACCTTTGCTTTTCTTTTTTGTGGTAAGCTTACTTTTACTTTAAAACTTGATAGAGAGAGGAAACGACAGAGGATCAGTAACAGGGAGGTATGATGAGGAAGGGTGGTGAAGAGAAGATGAATAGAAAAGACATGTTTTGTGTTTTATTTTATTACTAGACTAGCTTTCCCTGATCTGACTGTCATTTCTAAAATTTTGTGTAATATTTTTCTGTAAAGTTCTAGGAATCTACAGGCTGGTTTCCACTCTGTCTGTCTGGGTAGATATAGGGTTTGACCCTAAAAGTTCCTACAAGTGAGTTTTATGCAGTATTTAATGCAATCCAAAATAACACTCATCATGCTGTAGAAAATACTGTAATGCTAGCATATGAGTTTTTCCACTTATTGTAAAATGCAAATGGAGTAGGTGTGTCCACTTAAAAACACTACAGCAAAACAAGATAGTTACTTACTCTTCAGCCTCTAAAGTTTTCTGTTCTGCAACGTAGTTGCTAGGAATGTAGCCCTCCCTTCTTGAAATAGTCGATCTAGCCAGCCACCATGCTGCATCACTGTGAGATATCAGCAGATTGAGAACGGTATGAAGTAACTTTTTTCTACCCATTTTATTCATTGTTTATAGGCAAATTTTGAATTTTCACATCTGTGTGGCAGTCAGAACTGATCAAGAGGTACTTCCAAACCATACTCCTGTCATACATTCACTGCTTTGTCCTCACACTAATACCAACTGAAACTTTCAGGTATCCAGTCTACATTTTGTATAGGTCAACCCCTACATGGGCAATTGGCCAAACTTTGCAACTAGACTCCAATGATTGGTACAATAATTTTACGTACAGTATTTAAGTCACAATTTCAAAAATTCACTTTTACATGTTTGTTTGTTCTGAGACACAAGGGTTAGGTTAGGTTAGATGAGGTTTAACGTCCCAGTTTCCAACCAATTGTTTCAAGTTGAGACGACCACGGCCTTTTTTCCAGTTGTGGCTCACTGGCTTGTTTTCCCTACTCCATTGTTTATGCTGAGCACCAAGCACAAAGGCAGTAGGTTCCATTTTTAAAGTCTTCGGTATGACCCGTCCACTGATGGCTGTGGTTTCTATGTCAACTCCCACTGCAATAACTTATGTGTGTTTCTTTGAGATGACATATTGTGCTACAAACAATGACAAGCAATAGCCCCCTTTCACCTGGGTCACATTTGAATTGGCAAAGAAAAAAGCCGTACATTGTATATAATAAGAGAATTAGAAGTGCAGATGTGTACACACACACACACACACTTAAGGGAGTCGAGACACTGGTGCACGAACAGCACACCATGTTCAGGTGCTACTCCACTAGCTTGCATAGTTGTAGCCTGCAGAACACCTACAATCTCTCAAACGTGTTTCCAACATGGCCGCATAAACAAAACATGTTGCCTGAAATCATGGCTATGTGACATATTTTTTGATACAAGCACTTACGTGCGATCTAGCACTTCAAACACTTCCCCTTTCCTGAATCCAAGGTCTTTGTGTGTTCTCTGAGTGTAGTCGTAAAGGGCTACGTATATTTTAACTGAAATGGAACAGGAAAAGGAAAAACATGTATTAACGCCACTTTCAGTATGAAGTAGGTCTTTATTCTTTCACTTAAATTTTATACAATGAAAGACATCTTATTAAATTTTGATGGTACTATATATATATATATATATATATATATATATATATATATATATATATATATATATATATATATATATATATATATATATATATATATATATATATATATATGTATATACCTAACTGTGGAATAAGGGGAAATTTTTGGTCAAAATGTCAACAGTAGGGGGAATTTGCCGTTAGGGGGAAAAATTCGTTTCCCCTTAACGTTTTCACACACTGTTTGAATGGGAATACAGAACTTTATGGTAAAATGCATATGACTGTACGTAATTACTTCAATGTTGACCAAATTACGGACACGTATCTGTTAAAACGTACAACTAATAGGCCATTGAATTTACGTACATGTACACCTTTTAACTTAAAGGTGAAATATACACTTATGTATTGTTTTTTATTTCGCCTAAACGTACCAAGATATACAAATTTCCCCCTATTGTTCAGTCTAGTGGTATATATATATATATATATATATATAATATATATATATATATTATATATATATATATATATATATATATATATATATATATATATATATATATAATATATATATATATATATATATATATATATATATATATATAACGCTAATTCCCACCTTAAGGGGAAATTGTTATATCTGCTTGTACATAGGGCGAAAAAAGGATAATAAAATACATAAGAAATAAATTCGCCCTAACGTCTAAACATATAATTAACGTTATTTCAATGGGCAGCCATCCGTTCGTGTTAACAGCTAGGTGTCCGTAAATTTGACAACTTTGAAGTAATGGCATCTAGTTTGTAAATCAAAGAGAGAAGTTTACGTATTGCTATAGAAAAAGTGTGTAGAAACGTTAAGGTGAAACTTATATTTCACCCGAATTTTTTTTTCCCCTTAAGGTCGACTTTTCAACAACAACTTTCCCCCTAAGTGCCGAATTAGAGAAATATATATATGTATATATATGTATATATATATGTATATATATGTATGTATATGTATATATATGTATATATGTATATATATATATATATATATATATATATATTTTGCTAATTTGGGATTAGGGGGAAATAGTGTATGAAAAAACGTGCCTAAAATGGGAAATCGTCTAAAAGGGGAAAAAATTAGGTCGACTTTGCGAAATCACACGCTTTTTATATAGGAATACGTAAACGGATGGTAACGTCCGTTTCACCACATGATTTACATGCTATTACTTCAATGTTGACCAAGTTACGTAAGCGTATCTTTTAACACGTACGGATGGTGGGCCATTGAAAAAGCGTTGTTGTATATCTGGTTTCCAAAGGGGGAAATATTTTTTAATGTATTTTATTGTTTTTTTCTTCGCCTTAACGAAACCGCGATATATCGATTTCCCCGTACAGTAGGAATTAGCGTTATATATATATATATATATATATATATATATATATATATATATATATTATATATATATATATATATATATATATATATATATATATATATATATAACATGTAGGAGTGTACACTAGGAGACAACCTTCATATTACAGACAATAAAATCATATCATACTCCATTGTGGAGGTACTGTAGCTACAAGTGCAGGAGAGTAGGAAAATCTAGTAGGAGAATAAGATTTCTCTTCTTCTCTTGTGGACGTACTGGTGCTATAAATACATGTGCAGGTGTGTATGAATCTCTGGCAGATGCATAAAATCGTATCCTTCTGTCATGTGGAGGTGATAGAGCTACAGGTGTTGGAGTAGGGAAATTTCTAGCAGAGAAAAAACCATATCTTAATGCTATGTGGAGGTACTGAAGCTACAGGTGTAGGAGTGTAGGAATCTTTAACAGGGAAAAAAGTCATATCACTGTCTTGTGGAGGTACCTGAGCAACAGAAACATGCATGTAAGAATACTAAATCTAATAGAATCATATCTTACTGTCTTGTGGGGGTACGGGAGCTGTAGGTGTAGGAATCTAAAATCATTTTAATGTCTTGTTGAGAAACTGGGGGGGGGGGGGGTGTTGTGGGGCCAGAGTAGGAACTTCTAACAGGTGAATAAAATCAATGCTTACTATCTTGTGGAGGTACTGGAGCTGCAGGCGTAGGAGTGTAGGAGTCTTTGGCAGGTGAATCAAAGCCGAATGATCTGTTAGTCACTTCACTGCCAATACGGGTATGAATGGTACCAGTATGTGTTGCCTTTCCGTTGCTTTTATTTATTTCTGTCTGCCTGGACTTGCCGCAACACGAGCCCATTTTACCACCTGTCAAAAGAAAAATAACTTTGCATGAAATGAGAACACATCAAACAAGTGGTGGACTTTTTCCACAGTATTCTACTCTTTCAAAGGGAACATGCAGTCACTCCAAATTGACTAAGTATACTTGGGTATCCTAATTCATGAATGGCTCTTTTAAATCATGTGACAGTAATTTAGTCACTGAATTTTCAAATGTATGCACAACAGCCCCTTGGTTGCCTAGAGAATGCCACATTTATGTTCTGACACATCATGAAAGACATTTGCAATAGAGATAAGATTAGATTAACACTTAGTTCATCAATCAAAAGTAAGTTTGAGGCCATGGCTTACAGCAAGGGTGCCCAACTTTTTTTGACCCAAGTTCTTCTTTTCAAGAAGCCACCCTCCCTAGATCTACAAAACATGCACTGTCATACAGTTACACATACAGTAGAAAAACTTTTATGTTTTTCATTTTTCCTACACCCCTCGCAGTCGACTTGGGATCAGTCTGCATTCTACCAGTAGACTGCGATCAACTAGTTGGGCACTCCTAGCTTACAGTATTCCCCTTCAGCAGCTGTCACCTTATAAACCTGTAATTGATGAGGGGTATTTTCCTCAAACGAATTCCATGTAATCTTTCTGGAATATCCTGGTTACAAACACAAAAGAACAAGAGAACCAATTTGGTTGTGTTGTATTAAGGACCCAGTAAATAAAAGATTTAAAGGTACATGTTGCCCTTACCTGCCGTCCATTGTGGAAACAGTGATAACTCAGTTAAGTGTAACTTCCTACTTGCAAAGTTGTCTTATGATGACAATTTCAATTCCAACAACATAAAACTTTATCATAATATGTATGAGCAGTTACTGAATAAACATGTCTAGGGAAGCTCACACGTAATATAACACTGCATGTATTCAGAAAATTCCCCTTTAACAAAGAACAAGAAAAAAATGAAGAACTTCACAAAAACTAAACATGCAGTGTTCTCCACTGATTTCATTTTTGTCTGGGTGTTCTGAAGGTTAACAGTTAATAGTGATTGCTGTCTATAAAGAGAGGGGGTGCTCTCTTTGAAAAATATTTGCTAAAATTGATGATAAATTTAATTATGGCCTTCTTTGATAACTACAGTAAGGACATTTCTGATTATCATTACTCAATGTTCACACTGAAATTATTGCTGTTTGCTCTTTTTTGAAGGTTTTCAATTGGTAATTTCTGTCTGGTGGCTCAATTTTTTGTCTGGGTGGTACATTTTTTGTCCAGGTGCTCAGCACCCTCTGCAAATTTTGTCCGGGTGCAGCACCCTACAGTAACAAAACAGCTACAGTAGTGGAGAACACTAAACATGTACATAAAGAATGGATTGAAAACATAGATGTATGGAAAGTTCAATGTAAAAATACCATGTGCAAAATAGTTTGCAAGTAAAGTTGCACTCAGTTTTAAAATTAAACATGGAAGTTGGAATGTTACAGTGATATAGTATTAACCCTTACAGTGTTGGACTATTCTGGTGAGTACCTTTCACTGTAACTGAATTATTTTTCCACAATTTTTCCCAATGTGAAATTATGGTAACAAGATATTTTGGTTATTTGAAAAAGTTGACCATGACAGCTGAAGGACTTAAATTGCCCTTTCAAATGAGTCAGTTACTGTAGTTAAATGAGGTTTTATGATTCAGTTTCTAACCAACTGGTTAAAGTCGGGTTGGCCACGGCCATGCCAGTTGTGGCTCCTATCAAATGAGATGCGACTTGTGCCATTCAGTGCCATGTATACGAAACAAAACATATTTTTTCAAAGCATGCAAATTTTTGCAAATTTTGGTTATTATGACCTTGCTTTTTCAATTTTGCTGTAGTCTTTCCTTTATAGCTTTGTCTGTGCAGTACACTCTATTGGTCATTTTGCTGCAACAGAAATGAAACCAACTTAACCATCTTTGTTATCCATTTTGGGCAATTTTTGTAAAATGTTTAATCAATTTCATTAAGTACTGCATCACTTCCAAACCCCTACCTCATATAGTACTTGCAGTACTAATGTATGCCCCGCAGTAATAGTACAATACTGTACTTAGTAATAGCCTAACAGGTATTACAGTACTTTGCTGGGACTATCTCAAGCCTGTAACTGTATCACTTTTGACAACCTTAGGCCTTATACAAATGGTACTGACTAAATGATAGGCATATCATTTAATTTGGACACTTATCCAAATCAAACACAGACTACTCCCTTTTAAATTCCTTCTCTTCACTGTAAAGAATCCTCCAGTATAAATTTGGTTATGTTCAATCAGTGATGGGATTTTAAGCCAATTTTGATAAAACTACCCTGAAATTTTCTATGCAACTACACAAGGATGTCTGGGATCAAAATTTGCAAAACTGAGTTTTCTCCTAGAATGGCATACAGTAAAACCCCGTTTATCCGAACACATCGGGACCGAAGGTTGTTCGGATAACGAAAAAGTTCGGATAAACAGGATTTCAAGTTTTTGCCTTAAGTACGGTACACTGGGTCCATATAAGACAGTGTGTCAACACATTTCCAAAATAATTCCCAAAAGGCTTAAAATTGCAGACAAAATCCCCCAAAATATTTTGTTACTATTTTTTGTGGCCGATGATATGACAAATAAATTTTAAGACGTCTAAAACAGAGAGATTTTATTCCAAAAATTTGAGCCTTCGCTCTTCTGAATGATCAATGCTTTCTACACACTAAATGAATGTGTGTGCTGAAGGAAAGCTGTAACGATCTGGAGAGGTATCTAGAGTAAAAATTCTGCAAAACTTTCAAAAAATGTTAGAGACACATGTGTAGGAGACTCTCAAACAGCAGTTCGCAATGTTTGTGTAAGGTCTACTTTCATTATTTTTTGGTATGAAGCTCACTACGTTACTAACTTTTCAGATTTAGTGAAACTAAGGGCGACTTACGCTAGCCTAACGTATTTTTGTATGAGAGGATATTGAGCCTGTACCGACTCATGGCTCCTAACAAGAATTTCAAAGCAAATACGTACGATATTTCTTCCAGATTTGACAAAGAGATAACAGATTTTTTCCATGTCCACATGTCGGCTGTTTTAGCCATCGTGACATCTTTCCATTACTTTTAAAGTCCCGAGAAAAATTAGTGCATTTCTGCAAAAATTTACGTTGAATTTTGCCTTATAAAGCACTTAAAACTTGGTGTATACTACTGTAATTGTGTTGGACTATTATTGTTGTCAAATCTGACAGCTAGTTCGGATAAACGGGGTTTCGGATAAACGGGGTTCGGATAAACGGGGTTTTACTGTACTGTAGTTTCTGATATGTTTGAATGGGGGGCATGGTAAAGCTACAGTAGGTCAATCAAAGCCAGGAACTCCGGCAGATATTTTGTCCTATAGAGTGGAGAGCAAAATATTGTACATACAGTACAATATATCCAACTGTACTTAATGAGAGGGTTTGGGCACCATGCAAGTGTAGGTAGCAAAGCTGAAGCTGCCTCAGCAGAGCTGTGCTTTCTCAATGACTTTACACATTACTGTACAATAGACTAAAATTGTTTTTGTAACATGTACAGCAACAAGGCCTGCAGCTTTGCTTTATAAACAGCTGCAGCCTTACCTCATTTTGACTTATAATTAAAGCAGCAGCAAAAAACCAACAAAAAAAAAAAAAAAATAAAAACAAAGAAGAGAAAGAGGAAAAAAAGGAGGAAAACAACAACTTTTCCGTCCCCAATCCAGTCACTGAAAAGTCACCCTCTATGATAGCCACAACTGTCAACAAAATTAACATTCATAAGATTTGTTGTCCAAATGCTGGGGGAGGGTACTGGGGAATGTATTCTATCATACTAAACCAAGCTACTGTATTACAGCACCATCAGGAACGAATGTACCCCATCCCCTAGCCAAATTATCAGGAAAAGTATGTCTCCAATACCCCCCTCCCCCTTCGTCTTTGTACTGCTCTTATCTCCCACATTGCACTAATATTGTGCCAACATCCATTTCTCTTTGTATTTACATACCGTGAGACATCACTTTTTCTAAGGCAGTACAAAGTATGGCCAAAATTTGGATGCCTCCTCAATATCCATATCCATATATTGGTGATATAAGAAGTGTATCCATACTGTATCTGACAAAAATCCCCAACCACCCAAACCAACCAATGTGGATTAACTTTTTATACTTTCAAAAAGCAACTGAAGTAAAATCTCTAAGTTTATCTCTGAGTTTAGAAAACTATGTTGTTAAATCCATTCTTCCATTCTTTAAATTCTTTAATTTCTCTTTTTTGTCTTGAACATTCTACAAGCACTAGTTGAAACGTACAGTAAAACTGTCATCATTTACTTTATTTGTACAACCCAAACTACAGTAGGAAACTTTTCTAACTTTATAATTCAGGCCTTGAACTATCATAAATATGGAGGAAGTCTTTGGCTTTTACATTTTCAACTTCATGTCATGTGGCTGCTAACCAACTCTTGGTATTAAGATGAATTTGGTTTCTTTGCCAGGTAATTTCAAATCGGAATCTAAGCTTATTATAGTATGAAAAGCCACCTTAAAGTGCTGCAGAGCTCTGGAAATCCAACCCTGTACCTCCAAGTTGCTAAGCTTCATTGCTTCAAATGCCACAACTTTATCCAGTACGCCCTAGGCCTACTGCTTGTTGTAGTTGTCCAGCACAGTGCTTTCTGGTCCCTCCTCTTCCTCACCTTTACAGTTTGTGATTGCTTACACTGCTGTACTGTGTTTTCTATAATGAAACATACTGGTCCAATGGCAAGGACCCCCCCCCAAAAAAAATAACAAAACAGATAAATTGACAACTTTAATGCAGGCTAATGCATACTCACCCAAAACCTCTTGTTAATGCCACCTTTCAAAGGTCCATTGTAGAATCTGTTCCTTTTATTTCCTGCAGTGTCCAAATATTTGAGAAGGGGCAGTAAACTTGGTGACAGTGATACTCCACGTCTGAAAAATTAATTCACATTAAAAATATCACTCTCTGGAAATTTTCCGACTCAAAATATTGTTCCCATAATACCAACTCGAAATTAAAACCATCTAGAATTAGTACATAGCACTCATATCAACATTCCACTGATGAGCAGGAGTTGTAGGTAAAGTTATTGCAAGCCAGAACACCCATACAGGACAGTGCATGTCAATACACATACAATTTGTGTACAAATTTTTGACAATTTCTGTATTACACTACTGTAGCATGAACTACAAAACTAAAAACTTTTAACAGTACCTGATGGAAACAACAGCACCGTAGTATCAGCAAACTACGCACTATAGACTGAAATTGTTTGTCCTACCAGTTCCATAAAATACCAAACAGTTTTTCTTTAAGAACAGAATTGTAATAACTTCCATTACCATTCCACAGAACAAGTTCCTTTTACGAGCACTGAACTTGAGCAGGCAAAATTTTACAGGGCAAACTTTGTGCTTGCTGTGGAACACACGCGAACAATATCCTCGTCAGAGATGAGATCATTAGACCGGAACATGGGTTACAGATCAAAGATGACTGGCATAGTGTGTATTGGAGTGAACTAAATTGTTAAAATTCTTTTGACACATATCACTTGCTTTTCAAACACAGCAACTATTATAGCATGTGGTGTATATGCTGTTAAGGCAATAGTATCGGTGATGAAATACACACAATGTGGTGTTACACAATTGTTGCTATGGCTATTAAGAAACCACCACTTTACAATACAAAGGTTTTACTGCTTTCTAAGGACCTGACTGAGTCAATAGCGGTCTAAATAAAATTTGACAGTTTTTAGATGAGTGAGTGTTACAGAAGGTTCAATTGCAGCTTATTAAACAGGAAGTTTTCTGGACTATATGAAACAGACTATGCATGTACAGTAAGAGTTTAACCAACAGAAGATTAAAATTAACATGTATGACAAACTACTTGTGGAAACTTAATTTAAATACCCACTTTGTCAACAATGTGTACATGTGTTTGACACGAATGTGATTCCCTCCGTCTACGTGACATTTACTCTTCACTTAAATATTTAAAGCCAAAAATGTGATAACTACGTAGTGTACTGTACTGTGAAATCATGTTGGTGGCACTGGTGAAGTAAATGAAGTTAGGCAGAAGATCGTTACCAACAGGAGATCGTTAAGTACAGTAAAACAGACTTGTTGTATGTACTTGTACTCATGGGTTTGCACAGTTGCCTGTACAGTACTTGAACAGTATTCATGAGAACTCTGTACTCATACTGTACTTGTACTAGTATTGACAGATTTTGAAAGCTCTGCATAGGAGCCAATGCAAAATTTTCTACTCGTCCTCATGAAAAAGGATGCGCAGTACTCGTACTCACAACACAGACACTGCCCTTACTCATGCTCAGGACACTGTACTCACACCACAAGTCTGCAGTAATGGATGCAAGATGTGTAGAGCAAAATGCCCGACATGTACAGTATACTGTTTTTTTACAGACTACAAATTTGCTATTTTTCCACATATTACTGTTGGTTCATTGTGGTAGTCAAGTCTATACTGTAGTCCATAATGACCTGAAACTTGAGCAGATTACCAGAGATTAATACTAAACCTTGTGTGAATATTTGTTCTTTAAACAGCTAAATAATTTATCTTGAGGTGACTGAAAGTACATTTCAATTGTTGCAGCATGGTTGACATTTTACAAAAGGCACATCCCAAAGCAACTAATTTAGAAAGTTACACATGGACAGTATGCATACTGAAAGGCAACAGGCAGTCACCCCAATCAGAGTTGGTATGCCCCGTCACTCTAGTTCATGAATGGCCTATTTTGATCGTGTGACAATGTTTTTGTTTAATAGTGAATTGTGAAATTCACAAATTTCTCCTTGCTTGTTTGTAATAGTTACAATTCAAAGTCTCTTCAGAGGTGCTTGTAATGCAATATGAGGAGATTTGCAAGAATTTGCTGATTTTTCAAAGCAAATTTTGGGGCGACTGCCTACTGTCTTTAACTATTAGCCTTTCCATACTTGGTATAATACACTACAGTATATGCGCCATATGCCACATGATACTTTGTACCAACCATTTTATACAATACTTTTGTTTCTTAAGTGGAGTTTTGTTTGCTATGCTACTGTATGTAAAAATGTACAAGTTTCTGTGATTAATTGTACTGTAAGGTGACCATACGTCCAGCTTTTTGCTGGACTGTGTATGTGTAGCTGTTGGGTACCCTGTCCTGCTTTGGGTCTTTTCTTTCCTTGATTTGTCCTCCATTTTGAAGGTCTCTGTAGTCGAGATGAAAAATCTTACAATTTACGAAATTTATACAAATGAAAAATATTAATTGAAAGTAAATTCATTTACATACCATATGACCACATGCTGACTTGAAGACGCTTAAAATGTTGAATTCCAAACCTCACTTTTCTATTGTTTAAGTGTGGTAAATCACATATCCAACCCCATCGCTGGAGGTCATTTATTATTGCTACACTAAGGCTCTACACTCAGGTTGCAAACAATAACACTGTGGATTAGTCAGGATTATAAACAAAACTCATCCAACCACCTGTCTGCTTTCTCTTTGAAAATATTTCCAGTGTGTCAATCAACTGGCTAGGGTTTCCTGGAGCTGGATTAAATGTCAGTACATGGAATATTATTGTCTGCCTTCTAGCAAAATGGGTAATTGGGCAAGGAAGCAGCTCAACTGAACATTTTACCATGACCAATTCATCATGATGTGGGGAAAAATGTACATATCTCAAAGCATATCTGGTAGCCTACTCATCAGTAGGGTTGGGCGATATACTTACAGTATCAATATGTACATGTATCGCCAGAAGTCCATATGGCGATATGAGATATGAAACACCTTTATCACGATATGATGATATAGAAGACTAGAGCACCAATGGTTCTGAAGCTCATACCTTCAACTAATTAAGGGTCCCTGGCTTGTAGTCTTTGTTAGTACAAGCATCGTATGACTTTAAATGATGTCAAATGGCTTATGACCCCAAATCTCACATACCCTGATGGCACCTTCCTGAATGTCACAAAAAATTTGTCATGCTATCTTTGCTTTGTAAGTTGTTTCATGAATACAATTTAAGAAAGCAAAAGCCCCTAGGGCCCATCTTTGGCCTTGGACCCCAAACTTTGGACCAAAATTCCACAAAACCAGAAAAAGATCACTAACCAAGCATCATTATAACAGACTGTCAACTCTTTTAAACATTAACTGGAGGAAAAGTTAATCACTTGCAATACTACACAAAATGGACCCTATGGTCCATCTTGTGCCTTGGACCCCAACTTGTTAAACACCCTGAAGGTACCACTACCCGAATATAATTATGACAAACCATCAACATTGTACAAGAGAATCTGCAGGTGTAAGCAATTTGCAAAATGTCATAAAACGGGCCATAGGGCCCATATGGGACCTTAGACCCAAACTTCCAGAACACCATAAACAGATCACTAACCAAGCATCATTATGACAGGCCTTCAACTCTGTTTAAACATTAACTGGAGGAGGAATTGACCATTTTGCAATATTTCACAAAATGGACCCTAGGGTACATTGGGCCTTGGACCCAAAATTTCTGTACACCCTAAAAGAACCATTAACAGAGGATCACTATGACAAACACACCCACGTGCTCTGACAATGCAAACACAATGGAAATTGCCAATGGAAATCCCATTTAGCAGTTCCCTTTAAACTAACCTAAACAACTGCACAGGACTGACCTCTTCTACACAGACAGTTTTAAAGAGGTTGCAGCACAAAGAAAAATAGGTAGTAAAGTGATTTTGTGAGACTGGTAAAATAGAGGGGTGGCACAAAATTGGTTAGAAAGGTATCAAAAGTATTCTTCATCCCAAATTGGAGAAGTAATTTGTAAGGACCATTAACAGAACTTCATTATGGCAAATCATCAACACTGAACAACACAATTTGTAGGAGAAAAAGTATTTTGTAAAATTTCATACAATGAGCCACTGGGGCCCACATGGGACCTTAGACCAACATTCAAGAACACCATAATGAGATCACTAACCAAGCAATATAATGAGAGGCTGTTACCTCTCTTTACACATTTAATAGAGAAGAAGTTAATTACTTTGCAATATTTCACAAAATGGACCCAACGGTCCATTTTGGGCCTTGGACCCCAAATTCCTGAACACCCCGAAGGGACCAATAACAGAGTAACATTATGGCAAACCATCAACATTGTACAAGAGAATCTGTAGGAGGAGAAGCATTTTGTAGAATTTCATAAAATGGGCCCTAGGGTCCACATTGGACCTTGGACCAAAAATTTCTGAACACCCCAAATGGCCCACCACCCAAGGAAGATTGTGCCCAAGTTTCAAAAAAATCCATGAAAGCATGTGGGAGGAGAAGCAATTTGAACAAGTGTGGACAGATAGATAGATAGAAGACAGACAGACAGACAGACAGACAGACAGACAGACAGACAGACAGACAGACAGACAGACAGACAGACAGACAGATAGAGTGACGCCGCGTGATCACAATAGCTCACACCAGCATGCTGGTATGAGCTAAAAATGAAACTTTTTGGGGACTGAAATTTCAATAATTTAAATTTTAAAGATGAAACAGTGTGTATAATTTCAGTATTCATTCATTGATTTTGGCTGGATTTAGAAAACTGGCTGTAAAAAACTTTTTGGAGGACTATTTCAGGTACATTCAGCCACGTCTACAACAGATTTATCCATTTTGGCGATATTATCGCGATATATTGTTATGGATTTTTTTCATATCACCCAACCCTACTCATCAGTCACATTTACAGATGACCGACCATACTATTTCCTTATAATAATAATAATATAACAGTTCTTATAAAGCGCCTTACACAAGAAGTCTCAAAGCGCTACAAAAACTACACAACAGGCAGTCAATAGGACAAAGTAAACAATGAATTTTCAAGTCAGTTTTAAATTGACCAACAGAAGAAGAGTTCTTGACAAAAGATTGTAGGTCATTCCACAATTTGGCAGATATCGTTGAAAAAGCTCGATCACCATAAGAGAGGGTAACAGATGATGGCACATTTAAAAGTCACTGAGAGATGGAACGTAGTTCATGCAAAGGCTTGTAATTAGATATAAGATCCTGTAGATACAATGGAGCAAAACCATGGATGCATTTGTATGTGAGAAGAAGGATTTTGTAGTTGATGCGATGCTGCACAGGAAGCCAGTGAAGATTGCGAAGAACAGGGGTTATGTGGTCACAAGATTTTGGTAATGCAACAAGTCGAGCTGCCGAGTTTTGAAATTTGATGTTTAGGTAAACCATAGAAAAGACTATTTCCATAATCAAGACGACAGGTAACGAATGCATGAATGAGCTTTTCAGTAGTTTGGGTATCCAAATAATGCCGTAATTGACCAATTTTGTGCAAAGCAAAGGAAGCGGAGCGACACACATTATTAATATGCTGAGATAAACTAAGATCATTCTGGAAAATAACACCCAGATTTTTTGCACTCTGGGCAGGCTTGATTAGAGAGTCTCCAATGGAAATACTGGTGAGTGGTGTGGTATCACGGAAGCGAGAAACAAGGTGCAGATGGGCTTTCAGTTTCATGTGAGCTACAGTAAAGGCTAGATGTGTATTCTCCTACTGTAGGTACATATCGCAATCGTGTCTACGAAACGCTGGTGTGAAGCAGTATAAACCTGACATGGCCAAAGATGGTTGTCATGGTCATATCCTCCTTTTAGGAATTTGGAAGTGGTCACCTTAACTGTACTACTGTACACTTAATACTTTACTACATTTACTTAAACCAATCCTGGCTCATATTCTTTACTGTTTCTTTCCGTCTGTAATTACGGTTTCTTAAATGATTTGTGGGACTACTTTCTTTTAGGTTGGACAACCTTGGAACAATTACACCCAGCTTCAAATTCTTTACACTCAGACACTGTATTTGCACCACTGTACAAGCTGTACACTACAATGGAATCATTCTTTTCTAAAACTTGACCTTGGTACTGTCAACTAATAACACCACAACAGAATTTGAAATAATCTTCTTATAGTGCAGGAATTTCATGAAAGATTTGTGGAAATATAACTCTCTTTTCAAAAGGACAGTTCAATCCAGTGACACCAGCCAAGGCATTACAAGGAGGGGGAGGGGGTTTCACAAGCAAAGTGAATAAAGAATAGTGAATAAAGAGATCTCCCTTGTTTCTATAAACATCAATGGTATTCGCGGTAAAAAAATTGATCTTCAGGCCTTCCTTAGTGTGACTCATCCTGATATTATAGCTCTCCAGGAGACTAAAGTCGATTCAGACTCCATTACTTCAAGTGAACTGGTTCCTTCCAGTCTGGATTATACCATTTTCAGAAATGACCGTACTCTTGGGGGTGGAGGCACTATGTTGCTGGTGAAAAACAACTTATCCCCCACGAACGTTAGTATCCTCACAAACAGATCGGAGTCAATTTGGGCTAAGTTTTCTGTCAATGGTATTACACATTATGTTGCCTCATGGTACAGGGACCCTGATGCTACTTCTGAACATATCCTTTTGTTCAGGGAGCAATTAAGTAAAATCATGGCCAATCACAGAACTAGTAAGCAGCCACGGTTTCATGTCTTAGGGGACTTTAACTTCGGTAAAATTGATTGGACCACTAGGCTTCATAAAGATAATGGAGTGTGTCTTAGTAATAGTTCTGGAAAGTTGCTCCTGGATATCTTAAATGACTTTGCAGCTGAGCAACTTGTAAGTTTCCCTACCAGAGGCACAAATACCCTTGACTTAGTTATATCAAACTCGCCAAATCAGTTCACTGAAATTTCCCCCTTAGATCAGTTTAGTGATCATGTGGCTTTATTCTGTAGACTGAGGTGTCTCTTTCCGATCAAAAGGAAACCTCGTAGGCTTGTCTGGCAATTCTCTAAGGGTGACTATGGTGCTATGAGAAACGATACCCGGAGTTTCACATTGGGGTACTTCAATGGGGGGCAAAATAACCGTACTGTGGACGAAAACTGGCAGTTGATTAAGTCCTTTCTCGAAAGAACTGTTAAGAAGAATGTTCCCACCAAAAGAACTGGAGCTAAAACATCTCTCCCGTGGGTTACCGATAGCATTCGTAAGCTGATTAGAAGAAGGGACAGGCTGCATGCTATCTTCAAAAAAACTAACAATACCAAGATGCATGACAAATGGGCTGAATTGCAGTCTAGAATCAAAAGGGAGGTCCATATCTCCCATACAAATTATGTTAATGGTATGATTGGTGATATAAAACATGACACTAAACCTTTCTGGAGGTACATAAATGGCCAAAAAAAGGATAAACATGGCATCCCCCTCTCAAGACGAATAGCAAATTAGCTATTACTGATCTGGATAAGGCCTGTGCTTTCAATGCTCAGTTCACAAGTGTATTTACCAAGACTTTGTTTAGTGTTATCCCTTTCTGCAGACCAGCTTGTAGCAGAATGGCTGATATTACCATATCTACTCATGGAGTTAAAAAACTGTTAAAGGGCTTGAATAAAAACAAAGCCGTTGGACCTGATAACATTCATCCTTGGGTCCTTAGTGAAATTGCCTCTGACTTTGCTCCTATGTTAAGTCACTTGTATCAGCAATCCCTTACAAGCGGAAGGATACCGGCTGATTGGAAGATGGCAAACGTCTGCCCTGTTTACAAAAAAAATGACAGTTCTCTCCCTAGTAATTACCGGCCTGTTTCGCTCACTTGTATTTGCTGTAAATTGTTAGAGCATATTATAAGTTCCAACTTGATGGACTTCTTTGAGGCAAACAATACACTTTCAACAAAGCAGCATGCTTTCAGAAAGTCGCATAGTTGTGATACCCAACTAGTATCAGTCGTCGAAGACTGGGCTTCGGCCCTGGACTCACAAAAGCAGGTTGATGTCTTCATCTTGGACTTTGAAAAGGCCTTTGACACCGTGCCTCATGAACTGCTAAAAACCAAACTGTTTAGCCTTGGTGTTTCCAAACAGGTTCTTCGGTGGGTTGACGACTTTCTCTCTGATCGTAAGCAAGCTGTTGTAGTTAATGGTACTCGGTCCCCTTTTGATGATGTTGTCTCTGGTGTTCCTCAAGGATCTGTCCTAGGACCCATTCTTTTCCTTGTTCATATTAATGACATTGTAAATGCTGCCTCCTCTAATACTGTATTAGACTTTTTGCTGATGACTGTGTCTGTTACCGGGTCATAGAGAATGTTAATGATTGTTGTTTGCTCCAGAAAGACATACATAATCTAGGTCTTTGGGCCAAGACTTGGGGCATGAGATTCCAGCCCTCTAAGTGCAACATCATTACTTTCGCTAGAAAAAAAAATCCGGTCAACTTCGATTATGTCTTGAACGATGTGAAGTTAGTTAAGGTTGACTCGATAAAGTACCTAGGTGTCACGATTTCTAACGACTTAAACTGGGATAAGCACATTCAGTCTATCTGCAATAAGGGTAATAAGATTTTGGGCATACTTTATAGAAATTTATCATTTTGCTCTCGCGATGTGAAGTTAGCTGCCTACAAGGGTCTCCTTCGGCCTGTTTTGGAGTATGCTTGTTGCGTATGGGACCCACATCAGTCTTATTTACAAGATAAGCTAGAGAGCATCCAGAGGAGATCGGCTCGTTTTGTAAGCTCCGAATTTTCTCGCGAGCCAGGGTCGATGACATCTATTTTGAAGGACCTTGATCTCCCCATGCTAGCAGATCGTCACAAGCAAAACAGACTTATTCTCTTCTCGAAAGGTTTTTTTGGTAAGGCTAATATTCCCATGGACAAACTCAGTCATCCAACTCGGAAAACTCGTGGGATGCACAACCTCCATTTTTGTCAACTCTACTCTCGGTCTAATTGTTATAAATATAGTTTTCTTCCTAGTACTCTGAAAGATTGGAATAACCTTCCTGCAGCTTTGATTGATGGTTTAGATAGTCATAGAGATCCTGTTCAATATATTACCAATTTTATTAGGGCAAATTAGGGCACCCCTGACGCATGTGCGGTGTAGTAATGTCCTTTGGATGTGTCACCGTGATCCGAAAGAAGAAGATAAATATTTGGAACTCACAAAGTAAAAATATAATTGAACTACTGCAGTGTACTTACAGTATAGGGGTGGAAGGGTCCACTTCATAAGTGTTTGGTGTTAGGAGTACTTTCACAAATGAAACATTCTGAAAAAAAAGAAAACAAAATTTTATAAGCTCTTTGTGATGTGTATCTGACACGTTAGGAAGAGTAATTCATGCCACACAACTGGATGCCCCCAAGTCCATACAGTTTTTTTTATAGTGTATTGTCCATAGGTCAAGTGTTACATTACATTGTTGCAGTCTTTCAATTGGTTGAGCGTGGTTGTCTGACTTTAGTTATTCTCTGTCCTTGTGTCCACGTCATCTAATTCATGTTTCTTTGTCACGACCACTGAATTTCCTGCACTATAATGTGTGAGTACTCAAATACATAAATTCAGATACCCTGTACAGTGCCTAGATACTATACTTACAGTAGTACAGTACCTTGCAAGAGTACAAGTTTATGAAATGTTCAATTTGCTTCAGAAAGATTTGACTCTTATGGTACATTTAAGAGGAGATCTACAGTACAGGGCTCGAAAATAGACCCAAAAGCGCCAGAGGCCCCCGCAACTGCGCTAGAAAACGCAAAAGTGGTTGTTTGTCTGGCGCTAAAAATAGCCTCTAATTCATGAGGCAATAGAATTTATGAACTCCTGTGCCCCCCACCTTCTCCACGTTCAAGGTGCCATTGAGGTCAATCTAAACCTGCCATAGGCTATACATAGTACATACACCCAGCCCCTCCAAGTTTTTCAGAGATGGAGCAACCACACCATGCTTAGTACTGCCTGGTGTTACACCAAAAATGTTCTGTCTTATTTACCTGTCTCTGTTATTTTGAATTTCTTTTACTAATTGCACAAGTAACATTTGGGAGACGACCAGAGAATGTTACATGCAGGGAACAGTGGTTTCTTTAAAAAATTGAAAACAGCTCCAGAAAATAGGAAAACAGCTCCAGAAAAACTTCAAAATTAAGGTTTTCGGAAGCTGTTTTTAGCTCCTGAGAGGAAAAGCTTATTTTCGCGCCCTGTGCAGCATATGGCAAATATCTCCCAGTTACTGCTACATGCATATTCTACAGTAGATAAAATGAAATCCCTCACTGAAGACTATGAGGCCTATTGCACATGCTTGGAAGGATTCAATCTGTTAAAAGAAGTTTTAAAGCTTACTGTAAGTTCAGTTGCATGTTAGAGGGGTACTGTACAGAACTTTAAGCATTACGGTGAAATCTGCATTCAGTTCCTATCTTTGTTTTCTAGATATTGACATACAAAGCTTAAATCACATTTTCAAAACAACATAAAGCAAGCACATTCTGTAAATTTTCATAAACTAGACACACTGTGTATGAAGCAGGAAAGGGGGTGGGTGGGAAGGGGGGGGGGGACTGCAGGCTTCCATTATGGCAGAAAATTTGCTATTTTCTGCAAAAACATATTATATTTCTTGGGCATACTGTACAAGCTTAAAATATACTACAAAAGTGTTCAGCCTGCCTTCCAAATGAAAGGGGACCTGTATGCTTATAACCACACTATTTTGTTCTTCATTAAAATTTGTGACTACACTTACTTTTGTCCCTATAAGCCCATCCCATTTTGTGAATATGCAAGAGACACAGGATTCTTGCAAATTCACATTCCCCATGGATGGAAAACTCATATCCCTACCCATTTCAAGGTCAAAAAGGCCAAGGTCCCAAACAGCTATTTTCTAGGACCACTTTTTTTCTTGATGTAAAATAATATTCTTAATAGACCAGTGTGTCTTTGAGACTGTTTGCTGGTGGGTGGTGGCACTTATGTTTTGGTTCAGGATGATGATTGTATTAAATCCTAAGAAACAAGTCATTTTAGGTCAACTGGAAATTCGTGGTGTATAAATCAAAGAACGCAAAGACTTCAAAACAAAGGCTTTTGAAAATGAAGACTAAAAACAAAGACATGAAAACAACAGAACAACAGAAGCAAGGAAATACTGCACATGGTGTAATTTTACAGTGTATACTTTTGAAAGTTTTAAGTTCCAACATAAGGAGATACAGTAGAAATCAATTTCCTGCTTAGAAATCTTTTTTGCTGTGTTCCTATGTATTCACACCTAGTCCTACATACCCAACACCTGTCTATTTGAAAACACCTTTGAATACTGAAATACAGCTTAGTGTTCGACCGATCATCTGTTAGATAATCGGCATCGGGCCGATTACCGCACAATCGGTAAATAATCGGCATCGGTAAAATTTTGTCCTTCAACCGATTACCACCACCGATTATTTGAAAACTGGAAACATGGCTAAAATACACTTCAAAATTTCTGCAAAAATGTTTATAATTTTCCAAAACACGCATTTCTTTAAGTTCCCGCCCAAAATATCAGCACTGATACTCACAAAACTTGCAACATTTTAAGCTCTCCAAATCATAGCAATCATCGTAATTGTTGCCGTAACTCTCAGTGCAGCACAGTTCAGGTGCGTGAAAGGCCACACAGTATTACCTAGGTGTGCATGCCATGGACCATGCCCCACATCTGCATACAAATTGTACTACAGAAAGAAATGACTTCGCGCTACGTTTTCTTCAAGTTTCAGTGCAAACCACATCATCTGTACACATCTGGTGCACGTACTGTACTGTAGCAACTTTGGAAACCCGAGGCTTATTATCCTGCATAAATTATGCCACTTCCCACATTCTTTTCGTTAAGTTTTTAATTACCTATGACCTGCACATGCGCACACGTAACTGCCGTACAGTTCTTGCGAAGTTGAAGTTCACCTACGAAAGCACACCCAGTACAGTGTGTAATATGTAATGCAAGGCTAAGTGCATTGCCTGCGCATTTATGTTGCATGTTGGTCATGAACTCCGTCCGTGCTCCTAACTGATGAACGAAGGGAAACGGGCCCCGTGTTAAATTCACGCTGGAACGGCAACAGTTTTTCGATTACGGGACTTTATCGGGAATTAGTTTTACGTTTCATTTGGAGAATCTTTTACATAAGACGAAAGTGTTGGGCAAGACGCATTACAAAAAATATATCCATATCGTTAAGGGAGCATGGGATGAGTAAATCAGGCAAATTGAGTGGAATGTTTAGTGGCCCTGAAGTGCCAAGGTAGTTAGATATTTTTGCCTAAATCTGGGTGGATAGGCTACTATATAGCACTACTACAGTCCAGTACAGACCTTTCCACGGAATCTTCCGGCATGATCAGTGGATAGAACTACTGTAGGTAGAGCCGTATGTAAGCCGATAGACTCTTTGGCTAACGTTAAGCCTGTGACATCGTACGAAAGCATGTACTTATGGTTGATTTTTATCATAGTATTTGGAAAGGAAATCCTTCAAGAACATTTAATATTCTACTTGTGGATCGTTGGGAACTGTTCTTAATCGTTCATCTCCAGTGTGAAGGTTATGTTATGGTGTGTGTACAAAGTTAGAAATATGCGACAGACGGCGAGAAAACATGACCTTCCTATACATGTAAATAATCGGTGATCGGTAATCGGCATCGGCCCGATTGTGTAATTGAATAATCGGTAATCGGTGATTACCGATTATGGCATAATCGGTCGAACACTACAGTAATACAGCTTCCGAGGGTTTAGAGTGGTTTGCAAAAGATTTGTGATAGAAATTATTTGAAATTTAGTGCTCAGTCGCTCATTGGAAAAGCCACCTCACCCCACTAACTGTAGTAATATTTTAAACCACTTCTGGATCATTTGAATGTTTTTGGTTAGAAACTGAATGAAGTGAACCATAAAAGTGTCCTCTTAATAACCCCTGCTGGCACCAATGGTCTACTGTACATACTGCATACACATTCACTACCAGGACTACAGTGTATTTTTTATAGAGTATTAACTATTAATTGTGTACAGTATTAGGGCTGTCAGGTTACATGATTAAACGAACAATCGGTCATTTAAATGGTGCCTAATTCAACCAAATATTTTCAAAACAGATTTCCTCTTAAAAAAAACAACAGAAGTTTTTTTTTCTCCCCCATGTTCTACTTTAATACTGTATCTTCAGACAAGGAGTATCTCTGTAAGGAGTCACATACTGTAAGTCAGCATGCAGCTAATCTAACTACTGTACAATAAATTTTGTACTGCAAACTAGGCCTAAGTCAAAACTGCAGCTCTGGAAAGTTTCCTGCAATAATGTGTTTCCACTTTATGCACAAGCAACCTCACACAATGATCAATGATGATTTCCTGTCAAATATGATAAAATTCCTGAAAGTTTCTGCTTCCAATATATGATTGGGGGTGTCATCGCACAGAAGGCAATGAAATTTTTCTGCTATAAACAAACCTATGTTGTGTTGGTGTATGAAAGCTGACATCTTGGCATAACCAAGCTGACAACTCTGACAACTCTGCACATGTATGTAACTTACTAACTTTACCTGGAGGCTTTACATGGACCCTAGCATTATAGTTGTGTCAATCCAATCATGAAAATTGGCACACCTGTTTTCCCAAATGTTCCTACTTTGGTTTTTGAAAAGTTAGAAATCTGCTACATTTATGATAGACAGGTTGACAGAGCTCTGTCACCCTCCAGTGATAGGAATGGATTCCATGTGGGGGAATTTCAGGTAAGTCATACTGAATGATGTCACCATCAGGCAGTGTCTTAGCCAGGTCAATTCTCCAATGTGATGTCCTAGTCTAGTTTCTGGTTACTTTAAGGAAAATGAAGAAGGCTACCACAACTTATTGTTACATGTGGTATACCTGTACATGCAGGTACTGCAGTTAGAAGGTACTGTACAGTGGGCACAGGTTAATGGTGCTATGTAAGTAGTTCCTTTCCCTCACGATATTCAGTACTATTCTGAAAAGAAACTTTCATTACCAACAAACAAAAATCAATCTTATAAACAACCAAAAAGTTTTCAGCAGTTTCACTGCAGATTTTTAACTAGATCTAGGCCTACAACAAATCAATTATAATTGAACTTTTCTTACATTTGAAGAGATTATTCCTAAATCCTTAACTAAACCTCCTAATTCCCCTAACATTTCCAATTTAAGTTGCAATTTGTTGCTTATTTTTATGCCTACATATCATATCTTATTTCACATTATGCCGATACATTTTTGTATCATAGCCTACAGTAGTATGAATATAGGCCTAGGCCCTATAGGAGTGATATCACGGGGACATTATTTTTGGTAAAAAGTGGGGATGTTTTGGAAGCTAAAAGGCTGGGTCATTTTGGTAAAGGCAGTGGCGCTGGCACGGGGGTGGGGTGGGGTGGGGGGGAGGCATAGGTGCGTGCCCCCCCAATTGATTTCAGAAAAAATTTTTGAAATTTTTAAAATGATCCCAAAAGGCGTTTAAGCTATAGATTTCTGTATGGGGTAGGGTGAGGTGTGTTTTCAACCAAGTGATGGATCTATTGTAACCATTTTCCATCACAAATGGTTCTCAAACTATCAGAATTGTCACAAATCCTTTTCAAAATTTTCGCGTGCTCTGCGCGCTTCAAACCTTACCATAATATTTATCTACCTATCACAACTCCCGCAGAAGCACAGCATCAAAAGCTGAAAGCTGTTTACGAATTCTCAGGTAAACTCGGACTGGCTTTGTGATTGGCAAATAGGTTTGTTGGGGAATTGAAAGTGTCTCGATGCAGATCATGAATGCAGGTTTTGTCATGGCCATCTTATTTAATGAAAAATTTCGGTGCGCTTCGCGCGCATGCGTCACGGTTTTCACTCCAACTCATGACCATTTTTAAGGTCATAACACATGCAACTATTCTGATCACAACACTTTTCCGAAAAAAAAGTACATCCCCAACATCTGTAGGGGCCTATGTGATCTTTCAGTCTAATTTGTAGCATGATGTGGAAGGTTGAATGTGCGTATATTTGCCTCTAAGTACCCAAGTGCTTGTAGAAAATGCTAGCCCTTCCACTTTTCAAAAGGTTTTCAAATTTTATGAAATTTAATGTTCAAAAATTGTTCATATTGATGCTAATATATATCTGCAAGATTTGTAATAATCAAAGGAAAACATAATTGACAAATTTTGGAAGAAATTCAGAAAGTTAAGAGAACTTTAGAGAATATTTTAGGAGTATTTTATTATACAGTGTGGAAGTGCTGAATGCTCTGTATCAGCAGCTACCATCCTCAAACTGTTACTCCATCCAAATTTCATCCTTCAGACGATGCCAAGTGAAATTACTCGGGAAAAAGAGCTGCCTTGAGGTACCTTATGATCAAAAGTCTCGACACAGACAAATTTGGCGAGAAAAGTGCAGTAATTGTGCCAGAAACGTAAGTTGTTTGTTCGAGTTAGGAGATTTGTGACATACCCCCCGTCTATATATACTACATAGTACTGTATATGGTATACTATACAATGTTAAGGGGCGCCTGTGGTCAAAAGGGGGGCTTGGGGAAGTTTGTTGACAACATACCCTTCTCTAAGACAACACACTCTCCTCTTTCACCTAACCAAAAACTAGAATTCACTAAATTATGCCATTTTCCAGCCAAGTATGATCAGTTCCAAAAATATCCTAAAGACAGCAACATTTTGCATCTAAGCAACCTTAAATTAACAAAAATTTCTCAAAGGGGAGGGGGACACCCACTCCCCTAAGACCCCTCCCCCAGGGAGGTACCTTTATGTAGTGAAAAAAAGGATTCCACACTGCTGTATACTGTACCATCGCAGGGATGCAGCACTCTCATCTTTCTCCTAACCAAAAATTAGAATTCACTAAATAAGGATATTTTCCAGTCATAAATACAGTACTGTATGATCACTTCCAAAAATACTCCAAAGATAGCACCATTTTGCATCTAGGCAACCTTAAATTAACAAAACTTTCTCAAAGGGGAGGGGGACACCCCCTTCCCTTAGACCCCTCCCCCAGAACGGCACCTTTATGTAGTGACAAAAAGGACTCCACACTGCTGTGTACAATCGCAGGGGCACACAAAAATGGTACGATTTAAGCAGACTTGGGGGAAAACTGAGGTGGCATTATGACATCATCTGTTATGCCCCCCAATCACCAGACCCTGGCGGTGCCACTGGGTAAAGGACTTCTTGACTGGATAAATAACCCTTAGGTATCCCCCTGGCCCATAGGCTAGTTGGTTTGTAATAAGTTGAAGAGTTTAAAAGCTAGTAAGGCCCCCGGGCCTGATGGGATCCATCCTGCCATTCTCCATGAATGCTCCGAGATTTTGTCAGTTCCTCTTTGCATTATTTTTCAGAAGTTTCTGGATTCAAACTTTGTACCTGCTGACTGCCGGATTGCTAATGTTACTCCAATTTTCAAAAAGGGGGATCAGAGCTTGCCTAGCAATTATAGGCCGGTCAGTTTAACCAGTGTTGTGTGCAAAGTTATGGAATCTGTAATCAAGGATTGGTTGCTTAAATATTTTTTAGATAATGGGTTACTCAATCTGTCACAGCATGGTTTCTTACCTAGTAGATCTTGTGAACATACTAATTTACTACTGTAAGCTTTCTTGAGGATGTGTCTTTATCTCGTGATTCTGGTCACAGTGTTGATGTCATTTACCTTGATTTTCAAAAAGATTTTGATAAAGTTCCATTAGGTAGATTTATGGTTAAACTGCATAGGTTAGGCATTAAGGGCAGTTGTGCTCACTGGATAAATTCATGGCTCCATGGTAGATCTCAGAGAGTTGTTGTTAATGGTAATTTCTCTTCTTGGAAAGAAGTTACAAGTGGAATTCCACAGGGTTCTGTTCTTGGCCCGCTTCTTTTCTTGATTTTCATCAATGATATTGATAGCTCTCTTGTATCTAGCCTAGTATTAGTAAGTTCGCTGATGATACGAAGCTCTATATGGTTAGTGATAAGGATGATGCCTCCTTACTGCAAAAAACTTCGATAGGTTATATTCTTGGTCTCAGACTTGGCAAATGTCTTTTAATGCAGGTAAGTGCAAAGTCCTTCACTTTGGTCCTAAAAATTTCGCCTATGATTAGGCCTATAACATGAATGGTAGTATTGAGTGATTCTTCATGCTGCTAGAATTGAATAGGACATTTTAGCCAATATTACCCGAGAAAAAGGCTTTTTCCCGGGTAAAGCTTATCTCTATAATTGCAACAGTTATTCCCTTTTACAAATAAACTTGAGCGTTCCATTGACCAAACAGGCTTTAAAGGGGTTCAAACCCTTTACCTTTATTGATCTCAAGATACCTGTAGGGCAATTCCACGGTAATGCCGTGACGCTTTGGAAGCAAAATTCACATTTCAAGTGTAAATAACAGGGAGACCTTTAATGCTGGGAACAAATTTTTATTACAAAAACTACTACTACTATCACAAAGTTAATCTGGAAAATTATTTTTCTTCAAAAAGTGCACTAAGTATGAAAATATGAATATTAATGATTGTGATAACGCCGTGACGCTGAAAAGGACATGCATTTTCTGGCCACTCGCAAACTGTTAAAACCTTGTGAAGTTTAATAAAGCACTTTTTACAGTTTCTTCACATTAAATACATTTTGTACACTGTTATCTCCAAAAGTATGGTGAGATATAAAACAAACAATTATGATTATGGAAGATATGATAAGATATAAAAAAAAAGTGTGGTAACGCCGTGACGGTAACGCCGTGACCAAAGCCTTACTATATGGGAAACACATGTAAAAAAAATTAAGTTAAAGCTCATGGGAAATATAGTGATGTTGATAGTCAGAATGTTTGTAATTCATCTAGATATGAGTAATTTAGATAGTTTCAAAGCATGGTCTGGTGACCAAATTTGGTGCTTTCAAAAAAAGCAGAAAAATTTTCTGTGTTAGGCAGTGAAAACCCCATCTCAATAGCATCTTGCATTCGGAAGATACAAATTTTTGAAGAAATACTACATTTTCAGCTTCCCTAGTGCATGATGGGAAATTTGTGATGTCATCTTGGCAAATGGATTTGATGTAGCTTTTGTATTTCCTTATAATGTTGATATCACTATATTGAATATTCCATAACTTTATTTGCTGTACCATAAGTATGGAACAGTTTTTCACTATATCTACACGGAAAAACATCTAAACATTCCAACGGTATCAAATTTCAAGGACAAACAAGGTAGCCAATTATAAAGAATAACAAAAGGAATCGGAGGCAATTTGCCCACTTTGGATCACGTTTTGTGACCTTGAGGAAACTTGGAGGTATTTCTTATTAAAAGTAACCAATCTTTAGGAAGAGATATCTTGAGTTAGGAATGGAGTTTTGATATGGGGTTTGGACGACATGTAATGAAAAATTTTTATCTTTCATATAAGACCCCTAGAAAATGCCACCAGACAATGCCTTTAAGAAATAATTGCATACTAATTTAGTCTTTCTCTGTATTTATGCTGCTTCTCTGCATTAGACTGCTTGACCATTTTGGATTGTAATGGTGGTGTATGCTATACTGTACTGTATTGTATGTGTGATTGATTGTCCTGCTGCTATGCTAATTGCAGATTTTCTTCCATCCAAGTTCTTTATGTAGAAACTTCTCATGCTCAACAGTGTACAGGGACTGTACCACGGATTGGCTTTATGCTATATAAACAGGAAACACTGTTGCTAGTCACATTTGAGCTAACTGAAACAATCTTCAGTAGCAGACCATCATAGCTTCTGAGCATAATAGGCATATTCCCATAACAAAAGAGTCCAGTGTTGCATTTCCTGCTTGTACCATCATAGAAGGGGCCCAGAAAGTTGACAAAAAATCATTATCATACAGTAGGATGCTGTTACTTAAGTACCAGCAACCACAGTGACTGTAACTGTTAGTCACCATACAGTAAATAAATGCCGGTCACGGCATTACTGTCATGGTGTTACCAAAAAAGTAACGCCGTGACGTATTTCTAATTGGTTTAATTAATTAACAATGAGAGATATTATAACTTTAGTGCATGGAAGTTGTAGGCCTGGGTGGGTGTGATTTGCATTATAAAAAATATTCCACTCCAATTTGTGTATCTTACACAAAATTAAAAATTGTCATATTTAGGGTAACGCTGTGACATAATGAGACAACTTTAATTAGTTGCTCGTTAGTGTGGAAGACATTGCTGAAATCATAATTTGATTTCATATGTGGTAAATATATGAAAATAACTCCATGACAGAGTATGAATTAAAACAAAAGTCTCATTGCAGTTGTTGCCAGGAAGCTATTTATTATGCCATATTTGTGAAAATATTGACACTTTGGTTTCTGCTAATTAGTTATGCATGAAAAAGAGTGAATTTTGCTTTTTTTTCAGGAATAATTATTTTTATTGGAAAATTCAAACTTTTAGCTTCAATCTGATACCAAGTTTACTGATATTGGAAAATTTTTAAAATTTGGTGGTCATGTCCACTTTTGCGTGGAATTGCCCTGAACAGGAAGTTCTCTGATAAATTCTGGATTAAGAGTGGTCAACTAGAGATGGCTAAAACTTGCTATTCGTTTCTAGCCTCATGTTGGATTAATTAATGAAAGATTTCTTACGTGTGCATTCCACGGTCACCCCATGGCACTATAGTCTAGATACAACAAATTGATATAGGCTAGGCCCACAGTAACGTAATATTTAGTGCAGCCTAACTTTATTGAACTTTGATTTTGAAGTAGGCCTAACACAGACTTGATTGACAGACTTAAAGGCCCAACACTACACTAGGCCTAACTTGAAAGCCGGATAGGAGGCTAGGCCCTATTATTTTTTAACGCGTTAGCCTACGACTTCGGCTAGCCTATTCATTTACGATTAGAAACACGTTTGCTTGATGGTGACTGACTTTTCGGCCTAACAGTTACACATTGGCCTAATTAAACATTAATCAGGTCACTCTCAAAGTATAATTTTTGCCTCGGCTAAGGGCAGGAAAAAACATTTACCGTGTGGTTGCCTGTTTGTCTCCTAGTAGGCCTAAGTTGCCAAACACTGCAGCCCAGAAGGTAGTGGCCTTGTTTACCTTGACCTGAGCCTGCAAAGCTAGCTGTGTGATCACTCCTTGTTGTAATACTGTTTGTTGTAAGCCTTTTGGGAGCTGGCTGTGCGGTTCGCGCAAGAACCCATTCGTACTCAAAACGAAATTCTTACTTTATAGTAACGTTCGATACGATATTCGCTTCTTGTTGTTTTTCCTTTTTGAATTATCTGTGGCATGTCCAACGACGGACATTGACTATCAGCAAATTGCATACGCTAAATTCGGCCCCGTTCAACGAATCTGGGGGCTTAAGTATGCCTTCGCCCCCACTTTTGAAAGACAAGTCCCCTTGCCTTTGTTCCAAACTTTTTCAGTTAAATATTAACTTTCAATACACTTTCATTAAAAAACACACAACTAAATGAAATATCAAATGACCACCCAGGACTCACTCAAATACTCTAATTTTTTCCAAGGAGGGGCGATACCAAGATAGCAGTTTGAAATGTTCAGCTGAGGATAAAGCTTCCTATTATATGCTTCAAACTTGCTCTCCGCTCCAAAGAAAAATTATTAAGTGCCACTCACGCATACAGTGTGCGAAAATGTCGGAGCACATTATGGGTAAGGTGATGTTTGCAATCCCTCGATGCAATCCCCAGTCGCCTCGACGGTTTATACTTGAACTTGCTCTAACTAAGGGCAGATTCTTCCTCTCAGTCAAGTTCACTAAAAACCAGGTTTTCGGATATTTCCTTCAGTTCACTCACAATAACTAGAACTTGAAACGTTACCAGTTTCTTCATTAAAATATCTGAGTGGAGATAGCTCTCCAAAACGTCCTTTGAAGTGGGGTTTGCGCATTCAAGGTCATCTAGTAATTATTTGATTATCAAGTTGCTCTTATTTAGATTTCAATTAGAACTAAGCCGGATTAGTCAAAAAGAGATTTGTCGTCTGCTACTATGGCAATTTTATCCACCTGCCAGTCTCCTGCTCCTGACAAAGAAGTATATAGTTTCTCTCTGGCATATAGGCTTAGAAAGCTTTTCGAGACTGGGGGGGGGGGGGGTGAACCTTGTTTCGGATCGCCATCCTGGGGGAGGGGTCTAAAATTTTTGGGTATTTGAGCCTGGTCCTCAGATGCAATTTGGTGCAACATTTTAGACAAACTTCAGGAAAATTACTGCAAATTTTTGACATTTCTTGCAGAAGAGACAAATAAGGGGGTTTTGCCCTTCGATCTTGGGGGGAAGGGTGGAAGCATACTTCAGTCCCCCACATTTTTGACTGGGGGTTAACCCCCCAAGCCCCCCCCCCCCGCTTCCTACGCCCTTGCTCTCTAGTAGCCTATCGCTTGGTGCCGCAAATGAGACTACATTGGCTTGATTTTATGTAAAATTGTGAACATAGATTTAAGTCTCGTTATTTTAGGAAACTTGAGGAAACTTTTCAGAATGCAGTAAAAGAATTAGGCTTTAGTGTCTTTAGCTCATTTGCATACTGTCCTTTTAGATGACCCAGGTATTTGTATTGAACTAGTTCTATTAAACAGTCGTTATGAGTTTATAAACCCCGTCATTACTATCATGGCGGTATGCCAATCTATACATCAAAGAATTTAAGCCCCTTGTTAAAGTATTACTGTACATAAGGCAGACAAGTCCTTTGAAGAAGTTTTCAAATCACTTATCTAACCCCAAACCACAATCCAAACAGTAGTCCCCTGTAATCCCCTACTTTATCCCATCAGTGAGCTGGAAGATTGTTTGCTTTAGCTAGCAGAACAATTGATTTCCTTATCTTGGCTTATGCTTCAGTGACTTCCAGCTGCATTTGGTTATTGATACTAATCAAGGGTCCCCGTCCAAATGCCTGATTTGCCGGGTATGTGGTTAATAGAGTTCTAAAGCAACTGTCTGCCTAATAGTAGGTGAATGGTGTCGCAAGAAGAAAGAAATCAAACTGAAACAATTAAGTAAATAAGGGCCTAAGTCCTTATAAGCCTTATCACCAGCTGCTAGCTGGTAATCTTTTCACACTTAAATAGGTCTTAAATAATTAGCATAAATTAAACTTCTCGTGCTCCATTCAGAAAACAACTCTCTGATTAAACCCAAACTAAATTTTCAAACTTTGTCCAAAGGAATCCAAAATTCTGCAATCTCCTTCCGCCTAGCTTTTCAGTCCGGTCCTCAGGTCGGACCCGCCCCGTGGGGAGTCTGGTCTTCCGTTGGACAATTTTGGCACGCCTCTGTAAGGGGACTGCAGCCACCAGCCCAATGGCTCGTTAGTCTGTTGCTATAGAGCTATTTGTTTTGCAAATAGATAAGTTTTACGTTCCGGGTTAGTAGGGCCAGGAAGCGACCCGTGCTCATGAGTCTTCCACCGGGGAGATTTCCTTCCCCTTTTTGACTAGTGTTCAAAGGGTAACGAGGCAGGGGCCCGGAGAGTATTAATCGCTCCCTATCCTCTGGGAACCCTAATTTAACGACCACATCCGATGGACTTGACTGTTAGGTACCTCCAATAAAGTTTAGCTCAGTACTCTCTTAAAGGCCCAGGAGGGTGGAGGATCATAACTCTACACTGCTGCTTGACAGTTGAACCACGCAAAGTCAAAGACTTCCTCGGTGAATCGGTAAACTTCCTGAGTGATTTTAAATCACCGAAATTCAAGCCCCTCAGTAGTACGATTGCTAACAGTTATACCAAACAAGAAAGCAATTCAAGATAGCAGCATTGCTTATAATGTACATTCCTGGGCTTACAAATGGAAAAACGTAGCCGATTTAAGGAAAAGTCCTGGCCTACAACACCTGTGGAAAGTGGAATCATTACCAAACCAAGCCTCATCATTGGTTTTTTTTTCAGGACGACCGTGACGGCCAATTTTAGTTTGAAACTACCATATAAATCATAGAATACGACGTTATTTTCATGGAAGAAACCACGCAAACCGACTATTTGGACGGTTCGACAGCACAATGTTTACGGGTAATAGTATTTGGCATCGAGTATACAAATTTGGAGTGTCAACCTTTGTGACAGTTTTTTCACGACAGTCTTACATACGTCAGTACGTACAGGGTGACTGTATCGCTCGTCCATTGTGCCATTTTTGTAAGAACTTAAATAGGAAGCTATGCTCATTTAGAGGTAAAGACGTATGTCAGACGGCTGGCCCCTGTTTTGGATAACACGTATGATGTCGTATCCAACCGTCTGCCACATAAGGTGGTGTGGACAGTGGCGTCGCAGGACTTTTCGGAGTGGGCGTCTCTGTAGGCATCTTAGAGACGCGCAACACCTCTGTAGGCATTAGGCCCCAGGGGTCTACTGTAGGGCCCCTAGTGGGTCTAGCGACAACACCCCATTGGGGGTGCAGCCCATGAGGAGGCTTTGGGGTATTTATAAAAAAGTGACCATCAGAATGAACTTGGAGCATTTGACTATCTTCAAAATAACATTGCAATGCACTTAAACAGGCCACAAAAACAGAAATTACAATTTGACAACTGTGTTAGCCTATACTCGCACTAACGATTTAATGTTAGGGGTGGATGTGAATGGCCAGATAGCGGATCATGTTAATGTTTCAACTAGGCTTAAAGATAAATCCACTCATGCCGCGTAATAGGAATTAATGTTGAGACAACTACCTTCCAGGTATACCACTGAGGGGAAGTCTTCAAATTGGAGCAACCAAGGTACATCTGACTGCTGCAGATCCGTGGCTTGCTAGAAAATGTGGAAAAAAAAGCCCGTTTGAATGCAGTTAAGTGGACTTTGAGTGCCTCAAAGTTATAATTATGACCGATATATATTTTTGCATTTTCTTCAGCAATAAGTGTAAAAGGGTTGTTAGCTCCTGCTGAGCATCAAGCGCTGATGTAGTATTGGAGGCGCTCCACAAGAAGCTTTGTGGTCAAAGGTCGTTTGCTGGAACCCCGAACTTCCCGAAAACAAATTATGGAAAGTATCCACCATTCCTGTTCTGAGATGACGTGTTAAAGGCAATTTACAAGGGTTTAGTAGTTTCTCCTCCTGTGACCTCAGAAATCCCTTGCCCTCAACCAAATACAATAGGGTTCATCTACTGACCATAACGTATCATCGTTCTACGTATGGAAATTATCTGTGCTTCCTATCATGGAGAAATCGTGTTTACAAGGTTGTCGGCTTTTGACCTCTGGTGACCTCAAATAACTTCAGACCTCCACCGAAAACTCTAGAGTTCTTTCTCTCAATTTGATAAATCTTAGTACCCTGTTCAAGCCAAGCCAAGCAGGCTCCACCAAGACACACACACACATACACACAAACCCCCCACTCGCCAACGTGATTTGCATACTAGGTTCCTTTCACCTTTGGCAAGGAATAAAAAAGTAGGTCCACACCCTAACAGAAATCTATAGGTAGTAGGCGCGCACCAAAATTTGGGTAACTTAAATGTTTAACTGGATTGGGTTCAAAATTGACTACAATTAGTCAAAAGATGAGCCAATTTGGTTCATTTTTGGTCAAGGCTAGTTAAATATTTGACAAGATTTCGGTTCGTGCCTTTATTAATTACTTAATTTAATTTTTGGACAGATGGTGTTAGAGTGTAAATTAGATTTGCAATTCCCATGGGTTGTATCAGTTTAGTGTAGTTTGCCTTTAAGATTATCAATTAGATAAGCGTAAGAAGCTTCGGGGAGGGGGATGAAAGGCTCAAATCAAAAAATGCTTCCACCCCTTCTTTTCATGGAAGAAAATTCCATACTTCTCCACTATGATTGTAAAACTTCCCCCCAAAATGAAACTTTTCGATAAATGTACTTCTAGATTCCTTTCGCCTTTGGCAAGGAATAAAAAGTAGGCCCACATCCTAACACCGATAAATGTACATACTTGATTTTTTTCGCCTTTGGCAAGAAATAAAAAAGTAGGCCCACACCCTTACAGTAATCTTGGTAGTACTAGCGCGCACCAAAATTGTAAAAAAAAAATGCATAAAATGTAGCATCAAATTCCATCTAAGAACCCTCAAATATTCAAAAATTTCTCCAGAGAGGAGGGCAGCTTCTCCCCCCAGGACGGTGGTATAAAAGTTTCAGCTAGGCACGAGTCCAGACATTTCGAGGGGGGAGGTCTGCCCGCTACGGGAAATTCGGCTCAAGTGCACCGAAGGTGCACCACGAGCGCGAAGCTCGAGTCTTCATGCGTGGGGTCCTTGTGCCCGATTTAGGGCCCAAAGTTCATTGGCGGAGTCAAGAGCCTGGAGGATCCCCAGTGGGGTCCAGGGACGACGCTTTCGTAATATTTTATATCAAGAGCCCAAAACTGGGTTCCAATTGCTCTGTTGAGAGTTTATATCATTTCCCAGTATATGAAATGTGATGTAACTTCTGAGTATACAGGTAACTATATATGACAAACTTGCATGCGTACTCTTGTGCACTGAGGCACTTTTAATGCCTAACAAAATGTGTCTGCCAATTAAAATGCGGATCTGCTACCTGTTAATTCATTAAAGTTTTCTATTTGTATAAAATATGTCTTCTCAGGAGCAGAGGAAGGCGAAAAGAAATCCCTTGCTTCACATTCTTACAGTGTTGTGCTAGCTCCTCTGTAATCAAGACTATATTCAAACGAACAATTGGCTTAATTGTAGAACCCTCACCCATGAATAATGCGAATATGTTTGAGGCCTTATTGATACTAAATACAGAAATGAGGCTAAAAGCGCGAGGAGCGCCCGCATAATCATAGATATTGAGGAAGATTTGAGAAAAATTTGATAGTTTTCAAATGATTTGTGACGGAAGATGATGAAAATAAATCCATCACTCAGTCGAAAACTGCGCTTGTCCTACCCCCTGCAGTAATCTTTGTGTTTAACGTTTTTTGACTTCATTAAAAAAAATCGGAAATTTCCAAAAGTCGATTGGAGGAGGGCAAGCGCATACCTCGTGCAGAAGCCACTGTGTACGATAGCACGTCCCCTCGCCAGGATTGCGTCTTTAATCATTCTAAAAAGGCCTGCGTGGCAAAAACCTAACATCTCAATCCCCATAGATTGCAGAGATTTCACTGTTTTAGACAAATTTGCTATAGTACAGTAAATTACAGGAAGTGGTATATCATAACGTTCATCATCATCATTCATCATCATTCTTTATTCCAGTATAAATTTTGAAAAATTTATAAATAGGATAAAAAAAAAAAAAACCACAGGCGTAGGAAGTTTTTCGAGACTGGGGGGCTGAACCTTGTTTCGGATCGCCGTCCTGGTGGAGGGGTCTAAAGGGAAGGGGTGCCCCCTCCCCATTGGAAAATTTTTGAGTATTTGAGGGTCCTCAGATGCAATTTGGTGCAATATTTTTGACAAACTTTTAGGAAAATTACTGCAAATTTTTGACATTTCTTACAGAAGAGACATTCTTACAGAAGAGACAAATAAGGGGTTATTGCCCTTGGATCTTGGGGGGGGGGGCGGAAGCATACGTCATCCCCCACATTTTTGACTGGGGGCTAAAGTCCCCCAGCCCCCCACCCCCGCTTTCTACGCCTATGACGTTCATGGCCATAGATTTGTGTTTATAAACTAGCATTATTGCCTAACCATTCACCTGTTTTTGCACATTGTAGATCTCATCTCGTCGTCAACCACTTTAGTGGATTTTTAGTAGAGAAGATTTCAACTAAAATCTCAACCCAACCTCTGCAGAAAGATAAATTTTAAATACATTTTAAGACAATTTAGTTTATGTTTTGCTCTTTTTTCCTCTCTTTAATTTTCTTCTTTCATTTGTTTTCGCGGGCGGTTTTGAAGACCCCCTAAATCTGCCCCGGTGTTCAACCTCCACCTGAGAATAGATTTCCACACTAACATCAAAATTGAAAGATGCCCGTTTGCCCCTATAAATCATTTCATTTTCACTTTGAAACATGGGCGTCCGGAGGGGGGCAAGGGGGGCACTTGCCCCCTGGAAAATCAAAAACTTGAAAAAACGAAGAAAAAATTAAAAAAAAACGAAGAAAATATAACACCAACATTTCTTAACAGTTCACGCAGTGTGAATTTCTACTCTCAAAACAGGAATTGAATAAAAATATCAACACTCAGGCCCCAGCAGCCCCCCCCCCCCCCCCCCAGCATATTTTTCAGAGTTATTTTTTAAAGTTTATGTTTACGATATTGCTAGTGTTTCCCCTTTTTATATGCGGTAAATAGGCCTTGGAAGTGCCATTTCCAGCGATTTGGGAAGCATTTGGGGCCAAAATTTTCTTGCGCTCCGCGCCAACCCATGGTGGAGTGGAGCGCTGAGAGTCTATGGGCTTTGCCCCCCTTGACAAATTCCTGGCTACGCCTTTGTCAACACTGTGTGAAAAGTAGCATCTACACTCTTTTCTGGGAGTAAAATATTTCCCCTGAAAAACTTTGGGCCCCCCTAAAGAATTTTGCCCCCTTGAATTTTTTCTGCGGACGCCCATGCTTTGAAATTATCTATACTGGTATAATTATGAAGCATCACGGACATAATACAAACAATTTCCACAATAAAAGAAAACTGTTAAAGGTCGTGTGACATGCCACCAAAAAGAGCTGTTTTACTTGTCAGTTAAAGAATTACGTCCTCCAATCAAAGATCCGTTGGAATTATTTCAATATCTTTTACCGTTCTCAAAATATAAGTCTTCAAAGTTTGATGGTTTCTGAAGAAACTAATTACCTATGCAAAATAATGATGTGGAGTGTTGCACAGTGTTATGATTTCTTTTGTTAACCCTAGTATATAAATTATCTCTTAATTACTGATCATATAGATTACAGTTTGGTGAGTGATATCAATATTTTTCAAGCAAAAAATTTTAAGTTTTATATTAAACCCCTCAGGGAATAACAATGCTACCAGTGTCCTTGAAATTAAGGTTGAAAAAACAAAGGCTAACATGTGATATATATGGTATGTCCCTCTTTCAATGTCACATATTTGCATATTTAGCTCATGTTTCTTCATGATACAAGTGTGAAATAGAAATTTCCCTGTAAAATGGTCAATATTTGATGGACTTTAATGGGAATTGTGGCTATTTTCTGGATTTTTAATGCTTTTTACATCAAATATCCAAGTATGTTATTTTCATGTCACACGACCTTTACGGTGGAGTAAATCGACTTATGGTATGATCAGTTTCTTAAGAATGACAATGTTTGGTTAGTAACAGCTCAAGTGGGACGAACATAATGAGGATGGCGATACCTTGGTAACCAAAGAAAGTATGACATCAGTTTTCTAGGATTCTTATAGGGCACATTTCTTCATCCTTAACAGTCAGTACAATGTCACCAACTGAGTTTACTTCTAACCCCTCCTCCAAACTGTTCTTAAAGGCAGGTCCATACTTCAGTTTATAGCGCTAAAAAGCTATGAAAGTTGAATGCTGTTCAACTCTTGAGCTATGTCCGTGCTTGGCCCGGAAGAGTAAGGAGTATAGCCTATGACCATGGTTCTTATAGCTTTATAGCGCCTGAAAATTGGGAAGTATGAACAGGCTTTAACACGTTTAGGTGATGCAGAAGAAACTTACATAGTTTAACTGTTCGAGGGCTGAAGACTTTATCCTACTGAGCACACTAATTTGTAATCGTCTGAGCACATTCTCTGCGAGCTGCACGGTAAACTACGCTGCATCTTTTGAATTTTTCAACTGGGAATGTAACACTATTTCATTGAGTGTTACAGTTAAAGCCGAGACTGATGGAAAGAATAAAGGAAACAGTACTCCAGTCCATTAAATCTATTACTCGTCCTACTACTATAGAAACACAGTACAAAGTCTCTGGTAATAATCAAGATGAAGTTACGGCCTAGTTTACTGTTTACACTGCAGTAGCAATAGCTAGCTGGCAGGGACAAGACTTCTGCACAGAAGGAAGACTAAAACGCAACTCCACTTCTCTCTCTTAATTTCACACGCTTCCTGGCTTATCCAGGGAAAACACGTGGCTTAACTTAATGAATATATTTGACGTAAAACAATGCTCTCCCTGTGTCTATTAATGCATACCTCTGAACAACCAGCAGGGAGGTCTGGGAGACAGCGAGATGCTATCGCCCCAGGCACTGGCGGATGTCCAGTGACTCACACGAGGGTACCTTTACACCTAGCTAGCAGGGAGGTCTTTACAACATAATTAGCAACCGGGTAAGAACCGGCGGAAACTCCTCTTACAGGAAGTCAATAGAATGCAGTCACCCGTTGCCTCAACTAATCAGCCAATACCTAAATACGAATTTATTTCCAGTAATGTGTATCTGCCTTAAAGCGATTGTTCATCTTCTTTACATCTAGGCCTAGTACCATACCTGAAATCTAACCATTCTCTTCTCCTTTGATAAATCAAGTCTTATGGCAGAACAATGAGTTATGTTTGCCAGAACTTGAGATACTCAGGCGCATGCTATTAAAGGTTGGCATCTGCGCATGCCTGTTGGCCTACCACCCACAGAACCATGTTAAGTTGTCTTAATTATGTCATTGCACTTAATCTGATATACAATCTTGTACATAATCTGATAGTGTACTGCATAGACTGCCAGTCAAGTCGCCCTCCAGCAAAGCCTCCCCTCACAAAGTCGCCCCTCGGCCAACAAAGTAACCGCCTCTTATAAAGTCGTCCCTTACAAACTAGCCCTTGACAGTCACCCCTCCTCAAAGCCGCCCTTCAGTTCAACAAAGTCGCCCAGCTCGCCAACTGGAAATATTTCATCGAAAATGAATAAGTAAAGACAGCTTTGCGTTTAAAACTTGATTTTACGAAAGGTAATCGTGCCTTCGTGAATAACAAGATGGAAAAGGAAAGTGTACGCACAGCTGCACGCGCAATTTTTTCCCACGAGGTTATTGGCAAATCATGCCTATAGACCAATCAGCTTCTTGGAAATAGGTCACACCCCTAGTTCCAAAATGGCAGCTTTCAGCAGACCCTTTTATTGTAGCTCTGACACCGGATTATGAAAGAACAAGGCAAAAAAAAAAAAAAAAAAAAAAAAAAAAAAAAACCCTAGTACACATAACCCTAACCCTAAAGTTAACCCTAATCATGATTTTGAAACAAATTTGAAAAATTTTGAAAATCAAATTTGCCCATAACCTCGTGGGAAAAAAATGAGGCCAGCTGCAAGGGCTTGAACATATTGAGCTACGCCTATATAGGCCCAACGTTAATACCTTTCAAGAATATTTCGGATTCAACATCTGAGGCAATTTGACCCGAGACTTTAGTCCTTTTCACAATATGGAATTCGGGAGGAATTTAACGCATCTATGCCTAGGTTTAGTCTGGGCGATCATAGCCAATCGACCTAGTTCTCACATACACTTTGTTCCTGAACTGGGCCTAGGCTATGAAGTATCTAATTTTTGACCGCCGGGATGTTAGTGTGAGAGTAACATGCGTCAGCACGCGTTGCTACAGTGATTGTAGTCTTGTTCAAGACTCTAGCCCATTTCCGTCCCGCTACACATATAGGCTGTGGAGAATACCAAAGATATTATAAGCATAGATTCCAAACTCCTATACCTGCACTGTTACGCTCAATGACTCCTCATGAAGACGCAAATATCGGGGCAGAAGTGTTGAATATTGATCAGCACTTCCACCCCTAAATTTTGGCCTTCATGGGGAGTCAACGCGCCATTTTAAGTTTGGAATCTATGCTTATAATATCTTTGAAGAATACGTACCAGTGCGCCCTCTAATAATCTACTATTGAACCCTCTGAACTACAGTTAGTTCTGGCTGGCACCTCCTGGTTCTGGACATAACCTTTGAGCTGAGTGGCTTACAGTTCAGTTGACATACGCCGTCACTTTGTGCGAACGGGAGATAGAAGATAGGCGGAAAGTAACTTACGTCTTGGGCAAGACTACAGTGACTGTTGCTACATACACGTATTCGCGAGTTTGAACCTATAGCATTTAACTATAACACAATTGAACAGGACTGCGTCCACATATCCTGCTCTATGCATACAATGGTGTGAATAAAGGGTTAATCAACACTGGATTGTGCATTTAGTAGAGGATAATGCACGATCGGGGGTTAATGCAAGCGATGCGCGAGGGACAGTCCCAGTGTATCCAATGACAGCATTAACCCCAGAGTGCATTATCCTCTATTTCTTTTAAGTTCTAGTTTATTGAGTTTATATTGGCATAACGCATCTATACACGTGCAGATGTCCACTATTTAATGATCTCAGACTCTATCAATCATGAATGAAAAAGTGCCTGCAATTTCACAGCCTCGCGGAAATTGCAAATTCCACAAGGCATTATTTAGTAAACTGTGCAAATTCCATAAAGAATTAATTACACTACTTTCAAGTTGCTAACCCAATTCAGCTCCCATATCTAAACTATTGTGGGCCTTATAAAAACTTAAGAAACGGTCAATTTGTTTCAGTTGATTGGGTTTTATATTGGGATAACGCATCTGTATAAGGGCATATGTCCACTCTTTAAAGATCTCAAACTCTACCACTCATGTATGAAAAGGTGCCTGCAATTTTAACAGCACCGAAAGTATTGCATATTTCATTAAGCATTATTACACTTTTTTCAAGATACTAACTAGAATTCAACTACCCTGCATAACTAGACTATTGTGGGACTTTGTGAAGTCACAAACTGCGTTTTGCATTAGGAAACTACAGTACCCCTTTTCTAGAAGTTAATCTTGTTGTTGAGGCATTGTTCTAAGCAGGCTTAAGTAACTTCGACGTTTACTGCTGCACGTTGGAGAAAATTTTCCAAAATGATTCGGGTCGCTCAAGTGACGCTTGTCCTTCTTCTTGTGGGGCTTAGCGAATCTAAAGTAATCGAAAATATATTCTCAGGAACTTGGGATGGAGTAAGTCTTTACATGGCTACCGACCGCTGCCTCCTGCAGAATAAATTGGACGCCTACTACAACTCGTATGATATTTTCAACAGTGGGGACAACGGTGAGTACATCGCAAACAAAGTCTGGGAAGAATTGAATTACTAGTGGCAGATAGCTGTCAAATCTGATTATTTTTACTGAAGATATATCTATTTTCTCATTTACTTCTTATTGTCCTTGGCATATTTTTGGAAGCGATCACAAAAGAAATTACATACCAAATTGTAAAGTGAAAATTGAAATGCATTCTACCAAAAAAAAAAAAAAATGTAAAAAAGAAGTGTTTTCTCAGACACATATAACCACTGAATGTCCATGCAAAACAAAAGAAAAAATAACAACAACCTTCACTTAAACAGTTTTATCCGAGAAAGCCACTATTTCCTCCAAATGTTTTCTAACATATTCTTTTCAAGGATATACTTTTGTAAGGTGAAATTTTTTTCTCTTAATAACCAAGGGGCTCCATGAACAGTTGGGTGTCTCTTCAACGTTATGCAACAGAAACATACATTTTTACCAATATAATAATTGAATTAGATACACGATAACTATTGTAACCAAATAAAACTGTAGACTCATCATTAAGGTTCATCTGACAATCAACATTAAAGAAGGTACTCTACGCATGGTCCCACATTAGATATTTACTTTTGCTACTGTACGTTGACTGACGTCATTGGAGGTGTCACTCTCTCTAAATGAGTCCAAGAAAACACCTCTAACATATATAGCCCACGTAGGTCCCGTTCTTTTGGAATTAATTCTTAAACCTTCCTGCAATAGATGTGTATGGCCTATGAACCCTCAAGTGGCAAAGATCGTGCAACTTGTGTTATACAGCAATATATCGGAGGACATACCCCAAATATCTGTCAGTTGGAAAACTACGGTACTCTGCCCTGCTAACACTAAGACTTAGATCAGCACTACGTTCTTTATTTCATAGCATTGTGTAAGTACATACAACTGTATTACATAGCAGTGTGTAAGTACATACAACTTCAAAATAACTTGTTAATAATTATTGTACAATGTACTTTTTGTTAGGAGTATATATTCTCCACCCTTCAACGACGGTTACTGCGAACCGTTATCACGTCCTGCAGTTGTTAAATGCAACATCAACATTTGGTAGGAAAGCAAAGACATAGTAAAGACTGCAGTAGATGAAACTGAAAAAAGAAACAAAGAAAATTAAAAGCGACTGAATCGAAAATTCTAACAACACCCTTAAACTATACCATAATTATGGGGTTGAGCGACTCGGCCGATCATTGTTTGAGAGCTTATCGTGCTGTTCACATATTTTCTCTTTATTTTTTTATAGACTTTAAACTCTATCTACCAGAGGGCTCAGTGTTTCCTGGTGTAGTAACAAGCGACCAGCATCCTATGTTTATCGACTTCAGTCGCGTGACGCCATTTGACTTACAACGAAATCTCCGGGACCATCCAGACAGTTGTGTTTCCGCCTCTAGAATGGAAGCGACTTTGACCATCCCTCTACTTGCCCAGGAGCCGTCAGGCCCTCCCCTGTACTCATTGGGTATCGGTGTCCTTTATGAACGTAGTCGAGAGAACTTCCCCATTGGAGACGTCCTTTTCCCCTATATACCAGTCGATGAAATTACTATGGATGAATTTGGTGTGGTCGTGAGAAACGGAAGTGAGGAGATACGGGCCACCTTTATTAAATACGACGATCCTTGCGAACCGCCACCAACCATCGTTCAGGATGAAATAAAGAAGTTTGTTGAAGGTGACTTGCTCCTTGGTCTTCCCGAGCCAGATGTATCCATTTGTGATCGTCATCGTCCATTGAACGAACGTTTCTGCTCTTTCGTTGATAGATTCGGTGATGAGTTTCATCTCAACGCCCACAATATTTGTGAGACCTGGGATGATACCGGCCATGAAATCTGCAAGACATCCGTTGACATTAGCAACATGTCATCAGGATTCCGTGACTTACTCTTACTGCGGAATGACGGACCGATCAACGTCATTGCTTCGGAAACTTACGTCGGTAACTTTACTGTTGGATTGAAATATCCTTGCATTGAGTAATCTCACCAACGACTGGACGATGTACTATTTTAACTTGGATTGCTCATTTAAGAAATGTTGGATAGATAAGTTTGGTGTGGGTCACTATACGCAACAATACTTTAATATAGTATACTAGTAATACTATAGGTACCTTTTTCAATTCCTTAATAACTCAAATGCAGCCCCAGGACCTTGTCGATGCAGTCCCTGAATTAATTTTTGGTTTTGAAAAAAAAAAATCATCCTTTACAAGGAAAAACGTAACAAAGTTAGTGTAAGGGCCAACAATCCATGTTAACTTGTATTTTAAAGTGCGGCACATTTCTTGTTCACTCGTATCTAGCCATGATCAGGTATTTTGTTCATTGTGTACTGTGCTATAGACAATCATGTTGTGCACACTGTGGCATATACTGGTGCATTGTAGAGTGCTTGTATTTGTGGCGACTAAACTTGTACGGTAACAAAAATATATCTGGGAAATAATTGCTGCATGGGGTGATTGTACAATTCAAAAGCTATCGTGTTGAACGTGTGTTGATTGATTGCTGAAATTAACTGAAAATCTCTGCAAGTCAAATTTCAATACTTGTAGAAACTTAATCAAATCTAACTGCTGCATGGCATCACCTACCAATGCGTTTGCAACGTTTTATATGCTCGCTCTTTCCACAGCTCTGTGAAATGAAATAAAATCATTTAATCAAATTCATTTTATCCTACTTTTTGTAATGAGGCCCTCTACCTCCGCCAGTTTCTCTATCCGACCGGAAAGTGATAAATTGGAACCACTTTGCAACCGCTTAATATTAATGACCCTGACGACATGTAACGTCATAGACTGTTCAATATTCACAATAAAAGTATACCAATTACGAATCTATGAATCGTTCCATAAGCTTAGGGATCTATTTTATCTATGATCACTTTACCCAAATAAATATTGGTTATAACTGCTCAGCATAAGCATTGAAGTAGGGAAAACAAGCCAGTGAGCCACAACTTGAAAAAGGCCGTGGCCGGCCCGACTTAAACCTATTGGTTAGAAACTGAGCCGTAAAACCTCATCTAACTCTAACTCCAGATATGACATTGCTTTTACAGTTATCCATATATTCACTAGTTCATGAGTAACTAACGTAAGAACTAGTTTACGAGTAATCCAATATCGACTGTCAATATACTACACTGTGGTACGGGTTTTCACTTTCATTCATCTCGCCCTGCCTCCAACAAAATAGCTAGGAAACGTCTATGGAGAGCGTTCAGTATAAAAACTTATTTCATTTCAACATTTTTTTTTTATTGAGTCTGAGTAACTCATTTAGCTTGAGCTAATCTACCATTGTTCTGTACTATGGTATCTATTTATGCCGATTATGATACATGAGATGGCATTCACATTATGTAGTCGCAAATGACGGGTAAAATCATATCATACAGAGTAGGAAGAAAAACATATTATGAGGAAATTTTAAGTCGAGAGGGCGGCATTTGCGAGCACGACCCACGATGACACTTTCCAAACGCATCACCGTCTTTCAAAGGAGCGAGCTAACTAACTCACTAGGCGTACCACAAAATGTGTACAAAAGTGCCATTAGGAGTGTCGGAAATTTAAATGGAATTTTCCAACTCCCCCAAAGCTAGTGGTCCAGGGGACCTGTGGTAGGCCCTTGGTGAGGTTGAGAGATAATAACATGGAAACTATTGGGAAAATAGAAAATGGAGAGACAAGCATAAGCAGCGAGAGCCCAGATGATTAGTTTGCAACAGAGAGAGCGAGCGGGGGGGGGGGGGGTTGGGGGATAGGGTTAAGATTATCAAAAATCGTCAACAGCTTTCCAAAAGTGGGGAAAATCAACTGGACCAAAATGAATACAAGCGCAAATGGCGAAGGCTAAGAAACAAGGGATCCGGTGCCCTGCATGGAGGGTCTCGGTGCAAACTGGATTCTTGATGATATGTGGAGCAATTTGAAGCATTTCGCAAGGATTTTAATCCATTTAGTGGCTGATACCACCATTTTCGAGTTTGAGTTCGTTGAATCAGCTGTATTGGAAGCTACGGAATCAAACATATGTGTCTCCTGCCGTTTTCCTTTTAGGGTTCTGGAAAAAACGGGGGGGGGGGGAAGGATGTTACAATATCTCCTCTACTTTCACAAAGTTACAAGTTCCCATGTCCCCACTAGTTGACTTCCATGAGATTAACCAAAGGGGTGTAGGACTATAAGGCGTCTTTCAGAACTCTTAATGTAATGTAGTAATAACTCAGTAAGTAGGTAATCAGGACCTGTAAACAAGTTTGTATAACAGGTAATTTTCTTTAACTAGTATATTACGCTACAAATACTACTCATAACATAAGATTGCTACATGATATCCTCCGCCTAGCTGAGATTGGAATAGTTGCACTCTAATTTTCCGATTTACAAGTGTTTTCAGTGTTCTCCAGAATAACTTTGTCTAAATGCCAATGGTCATCGGGTATTGGCCTATACAGTGTGTTTCCATGGGGGGAGGGGGGAGGCTTGGGCTGGAATATAATGTTTACGAGACTGACATCTATGATTCCAACAAGACGAATACGTCCATCTGTCCATTGGGCTTTTTCGAAAAGACGCCTTAAAAAATTCCACTATAAATATATTTGACTTAAACTCATTTTGGGTCATATCAATTTTATTTTGATTGAAAATCGATTGGGGTATGTAGGGGTAAAATTTGTTCTCTAAAAGTCGTGGGAAGTCCCGAGCCGAATGCCAAACGGTGTCGAAAAATTCAATTTCACAGTTTTTCTGCTGTTTTATGAGTTAACGGATTTTTTGTAACCAAAAATTCCATAGTCTCAGTGCTTCCTGGTCGAAAGGAATTTCTTTGTCGCACAAAGTTATTCTTGAGACATCCTGTTTTACGACGTTTTCACAATTTCACCTCTGGTAACGTCAAATGACGTTTGACTTGCTTAAAAAAACGATGGAGTTTTAACCGTTCTTGTAAACAACATGGGTCGTCCACATGCTACGTATTAGATCCCTCACAGTTACATACGGGTTTTTAGCCTTTTGATTTCAAATAACCTTTGATCGCCACCAAAAACAATTACATTATACATCTCAGTATGGAGGCATCCACATGTTAAGTATGAAATCCATTAAGATTACTCTCTGTGAGATATCGTGTTTACCATGTTTTTACTATAAGACCTCTAATGACTCCAAATGAACTTTGATGTCCACCAAAAACAAAGGGATGATTCTTGTAATCAGTATGGGGCATCCACATGCTAAGTATGTGATCCCTCAATGTTACCCTTCTTGAAATGCCATGTTCACAAGCAGTTTACGAGGTTTTCGTAGTTTTACCGCCGGTGACCTCAGATGATCTTTGAACTCTATCGAAAAACAACACTAGGGTTATTTTTCTAATTATTACTCACCCACTTTCCATGAATGAAAAGCATTCATGATTCCTAGCATGAGATATGGTGTTTAAGAGGTTCTCGGTTTTTGACCTCTGGTGACATCACTGTCCCCTGACCCCCACCAAAAATAACGGGGCTCTTACTCTAAATATGACAAATCTATATGCCAATTATGATAAGTAACAGGAAAAATGAATAATAAAACTGTATAGAAAAATTAAGTGCTTGAGTGGGATTCGAGTCCGGGCCGTCAAAATGGGAAACCCTGACAGCATTTTCCACTACATAACGTGTTCATTAGATGTAAGCTATTTTAATTATGTTATAGTCACATCATGCTTAATACAGTTTCATTATTATGTAATCAACATTAAAATTGCTAAGTAATGTACCAGAAGTATGCTTGTTAAAAGGCATATATTATTCACTATAATTTTATCCTTGGAATGATACAAACATTCAGACCTCTATTTTTCGTTGGTTACGAAATGACACAATTTGGAGATACGACTCACTGTCTATTCTTGGGATATCTTGCAATTACGAGCAGTTAACAAGGTTTTCGCCCTCCACCAAAACCAGTGGGGCTTTTTGATCCATTGCCGAAGACGAAAAGAACCTTTGCAGTCATTCTGGCTAGTGTTTGCTTGGGTGTGTGTGTGTGTGTATGTGTGTGTCTGTAGGTAGGTAGACTGGTAGGCAGGTAGGTAGGTAGGTACGTATGTATTTTTTTGTGAACCTCGGTGTGTAAACACGATATCTCAAGATACAATGGCGGATGGTTCTCATACTTGGTATATAACAGTGGTTCTTAATATTGGTATCTCAGGTGGGTAATTATTGAGCGTCGATCCTGTCCAGTATCTTTTTTTTAATTATTCCAGTTCTGTAAGATTTCTCTCGAGTCCAGCGATCTGACGCTGTGGGGAAAGGAAGTACTGAACAGTAGTATGATAACGGTACCAGACCCATTTTAGTGTACTCGCATATATGGGACATGATTGGGTTCTTTGAACCGCTTTATGGAAAAGTAAGGACTATTCATTGGAATATTGTCTCCAAATTAAAGTTAGGGTACTTAAAGAAAACAGGTTAGGGTCTGTTTTCCAGGGATATTGGGCATGTTCTTTCAGTGTCGTCAAGTTATTACCAGTTTATGACCATAAAGCGGTCCTAAAGATCATTATCATTGTCCACAGGCATTCTCTTTGCTGTAAATGTGAACTATGGAGAAAACCACTTCTGATATGTGTTAGGAGGGGGAACACACAGAATTGGAATGGGGGTAATGGGACGGGGTGGCTGATTGGAAAGGCGGAATGGGACGAAAAAGGTTGAGAACCACTGGTTTATAGAATAATCATATGAAGAAAAAGGAGCCTTTTGTATTTGGTTGAGGTCAAAGACCATATGAGGTCACCAGGGGTTACAAGCCGAAAACATTGTAAACACGATATCTCTAGGTAGGAAGCATGGATACTTTTCATACTTGGAATGTAAATGCGTCATGGTCAGGAGATTGAGCCTATTGTTTTGGTAGAGGTCAAAGGTTATCTGAGATTACCGGAGTTGAAAAAACGATATTCTCAAAAACTGCTTGTAAACACGATATCTCAGGATACCAGTGATGAACACGTTCGTACTTTGTATATGACTTTATCATATTGAGAGGAAGAACCCTATTGCTTTCAGTGAAGGTCAAAGGTCATTTGAGGACATCAGAGGTCAATACTTAGGTTAATACTTAGAATGTAGATATGTAACTTTAAGAGAGAGAGAACCCTATGAGTTTGTTGGTCATCTGAGGTCATGACAGATGAAACTCCGAAAACCTCGTAAACTAAATAGACAGTGGGCGGCACCTCTAAATTGTGTCCGGCATTTCGTTACCAACGAAAAGTTAACGCTGAACTTTTGTACCATTCCAAAGATATAATTATAGAGAACAACAGTTATTTATTCACAAACATAACTGTTACAGAAATAATTATAATTTTAATCACCTAATTAAGAACAAGGGTTGCTCTGAATATAACATAATTAGAAATACCATACGTTTATGAGTTCTTTGATGATGTAGTGGAATAGTGCGCGGTTTCGCACACATGGCCCTGGATCGAGTCCCTTCTAAGACAGTTTTTTCTTTTTGTTAATTCAAGTTTTTGGTGGGGTTCAAAGGTCATGTGAGCCCAGCCTAGATCAAGTTGTGATAACATCGTAAACCAGAAAGGCTTAGTGATTCCTTGCCGATTGGGGATACTTTGCTACATTGAGGTTCACTCCTCAAATTTATCTTTCTTGACTGTATTATTTTTTACGATGTTTTAACAATTTGACCTCTGCTGACCTTACATTACCTTTTAACCCCACCAAAAATAACAAAAAAATAAAATAAAACAGGAAGTGTCTTGAAAGACCCTTCGAATAAGAATTATTACTGAAAACTTTGAATTTTTTTTTTTGGTGGGAGGGGGAGGTAGTGACGTCCCTGCTCCTTTGCCTTCGTGGTTTCCGCCTGTAAGCTGCATGCACCCACGTGAAACATTCTAAGAGTTGGTCAGAAAAAGTCAAGCAGCAGCTGGGCAGTGCGTCATTTGAGATTGTTATTAACCCCAGGACACGGGGTCAGGGAGAAGACTGTGACAAAGGACTTGGAGTATTTTGGTCATCCAAGGTATAGTCTTGTTTTTTCAATGGTTCTCAACATTACTATGCCCAACAGAGGGTCAAGTAGAAGGGGGAGACCTCCCCTCTCCCAGTCTTCATTTTCAACTCGCTCTATTGCGAACAGAGCCACACCCACCCTCCTTGATTACACAGATGTTGCCAATACCCAGTTCCGGAAGGCAGTGAAAGCGAAGTAGAAGAAGGGGAAAACTGGAAGTCAGCTATTGAAGCATTCCAAAAAACTGTAGAAAGTTCTTTGATAGACCTCAATAAATCAACAACGAAGCTGGAGAAAGATCTGGGAAGAGCAGTTGAGTTCCAAAGTAGGATTGATGAGCTAGAAAGTAAAACGGAAGAAAAGAACAGGGAATGCGACGTACTTGTGCAAATAATTACAGAGCATGAAAATGCTCAGGGGCCTAGAGTCGAGGAAACAAATAAGCTGGAATATTTCTCTCGGAGGAACGATTTTAGAATCGTAGGTACTCCCATGTCTGATCAGGAAGATTGTGAAGGCCTGGTGAAGGAGAAGCTTTTTTGCACTTTTTCGACAACTCTCCTGACCTTTCTATAGAGAGATGCCATAGAGATGGACGAGGGTTCCCTGGTAAGCCACCTCATATTATAGTGCGTTGCTTACCCAATAAGGCCAAGACTTTAAATATGAGAAACAGAAGAACGGCACTTCAAGGTCAGAACTTCTTTATCGTAGATGATTTGACAACACCTGATCAAGCGGAAAGAAGGAAATGGTCTCAAAAAGTGAAAGATCTCTTCGACAGGGGGACAAAGTTAATTTTTAGCGGAGGAAAGTGGAGAGATGGCTCCGGGAAACCTTTTGATTTTTAATTTTCTGGATGCCATGTCTGTTTCTGTTGAAAATATGCATATGGAGTGAATGTGTCCTACTTCTCGATGTACACACTCTGGTGAGAGTTTATTCTTTTCTTCAATTGTTTTTGTATACATCTCGTCAACTCCATCCTTTTTGCCTGTACAATTCTCCGCCGCTACTCCTCTTATTTCGTCTTAGGACCTCGTTGGCTAGTCGTGCCTTCAGTACACTGTATGAGGCAGTATTAGCTAGTCAACATGATTTTTTGTTTCCCTTTTTTCTTCCCTTTTTCAGTCTCGTAAAGAGCATTTGCCTTTTAAATACTATGATTATCTGAATCGTTTGGTTCATATTGTTGATCAAAAATCTTGTCATGGTAGTGTTTTACCTATTAAAGAGGTAGTGTCTGTTAATTTCTGTAAACCCGGCTTTTTAGGAAGTGTTAATGCGATTATGTGTCATTATCCTTCACGGTACATTATCTGATATTTCACTGTCCATGTACTGTTATTTCTCACTACGCAATGGGTGCGAGTTCGTTTGCTACCTTTAATGTCAGAGGTATTCGTGACAGCAAGAAATTCCGCAAACTATTTTCCTTTCTACATATTCGTAAGTACAACTTTGTATTTTAACAAGAAAAACTTTCCTTTATCTGATCGATATCTGGCATGAGAGAAATCCCAGTATTTAGCTGTTAACTTGGCATTCGAATATTGATACATCCATCGTAGGTTGCACTATTTTATTATATCCCATCATCTTAAGAATGCAGTAAATGATGTTTTCATTGTACCACTTTTTAGCTCAGATCATCCATGTGTAATTCTCAAAGTTTTATTTGGTAATCCCCGTGGTAATGATATTTGGAAATTGAATATTTCACTTTTAGATGGCCCAGATTATATTTGTTCAGTAAGGAATGCCATTAATGAGGTGATCGCTAACCATCACAGATATAATCCAAGACTGTTATGGGAATCATGTAAAAATATCATAAGGTCCGTATCAATTGCCTATTCTAAACGTGTAAGTCGGAAGTGACAACTAGATGAAAATTAAAAAAAAAATTGAAAAATTGCATTTCTTGAGCAACAGAATGCTGAACAGTCATCTGTTAATTTTAAAAATGATCTTGGAGAGTCCAGAACTAAGTTAGATGCTATGTATGATTTTAAAGTGAAAGGCATTGTTATAAGGTCCAGACCTCTTTGGTCTGAAAAAAGCGAGAGAAAAACAAAGTATTTTTTGAATTTGGAAAAACGAAATAAGTCATTCAATTCTATTAAGCAGCTAATTTTAGATAACACAAGTGTAAAAAGTGCTGATGATATTTTAGAAACTATTAAAAGTTACTATGTCTTGAGCGTCTTTTCACTAAAGGCAGGGACGTTTGTTCGAATGCCATTTTCATTAACCTAGATATTTTACTTTCCAGAATTTCCGTAGAGCAACCTCGGAGCGGTGAGGGGCTCTTTACTCTTGAAGATAGAAATCGCTCTTTATCTTCAATGCCTTCTATAAGTCTCCAGGCTCCAAGGGAACCCCCGATGAATTTTATCGTTTATTTTAGGACGAAGTGGGTCCACTTGTTGTCAAATGATTCTTTTAACTACGCCTTTCAAAAAGGCTACTTATCTAATGAACAAGGTAGAGCTTGTTTAACCGCCATTCCAAATGGAATACAGATGACTGTTACACGAAGAATTGGCGTCCTATTGCCTACGAAATTGTTGCTAAGTGCCTGACTAAGCGTAAGAAGATTGTTCTCACTGACTTGGTAGATCCTGAGCAAACCGGTTTCCTTATGGGGCGCCTTATATGTAGGGGAATATGTAAGATTAATGCTTGATCTCATTAACTATTGTAATGTTCGTGACATCTCTGGAGCACTTATATCCCTGGTATGAGAAAGCGTTCGATCGACTTGATAGGGAGTTTAGTCAGAACACACTGCTTATTTTAATTTTGGTAGTAAGTTCAGACTGTGGGTTCGAACGCTTTACAGTAATATGTCATATATTGTAAATAATGGTTTCCTTACAGACTAGTTCAGGATTTCAAGGGGCATGCGTCAAGGATGCCTTAGTTCTTATTAATTACCGGTTCTGAATTTCTCACTGCAATGATTAAGTCTAACCTCGATATTAATGGAATTGTTCTCTCAAATTCTGCTTTTAAAATCTCTGCCTATGCAGACGACAGGGTTGTTATAACAAATGGGTCATTGAAAGATATTACGGAGACAGTGAATGTATTAAAAAGTTCTGTACAGCGTCTGTCACTTTGCTCCGTCACTTTGCTCATTTTGTCATGAAAGTAATGAGACATCTATTCTGGGACTGCGATTGTGGTAAGATCTTTTGGTCAGAGTCACACAACCTTTGCTTGAAAAACAGTTTGAAACCGATTTTAACAACATTAAGTTAGGAAATTCTGAAGATGCTAAGCATTCTATTAACTTATTCATTTTACATGGAATGCACTTTATCTTTAATTGCAAGTTAAATCATAAAATTCCAAATACCATTGCTTTGTCCTACAGATTTAAATATTACCGAAATGTTGAATATTGTATTTTAGGCAAAGTAAGTAATTAATCTCGCAAGACACTCTTCAAAGAAATGTTTGCTTCATGAAAATATCATATGTCAAATATGTTGTATCCTTGTTATGAATGATTTGATCGTATCACTTGAACATAATTTTTTGAATTGAAAGAATGATTAATAAACGAGACTAAAATGATAATAACAATAATGATGATGATGATGATGATGATGATGATGATCACTATGGCGATGACGATGACGATAACGGCCAGTTTCTTTTAAGTTCAGTTTTTTAAGTTTAATTTGGCATAAATGCATCTATACACGTGCATCGGATGTCCACACTTTAATGATATCAGACTCTATCGCTCATGTACGAAAAGTGCCTGCAACTTTCACAGCACGAAAGTTGCAAATTCCACAAACGAATTGATTAGTAAACTGTGCAAATTCCATAAAAAATAATTACACTTCTTTTCAGATGCTAACCCAAATTTAACTACCCTGTATATCTAAACTATTGTGGGCCTAATCAAGACTAAACAAACGTTCAGTTTCTTTAAGTTGATTAAGTTTTATATTGGCATAACGCATCCGATGTTCACTCTTTAATGATCTCAGACTCTATCACTCATGTATAAAAAGATGCCTGCAATTTTCGCAACATGAAAAATATCGCAAATTCCATAAAGAAGTATTATTATTTTTTCAAGATACTACTTTAAATTGAACTGCCCTGCATAGCTAAACTATTGTGGGACTTTGTGAAGTCACAATCTGCATGTTGCAATTGGAAACTACAGCATCTCTTTTCTAGAAGTTAATCTTGTTGTTGAGGCATTTGTTATAACAAGGCTTAAGTAACATTGACGTTAACCGCACCACGTTGGAAGGAATTTTCCAAAATGAATCGGGTCGCTCAGGTGACGTTTGTCCTTCTTCTTGTGGGAATTAGCAAATCTAAAGTAATTGAAAATATATTCTCAGGAACTTGGGATGGAGTAAGTATTTCCATGGTTACCGATCGCTGCCTTCTGCAGAATAAGTTAGACGCCTACTACAACTCGTATGATATTTTCAACAGTGGGGACAACGGTGAGTATATCGCAAGCAAAGTCTGGGAAGAAACACTTCTTTAAATTACTAGTGGCAGATAGTCGTCAAATTTGATAATTTTCACTGAAGATGTATTTATTTTGTCATGTGCTTCTTGATTGTTCCTAACATATTTTTGGAAACGATTACAAAAGAAATTACAAATTGTAAAATGAAAATTGAAATGCATTCTACAAAAAATGGTAAAGAAGTGTATCCTCAGACACTTATAACCACTGAATGTCCACGCAAAGCAAAAGAAAAAACAAAACGATAAACTTCACTTAAAACAGATTTATCCGAGGAGCCAATACAGGAAGCCGGTATTTCCTACAAATATTTTCTAACATATTCTTTGCAAGAATATACTATTGTAGGGTGAAATTTTTTTCTTTTAATAACCAAGGGTTTCATGAACAGTTGGATGTCCCTTCGACGTTATACAAGTAAAACACACATTTTTACCAGTATAATAAGTAAATTAGATACACGATAGCTATTGTAACCAAATAAAACTGTACACTCATCATTAAAGATCATCTGACTATCAACATTAAAGAAGGTTCTCTGCGCATGGTCCCAGATTAGATATAAACTTTTGCTACTGCACATTTATTTGTTGACGTCGTTAAATGTGTCACTCCCTCTAAATGAGTCTGACATAACACCTCTGATATATATAGCCCACGTAGGTCCCGTTTTTTTGGAACTGATTCTAGAACCCACCTGTAGTAGATGTATATGGCCTATGAACACGCAAGTGGTCCGCAAAGGTCGTGCAACTTGTGTTCTACAGCAATACATCAGTGAACATACTTACACCAAATATCTGTCAGTTGAAAAACTACTCCGCCCTTTTAACACTAAGACTTAGATCAGCAGTACGTTCTTTATTTCATAGCAGTGTGTAAGAACATAGAACTTAAAAATAAGCATGATTGTACAATGTAATTTTTGTATGGAGTATATATTCTCTACCCTTTAACGAAGGTTGCTGCAAACCGTTATAACCTCCTGCAGTTGTTAAATGCAACATCAACATTTGGGTAGAAAGCAAGGACAGAGTAAAGACTGTAGTAGCTCAAACTGAAAAAAGAAAACAAAAAGTATTGAAAGCGATTGATTCGAAACTTCTAACAGCACCCTGAAACTATACCATAATTATGCGGTTGAACGACTCTGCCGAACATTGTTCAAGGGCTTAATGTGCTATTCACATATTTCTTTTTATTTTTGTAGACTTTAAACTCTACCTACCAGAGCGCTCAGTGTTTCCTGGTGTAGTAGCAAGCGACCAGCATCCTGTGTTTATCGACTTCAGTCGCGTGACGTCATTTGACTTACAACGAAGTCTTCAGAACCATCCAGACAGTTGTGTTTCCGCCTCTAGAATGGAAGGGACTTTGACCATCCCTCTACTTGCCCGGGAACCGTCAGGCCCTCCCATGTACTCGTTGGGTATTGGTGTCCTTTATGAACGTAGTCGAGAGGACTTTCCCATTGGAGACGTCCTTTTCCCCTATATACCAGTCGATGAAATTACAATGGATGAATTTGGTGTAGTCGTGAGAAACGGAAGTGAGGAGATAAGGGCCACCTTTATTAAATACGGCGATCCTTGCGAACCGCCCCCAGCAATCATTCAGGATGAAATAAAGAAGTTTGTTGAAGGTGACTTGCTCCTTGGTCTTCCCGAGCCAGACATCTCCATTTGTGATAGTCATCGTCCATTGAACGAACGTTTCTGCTCTTTCGTTGATAGATTCGGTGATGAGTTTCATCTCAACGCCCACAATATTTGTGAGGCCTGGAATGATACCGGCCATGAAATCTGCAAGATGTCCGTTGACATTAGCAACATGTCATCAGGATTCCGTGACTTACTCTTACTGCGGAATGACGGACCGATCAACGTCATTGCTCCGGAAACTTACGTGGGTAACTTTACTGTTGGATTGAAATACCCTTGCCTCGAGTAACCTACCCAACGATGTACTATTTTAACTTGAACTGCTTATTTAAGAATTAGATATTGGATTGATAAGTTTGGTTTGGGTCACTTTACGCAACAATACCTTAATATAAAATACTACACACAGCACTAGCACGAGCAGCGAGAACGCAGACGATCAGTTTGCAACAGAGAGAGCGGGGGTAGGGGTTAGGATTATCAAAAATCGTCAACAGTTTCCCAAAAGTGGGAGATATCAACTGGACCAAAATGAATACAAGCGCAAATGGTGAAGCCTTAAAAACAAGTTATCCGGGGCCATGCATGGAGGGTCTCGGTACAAATTGAATTCCTGATGATATGCGGAGCACTTGAAGCATTTTAGCACGATTTTAATCCATTTAGCGGTTGATACCACCATTTTTGAGTATGATTTCATTGAATCAGCTATATCGGAAGTTACGGAATCAAACAAACGTGTCTCCTGTTTTCCTTAAAGGGTTCTGGAAAATAGAGCAGGGGGAAGGATATAATAATATCTCCTCTACTTTCAGAATGTTACAATTGCAAGTCCCCCTGTCCCCACCAGTTGACTTCCATGAGATTTACCAAAGGGGTGTAGGACTATAGAGCGTTTTTCAGAACGCTTAATGTAATGTATAAATAACTGAATAAGTAGGTAATCAGGACCTGTAAACAAGTTTGTATAACGGGTAATTTTCTTTAACCAGTATATTACGCTGCAAATGTTATTCATGACATGTACTCTAATTGTACTCTTGTACTCTAATTTTCCGATTTTCAAGTGTTTTCAGTGTTCTCCTGAATACCTTTGTCTAAATGCCCATGGTCATCGGGTATTGGCCTATCCAGTGTGTTTCCAGGGCGGAGGGGTAGGGCTTGGGCTGGAAAATAATGTTTACGAGACTAACATCTATGATTCAAACAAGACGAATACGTTCATCGCGCTTTTTCGAAAAGACGCCTAACAAATTTCCACTAGAAATGTATTTGACTTAAACTCATTTTGGGTCATATCAGTTTTATTTTGATTGAAAATTGATTGGGGAAGGTAGAGGTAAAATTTTTTCTCTAAAGTCAGTTGGAAAACCCGGGCCGGAAGCCAAACGGTGTCGAAAAATTCAATTGCATAGAGTTTTTCTGCTGTTTTATGAGTGAACGGATTTTTTTGTAACCAAAAATTCCAGAGGCTAAGTGATTCCTGGCCGAAAGGAATTTCTTTGTCGCACTGAGGTTTATCCCACAAAGTTATTCTTGAGACATCCTGCTTTGCGATATTTTTACAAGTTCACCTTTGGTAACGTCAAATGACTTTTGACTTGCTTAAAAAACGATGGAGTTTCAACCGGTCTTGTAAACAACATGGGTCGTCCACATGCTACGTATTAGATCCCTCTCAGTTACATACGAGGTTTTAAGAGTTTGATCCCTTTTGATTTCACGTAACATTTGGTCGCCACTCAAAACAATTACATTATAGATCTCAATATGGAGGCATCCACATGTTAAGCATGAATTCATTAAGATTAATCTCTGTGAGATATCTTGTTTACCAGGTCTTTACTATAAGACCTCTAATGACTCCAAATGAACTTTGATCTCCACCAAAAACAAAGGGTAGATTCTTGTAATCAGTATGGGGCATCCACATGCTAAGTATGTGATCCCTCAATGTTATCCTTCTTGAAATGCCATGTTCACAAGCAGTTTACGAGGTTTTCGTAGTTTTACCGCCGGTGACCTCAGATGATCTTTGAACTCTACCGAAAAAACAACAAGGTGATTTTTCTTATTATTACTGACCCACTTTCCATGTATGAAAAGCATCCATGATTCCTAGCATGAGATATGGTGTTTAAGAGGTTCTCGATTTTTGACCTCTGGTGACATCAATGTCCCCTGACCCCCACCAAAAATAATAGGGCTCTTCCTCTAAAAATGACAAATCTATATCCCAATTATGATAAGTAACAGGAAAAATGAATAATAGAACTATAGAAAAATTAAGTGCTTGAGTGGGATTCGAGTCCGGGCCGTCAAAATGGGAAACCCTGGCAGCATTTTCCACTACATCATAACGTGTTCATTAGATGTAAGCTATTTTAATTATGTTATAGTCACATCATGCCGTATACAAGTCCATCATTACGTAATCAACATTGAAATTGCTAAGTAATGTACCAGAAGTATGCTTGTTAAAAGGCATATGTTGTTCACTATAATTTTATCCTTGGAATGATACAAACATTCAGCCCTCTATTTTTCGTTGGTTACGAAACGACACAATTTGGAGATACGACTCACTGGTTCTTGAGATTTCTTGCAATTACAAGCAGTTAACAAGGTTTTCGTCCTCCACCAAAATCAGTGGGGCTTTTTGATTCATTGCCGAAGACGAAAAGAATCTTTGCAGTCATGCTGGCTATTGTTTCCTTGGCTGTGTGTGTATGTGTGTGTCTGTAGGTAGGTAGACAGGTAGACAGGTAGGTAGGTACGTATGTATGTGTATTTGTGAACCTAGGTGTGTAAACACGATATCTCAAGATAACAATGGTGGATGCTTCTCATACTTGGTATATAACAGTGGTTCTTAAGCGGTGGGTAATTACCCCCTGGGGGTAATATTGGTATCTTAGGTGGGTAATTCTTGAGCGTCGATCCTGTCCAGTATCTTTTTTTTTTTTAGTTATTCCAGTTCTATAAGATTACTCTCGAGTCCAGCGGTCTGACGCTGTGGTGAAAGGAAGTACTGAACAGTAGTATGATAACGGTACCAGGCCCATTTTAGTGTACTCGCATATTTGGGAGATGATTGGGTTCTTAGAACCGCTTTATGGAAAAGTAAGGACTATTCATTGGAATATTGTCTCCAAATTAAAATTAGGGTACTTTACGAAAACAGGTTAGGGTCTGTTTTCTAGGGATATTGGGCATGTTCTTTCAGTGTTGTCAAGTTATTACCAGGTTATGACCATAAAGCGGTCCTAAAGATCATTGTCATTGTCCACAGGCATTCTCTTTGCTGTGAAGGTGAACTATGGAGAAAACCACTTCTGATATATGTTAGGAGGGGGAACACAAAGGGTGGCTGATTGGAATGGGGGTAATGGGACGGGGTGGCTGATTGGAAAGGGGGAATGGGACGAAAAAGTAAGAACCACTGGTATATAGAATAATCATATGAAGAAAAAGGAGCCTATTGTTTTGGTTGAGGTCAAAGACCATATGAGGTCACCAGAGGATACAAGCCGAAAACATTGTAAACACGATATCTCTAGGTAGGAAGCATGGATACATTTCATACTTGGAATGTAAATGAGTCGTAGTCAGGAGATTGAGCCTATTGTTTTGGTAGAGGTCAAAGGTTATCTGAGGTTACCGGAGGTGAAAAAACGGTATTCTTAAAAACTGCTAGTAAACACGATATCTCAGGATACCAGAGATGAACACGTTCGTACTTTGTATATGACTTTATCATATTGAGAGAGAAAAACAGCTATTTTTTCACAAACATAACTGTTACAGGAATAATTATAATTTTAATCACCTAATTAAGAACACGTGTAATGGATTCTGTGAATATAACATGATTAGAGATATCATACGTTAATGAGTTCTTTGATGACGTAGTGGGATAGTGCGCGGTTTCCAACACATGGCCCTGGATCGAGTCCCTTCTAAGACAATTTTTTTTTCCTTTTTGTTAATCCAATTTTTGGTGGGGTTCAAAGGTCATGAGAGCCCAGGAGAGATCAAGTTGTGATAACATCGTAAACCAGAAAGACTTAGTGATTCCTTGCCGATTGGGGATAATTTGCTACATTGAGGTTCACTCCTCAAATTTATCTTTCTTGACTGTATTATTGTTTACGATGTTTTAACAATTTGACCTTTGCTGACCTTACATGACCTTTTAACCCCACCAAAAATAACAAAAAATAAAAAGGAAGTGTCTTGAAAGACCCTTCGAATAAGAATTATTCCTGAAAACTTTGAAAATTTCTGGGGGGGGGGGCAGGTAGTGACGCCCCTGCTCCTTTGCCTTCGGGGTTTACGCCTGTAAGCTGCATGCACCTATGTGAAACATACTAAGAATTGGTCAGAAAAAGTCAAGCAGCAGCTGGGCAGTGTATCATTTGAGATTGTTGTTAACCTCAGTGCACGGGGTCAGAGAGAAGACTGTGACAAAGGACTTGGAGTATTTTGGACATCCAAGGTATACCCTTGTGTTTCAACGGTTCTCAACATTACTATGCCCAACAGAGGGTCAGGTAGAATTAGGGAGAGACCTCCCCTCTCCCAGTCTTCATTTTCAACTCGCTCTTGTGCGAACAGAGTCACACCCACCCTACTTGATTACACAGATATTGCCAGTACTCAGTTCCGCAAAGGCAGTGAAAGCGAATTAGAAGAAGGGGAAAACTGGAAGTCAGCTATTGAAGCATTAAAAAAAAACTGTGGAAAGTTCTTTGAAAGACCTCAATAAATCAACAACGAAGCTGGAGAAAGATCTGGGAAGAGCAGATGAGTTTCAAAGTAGAAGGATTAATGGGCTAGAAAGTAAACAGAAGTAAAAAACAGAAAGTGTGACCTACTTGTGCAGAGAATTACAGAGCTTGAAAATGCTCAGGAGGCTAGAGCCGAGGAAACAAGTAAGCTGGAATATTTCTCTCGGAGGAACAATTTTAGAATCGTAGGCATTCCCATGTCAGATCAGGAAGATTGTGAAGGCCTGGTGAAGGAGGTTTTTTTTTGACTTTCTGGCAGCGCTCCTGATCTTTATATAGAGAGATGCCATAGAGATTGACGAAGGTTCTCTGGAAAGCCACCTCACATTTTAGTGCGTTGCTTGTGCTATAAGGAGAAGACTTTTAATATGGGAAACAGAACGAACGACACTTCAAGGTCAGAACGTCTTTATCGTAGATGAGTTGACAAAATATTTTCATATTTCACAAAAAATAAATGAGGACACTGTGCAAATTTCATTAAAAAAATTCTTACACCAATTTTCAGATGGTAACCCAAATTTAACTATTGTGGGCCTAATCAAGACTAAACAACCGTTCACACTCTAAAAACGATCGGTTCAAATTTGAACCGACCGGGGTCGGAGGGACAACTAACCGAAATCTGTTCAAATATGTGTTTCAGAATTAAACCTATTGGTTTAAATTTGAACCAAATCTAGTCAAATTTCTGAACAGATTTTGGTTAGCTGCCCCTCCGACCCCGGTCGTTTCAAATTTGAACCAACTGTATTGAGAGTGTAGTTTTTTTTAGTTGATTAAGTTTTATATTGTCATAACGCATCTGTACACGTGCAGATATCCACTCTTTAAAGAACTCAGAGCTCTGTCACTCATGTATGAAAAAGTGCCTGCAATTTTCACAACATGAAAAAATATTGCAAATTCAATTCCATTATTACACTATTTTCAAGATACTTACTCAAATTCAACTACCTTGCATAACTAAACTATGGTGGGCCTTTTTGAAGTCACAAACTGCGTGTTACAATTGGAAAGTACAGTATTTTTTCTGGCAGTTAATCTTGTTGTTGAGGCATTGTTATAAACAGGCTTATCTAACTTTGACTTGTAACTGCACCACGTTGGAGGGAATTTTCCAAAATGAATCGGGTCGCTTTTGTATACCTGCAGGTGACGTTTGCCCTTCTTCTTGTGGGGTTTAGCGAATCTAAAGTAGTCGAAAATATATTTTCAGGAACTTGGGATGCAGTAAGTCTTTACATAGCTACCGATCGCTGCCTCCTGCAGAATAAATTAGACGCCTTCTACAACTCGCACTATATTTTCAACAATGGAGACAACGGTGAGTGTATCGCAAACAAAGTCTGGGAAGAAACACTGCTTTAAATTACTAGTGACATATAGAGGTCAAATCTGATAATTTTCACTGAAGATATATTTATGTTTCCATTTGCGTTTTATTGTTCGTGGCACATTTTTTGGAAACGATCACAAAAGAAATTACATAACAAATTGTAAAATGAAAATTCAAATGCACTTTTAACAAAAATAAAAAACATGTAAAGAAGTGTATCCTCAGACACATATAACCATTGAATGTCCATACAAAAAAATGTTTAAGTTCGCTGAAAACAGATTTATCCAAGGAAGCCAGTATATCTAACATATTTATTTAAAGGATATACTTTTGAAAGGTGAAATTCTTTTCTCTAAATAACCAAGGGCTCCGTGAACAGTTGGGTGTCCCTTCAACGTTGTACGATTAAAACATACATTTTTACATTTTTACCAATATAATAATGAATTTAGATACACGATAACTATTGTAACCAAAAAAACTGTAGACTCATGATTAAGGTTCATCTGGTTATCAACATTAAAGAAGGTACCCTGCTCATGGTCCCAGATTAGATATAAACTTTTGCTTCTGCGTATTTATTTGTTGACGTCATTGGAGGTGTCACTCCCTCTAAACGAGATTACGAGATTACACCTCTGATATATAGCCCACGTAGGTCCAGTTCTTTTGAAATTAATTCTAGAACCTTCCTGTAATAGATGTGTATGACCTGTGAACACGCAAGTGGTCTGCAAAGATCGTGCAAATTGTTTTATACAGCAATACATTGGACGACATACTTACACCAAATATCTGTCAGTTGGAAAACTACTCTGCACTGCTAACACTTAGACTTAGATCAGCAGTACGTTTTTTTATTACATAGCAGTGTGTAAGTACATACAACTTTATTACATAGTAGTGTGTAAGTACATACAACTTTATTACATAGTAGTGTGTAAGCAAATTCTTGTGCTGATAATAATCAGAGTTTGTTCGAAAGTTTTAGGATAGTTTCTTCGAAAAGGGCAGTTGTGTTTGGGGATTTCAACTTTCCTGATATTGATTGGCATTCATCTACTAGTGGGTCACATGGGAGGGATTTTCTCGAGGCAGTGTCTGATGGTTTCTTTACCCAGCATGTTCTGTTTCCCACTCGTGAGGACAATTGTCTGGATTTGGTACTAAGTACTGATGAAAACATGGTTAGAAATGTTGCTAGTGGTGGTAAGATAGGATCTAGTGACCATGACCTCATAAGTTTTGAGTTACTTTGTTTCAGCAAACTTCAAGGTAGTGACAAAACTGTTTTAGATTTCAGCAAGGCTAACTTTACTCATGCTAAATAGCTTCTTACCATAGATTGGGTTGCACGTTTGTCTCACTTAGGTCCTGCTGAAGCATGGAGTGTCTTTCGTAATATAGTTACTGACACTACAAAGTTGTGTATCCCACTCAAGAAAGCTGTGGTTAAAAATAGGCCAATCTGGATGTCTAGAGAGGTACTTAGAGCAGCCAGGAAGAAGCGTAAGTGCTGGCGTCAATATAGGGTCAGTAAGAATTCTGATGACTTTGCAGTCTACAAGAAGCAGGAACTCTTAGTTAAAAATTTGGTTATTGACACTAAAGCTAAGTTTGAAAAGCAATTGGCCAAGGAGGTTAAGGTAAATCCAAAATCTTTTCATGCCTATGTCAGGTCTAAGCAGAAGGTTAAAGAGGGTGTTGGGCCTCTCCAAGGTAATGAAGGCACACTAGTTACTGATCATCAGGATATGGCTAATTTGTTAAATGATTATTTCGTATCTGTTTTTACCAAGGAATCATCTGTTTTGGGGACTTGTAGGGATTCTGATAATTCTTCTTTAGTTAGTGATGTTGTCTTCTCTGAAGAGGTGGTTTGTAATAAGTTGAAGAGTTTAAAAGTTAGTAAGGCCCCTGGGCCTGATGGGATCCATCCTGCCATTCTCCATGAATGCTCCGAGATTTTGTCAGTTCCTCTTTGCATTATTTTTCAGAAGTTTCTGGATTCAAACTTTGTACCTGCTGACTGGCGGATTGCTAATGTTACTCCAATTTTCAAAAAGGGGGATCGGAGCTTGCCTTGCAATTATAGGCCGGTCAGTTTAACCAGTGTTGTGTGCAAAGTTATGGAATCTGTAATCAAGGATTGTTTGCTTAAATATCTTTTAGATAATGGGTTACTCAATCTGTCACAGCATGGTTTTTTACCGAGTAGATCTTGTGTTACTAATTTACTAAGCTTTCTTGAGGATGTTTCCTTATCTCTTGACTGTGGTCACAGTGTTGATGTCATTTACCTTGATTTTTCAAAAGCCTTTGATAAAGTTCCATTAGGTAGACTTATGGTTAAACTGTATAGGTTAGGCATCAAGGGCAGTTGTGCTGACTGGATAAATTCATGGCTCAATGGTAGATCTCAGAGAGTTGTTGTTAATGGTAATTTCTCTTCTTGGAAAGAAGTGACAAGTGGAGCTCCACAGGGTTCTGTTCTTGGCCCGCTTCTTTTCTTAATTTTCATCAATGATATTGATAGCTCTCTCACATCTAGTATTAGTAAGTTCGCTGATGATACTAAGCTCTATAGGAAGGTTAGTGATAAGGATGATGCCTCATTACTGCAAAAAGACTTGGATAACTTATTTTCATGGTCTCAGACTTGGCAAATGTCTTTTAATGCAGATAAGTGCAAAGTCCTTCACTTTGGTCCTAAAAATTTCAGCTATGATTATAATATGAATGGTAGTATTCTGAGTGATGTGACTTTTGAGAAGGATCTGGGTGTAGTTATTACAGGTGATTTAAAGCCATCTAGACAGTGTGCAGCTGCTGCTAGGGCTAATAGGGTGCTTGGATTGATCAAGAGGAATTTCAGTAGTTTTAGTAAAGAAATTGTACTAAATCTGTATAAGCAGTTGGTAAGACCCCACCTCGACTATGCAGCCCAGGCTTGGAGTCCCTTCTATGAAAAGGACAAGCTTCTTTTAGAGCAAGTTCAGAGGAGAGCCACTCGCCTTATACCCGAGGTGAGACACCTACCTTATCATGTTAGACTTAAGCATCTTGGGCTTACCACCCTGGAGTTGAGAAGGATTAGGGGGGACATGCTTCAGGTGTACAAATTTCTCTCTGAAAGGAATCCTTTGTCCTCTTGCAATTATTTAAAGGTTCAATGTAATTCTCGGGTTCGAAGCCATTGTAAGAAGCTAGTTAAGAATTTTGCAAGGCTCGACATTAGGAAGTTCAGCTTTTCTCATAGAGTTGTTAACGAGTGGAATTGTCTGCCTGAGTGGGTAGTTAACTCCACATCTGTGCACTGCTTTAAGGTTAACATTGACAAGTTCTTCCATAAGTGTGGTAGAATCTAATTGTGCTGGGCTCGTTTGGTGTTGGTTGGTTCTTTGTTTTCAGTTGTTGTATGGACTTCAGGGCATCTTATGGGGCCTTAGCCCTCCTTTGCCCTTTAACCTGTTATGTTATGTTATGTTAAGTACATACAACTTCGAAATAGGCATAATTGTACAATGTACTTTGTGTATGGAGTATATATTCTCTACCCTTAACGACGATTGCTGCAAACGTATCATTGGTACGTCCTGCAGTTGTTAAATGCAACATCGAATGTAGGTTGAAAAGTAAATACACAGTTTAGACTGTAGTAGAGGAAACTGAAAAAAAAAAATTAAAAGAGACTGAATCGAAACTTCCAACAGCACCCTGAAACGATACCATAATTATGGGGTTGAAGGACTCCGCTGATCATTGTTTGATTATAGTGATATCCACATATTTTGTCTTTATTTTTGTAGACGTTAAACTATATCTACCAGAGCGCTCAGTGTTTCCTGGTGTACTAACGAGCGACCAGCATCCTGTCTTTCTCGACTTCAGTCTCCTGATGCCATTTGACTTACAACGAAATCTCCAGAACCATCCAGACAGTTGTCTGTTCTCTTCTAGAATGGAAGTGACTTTGGCCATCCCTCTACTCGCCCGGGAACCGTCAGGCCCTCCCATGTACTCGTTGGGTATCGGTGTCCTTTATGAACGTGGTCGAGAGGACTTTCCCATTGGAGACGTAATCTTTCCCTATATACCAGTAGATGAAATTACAATGGATGAATTTGGTGTGGTCGTGAGAAACGGAAGTGAGGAAATACGGGCCACCTTTATTAAATACGACGATCCTTGCGTACCACCCCCAACCATCGTTGAGAATGAAATTAAGGAGGTTGTTGAAAGCGCCTTGGTCTTTGGTCTTCCCGAGCCAGATGTCTCCATTTGTGATCGTCATCGTCCATTGAACGAACGTTTCTGCTCTTTCGTTGATAGATTCGGTGATGAGTTTCATCTCAACGCCCCCAATATTTGTGAGACCTGGGATGATACCGGCCATGAAATCTGCAAAACGTCCGTTAACATTAGCAACATGTCATCAGGATTCCGTGACTTACTCTCACTGCGGAATGACGGACCGATCAACGTCATCGCTTCGGAAACTTACGTCGGTAACTTTACAAATGGGTTGAAATACCCTTGCCTTGAGTAATCTCACCAACGATGTACTTTTAACTTAATTATTTTACTCATTTAAGAAATGCTTGACAGGGAAGTTTGGTATGGGTTTCTACTTCAGCAATACTAACTTACATGAAATACTGGAGAGCTTACCGAGCCGTCTCCAGTTAATATTACAGATACGTCTTCTTTAATACCCTGATTCTCAAACGCGGCCCCAGGGCCCTGTCGGTGCGGCCCCTGATTGATTTTAAGTTTTGAAAAAATCATATTCGACAAGGAGAAAACGTAAGAAAGTCTGAAGAAGGTCCAATAACCCAAGCTGACATGTATTTTAAATTAAGTCACGATTTGACTCCTTTTAGGTCTGTGAACCTTTAGGGGTGCTAGATTGCTTACTTAGCAGGCTGTACGGCATGATCCTTGTTCAGTCACATCAAGCCAAGATTGGGTGTTTTGTTTAATGTGTACCTTGCTGTTGACAACCATGTTTTGTACACGGTGGCTTATAGTTATAAAGTGGTGCATTCCCGAGTGCTTGTATTTAAAGTGACAGAGCTTATACCACAAATGTATCCCAGATATCTAATTGTTTTGTGGGGGTGATGGTGCAATTTAACAACTGTCGTGTTGAACTTGGGTTGACTGCTGAAATAAAAATCTCTAAAAGTCTTCTTTTAATACTTGTAGTGAGTACATCAAATGTAACAGCGACGTGCGTGGCATCACCTTGCAATGCGTTTGTGACGTTTTATATGTGCTCGCTCTTTCCACGGCTCTGTTTAATGAAACAACATAATTCAATCAACTTAAAGTTTTTTCCGATTTTTTTGGAACGCAGCCCTTGACTTCAGCCGCACTTCTCTGTCTAATCACGTTCACGTGAGAATAACTTATCTACAGTTTACTGACCACTAACACAGGATAAGTGCGGCCTGTTATGACTTCATCCATTTCAGGGTGCGGTTCTCCGCAGCCTCTTTAAATTAGTTTAAAATACCAAATGTTTCTCCTATACCCCCCAACCTACGGATGACAAACATTGAAATGTCTGGTGACTGACGAATGCTAGACGCAGAATTGTAGACAGGAGTGAGGAGCAGGGGGACGTGACCCCTGTCCGGGAAGGCTTCCCCTCAACCTCAGCGAAATTCCAGTTTCGTAGGGCAGCCTTAATCGGTACCATAAAGTAAGTAGGGGTCAATCCCCCGACAGATCAGCAACACCGACGAATTTCTTTGTTTTGATCTTTAGGAGATAAAATTTTCTAATAAACACCCAAACTTTTCAACCACGAAACTTTTTGGAGCGCGTTTCTCACCACACAACCTGTTGGCAACGCGTCGGCTTTGTCGGGGTTTCGGGTTGCCCACCGCCGTCAAGCTTGGCCCTCGGTCTGACAAATCCTTACGCCACCTGTAGTTGTAGAGTGCAGACACAAATTTTGACCTTAGTCCCAACCATAGTGGGGTTTGTCCCGTAAGACACTGAAAATGCAGATTACCCTCTTAAGGAAACGAACTTTTTATGAGAATTTCATAGCTCTGCCACTGTTTGCCATAGATGCAGCTTCGAGAACTGCTAATCATGGATTTCGCTCTTGCGAATGAGTGTCCTCACTCTAGGCTTGAGATCCCCCCTACGGCCCTCGACTCAGCCCAGCCTATGCATTTGGCCCGCACCCTCAAAAAGTTTGAGAATAGAAAACACACTCCTTTCTTTTATAAATAGATATGTATACTACTATATGTGTACTTTCAAGGGGTGCCGTCACCTTTAACCGCCACTCAATTAAGCGTCCTAAGTGACCCAGATCCATGGGTGACCTACTTCAAAGAATCAAAACTTTGGTTTGAAACATTCCTGGAAAAGTTGGGGGAGTGACGTTTATTGTCGTCTAGCCTACGAAGCGGCTCCCTTTGTTTTCCGGGACACGAATCTACGCCCTCCCCTGAACTTAACAAAAAACTTCGTCCCTTCCTCTGTCAAATCGTCATCGCGAACATTGCTCACCTCTTTACTTCAACATTGAGGAGCAAAAACTCCTGGTGGGAACATATCTTAAACATTAACTGCAAGCAGGAAAGAGGATCCTAGTTTGGGTCCAGGACCCGCCGTGGAATCCAGTGGCAACGCCCGGTCAGCGTCCGATGGAGATCCGCTGAAGTGTCCGGAGAGTTGCAAGATTGGAACACTACAGTACTATCCTAATACTCTAGTTGACCTCAAAATGACACCGTGCACACAAAACCCTGCACAAAACTGAGTTTTTTGCACAGGCTTGGCCACACTGTCAGTATACAAGGAGTGTCTCCACATAAAAGAAGACTATAGTTGAAGTTAGTCTGTTCTTTATTTAAAGAATTCTGTCTTAATTATGTTTTTTGTAGCCATAGTAACTTTTAGCTGAAAGATGTTATTTGTGTACATTTGATTGTTTTATTTTACCCATTCTTAAGGTAAACTGCACGACAGTCCCTCTAAGGTAAAAACCATACCCCTTAGTACAACAATACGATGAGAAACCTGTTTTTGCTTAAAAAATTATACCAGCATCAATTAATACTCCGTCGTGCAAATTTGAACTTGCTTGGTAATGCCAATTTGTTGAAATGCTCATTTCAATTATTTCCCACCCCCTTCAGTGCAATATTGTCGATCGAACCTTTAGATAGCACAAAGTCAATTATTCATAAAATGGCTCACACCCTAAATTTGGTCCATTTCATGGCCTCGGTATCCTTGCAGAAGTTTTTCCTCAACAGTTACTAGCTACCACTCATATAAAAGCTTGCAAGTAGGCTTTTCACACTGTTTTCAAATTTTTGTACATGACCCCTGAAATTTTAAGCTACCGTAACAACATTAATAGGGTAGGGGTCTCCCTTTAAACACTTCATTCAAAATAATATTTTACACAGGGGCAGGATATAAAGTTAAAAGGTGGCTCATGTACCTCGGTCGTTTGTGCATGATGTGTAATTCAATTAATTTGCTGCAATACATACATTAGTCTGAGCACATCCTTTCAGCAAACATAGTCTATACTGACCCCATTTACAGGAGTTACACTCAACATTTCATCACTGAGGAAATCTCAAGAATTAGTGGTATCCTACCTTCCGGTAGAATTTGGAAGTTTTGTTCGTTTGCGCTAATGGTAGCATGACAGAAAGTCTAACGATCTCTTGACGGCCTGACGGCCAGCATTGCTAGGTTTTGGATGTTACCCCATCATACTACCATGTTCTCAATATTTAAGCCGCAAAAGTAGCGATTTTGAAAAGGTGTATATATGTGACAAAATTAACTGTGTGAAAACAAGGTCTATGGGGGGGGGGGTGGGTGAAAATGCGAGAGGCAATGTGATCATCTCCAAAAGTAGAGTATATATCCTCCTTTGCAGGGGCGTCCCTAAGGATCGTAGTGGGGGGTGCTGGACCTTTTCCAGACAAATAACGGTTACATTTCCGACAACATATCTGTGTCAAGAACGGTTAAATCATAACCCTCGTCTCAGGATAATCTATGCAAAAAGTACAAAAGGAAAATTTTAGGTAATTTTCGGGAGGACAAGATAAGCAAAAAAAAAAAAAAAAACTGCAACAACTCAGCTGGTAATGCTTACTTGACCTTGGTGTACCCATTTTCATGTACCTGCTACAACAGCAAGGCCACTTTAGTCATGGAAGTACTAACACCGAGGTAGTACTTACATGGTAGGAGCATATGATCGTCTTTGACGTGGAGCCCAGTGGCCCGTCTTAGGGCCCATTTCAGTAATGTCTCTCTGTGGAGGCCCGGGGGCCAAGCCCCCGGAAGCTGTGGCGCATTCACACAATGGTGGGTACCAGTATAAATAATTCAACAGTCTACAAATGGCTTTGAAGATGCATCTAAACAGACCATAAAATCTCTGTTTGTCTATATCTTTCCAAAATAGTGTAATCAGACTTACCACCGGTCGATTGCTTCAATATGCAGTGGGATTGATGTTGGGGAGGATGGAGGGCCATAGAATTTCTTCGGAATATTGCAATATTTACACTAACTTTGGTAGTAACGATAACACAACAAGAGTACAAAATGAATGCGCTGGAAGCGTGCAGAAGGATAACACTTTTACGGACATTTAAGTAATGTTTGCCTTCATTTTACATAACAATTACCTATCTACAAATAGCACTGAATACGCACTAAACAGACCTAAAAACTACAGTTTGCCCTTTTGTTTCATAATAGCCATGACTAACTGCCATTCGATTCTTTAGTGATGCAGCAGGTTTGAGGGTTAGGAGCTACGATGGGCAATGGTGAATATCACACGGGGTTTTGCACTGAAGTAAGGCACCACCCTGTTCTTCTTGAATTAATAATTGGACAATCGGAGCATATGACGGATGCGCGCAAAGCAGGCCGAAAAATAGTATTTTAAGACAATTTATTAACATTTTGAGGTACTGTATCTACAAAAGCAGTCGCAACCATCTAGCTAGAATGCGTAAGCACTTTCAACTGTTTAGAGCAAACACGAAAGCGCTCCGACTTTACGGATTGAGTAAGTGGACAACCAGCAACCACTGCACCAACCCGACAGCGATGCTCCAGTAGAAACCAGGGGCGAGGCAGACGGATAGCCGGGTTCGGTTAAGTGAGTGTGCCAAATTTTGTTCTCGACCCGACTGTCGGTTCCGATTGCGATCCCACAGTCTTCGTCGTGGTCGCATCGGAAATACCAAACTGCATGATATTCGTAGTGGGGTCAGAGAGGGGTGGGGGAGTCGCGCTTCGTTGTTGAGTAAAGTCGTGGCAGTATGCAGCCGTCATCGACCAAACTCCGAAAAATTTTTGTGGTTTGGCCAATTAAGAAGCGCTTGCGAAATCAGACGAAGGATGCAGAAAGTCAATGTGCTCGCCCCTATGTGTGATTGATAAAGAGTAGAGAGACATATCCTCCTCGACAGTGTGTTGCGTGGTCCTTTGCCTACTATTGATAATCAGTTTCATAAAAGCTGGTCGAACAATGGAACTATTGTCAAACAAATCAGAGAACGTCAAGTGACGATTGTATATGCGCTGACCTTATATTGTTGCACCAACCTCACGACGTGACCTTATTACTCTTTAATAGTCTGTGTAAATGCCTGATATGTACATTTCGGTGGAGAAAAGACGCAATACTTAGAGCTATACGATTGTACTTATATATTTTATATAAAATTCAAAACTTCATATCATTTGAGATGAAATGATGTACCTGCTGGGTGACGCGTTATCTGTTTGGAACGATGTCATGTGATCATGGAACTTGAGAAAAACTTATGCAAAGCTTTAAAATTTCAGAATGCATTCAGTGGAGAACGACATCGGCAGTGCCACATTTACCGTGACTTTGTTTGTAACTGCACCGTGCTTGTTACTACTTCTATTTCTTTTTCGCCGACGTGGAAAACAAGCGAATATTCCACCGGGTCCTCCTAGATGGCCTGTCGTTGGAAACATAGTAGCTTTGATACGCGCTGGCAAGCAACCAGATGTGCTGTTTAAACAGTGGGCAGATCGGTACGGCAAGATTCTCACAGTCAGTAATGGAGAGCGGATGATAGTGGCTCTGAGTGACTTCGATCTCATTATGGAAATGATGCATCACCCGTCAGCTCAAGGGAGGGCAAAGTCGGCAGTGTCAACGAAAAGTTACGGTGAAGGACAGGGTAAGACACTAATGCAACCAGGGGCATTGCCAGAGCATTTATCATGGGGGGGGGGGTGCCGTATTTGCCGACTGGCAAGAACCAAATGCCGACTGAAAGTGTTGATAAACGATGCAGTTAGAGCTGAGAACCGATAGTCCAACCGGTAGTGGTCCAGCAGGGGTGGCGCCAGGATTTGCCCAAGGGGGGGGGGGGACAACGATTCGAAGCCTCCACAGACCCGATGCCGTCGGGTTGGTGAGGGGAGATTTGAAGAAAACCTGTGTACTATACCATGCCATTGCGGGGCACATAGTGCATAAAATTATGTATATACTATGGGAAAATAGTTCCGCCCGATTTAAGGTTTTTTCCCGAAATCTAAACTGTGAAACTGCAAAGTGCGCGAAATTTTTGGGTATGTTTACACTTAAAAGAATCTGTACTTACTTAAAGCTTGCATAGGTCAAGCAATGGCATACCCAGGATTTCTCTCAAGGGGGAATGCAATATGTTTTGTGATCGCTGGTGTGGGAGGGGTGTAAGGGGAAGGGGTATCCCCCTCCCCTTTGAAAATTTTTGAAAAATTAGGTGTCCTAACATGCAATCTGGTGCCACATATGCCACCAGTTTGGAAGAAAAACTTGTGTTAAAACATATACGTTTTTTAGGAACTGAAAAAATTGACATCCGTGAGGGGACATGGCCAAATGTCCCCCTTCCGTGTACGCCACTAAGGTCAACTGTGCAGGCAGTTGGGCCCTATCGGGCACAACTTACATTCTACTTCCCTCTTCAAGTCACTAGCCGTACCGAACGACAGACTCAAGAGAACGTTAACTTAGTTTAGCGAAATGAGATGAGATTTCCCGCATTTACATAAAACGATAAATTCTAGTGAAGTTACTTGAAAAGATGGAAAGTGTTTGTTCTATATTTAGCTATTAGTAACGAAACTGAGGAAGAGTGGGCAAAGTTCACCGAAAAGTTTGGGTTTTATCGCAGTAATGACCCCTTTTAAAGCGAAAATAAGTAAACCGACCATGGGTGGCGACAGAATTTTCCCGACATGAGGTAGAACCATGCCAGCGACCCCAAGTTCCGACAGCATGTCGAGGGTATGAGAAGGGGATATGAAGGAGCGTACCTATCCCATGCAGTTGCAGAGTACCGTATACACTGCATTATATCACTTAAAGTGTCAAGAGCCGAGTTGCGTACTGATACTGTTCTTTTGAGTCTGAATCGTGAAATTGCAAAGGGCGCGAAAATTTTTGGTAGGCTGACACAAAAAACATGTTATCATTAAGAACAAAAAGACAAACATAAAAACTGTAGGAGTTGTAGACTGTATCGGGGACAACATAGGGGCCTACATTGTGTCGAAACCACCTGGACAACTCGAGGAAATAGACAAACTTTGCTCCATGAGTCGCTCACCAACTGACCGTACCGCATGACACAACCAGAGAACAGCAACTAGGCTTTGTGATATGGGACGAAATTTACTACTTCTACATAACCTGTGTACCCTGCCTACATGTTTCTTGGTAAGGTTGACAGGACTTATGGTATCTAGCTATGTGGAATGGAATTACTTAAGAAACTGGAGTGACATTTCTGCGCGCGTAGCGCGTCGAAAATTTTTGGTTCTGATTACAGAAATTGTCCTCTTTCTTTCACTTTTTTTCCTCATGTTTCCTTCATTTTTCAGACTAGTGCAAAATTTACCGACTCAATGCCAGAATACCACATGAACGATGAACTCAATTAGTATACAATGATACTGAAAAGCCCTACGTAGCTTTTTTGCCGACAGAATATGTTTTAAGTTGAAAAACGTGTTGGTTATGGGCTTTGAAAATATTGTCATAAACGTTGTCTACAAATGCATTCCAATCTCCTGTCTGCCGTATGCACCAACACCTTTCTTTTGCCCTGCTTTGTCCCTCCCTCCCTTGTTTTTTCTCTGTTCGTTCTGTCTTTTTCTTTCCCTTTTCTCTATCCTGTTTTTTCTCTTTTTTCATTTCTTCTTCCCTCTAACTTTCCTTCGTTTGCACTTCCCTCTTTCCTTCATTTTGCCGACTAGTGTAGGATTTTGCCGACTGCGTGGATCTTGGGGGGTGTCACACCCCCACACCCCCTCTAGCGTCGGCCCTGAATGCAACAATTCTTAACAGGGAACCATGGCCCTCTTGGGATCATTAAAGTGTCATTTAATGAAAGAAACCAATCACAATTCTCTTGAAGGGTGTTTAGGACAACAAATTTCCTGACGTAACCCCCAATCCCATATTAAGAGCAACTCTAGTCCCTGCATGGATCCAACGCGTACCTCCTGTGTGTAAGATGAGAGTGGTTTTTCTCAAACACTGGCAGGGGATTCAGCCTCGAAATTGATCATTAAGGAGTCATTTAATGAAAGAAACCCATTAAACTTCTCTTGAAGGGTGTTTAGGATATCAAATTTCCTGACTTAGCCCCCAACCCCAACCCTATGAAAAGTCGGTGCATGCATCCACCTCGTACCTCTTGTGTGTACGATGAATGCTTTTCTCACACACTGATCGCTGTGGATTCAGCCCCGAATTTAAGTATAATTACATTGATTGCCACAGGATGTCATGCTTCCTTCAGACTCAACGAGGCTTACTTTCGTTGGACGTGGTGGTGGTGTGCGTAGACAGTCATAATCATGTAGGCTTATGAGTAAGTGCGTGTAACGTACCTTATGCATGAAAGATTATGTGTATACATACTTGCAGTTTCATGCTTGTGTATGTATGCTTGCCAACGACGTCTGCTGACCACATGTAGGAGGGGAAGGCATATTTAGTTCCAAGTAAAAAGTCTAGGGGGAGAAGTCCAAACAATAGAGACAGCTGCGAGAACTAATTTTAAGTTTTGTTGTATACTTGCAGGCATAGCCACTGGAGGTGGAGACATTTGGAAACAGCAGAGAAAGTTCGCTCTCGACTTATTTCGTAAATTTGGAGTGGGAAAGTCTACCTTTGAGAATATTGTCACGAAAGAAGCTCAAACTTTACTAGATGAATTTAGAAAGACGCAAAGACGACCGATGGAAGTAAGTTTCATTTTCAGCATGGCTGGTTGCAATATCATCTCCGGTGTAGTGTTTGGTCAACAGCTGTCTTACGATGATCCAAAATTACTCCAAACCGTGAAGACTGTGCTAGAATTCTTTCAGCAAGGAGGGCCCGGTGGTGCTTACTATTCCTCCAATATTCTGGCCAGCCTTCCATCTGGTCCCGGGAAGAAAATTCTAAATACACTGAAGATTCTTGGGGCAGACTGGTCGAAACAAATTGATTTACATGAACAGAAAGTTCTTGACATGATCACTGGCGAGGCCGAAAATTTTACAGAAGCGTGGCTGCTGAAGATGAAAGAAAATGGCGATACCCCAAGTTTCAACCGCGTCAATCTTTTGTGGAACCTGAAGGAATTGTACTTTGGTGGCACGGAAACTATATCATCCACCATGCGATGGGCGTTTCTGCTCCTGATGACCCACCAAGATGTCCAGAGGCGCTGTCAAGCCGAGATGGATAAGATAATTGGAAGGGAACGAGATCCTTGCCTAGCTGATCAGTGTAACTTACCATTCTTAAATGCTACCATGGAGGAGATATCAAGGATTGGTTCTGTACTACCACTCGGAGGACCCCATCTGGCTGAAGAGGACATTGAACTTGGTGGCTATCATATTCCAAAAGGTTCCCTAATTGTTGCTAATCTACATTTGCTGCACCACGATCCAGAACTTTGGGATGATCCGTATGTATTTAATCCTGAACGATTTCTTGATGAAGATGGCAACTTTTCGAAAAACCAGGCTAACATCGTGTTTGGAGTAGGTAAGAGAACGTTGTACATGTAGTCCCGTAAATCATGTGGATTGAGGTGTAAATTGCTTGAATTCCTACAGCATGTAAAGTGAATGAGAAATGGATGAACCCAGACATATCGCTTTTCGTGCAGGTATGCGTGTTCATATTTATGCACTGAACGAGCCTGAATTCAGCGTTTCCACGTGCCGTTGCCAACTAAAGCCATGAAGAACTTCTTGGCAGCTCGAATCTCAAAGCACATGCATGCAGACCCTAACCTGTCCTAATGTTAAGAAATGTAGGTAGTGGTTACTTCACTACTCGGCAGTGTGTGGTCCGATGTTGAGAGCCAAAGCGGCCATTTGTGTTGAACGTGGGAAGCGTGGGTCGGAAACCTCAAAATGATCTATATGGACATGTATACATATTCTTACCCATATATTATACGTATATGTATATGTATACGTAGACGTGCACATAGACGCATATGTATACATAATACGTAAAAGAAATGAAGACTTGTTTAAAATGATGTTGGTAACGAAATGTGCTCATTACCGGTGTCGAACACAGGAGAACAAATCTTATTAAAAGTCAACCAAACTTTAACCATGCAGTTTAACATCCAACAGTAGGTTGATCTAAGTGGTTGACAGGGAGGATAGGAGGCCATCAATAACAAGAATGTTCGTGACAATGACAGGAGGAAGCAAAATGTGCGCGAAAAGCGGACAGAAAAAAATCGTTCGTTGAAGAAAACTCGAAGGGTTGCTTGCATTTGGATATCCAAGTAAAGTGCGGTAATTGAAGCCCTTGAATATGCAGTTGAATATAATATTTTCCTATGTGCGTCCCAGAGTGTCTCAGTCATGACCAGGCACATGCACGAGGCAATAAATTCGCGCGAAGCTCCCCAAAAATTGGTATTTCATGGTCCAAAGAGCTAAATACTACGGTCTTGACAAAGAAAAAATCAGAGGGGATGAAAGGGAGTCCGTCCCCCTCAACTGAAGCCGTATGGATCATGCCATAAAGGCCTACACGCTAATTTTACTCCGCACTGAGGGTTTTGTCACAATGCTACAGGCACTCCGGCCTCCCTTACCAAATTATTTTATGGGACTTTGTCTCACAAATAACAATAATTAGCAAACAAATATCACTGCACTAAGGGTAGACTGAACAAAAGGTGTTACTTTCCCAATCAAATTACAAAGGGATCCAATATATTTGTCTATGTCATGTTAATCACTGAACATAGCCTCCATGATATACGCGCGCTGCGCGTCGAAAAAGAAATCGTTTTTCATGACTTCTGAGTCATCGGAAAGCCTCATGTTCATCCAAATATCGGCAAATATTACGGTTTTTGCCAAAATATCACAGATATTTCGTCTTCCTCAACCATATTATTGGAAAGATTGTCCCACGCTCACAAAATTAGCCAATATTATGGTCGTACACCAAACATGTGGGGGGGGGGGGACGAAAGGTGGTCCCCCAACCAAATTGTTGGGGGAGGGAACAATGTCTTCCCATCCCCGCAATCGCCGCCCTTGTTGAGAACACAAATCCAAGGATAAGAAGTGTTTAGCTGTATATACTGATGACAAACTTTTCCCCTCACTTATAAAATTTTATGTGCAAGGCTTGTATTTGTGTCTGGATTAGCACATCTCATGTTATTTTTTGAGGAAAGTGTTCAAGTCTGTTATTCGATCTCGAAAACTGTTTTATGCGGTACCAGTTTGGAATCATTTTATTGTACAAAAAATAAGCATTTTTAAAGTATACGTCACAGATTCGTTACTTAGAATAGGTTATACCTGAAGCCTACTTGAAGGAAACTGTATACGCCCCTGCTGGGGTTGGGTCTTTATGAATGACCATTAAAAATATCATTCTTTACATGCCCCCTAAGGGATTCTAAATTATTCTAACATTTTGACGAAGTACCGATTGATTTAATACAATTTTTCAAAAATTCCTTTGTCCATAAAGCTGCGTATTCAGTTGGAATAACTAGATGAATAATTTGTATACACATGTTTGATGTTAGGGCCTACATAAGTTTGTGTGAACTTATCCATCCATCCATCCATCCATCCATCCATCCATCCATCCATCCATCCATCCATCCATCCATCCATCCATCCATCCATCCATCCATCCATCCATCCATCCATCCATCCATCTATATATATATACATATATATATATATATTTCCACACAAACACATATCAGGATGTATACATATTGTGCTTTGTATGAATCGTCGTCCGACTGTCTAATATGTCAATAATATTAGGCATGCTCCTCTTCAAAAATATTTCAATCTTTAAATTAGATTGAATGTTGATATTAAACTGAAACTGACGTTTAACTGATAGTATACGAATTATTGCTAGTTAGACCAGGACGGTACTACTTTGGTTACTTCAATAACAGCCCCAATAATCAAAATAGTGTTGTTATTACACTTTATTTTAAATTTCATATTTAAATTAAGGCTTACGACTTGACAGTGTATTAAATAAAGCTATTGATGCATGACCTTTATTATGCAAGTAGGTCGGTATAGGTTACTATCTCCTTTCTTTACGATGAGTGACCTCCAATGATTGACCTTCAGACCCGATTGTTTGTTTTACTGTATCGGAGGACTTTAGAGGTCCTTTGCGTGACAATTGCAACGAACTCGGTGCGATGAGCTTTGTTCGCAAATTACCTCACTAAAAAAATAATCTAGTTTCCAAGACAAAGCTTAGCTTACACTTGTTTACTTTGTAGCAGGGAATAGATCAAAAAAAAAAAATGTAAGCATGAGCTTGCAATTTGCTGTATTATAAGCAGTCATTGTATCTACCGAAGTGAGATTGAAGGAAGCAGGGGTGATTTAATACGATAGTCTCATAAATACTTAGACTGAAAATAAATCTAAGAGTGGGATTAGGGGAAACTCTAAATTTGGATTTAAAATTTTGAGATTTATTTCCTGTCTAATAGATTGAATATTCCAATCGAAATCACCCATTGGTCACTAATTTCACTGTTTTGAGGTTAGAGAGTACTGTTTGAAAAATTTTCGCGTTTCAATGCTGGCGGTCACAAGTCTAGGGAGGGACAAGGGTTATCACCCACCAAGGCATGGGGGTAATTTCCCCAGTCACTGCCTTTTTCCCCACTTGCTCACTGTCAACTCTTGTACAAAGGTATACAAGTACACCACTGTCGCCCGCTGAAGTTTGTTTCCTCCATTTTTCAACTTACACCCATCAGTTGTTCCCTTAAAGTAAAAAAATATATGCAGTTGGCACCGTACTACCCAATTAATTTTCTGTCCTCCTCCCCACTTGCAAAACACTGGTTCCGTCACGACTTTTATTTAAAATTGATAAAGACAATGCCCTTTCAGATCTGTAAATTTCCAGCTTCCGTTTTGGTCTTTATGTAATCCTTTCATTTTGTTTCTAGGGAAACGTTCCTGTATAGGACGAGAACTTGCTCGCATGGAGTATTATCTTTGGCTTTCCCACGTTCTTCATCGTTTGGACCTATGCGTCCCAGAAGGCACCATTCCGCCCAGTATTCACAAGGCCCAGACCGGATTCAATCGGATCCCAGAAGACTTCGAAGTTTGTGTAGTCGAGAGGGACGACTGAAGAAAGTTTTTTCCATTACATTCCCCATGGCGTCCTGATCTAGACTTGTACGAGAACCGTAGATGATTGTTAATTCTGATTGCTTACAATACAGCAGTGACAGATTTTGTCTTTAAAGGGAATAAGCGATCTCTCTAACTTTATTTGAAACACGAACTAAATCTTTTAAATCTCTTATTTCACTTTCAATTATCTTTAATGTCTTTAATGCCTTGCTTGCTTTTTTTGACAAATACATCATTACAAGGTTTTCTTTTACTTTTTGTTTAATCTCAGCAATTCCTAATGAATGGAAGGTCGATTTATTTGCTGAGGGTAGAGAGGATCCTCAGGGCGTTACTCAAAAGGTTATCACTTGCCAATTGGCCGACTTAAAGCTTATTTCTGCTGTTATTTTACCCCTTAAGTGGCTAGGAAAGTGGAATGCCGAATTTCATTCAATTAAGACTGGAGCGTGATTTTAAACTTTCTTAGTTATCGTTAACACTTTTTGTAACAAAAATAAGTTATTTTCAGTTCCGTTTCCTTCATAGAATTTCAAACACAAAGAACCTTCTGTGTTTAATAAACAAACTTGACAACATTTTCTGTAGCTTTTGTAATATCAAAGTTGAAACTTTTGAACACTTTTTGGAATTGTTCCTTCACATCTTTGTTTATCCAAGATGTTGAGCAATATCTCTTTGGGAGGCAATTTATTCTTTGTAAGAGAGATTTCCTTTTGGGGTATAATTTTTTAAGCGACCATCCTATGATTTTTTTCATCCTTCTTTGCAAATACTGTCTTTTTAGCTGTAGACTGGAAAATTGCAAGCCGATTGTTTTCCAGTTCACAAACTAAAGTTTATTTTGAAAGTGGAGAATTACATTTGTGAAAAAGAAAGTACACCTCGTAAACATGTGGACAAATACGGCTCAGTCTGCAAATGTTTCTCTTATGGTATTTATTTTAGAACATTTACTTCTGTATTTTATCAACGTTTATACTTACATGAACAGTAACTATGTTGTCTGTATATAGCATGCATAAGTTCGCGAGTTACAATGGAATAAAGGATAAAAGAAATCTTTAATGTTTCCAAACATAAACATGAATGTTTAAGCCTGACACGTAAGGTGAAGTGAAGAGTTATTCTGCATGATTTTAACAATTTGGTGACAACAGTTTTATCACATGGCTAAAAAGAGCCATTCATGAAATAGGATACCGTGTTACACTAATTGAAATTGGGAGACTGCATATTGCCCCTTTAAGATCTGTCAATGCATCATTCTGCATTACATTAGACTTCCCTGGTTCGCCTCTATCTACTTTTTTAAGGATGCCAAGGCGTTTACACTTGACTCCCCGCATCGTGTTGAACATCGATCCGGGAATCTGGTCGAACATGTACGCCTCTTTTTCATGTAATGGCGTTTTACGAGTGCAGCCAACGTAGATATATAGGTGCAGGAGTTATACACTTCCGCCTCGCGGTCTAAGGGTCTGACCCCCATGCTACTCAAAAACCAAATCCGTGGGGGATACGGATCAACGGAGGATTGGACCTCAAGCAGGGTATACAATCTACATGTGTAAACGTTTTAACCCGAATTTGTTGCGTTGTCTGCTGGTATTTCTGTTCGTGATCTCTAGCGGCCAGGGAAGCTGGTGAAGCGAACGAAACTTTTTGTTCAGCTCATCACTAAGGAAAGCTTAGCCTGTGGTTGTTTCGAATTGCACAGAGGCGAGTCCACTGTAAACAGGTGAACGCTTTAAATGAGCAAATCCGTCTAGTACGATGACAAATTGACCTGCCAAAAGATTGGTCGACGACCATTTTTCACGGATCTTTGCCTCCATTGAAAGAATATCGTGAGGTCACCACCCTCATAAGTAGACTTTATATGTACGTATGCTCATGCCATTTTAGTTTCAGTTTCAGTTTCAGTTGCAGTTTATTCTCTTTTCATCCTCCGAAGAGGTATTAGAGCCAATAAATAAAACATTAACAAAATAATTATCAGTTTACAAAGAACTTCAGAAAGAGAGAAATATGAAAAGAGAAAGAAAAATTAAAATGAAAACAGAAAGAAAAAAAGAAGAAAAAAGTAAAAATTAATTCCGGCCCCAACCTAAGACTTAAAAGCTATTCTTAACTTTTCGCAAAATAGACTCAACTTCACTAGTTTTTTCTTACTTTTAGTTTGAAGTAATTGCTCCATTTTTTAAGTATTTGGGTTCTTCCTAAAATAAGGTTTAATATACAATTTTCTGACATCTTTAAATGCATCACACTCAAATAAATAACGAAATTCGTCCCCGATGCTTCCCCTACTGCACAACGTACAAATTCTTTCGTGGACAACAATGCCACCAAACCTCCCAGTTACTGTAGGAATCTTAATATTTCCACAACGAAATCTGCACAAGTTAATTCTTTCACGTGTATTCAGTATTATCAGGTATTTTTCAAATTCAAATTTCTTCTTGAAAATTCTGTAAATTAAACATTGATTATTAGCATTTACTTCGGACAACCACTCTTGCTTATACATGTCATCAACCCTCTGTTGTTTAATTACCCTTTTAAGATATGAGACTGGAAAAGCCATGCCGCTAGAGTGAAAGCTTTGCGGATTCATAATTACGGTGTCCCACATGTATGATAAGACCGTCTTACTAAATACTGAATGTACTTTAAGAATCCAAGGAGATGAGTAAATTCCGTTATCATGTAAAGTTCTTAAAAGCCTGTGCATCATACACGAAAGTTAATGTGTATCACCATTGACTAATCTACCCCAAAACGAAACCATTCTGACGTCAACCGTGTTAACTAACTTATGTCTTCCTAGCTCCCCATATACCATACAATTTGATGTATATTTGTTTAATCTAAGAACGTTTTTAAGAAACTTCAATTGAAATGACTCTATTATTTTTAAATCTTCGAATCCCCATATTTCACAACCATATAGTAGAATAGGTAAAACTAATTGATCAAACAATTGCAACTGTAAATCAACAGGCAGATTAAGACTACGAGATTTAGTAAGAAGACTATACAATGCCTTTTGAGCCTGATTTACTTGCAACGCTTTTCCCTTTGTAAATTTATTATTAAAGTTAAATTGAACACCTAAGTAAGAATAACTGTCAGTGACTTCAAGAACTTTATCCCCAAAATAAAAAACCGGTTTTCTTCTAATCTTACCTCTGGAAAATACAACTACTTTTGTCTTATTTATATTAACGGTCAGATTCCAAGTATCACAATACAGTTGAACACCATTTAAAGCTATCTGTAGGTCCTTTGTACTCTCAGCTAGGACTACAGTATTATCTGCGTACAGTAAAGTAAATAACCTGACAAAAACCTCACTTAACTGCTCTTTAAAAGACTCATTTAAATCATTTAAACCCTCATAATAACGACTAATAAACCTTTCAAAGTCATTCAAAAAGATGGCAAATAACACTGGGGATAGGTTTTCCCCCTGTCTAACTCCCAAATTACAATACAAAAAATCAGACTTCTGTCCCATTTTTTCAACACATGATTTAGCATTTCTGTACAAAGACTGAATTACCCTAAGAACTCTTCCATTACGTACGTATGTACATCTCATAGATGAGCTGTGAGTGCAAATGGTAAGTTGCTTGTGCGCTCTCTATTTGTTTTTGATGAGGGACTGCAATGACGTCGATGCACGGAAACAGTACTGCCATGGTTCATGTGGGGAGGTGTTTGTCCTGAAGTTTTGCCAAATTGGCAAGCAATCATGGACATACATTTTGCCCTAAATATCACCATTTTACCCCTACATCTCTTGCCTACGGGGTGGGAGCGCTGGCACCCCAAAACCTTGCTCCACATAAGCAGAATGATATGCGTAACTTCAGGCCTATCTTTCTAATCTTTTAACGTTTTTTGTAAGCAGAAAGTTTAGCTATGCGTTTTAATATAATTTAAAACTCAAATGGTATTTGAGATGTAACGAATAATGCAATATTCAGTTAGCTTAACTTCGGGTCATATGATAGAATGGCGAAAACAGGGTGTGTAAAAATTTGTACAGTTGAGGCGGGTAAATTGCACAGCTTGGAGCAGGGAGTTGTTATTTAGAAGGAGATAGCCTTCATCAGAAACTTTAATTTATGGTAATCTGATTAGATCTAACCCGTCGTTGCATAGTTTCAATTCATGAGTGATTATTAGAGCTTAGGGTACCCACTTCTTTTGTCTGATCCTTTTCAATTGATACCATGGTACCCAAGCAAACCTTATATACACCTACTTTATACCGTATGAATAAGATTAGGAGGAAAAATGCTTTGATCCGAAGGTTTCTACTGACAGTCAAGTAATAAACACTGTATAATAAATCAAAACGAGTGCTAATTCCTAAGGAGTCTAGAAAGACTAAATTATAAGGTCTTACACTGGCACAATGGGTAAATGACTAAAGATAGGTGTAAGATTATAATTTGTTTTAAGATTATATTCCTTTTCCGCTTTCGCAATTTCCGAATGGTAAGTGCATAATCAACATGTTACATGAAATTTAACTAGCCTATTGTGACAGGCGTTGCATCGCGTTGGACGCTGCAAATTTATTTTCAAAGAAAGCGACTGGCAATGTTATAGCATATAAACAAAATTTATGGACATTTCTTTTCAACGTTGCCAGCAGACGACATGAACCATTTGTTAAATACTAACAATAGCTTTCAGCCCATTGTATCTTCAAATGCTATACAAAGCAAGTGACCTTAGCGGCAACTAGGTGTGTACAAAGGGGAGAACTGCCGTTTTATCTCCTAAATAACAACTCCCTGGTTGGAGCAGGAAGACAAGTTGGAAAAGTGTCAGACAGTGGTCGTTAACTCTATTTTGTTCAGCGGGGTAAGCCCATTACCCCAAAAAGCTGCCTGTTAAAAAAATATAACTTTGTCAATATACACTCCTCAGCCTTCATTTAAAGGTGATCAGTCGTCTTGAAATATTCTTTGTGACGTCAGCCTTTTCTTGACATGTTTCTGCAGTCGTCACTGTTCAAGGATACACCGTACAAGCATGGTATAGCTAATCGGTAAGCAAGAAGAGACGGCTTGTAGCTGTATACCTACTAGCTATACCGATGTCATCATAGCTACTTGTACGGTGTATCCTTGAACAGTGACGACTGCAGAAACATGTCAAGAAAAGGCTGACGTCACAAAGAATATTTCAAGACGACTGATCACCTTTAACCACCAAAAGAAAGCTTACAAAAAGTTCTGTGCAATGCCACTATTTTTTTGGGGGGGGGGGGTTGTATTTGCAAATTTTTCACAAAACATCGATAAATAGTTGTTTACATTCAGAAAATGATCCCAAAACTCAAAAATGCTAAAAATGACGTCATAATTTTCAAAAGCCAAGTTCAGGCACTTAGGAAAAGGTCACCCTACTCACTTTTTTTCTGAATACCTTAGAACCTAAAGAAACACCATGAGAGGTGATTAGATGCCAGGTATAGGGAGTTTAGAGATATTTCAAGTATAATTTTCAAAAAATGCGTCATTTTCGGTCAAAATCTACATTTTCAGTCGCATAATTCCCAATCCAGAAAAAAAAATCATAACTCAACAACGGAAAGTCCGATCTTTTTCATTCAAACACTAAAATGTCCTTTACAAGATTCCTTACAAAACTATACCAAAAGATATGCATAAATGGGTGAGGGTGAGTTAGAGAGGTTCAAAGGACCAGACATATTCAGTTTTCAAAAATGCGTCAATTTTGACCCAAAACATGCATTTCTGACTCCAAAATCCCCTCCCAATATCAAAAATTATAACCCACAACACCCCTCCGACTTTTCTATTCACTAAAATGTCCATTTAGAGCTACCTTACAAAGCTGACTTAGCTCTGTTTAGATCCAAAGTTGTTTACATTCCCCTGTGCACTGAGCCATAGCGTTGTGTGTAGAGGTCACATAAGGTCAGTGTGTGTTAGTTCAGCGTGGGCTGTATAGCAAGAGAAAAATGGGCATATCTTCCTCATTTTTGGTCCAATTTCCTCAAATTTGGTATCAAATGAAAGAGAAAAGAAAGCTAAACAATATCCTGCACTATAAATTACAAAATAATAGTGATCTGTATGGATTTTGTACGATTTCCTAGGAAAAACCGTATGACGTCATCTAATTTGCATATTTGCATACATAATGAGATTAGTTCACAAAAATAAAATGTTCATTCAAATTCCCAATCTTTGCTCTTTACAATGATATATAGGTTCTCAAAGAGAATATTCTTCTAAATCAACCAAAAAATTCATGAAAATATTCCTCCTTTTAAAACAATTTGGGTGAACAAAATAGGTTAACTCTAGTGTCCTTTCGGAGTCGCTCTCCATCATGGAAGAAGTAGTTTTAGATTTCACACGCAGTAGTATATGGGCAGCCATACTTTTCACAAACAAGCGCAACAATTTTGCAATAGCTCAGCTGATGATTTTTACAGAGTGGTGTTGTTTTTCACATCAGCATGGCATGGTACGGTAACATGAACCCTAATTATGTATAAAATACTTCGAAATAATATTTAAACTAATTTTAAAACTGTTAAACTACGCATATTGAACAGATTTGTTTCATTTCAGATCGCCCTTATTTATCGTGAATTTACTAACACAGTATAGCCATAGGGGTTTCACAGAAATTGTAAATACTGTAAGTCACTCAAATTAACATAGTTTGTTCAGCCATGAATACATTCCTCGCTGTGCTTTAGCCACTAGTAGAAGGCTAACTTGTTCATACAAAACCCACTGAAAAACCACCGCACCAGGCCACTAGTATACAATATATATTTTACATATATACACTAGAAAATAATAACTTTAACAAATATCGAAGAACTATTTACAAGTTGTTACATTATTACATAATTACATTACGCATTTCCAATATTTTACATTTAATTATAAGTAATACCGAAAAAAGTTACATAGTACTTTCTATGTAATTCGTCCAATTACTCTGTTTACTTCATTGCCATGCGAATATTTCTTTGAATGTATTGATCACTCACGTAATTTCGTAGTATAAGACATAAAATTACGACTCCTTTCCCTATCCTAACCCTATCACTAAAAATAAACCCCCAAAAAGAAAAGCTACATACGATCCGGACCAAGAACACTGTCATGTAAAACTTGTAAAAGTTACTCTTGACCACTGCACACGAAATTTGTTTCTGCTACATTATTAATATATCTGTGAATCAATCAACTAAACCGAATCTTAACATTAAAAAAATATAGCACAGAGCAGTAATTACTCTGCAAGCAAGTAGTACATGCTAAGAAACTATAGCAAAATCCAGAAGCTATACTCCTAAAGAGCACAGACCAGTAATTATACTGTACAAGCTCCGGGGATCGGGTGCACAGATCAACCAAACTAGATCGGAAAGTGGCACCCAATCCATAACATGATATCATGCATTATAACAACTCTCAAGAATTCTAACCATAACCTTTCCTCACTGTCTCTGTTGTAGATCTGTGACTGATATGTAACAACACATGAAAACTATCGATATTTGGGCCCTCAAATAACGATAATTTTATTCGATTTGTACAAGATTGGTCCACGACAGGTTTTACTTCACACACACACCCGGCCTACCACAAAAAATAAACAAAAACTGAGAGAAAAATAAGCCTTTTACGTTTTTAAAAAATGACGCGAAATGACCTGAAATGAAGATTAAATTGATCAAATACGATTGCCACAACGGTTCCTTAAATCTAAGAAATATCTAGTCAAGTTTCAGCTAAATCGACCAACGAATCACAAAGTAACAGTGAAATAAGCACGAAGCAAAACGTGACAGAAAGTTGGCCGGGCACGCACGATAGCTATAGCTCAGCTGAAAGCTTTCAGCTGAGCTAAAAAGAGGGACAGAAAACAGAATGCTGTGTTCAAAGCTGAACTTAGTGACATTATTACCAAAACTGCAACATCCGACTCTGCTTTTTTGATTTGAGCTAATATGTCGGCCTTGGGTGAGTCTGTGAATACTAAGATTTTTCGTTTGTTTGAAATAACCTTGAAGTAAACAAATTAAAGAAAGAAAATAAGGGATGCAACAAGGGTGTAAAATATGGCTTATGTCTTTACCTCGTGTAAATAAAATCATTAGGACAAACCGTTTATTAATCTCTGTTGTTTACAAAACCCGTTCTAAAGCGTTCATGTTTTGGTAAAAATATGCTCAAGGGGAAATGCAGTTGCCCTACATTGAGTAAGTATACCGTGGTAACCTTATTCCTGAATGGCTCTTTTAAATCATGTGACAATACTTTAACAACTAAATTGTCTGATCTCTGCATGCAAAAAAAGTTCGAAGTTTTCCCTTTATTATGCAATATATGTAAGGAAACGTCATGTAAGATACTTGTAGGAACAAAAAAGAGATTTGTAAAATGAAGCTTTTTCAAAGTTTTCGAGCGACTGTGCATTCCTTTTAAATGCGGTAGGCAGTCACCCCAGTCAGAGTGAGTATGCCTTGTCACTCTGATTCATAAATGGCCTATTTTGATCATGTGACAATATTATTGTTAGTGAATTGTAGAATTCAAGGAGAATTTCTCCTTGCTTTACCTATTGTTTGTACTAGTTATGTTCAAAGCATCTTCAGAGGTGTTTGTAATGCAATAATTGGAGATTTGCAAGAGTCTGTTAATTTTTCAAAGAAAATTTTGGGGCGACTGCCTATTGCCTTGAAGCTTACATGCTCAGTAGATTAAACAGCGCACACATCAGTAACATAAGGAAATGATCGGTCAATATTTGTCGGACAAATTAAAACAATTTTTGTCCAAAGTGCTGTCGGCAATTAGACAGATCAAAACATCATTAGGCCGTTGGGAATAAGACTTGTAGCTTTGTTTGATATGCAATACGGGCGTCGATATTTGCAATACGGGTATGTGATGACACTTAAATGAAATGAAAAGATTCACATTTCAGTAATATGAGGGAAGAGATAGCGAAATTCCTTACACTATGTTATAATCGGCATCTTCAGATCGTATTCGGTTGTCAAGATGTCGTCAAGAAAGCCATTTTCTACACATCGTTGACTTCTGGCAAGTATAGTCTGACATTTCATGCACACTTCATGTCAGATATCCTTTTATTTTTCTTTAAATTTTGTTTTACGTTTTCCCTCTATTCGAACATCAACCATATCCTTGTCTCTATCAAATTACAAAAGTGTTGTCTTCGAAATGTTTTTATTTATCTAACCATCTTTTAAGTGCTCAATGGCACCTTTTAATAACGAAATAGATTTAAAAAAGAATATTGGTTTCTAAAATGAAGGGACTCTGTGACATCAATATGGACTTGTCACAAGCCAACATAGCATGAGAAATGGAAGCTCCCATATCAGACATATGGCTGTAGAGCTTATGCACCTATGTCACGTTTCTCTATTTTCCCATCCAAGCGTACATTGTGCAACAATTGTTACTAAGGTGCTATCGTGAGCGCGTATCTTTCACACACTACTACGTATAGCAGTTCCATGCAGTAAGCCAAATTGAAACGCGCTGACGTCACGTGCATAAGATCCATAGGGATATCTCAGCAACCGAACTAGATACGTATATAAAGTTTGAAGCATGAGGGTCAGAATTTTTCTCTCCTTTCTAAATCTTCCTGAAACCGTAAACATTTCATCTTTTTTACTTATTTTTAGTAAGTATGAAATCGAAAGACATTTTAACTGAAAATTAAAATTCTTTTGATGGCTATTATAACACAGTAAAAAACCTTTGTTGAAAAACTTAGAATGTCAATGAAGCAGTTGATCCCAAGAATTGATGTACCCCAGGGGAAGGGGATAGGGAAAGTTAGAGTGCCCTAAAATTTGACTCATTGTCTTTCAAAAAGTCAGCCATCAAGTTTATCACCTTAGTTCACGTTATCAGTCCTCGATTTAGAAATGAATCCCGCGAATGTCCAAAAATCATCTACCTACACAGCAATCTTTGCAACAGTTCAAGGTGCCATGCGAGATTAACATCGTGATACAAGATGTACCCTGGTCGCATCATCGAAATTTAGTGTTCATTTGAAATATACTGTCATAATTTGAGTGCTAGGTTGCTCCACAGATAGTGTCACGGTAAAAAATCTTATTGCTTATTGTTTTCTCTTTATTGTTCATTTTGCTAGATATGTCTGCCATCTGATTTATACTAAGATGAAGCAGATTCATTCAAATTTCCCATTGTTCTCTGCCAGACGTTTTGAATTGATTGTGAGCGTACAGAGGAAGGGGCGGATTCTGTCCCACCGATTTACCTGCCGTTCAAATTAAAGTAACCCATTGGATTGGATGAGATGAATTAATGATCCCATCGTTCCTAAATTTATAATGAAGTGGGTTGTTTTTATTTGAGACTCAGAGATTGAAGATGAATTTGGTCAAATTCACAAAATGTATAAATAGCAGCCAGCAAAATGTTTATGGGGTTATAGCATTTGGCACCGAATGTACAAATATGATGTATCAAGATTCTTACATACAAGGTGAATGTATCGAGCTCCCAGGGCGCCAAATGTTTTATGAACTCAGATAAGAATCTATACTCATTTAAAGGTAAAGACGTATGTCAGAAGGCTGGCCACTTTTGGGGATAACATGTATATATCTTATCCAACCGTCAGCCACATTGTGGAGAGTATTTCATACAACAAAAATGTGAGAGTTGAACTGTTTACGTGCGGATTTAGAGGAGGGGCATACGGAACCCGTCTTCCCCCGTGGGGAAAGTGAAAGAAGCAAAAAGAAAAAAGAAGCGAAAATAGAAATAGAGTAAACTCTTCCTGAAGCATACCTATGAACATAGGCGTGCGGTACTCTTGCAGCTTTGGGGCAAAGTTTCTTGCCCGAATCTCACAAAGTTGCCCGAATTTCATATCAGTTCAGGTTCATAAAATAGACCATCAAACCACTACATTTGCGAGAAGCGCGCCAAAATTTTTGCACATTTTTCGGGCATTCGATCAAGAATTCAGTAAAAAAATTTCTTTTCTCTTTCACTTCATCTTAGCTGGAATTTTACCTATTCTGTGCCCGATTTTTATTCGTTTCCTGCCAGAATTTTCGACCTCAGAATTTTTTTTTTTGGGGGGGGGGGGGGAGTCTGCCCCCTGCTCCCCCGCCTCGTACGCGTATGTCTATGAAATATAATTGTCGGTAGGTTAAGGGTGGCATTCCTAGTGATCCGTCTGGTTATGTCCTAGTTAAGGCCACTAACAATCCAGGGAAGAAGATCAGCTGAGTTGCTTGGCATTGACGTTAATGTACAGGTCGTTGGATGTCAACTTTAGGAATCAGTGGCGCCTTTAGGGGGTGGGTGGGGGTTAAAGTAAAATTGCAGAGAAAAATTTGTCTTGAATGGTGCGATTTCCTGCAATCTAAAGGGTTTGGAATGTTTTCCATTCATGGTCTCTCTCCGGTGCAATTGAGATTAGCCTCCTGGGAGATCCTTCATCCGGGTCTACAATGATTTTGGTCGACTTTGACAGAATGTTGCATAGGCTGGTTTGGGTGCAGTTGGGCCAATACATGGCCAATGCCCCCAGCAAGTAGAAAAGCTAGGTTACAACCACAGAGAGGGAGTACAAGTGGCTGTCCTGCACAGGCTTGAAAATAGAGACAGAAGCACTCATGACAGCTGCACAAGACCAGGCAATAAACACCAAAAGCCACCAAGCTAACATAATGAAAATAAAAGATGGTAGTAGTTGTCGAATGTGCATAGGTGCAGATGAAGCTGTAAGCCACCTCGTAGCTGGGTGCCAGAAACTTACAGCAACCGAATACCTGATGAGGCATAAAAAAGTAGCAGCTGCCCTACACCTTGAATAATGTCGAAACTACGATATCACCACTATAATGAGCAACAACCAAGGCTGCATAATCCAAAGGCAGTCAATGAAACCATGGAAGTACTACCTCCGAGATAGTACTTCCATGATGAAACAGAGCAAGTAAAAATACTCTCGGACTTCGATGTCAGAACTGACAGGATTGTAACAGCAAGGAGATCTGGCATTATAGTTAAAAGACAAGCAGGAGAAAACAGTAAAAATAATAGATGTTGCGATCCCACTGGATAAAAACATACAAACAATGTAAAAAAAAACCCGACAAGGTACAAAAATATCAAGACCTGAGGCTAGAAATACAAGGAATGTAGAATGGTAGGGCGGAGGTGATACCAGAAGTGATTGGGGTACTCGGTGCAGTCAGGACCAGTCTTTAAGGCCATCACCAAAGAACACCTGGAGAACATGACATGAGGAAACTCATGAAACAAGCCACCCTCGGTAGCGCCCATATTCTAAGAAGGGTGCTTGACCTCCCAGGATCCGGTTACGATCCCGATGTCAGCACCAGTAAATCCAGCTAAAAGAGAGAGTTGTGAAAAAAAGGAAGATAATAATGATGATGATGACGACGACGACGGTGACGGTGACGGTGACGATGATGATGATGATGATGGTGATGATGGTGATGATGGTGATGATGGTGACGATGGTGATGATGGTGATGATGGTGATGATGATGATGACGATGACGGTGACGGTGACGATGATGATGATGGTGGTGATGATGGTGATGATGGTGATGATGGTGATGATGGTGATGATGGTGATGATGGTGATGATGATGATGTTGATGATGATGCTGATGATGATAAAGGTCAGTTTCTTTTAAGTTCAGTTTATCAAGTTTATATTGGTATAAATGCATCTGTACGCTTGCATCGGATGTCCATATACTTTATTGATCTCAGACTCTATCACTCATGTACGAAAAAGTGCCTGCAACTTTCACAGCACGAAAATTGCAAATTCCACAAAGAATATATTAGTAAACTGTACAAAGTCTATAAAAAATTAAATACACTACTTTTCAGAACTGATTCTAGCTCAATTTTAACTACTCTATCTCCTGGATACTAAACTATTTGGGCCTTATCAAGTCTAAACAAACGTTTTTTTTTTGATTGATTAAGTTTTAAATTGGCATAACGCATCTATACACGTGCATATGTCCACTCTGTAAAGATCTTAGACTCTATTACTCATGTATGAAAAAGTGCCTGCAATTTTCGAAGCACCAAAAGTAAGCCTATTGCAAATTCCATAAAGAGTTATAACACTATTTTTAAGATATTAACTCAAATTCAACTACCCTGTATAACTTAAATATTGTGAGCAGCTTTGAAGTCACAGACTGCGTTTTGCAATTGTAACTACAGTATCTCGTTTCTCACAGTAAATCTTGTTGAGGCATTGTTATAAACAGGCTTACCTAACTTTGACGTATAACTGCACCACGTTGGAGGGAATTTTCCAAAATGAATCGGGTCGCTCAGGTGACGCTTTTCCTTCTTCTTGTGGGGTTTAGCGAATCTAAAGTAATCGAAAATATATTCTCAGGAACTTGGGATGGAGTAAGTCTTTACATGGCTACCGATCGCTGCCTCCTGCAGAATAAATTGGACGCCTACTACAACTCGTATGATATTTTCAACAGTGGAGACAACGGTTAGTATATCGCAAACAAAGTCTGGGAAGAAACACTTCTTTAAATTACTAGTGGCAGATAGCTGTCAAATCTGACAATGTTCACTGAATATGAATTTATTTTGTCATTTGCTTTTTATTGTTCTTGGCATACTTTGGAAACGATCACAAAAGAAATTACATAACAAATTGTAAAATGAAAATTGAAAAAACAGTACAGATTTATCAAAGGAAGCCAGTATTTCCTCCAAATGTTTTCTAACATATTCTTTTGAAGGATACACATTTGTAATTGATTTCTTCTCTTAATTACCAAGGGCTCCGTAAACAGTTGGGTGTCCCTTCAACGTTATACAATTAAAATATACATTTTCACCAAAAAAAAAATATTAAATTATATACACGATAACTATTGTAACCTAATAAAACTGTACATTTATCATTAAAGTTCATCTGATTATCAACATTACAGGAGGTATAGGCCTATATTCTCTACCCTTTAACGACGGTTGCTGCAACTTATCATTGGTACATCCATGCAACTACTGTAGGTTGGAAAGCAAATACACACTAAAGACTAAAGACTGTAGTAGCTGAAACTGAAGAAAAAAAATTAAAAGCAGCTGATTCGAAACTTCCAACAGCACCGTGAAACGATGCCATAATTATGGGGTTGAAAGACTCAACCCATTATTATTTGAAAGCATTCTTTTGCCATTCCCATATTTTCTTTTTATTTTTGTAGACTTCAAACTATATCTACCAGAGCGCTCAGTGTTTCCTGGTGTAGTAACGAGCGACCAGCATCCTGTTTTTCTCGATATAAGTCGCCTGACGCCATTTGACTTACAACGAAATCTCCGGGACCATCCAGACAGTTGTCTGTCATCTTCTAGAATGGAAGTGACTTTGACCATCCCTCTACTCGCCCGAGAACCGTCAGGCCCTCCCCTGTACTCGTTGGGTATCTTTGTCCTTTACGAACGTGGTCGCGAGGACTTTCCCATTGGAGAAGTCCTTCTTCCCTATATACCAGTCGATGAAATTACAATGGATGAATTTGGTGTGGTCGTGAGAAACGGAAGTGAGGAGATACGGGCCACCTTTATCAAATACGACGATCCTTGCGTACCGCCCCCAACCATCGTTAAGAATGAAATTAAGGAGGTTGTTGAAAGCGCCTTGGTCTTTGGTCTTCCCGAGCCAGATGTCTCCATTTGTGATCGTCATCGTCCATTGAACGAACGTTTCTGCTCTTTCGTTGATAGATTCGGTGATGAGTTTCATCTCAACGCCCCCAATATTTGTGAGACCTGGGATGATACCGGCCATGAACTCTGCAAGACATCCGTTGACATTAGCAACATGTCATCAGGATTCCGTGACTTACTCTTACTGCGGAATGACGGACCGATCAACGTCATCGCTTCCGAAACTTACCTCGGTAACTTTACATTTGGATTGAAATACCCTTGCATTGAGTAACCTCCCCAGCGATGTATGTTTAACTTATTTTTTATTTTTAGAAATCTTCGACACGGAACGTTGGTGTGGGTTACTACTGTAGCAATACTAATTTACATTTAATACTGGAGAGCTTACCGAGCCGTCTCTAGTTAATACTACAGATACGTTTTCTTTAATATCTTAATTCATGTTTTGAAAACATCATATTCGACAGGGAGAAAACGTAAGAAAGGTGGAATAAGGTCCAATAACCCAAGATGACATGTATTTTAAATTATTCCCATTGAAGTCAAGATTTGACTCTTTAGGTTTGCGGTCCTTTAGGGGTGCTAGGTTTCTTACTTAGTAGGCTGTGCGGCATAATCTTTGTTCAGTCATATCTAGCCAAGATTGGGTGTTTTGTTTAATGTGTACCTTGCTGTTGACAATCATGTGATGTACACTGTGGCTTATAGTTATGAAGTGGCGTATTGTAGAGTGCTTGTATTTCTAGTGACAAAGCATGCATGTACGGTGGCACAAATGTATCTCGGATATCTAATTGTTGTGTGGGGGTGATTGTACAATTTAAAAAGTATCGTGTTGAACTTGTGTTGATTGCTGAAATGAAAATCTCTAAAAGTCTTCTAAATACTTGTAGAAAGTAAATCGACTGTAACTGCGGCGTGGCATCACATAACAATGCGATTGTAACGTTTTATATGTACTCCCTCTTTCGACGGCTCTGTTAAATGAAATAAAATAATTCAATCAACTTCAAGTTTTTCCCACTTTTTGGAACGCGGCCCTTGACTTTAGCCCCGCTTCTCTGTCTGACCGCGTTCACGTGAGAATAACTTATTTGCAGTTTAATGGCCATTAATGTACACAGGATAAGAGCGACCTGTTATCACTTTATCCGTTTCGGGGTTTGGTTTTCCGCAGCCTATTTTATTTAGTTTAAAATACCAAATGTTTCTCCTATACCCCAAAACTACGCATGACAAACGTGGAAATGATCATGCTGGTGACTAACGAATGCTAGACGCAGAACTTTAGACAGAAGTGGGGAGTAGGCGGACATGACCCCGTCGGGGAACGGTTTCCCCTCTTCCTTCGGAAATTCCAGTTTCTTAGGGGAGCCTCAATGGGTACCAAAAGTAAACAGGGACAATCCCCCAACAGATCAGCCAAATCGACGAATTTCTTTGCTTTGCTCTTAAGGAGAGCACATTGTTTCATAAAAATCTACCACGAAATGTAAGATACAGATTACCCTCTTTGGGAAGTTCCCAAAAAGGGTAATCTGTATCTTACATTGTCTTACGGGACCAACCCGACTTCAGCCCCATCATGGTTGGGTTTAAGGTCAGAATTTGTGTCTACACTCTACAATTACGGTGGCAAAAGGATATGCCCCACTTGGGGACAAGCTTGACAGCGGTGGGCAACCCGGAACTCTCGCAAAGGTGCAACCGCTTTGCATGAAACTTTCGTACCTCTGAGGTTCTACCACGGTTTGCCATAGATGCAGCTTCGGGACCTGGTATATATGGATTTCGCTCGTGCGAATAAGTGTCCTCGCTCTAGGCCTTTTATTTCCCCTGCGGCCCTCGACTCTACTCAACCTATGCATTTGGCCTCACCCTTAAAAAGTCTGAGAATGTCACAATTCTTTCCTTTATGAATAGATATGAAGACTCGCCTTTGGAAAAGCAAGATAGAAGCAATAGTTGTTCTTTCCTCACAGACTCACAAAATGATCGTCCTTTCAAACGAAAAATTCAGTTTCATAGATCTTTTCTTCTCCATTTTTTAGTTATTGGGTTTTATTGTAAGAATAAAGCTAAAAGGTTCAGTGACTCTTGGCTGAAAGGAATTGCTTTGTCACACTAAGGTTTATCCCTCCGAGTTATCCTTTTTGTGATATCACGTTTTACGATGTTTTCACAATTTGACCTCTGGTAACGTCATATGACCTTTGACTCCAACCAAAGACAATGGGGATTTTGAAAGTTATATGGGTGGTCCACATGCCACGTATCATATGAGTTAACTTTAAATGTTCGAGGGTCAGGAAGCCACTTGGCTCATCGAGGACCCTATACCACACTGATCATGACTCCCACCAAAGACAATGGGGATTTTGCAAGCAATATGGGTCGTCCACATGCTATGAATTATAAGAGTTTAACGTTTGAAGGTCAGGGAGCCACTTGGCTCGTCGAGGACGCTATACCACACTGATCATGGATGAACACCGTCGAGGGTTGCCTTTTCTTTTCGACTAGTGATCCGAGGTTAACGAGTCAGGCATGAACTAATCACTCCCAGTCCTGCTCCCGGGAGCGCTATCTCACGTCCCCATCCAACGGACCTGACTGTATGACCAGCCTATGGCCACTTTTCCAAGGCTGGGAGGGTAGAACATTCCTGCTCTCCACCACTGCTCGACCGCTGAACCGAGCAAAGCTGTCGACTTTCTGAATCGGATAACTTATGAGCCGGACAACTTCCAGTGAAACGGACTGACGGATATAGCCTATCCAATAAACCTGTTAGCATCAAAAGCTGCTGGCCGTGATAATTTCTCAGCTAGACTTCTGAATCATGCTCTGAACAATTGGCTCCTATTTTTACCTACATTTGTAATCAATCATGCAACTTATGCGTCATTCCCGACCTTTGGAAGCGCTCAAGTATAATACCCGTCCCCAAAAAGCAACAATCAATTCCATGAATGACTTACGACCAGTGGCTCTGACACCATACCGATGAAAGTGTGAACGTCTTTTTAAACGGTTTTTATCTCAGTATGTCACCGACAGTTTAGATCCCCTTCAATATGCTTACTAGAGACACAGAAGCTATACATATGGAAACGTTGTCTCTTTTGCTAATCTGACCTTTACGGCGACCCTTAAGTGCAGAAGTGGGTTGTCATTATCCATAACAATCGTTCAGTTTTCCTATTTCTGTATCCTATTTTCCTTCGGGGCGCCTAGTTTTAATAAATTTAAACATTTATCTAACCAAGGATGGTAACAAAAGTGAACTATGAGTAATGTGCACGTCGGACTAGGCGTTTAAAAAATAAAAAAAACTTGCAGTTTGGTACGTGAAAATGGCACCAAAACATCAACTTCAGAATGCAGCAATTGTTCAACACGCCCTCACTCAGTCATTTCAAACCCGATTACAATGGGGCAAATCAAAGCTTGTTGTGAAACTCATAAGCTTTCAAATTATGTAAAAACCATCTTGATTGGTTCCTTACTTTCATCGGACTGTGCACTTTCGTTACTCGCATCCATTCAGAGATCGCCTAAGAAAAGGCTTCGGGCTGGTTTTCTGATGTAAACAAAGATCACGTGACTACCGATCAGGGCGACAGCACTCTCTCGTGAGGAAATTTGTGTTGCTTGTATAGCATTCACGTACACAGTACATACGTTAGCGGTAGCCTATACAGTGTAATATTAATGTGGACTTAGTAGTTTATCATTTTTCTGCCGAAAATTACCTTTTTTGAAATTAAACTAAATTACGATGTTTTGTAAAACACTCTTAACGCCCTGCTAAGAAAAGGAATCGTCCATTATCGAGAAAGCTGAGGTTGTGAATAAACAAACGCTTTGCAAGTGTCATTGATTGCACGTAATCCTGGGCTCTGTGTCTGCGGTTCGGTCTCTTATGAGACAAATGGCCGTAAACGTTTCCATATGTGATGCCATTTTAGTAGCTTTAGGAAAACTTCATTCACACCTTGAGAAAACAAGAAATGGTAATGGTGCCAGGGTAAAGTTTTTTTTTGACTTTTCATCAGCATTTAATACTATACAACCCTATTTACTAATTGAGAAACTTTATGACAGTCAGTCTGTCCCGCATAATGTATTACAATGGATACTTCTTTTTTGACCATCTCATTTATTACGTAGCCTCTGTGGCTACGTGTACGAAATCGTATTTCAGATCCGCATATCTTAATCATTTAGGAAGGCAAACTACTCCCAAATAGACCATTTTTTTTACATTGCGCAAAAGAAAGTAATCCATTTCACTACGCGAACTCCATTGAGCGTATGAATTAAATGCGGAAGAATCCTGTATTCCGTTAAGTCGCCATTGACGATGTTTTGCCAGAATCACTCAGCTTCCAAATGTTCAGTTGCGAACAGAATATAACTCGAAGAAATTTAAGTAATTTACAGCAATAGAGCAAAGAAATATGAGAACCTTTGCAAACTTTCGCACTGCTCATATATTTTACAAAGTAATCACAATTAGACGTCGAACGTGGCTTGTTTGGACGAAAGATTCATGATTGGGCTCCCTTATGGGCCGGACAACGAGACTTAGAAAATGGCTTCCTAGGATGTAGTGGCTTACTTGTATTTTTATAGGTCTACCTTTATAGCACGTACTGTGTAACGCACTATTGACATATATAATTAACTAGACACATCAGACAAACGCACGCTTGTTCATGAGCTGCATAGACCAAAGTATGTACGGATCTACTTTCGAGACGAGTTGTTCGTTTTGAATTTTGGTTGACCATAATCCTTCATTTTCAAATCTCAAAGTTTTCGTATTCTCATTGTCGCCCCTCGACTTAAACTGAAGGATTTTAAATGCTCAAATGACTTCTTGAAACGTACGAACGGTGGGAATCTATAAAAACAAATTACGATACCAAAATAATGCATCGAAGAGACTGTCTGATATATTGAAAAAAAAAATATTCGATTTGCAGCTCCGCGCATGCGGGATAGTCTGAATATTTTTAAATTGACCCAATCTCACGTGGGAATTTTAAATGATGACCAATCGTTAAGAAGTGATTCTCTGTCACGTCCGAATACAGACGAAATATTTTTTTCAGCACTTTGAGAAAGGTATTAGCAGCTATTAGTGTCACTGGACAGCTGGAGTTGCAGAAGGCGAGTCGAGTAGCGCTAATTCCAGCAGGAGCAGGTCGGGGATCCGGCCGGGAAGTTGGCAGCGGAAAGCCTGTTTGATTTAGCAACGAGGTATTTAGACGCGGGCGATTTTCGTCGGGAAACTTGAAAGTTACTAGGTTATATGCTTAATTTTGAGATAATAAATCGGCATGCCGACGTTTATTAAATTGCCAGAAGTTACGACTTTGAGATTTGGAGGGAAAAATGGGGCCCTTCCTGCCGCCATCAATGTAAAATGAATGAATTCACGTCCATCGTTAAAACAACACAGCGGTATGTGTAAGTAGCCTACTGGGGCACTAACACTTAGATCATTAGGGTATGTACGGTGGCTCAATACAGCAAGGGTGAGGAACCTCAGGCATGTTGGTTCGTTTAGCCTCCGGCCCGCGAGACCACTAATTCATCTGGCCCGCGAAGCTACTGATAAAAGTACATGCAATTCACTTGAATATTAATAATATCTTTAATAATAATCTTTTAGTCCTCGGTACCCACTGTTTTATCATGCTTAGCTACCTGTACTTTCAGGACATTTTACGTAAAATAACTCCATAAGTTCATGAACTCTACTGTCATGAGCTTGCTTATAAAAATTAAAATGTCTCTGGCGCGCGGTTAATTAATATGCCTTATGTTCTATCTCCTTTCTCCCGATTGAAAAACAACTCCCACACCTCTTTCTCGGAGAGGCTACGTCGGATTTGCCATGCAAATTCATATTTCTAGTTTATAATCTATTTATGCAGTACGTTAGTTACAATACTTCCATTACAGACATGCAGTGTTCACGTTAAATGCTAAAAAAAACAGTTTCCATTAAGACATATGACATAAAATAGGGCCTATATATATAACATGCTTTGTACACATGATCCCCATTATAAACCAAAAGAAATATATTATATACACAGTATACGCAATATGACATACACAAACCCCAAAACAAAGCAGTGCTCTGGTAGAATGATATAAACAGTTTTCAATAGGCCTATATGAATAGCACATAATGTATACATAGGATACTTTCTACACCTAACACACATTATGTACATAAATGAGATTGTATACACAGTATACATACTTATCATACTTAAACATAGTAACATTAAATACCAAAATACCTGATAGATACTTAAGACTCCAAATCGTCGATACATACATTCCCACTTAGCACAAGCTTTGGGAGGAGTGGTAATATGATTAATCAATAAAGGGTACACTACATGGGAAATTTTAGTATTACTACCAATAGAACCAACAATGTGGTCACTGTTGTGATGATCCGAGTGATGAATAGAATGAACCCAGTGATTTGGTATTGCTGAAAGCAATCCGAAAAATCTAGTAAATGGATAGTTCAAAATTTTATATTTATTCCTAAAGGTATCATAAGACATTTTACTACCATCAGCCAAAAACAAGTCCTTAACAAAAGTAACACCGGCCAAATGAAGTCTTTTATCATAAACAATAGAATTATCAATTTTAATATGAGAGTTGTTCTAAAGTACCTGAGATCCATAATTGTCATTCGGGGTGGTAAAACTTGCATCACTCCAACCTTTACATATATCAATAATGAAGTTGCTCTCAATACATTCCACATCCTTAGCAAGAAAATTACAATGGAATATAAAGTCTTTACCAAACCGAGAGAGAAAATAATCGAAAAACAGTTTCCAGTAGCCCGTATTACTAGGATCCTTGTACCTCCCGACCCAAGTGGCTTTCAAAGCATATGCAAAACTCTGTAAATGAATAACCTTTAAGCTCCCTCTATTGATATTGTTATACATTGTGCTTCTTTTAACATTTTGCCGGCGTTACCACTCCAAATAAAATCAAAAATTATACTCTGTAAATTCCTAAAAAGCTCTTTTGGGGGATTTGGAAGCACTTGAAACAAAAATACAAGCTGACTAATGCCATAAGCTTTAACAATAGTGTTTCTACCAAGTGGGGTAAGATCCCTGATATTCCAAATTTTAAGTTGATTTTTTAACCTAGAAAGCTTCTTCAGGTAGTTTAAGCGAAATAAGTCATTACCGTCATGAGTGAATACTATTCCTAGAAATTTAATTGGACCATTACTAACAGTGATGCTGAATTCCATAGTATAAGCTGGATGATTGTTAACAAAGGAACCAAGTGGAAAAAGATGTGATTTACCATAATTGATTTTAAGACCCGAAGCGGAGGCAAACTTATCAAGATCATTAATTATATTAACAAGAGGTTCACGCGTATCATCTAGGAAGAAAGTAGTGTCGTCAGCATAATGTAAAATTTTTATGTTCTTTCCAAAGAACTGGAGACCATTAAATGCATTGTCGTAAATTATCTTCCTAGCTAAGGTTTCTGCAACAAGAATAAAAAGGTAAGGACATAGTGGACACCCCTGTCGTACTCCTCTTTCAATAGGAAAGAAACCCGTGGAATGGCCATTATTCAAAACACACGCAGTACTGCCTTTGTAAAGAGTCTTAACCCACGAACGGAAGCTATCCCCAAAATGAAAGTAATTCAACGGACAGTCTATATAACCCCAATAAACACGATCAAAAGCCTTCTCAAAGTCTACAAAGAAAAGGAAACCAGGGATATTATGCTTATTTGTGTAGTGAATAACATCTAATACAAAACGAATGTTTTCTCCTATAAAGCGATTCTTAATAAATCCTGTTCGGTTTTCACCAATTATGTCAGCAATAACATTCTTTAATCGGTTAGCAAGAGACTTAGTGCAAATTTTATAATCGGTATTCAGAAGACTTATTGGTCTATAGTTACTTAATTTATCATGATTTTTATCTGGCTTTCGAATGAGAGTAATTATACCTCTATTTTGCTCTGGGGATAAGAAGCGGCGATTGTAAGCATAATTCAGAGAATTTACAACATACTGTCCAATAAGAGGCCGAAAATGCTTATAGAAATCAGTGGACAACCCATCAGTACCAGGAGATTTCCCATTCGGCATAGAAGATAGTGCTTGATAACATTCTTCGAAGGTGAGAGGACCATTACAAATGTCAGTATTAAAGTCAAAATCATTTGAGTCTGCAAGATCTGAGATGAAATCGTAATCATGATTCAAGGAGCGACTATTCAATGAACTATAGAAGTTACGAATTTCATGTAAAATATCCTTATTCTTATGAATAATAACATCATTATCTAATTGTAGGCGAAGACTACTATTATTACTACTGTTTCTAGTCTCCAGATTCAAAAAATATTTGGAACTCTTCTCACCAAATTCGACCCATCTGGCCCTTGACCTTACAATAATACCCCGTAGTTTAATGTTATAGATAGCCAATAGTTTGTCCCGAGCCTCAGAGAGTTTGCGACGAATCTCATCAGAGTTATCCTCATAAGAGAGTCGCTCAAGAGTAAAAATATTACCTTAAACTTCATTTTTGTACCTACGAAAATTCTGTGCCTTACTAATGGAATACTTAATTGTAACCTTGCGAATAGTATATTTAATTCTTTCCCATTGAGAAGAGGGGTCAAGTCCATGCAAGGAAAGGAAGTCAGACGAGAAGAGATTCTGAGTAATATTAATGTAATCGGTATCCTTTAGGAGAGAATTGTTAAATTTCCAATACCCCTTCCTCTGCGCTCTTCATGAGTGCGAATAGTAAGTACAACAATGGAATGATCAGACTGAAGTGGAGGGTGGAATTTCACATCAATAACATTTGCAACCAAGCTACGGGAAATAAGAAAAAAATCTAAGCGACAATGAATATCGTTAATGTTGGAATGCCATGTAAAATCTTTGAGTAGGGGATTTCTCTCCCTCCAAACATCCACTAAGTTGTGAACGCAAATAGCAGAAATGCACTCATCCCGGGCCTTAAAATTGGTACGAAGAGCACCCCAAAGCTTATCCAAAGCCAAATTGAAAACAAAGTTAAAATCCCCTCCCCAAATAATAGTATTACAATCAAAGGTCTCAATGAAACGAGAGACGTCTCTGTAAAAAGCAGGATCATCAAGATTAGGGCCATAGATACAAACAAGAGTAAAGCTACGACAATCAATATACACATCAACGATTAAACAGCTGCCAAAACGATCGGTGTGCACTTTTTCTATGCTTAAAATTATTTTACCTCCCCACTCGTTTGTCCAACACCTTACATCGTTAATAGAACTATGGGTTTCTTGGGCGAATATAATATCAAAACTATGCCTGTGGAAGTAAGTGAATTGTGATCTACGTTTTTTAACTTGCCTAAGTCCTCGCACATTATAGGTACAGATTTTAATGTCACTCATTGGTTACCATAGGGTAAGGCGGCAAGATTATCATTGAGCATCCGTGTATAACATCTAACAAAAACAAAAGATAAAAGTAACATACCAAGCCGATGAGATGGTCCAACAGTAAACACAAAACACAGAAACAACAGCTACAACAAATACTACAAAAAAGAAAACACACACAGTCAATCGAAACGAAGTCCAAACCGGAATCCAACATGGCGGTCCGGCGATAGGTTCCTGAAGTGGTCCGTAAAGGACATAATGAACCGGTCCATTGCAAGAAGGCATGTTTGCTGGGTCATGATGATGATGATGATGATGATGATGATGATGATGATGATGATGATGATGATGATGATGATGATGATGACCATCTTGGAAGAAGCAAAAGGCCGAAAAGTGAGTGAATCCCGTCAAATAGAAGTAGCCTTGACAGGTCTAAGGGAACGAAACCGTCGAATAGATTTTAAATCCTTGATGTCGATGTATTATACAGGGGGATGAGCGAAGGGGTATGGTTTTCCACTGCGGTCACGCCATTTCCCGGCAGTAAAACGTAATCGTGTACCCAAAGCTGGGAAACTTGCCTCCTCCATTTTCCTTTTCCCTGCAAATCAACCCAGACCCCGCCATCTGCTCGTTAAGTTGTCCTTTTATCAGGACAAAATAACTGCATTGAAATACCAACGGGAGAAACTCAACAGTAAAGATTATTTCCTGACTGATGATCTTACAATGGATACTTGAGTATCTGACCAATCGTTCACAGTATGTCAAGATCACCTCAACACTTCGGCAATGATTACATCAAATACAGGGGCCCCTCAAGGAACCGTTCTTGCTCCCTTCTTGTTCTCTCTTGACACTTATGATTGCACATCAACTGAACCGTCTTGCCCTTTACTTAAGTTTCCAGATGACATTAGGCCTAATCTCTCAGGATAGTTCTACTTTGTATGAAAATCAATTGGGTTTATTTGTTGAGTACTGTGACCGTAACCTTTTAAGAACTTGATGCGTCAAAAACTAAGGAGATGATAATTGATTTTCGTAAAAATACCCCTGGTTACATTTCTTTAACTATCAAAGGTTCTGAAATTAAACGTGTGCAAACGTATATAAGTATTTAGGAGAAACTATTGATGACAAATTGAATCGGCATAGTCATATTGACGTTACCGTTAAAAGGCTTAGTTCTAGAATGTATTACTTGCGTAAACTCAATTATTTTAATGTTAATCCAAAAATTTTACATATGTTTTATAACTCTGTCATCGCTGGTGTTTGAAGTTATTGTTTGGTCTGTTGGGGTGGAAATGCTACAAAGTGTGATTTTGATAGATTGAATAAAATTATCAGAGAGGCGGGAAGGATCATCGGGGAGACACTGCATAATGTAGAAACTGTGTATAAAAGTGAGGTTGCGGGTAAATCGAGGGACATTATAGAGGACGGTAGCCACCGCTAAGTTGTGTACTTATTAAATGTATTATTCCTAGATCTGGTCACTTTAGAGTTTCCCTTGCTTTAACTAATCAGGGAGGTGTTATTAGCTGGAGATCCATCGAAAAACTGTAATTTATGCTAATCCAATTAGATTGCCCCCAGAGTGGATACTTAATCCTTTAATTGGGAATTATTGAACTGAAGGGCATTGAATTCCTTTGTCTAATATCTAAGCAACCTCATTCATACCTACAGCGACCACAACAAAAAGGATTATTTGGAATAATGCTTTAATGTCTAACTAGTTGCCGACAGTCAAGTACGAAACACTGTTCTGACATTCAAAACCACTGTTTATTGCTAAGGAACCTATAATGATGCTGACTATAAACCAGTGCTCATGATTTATGCAAATAAGCAAAAGAAGTATAAGACTAAACTTTGCTGTCGGATTTTGACTAATTTTCGCATTACCTCGCATGAGTTGAAAGGCACACCCATATTGAGCAAGTTATAGGAAACTAGACAAATATATTGTAAATAGCGTCCAACCGCGTCGAAACCCTCAAATTAATTTACATCTTAATCGACTGGCAATGGTAAGGCAAGGGGCAAATTTCCCAATCTGCTCTTCGAGATGTAGCAGACGACGTACCCCACTTGTACTTAGTTCTTAACAGCTCTTAAGCCTATCGAATCATCAAGAACAACACACAAAAGAGATTATTGTCGGCAACTAGTAGTGTTCAAAGAAAGAGTTTTCGATGGATCTCCAGCTAGTAACACCTCCCTGAACTAATCGACATCATTCCTCCTTCGTTCCGCGTGCAATAACATTTTGTCATACCACTTTTAGTAGAAAATAACCACTTTTTACCTTTTTGACACATTCATTGGTATATTATGTAATTTCATAGTTTTAGTGTTCTTTCTTAACCATATATTCATTCATTTATTTTGTATATACGCCTTGTGATGTTGTTTCTATTTTACTCATTTCTTAATTTTACTTGTTGAATTGAGCTTTTTTGCAGGCAATTTGAGTTCCCTTGTTTTGGGTCAAATAAAGTTCTATTCTACTCTGTTCTGCTCTATTCTATTTTATTCAATTAAACTTTACCAATTTAAACTCCCGTTTTTTACCAGAAAATTTCCAGGTCGTTTCACAGTGATTTGATCCGAGGACCTATAGCATCAAGGCAGTACCCTCAAACCACCAAGCCAACTCCATCCATTAGATCCCTGACAGGTACATACGAGGTTTTTACAGTCTGACCTCTTTTGACCTCGACTGGCCTTTGACAGCCACCAAAACACTTACATTTGGTATAGAGCGCAATTTGTAGCCTTCCTGGCAATATGTAAAATCTATCTACTCAGTATGAAAAGTATCCATGTTTACTATCTTGAGATAATCTCTTTACAAGATTTTCGAGTTTTGACCTCTGGTGACCTCAAATGACATTTAACCTCCACCAAAAACAATAAGAATCTTTCTCACATTGTGAAAAATTAATATTTTAATTGAGAAAAGTATCCATTATTCCTATCTTGAGATAACTTGTTTATAAGTAATTTACAAGGTTTTCGTTTTCAAATCCTGTGACAACAGAAAAACTTTGCCCTTTGCCAAACTCAATAGGCTTCATCATCTGTCAGCAATAACGTACCCATAATTCTAACCATGAACATTATTCGTTCTTCCTGCTTTGAGATATCGTGTTTACAAGGTTTTTGTTTTCAACCACTGGTGATCTCAAATGATCTCTGGCCTCGACTGAAAAGAACAGGGTTCTTCCTCTCGACATGATTAATCTACTTTCCAAGTATGAAAAATGTCCATCATCGCTATCTTGAGACATTGTGTTCACAAGCAGGTTTTAAAACCTCCGTACTTTCACCCACGGGGGACCTCAGATAACCTTTCATTTCAGTAGGGTTCATTTGCAGACTATAACACGTCAACATGACAAGTATAAAAGTATCCGTGCTTCCTACATAGAGATATCTTGTTTACAAGGTTTTTGGTTTATGACCTCTGGTGATCTCACACGACATTTGCCTCCACCAAAAACAATAGTGATTTTTTCCTAATATGATAAGTCTATATGCCATAATTAAGAGATATCCATAATTGCTATCTTGAGACAGGGGTGTTTGCAAGGCAAGCGTCACAACCTCACATGCAAGTTTGCCGACCGACAGACCGACCGACCGACCTTCCGACCTGCCTACCTACCTATTGGCAATTTAATCCTCTAAACATTTCCAGGTGGTTGAGTCTGGTTTTGGTGTTATTGAGCCGGATGGAATTTTAACAAATACAATACATACACTTACAAGATGTGCCACTTAATTAAGCGTCTTATGTGACCCAGGTCCATAGGTGACCTACTTTATACAATCAAAACTTTGGTTTGAAATATTCTCCGAATTGTTGGTGGAATGAGGTTTATTGTCGTCTAGCCTATGTAGCGGTGCCTTTTGGCTTCCGGGACACGAATCTACCCCTCTCCGATGACCTTAAAGGAAAACTTCTTCCCTTCCTCGGTCAAATCGTCGTCGCGAACAATTCTTTTCTCTTTACTGCATAATGAGGAGAAAAAACCTCTCGTGGAAACATAACTTAAAGCATTAACTGCAAGCAGGAGCCTTTTGGGAAGAGGGTCTTAGTTTGGGTCCAAGGGGACCCACCGTTAAGTCCAGTGGCAACGCCCGGTTAGCGTCCGAGGGAGATCCGCTGAATTGTTCGGCGAGTTGCAAAGTTGGAACACTACGGTACCATCCGAATACTATAGTTGACCTCAAAATGACACCTGGTACACAAAACTCTGCACAGGAATAACTAGTTGAGTCTATTTGCACAGGCTTGGCCACACTGTCAGTGTACAAGTGTCTCCACATAAAGGAAGACTATAGTTTAAGTCTGTTTATTCTTAATTTTAAGAATTCTGTCTGAATTATGTTTGATTTTAGCCGTAGTAACTTTAGGGGAAAGATGTTACTTGTATACTTTTGACTGTTTCATTTCACGTATTCCTTCAGTAAACTGCACGACCGTCCCTCTTAGGTAAAACCTGCACCCCTTAGTAGAGCAATACAGTGAAAAACCGGTTTGTGCTTATTAAAAGAATTACTCGAGGATCAAACTAATACTCCGTCGTGCAAATTTGAATTTGCTTGGTCATGCCAATTTTTGGAAATGCTCATTTCAATAATTTTCCACCCCATTCAGTGCAACATTATCAATTGGGCCTTTAGGAAGCACAACTTTAATTATTCATAAAATGACTCAAACCCTAAATTTGGTCCATTTCATGGCCTCGGTACCCTTGCAGAAGTTATCCCTCAACAGTTACAAGCTACCCGTCGTGTGAAACCTTGTAAGTAAAATTTTCACACTGTTTTTAAATTTGTGTACTTGGCCCCTGAAATTTTAAGCTACCTTAGCATCAGTAATAGGGTAGAGGTTTCCCTTTTTCACACTTCACTCAAAATAACATTTTACACAGGGGCTTGCCTACGTAGCAGGCTGTAAGGCATATTCCTTGTTAAGGTGGTTTGGGAAGCTGAGAGTAAAGTCGTGCAGTATGCAGATGTCATCGACTCAACTTTGACCCATTTTTGTGAACTGGCTAGTAAAGAAGCGTTTGCCAAATCAGACGACGGTTGCAGAAAGTCAATGTGCTCGCCCCTATGCGTGATTTGAGGAAAAGTAGAGAGACATATCCTCCTCGGCAGTCATGTGTTGCGTGGTACACCTAAAATACAACTGCTTTCCCACGCAACTGACCACGTATACCTGCAACTCATCCCCGACGAGCAGTCAGGTTGGGTTGCATCAGATTCCCTTAGGCTTTTATTGTGTCGGACATAGTGTTTATTTCATGGCAGAAAATTATGCAATACGTTACTTCTATTTTCCCAACAGCCTTGATTTCTTCAGAGGACAACGGCTCCCCGAGAAGTGTGGTAGAGAAGGACACAGAACCCTGAACTGGTGGATACTTTTCCAACAATACATATTACTTTCTCCGAAAAACAGAATAATTTCGTCATACAGTTAAATATGGGAGAGGTTAGGTTTCTGGTTAGATATATCCATTATTATCTGCTTTTTGAAGTTTATGTTACCTCTCTTTTCTCCTGAATTATTTAAAGATAATGAAAGCATTATTGAACGCCATAACACTCAGTACAGTGATGTATCTTCTACTTCTAGCACCCTGTCTGAGAATACCTCTACGTTAACCGCTATTCATCTGAATCGTAGTAACCTCTGGAAAAACTATGAAAACATTTCTCACCTAACCTCTCAGTGTAAATTTGACTTGGTAGCATTGATTGAAACATGTTTAAAACCAAATACAACGTTACAAATACTTTCGATTCCACATTACAATTTACTAAATCTAGACAGACCAGATAAAAGAGGTGAATGTGTTTGGTTTTATGTTGCTAAACATATTAAGATCTTATGAACAGCTTTGTACATTGTGAATCCATGTTTATTGAGACTATTTCAAGTAAGAAAAATGTCATAATTGGTGTTATCTATCGTCCCCCTACTACCTGAATACGTTTATGCATTCAGGACCTGTCTTCACTCACAGATATTATAAATTTCTCTCATAAGAATTGCATTTTACTTGGAGACTTTAATATTGACATGCTGAAGTATGGTAATGATACCACCACCACAAATTTTCTTGACATGTTCTGTTCTTCTTGTTTCTTCCCATTAATTACTAAGCCTACTCGTATTACTGAGAATTCTGCCACTTTGATTAAACACATATTTAGTAATGACATCAGTGTTCTCTTAATCCAGGTATTTTAATTTCTGATATTAGTTACCACCTGCCTGTTTATTTCACTAAGAATGATTATAAGCCCGATACTTCCAAGAGAGATAATTCGATCTACCGCAAACAAAAAATTACAAACAAAAATGTTACTAGAGTTTCAATCGTTAAACTGGGGTATTCTATATTCTATTTGGGATGTGGACACTGCTTATGAACATTTTATTGATACTTTTACTGCCTTGCATGATAGTCACTGTCCCGCAAAGTTAGGACATACAATAGAAGCAACAAAAAGCATTATATTTTTTTCCGTGGTTAACTCGAGGAATACTCAAGTCAATTCGACATAAAGTTAGATTGTACAAGTTATATATATATATATATATATATATATATATATATATATATATATATATATATATATATATATATATATATATATATATATATATATATATATATATATATATATATATATATATAACACTAAATTAAACATTTGGGAGACATTGGGATAGTATCCTTCCTTAGGGAGACAATCGGTTATATTCATAAAATTTAATATATTTCCATATCTAAGCATACAAATATTCATACAAAAATACCAATAATTCTTAATGAATGCCTTTAACTTATGGTACGTTTGTTTTAACTGTATCTTTTACACACAAGGTTTAATTAAATAAACAATATATTATAAAGTATTTCGCAATACTTATTTGTCTCCCTATAATACATATAAATTACATGCAACACATGACACACCTGTATTTCTATGGTAAATAATAGCACCTATGATGTATTTATGCAGCTTACACAGTAGCATAATAAAGAGGGCGCTAATACGCTACCATAGAAATAAAAATCTTTTAGAAAGAATGTAGAGAAGGGGTTTAAATAATGGTGCAAAGAATTAGGGAGACATGAATTTGTCTCCATAGTGAAAATGTCTCCTTAATATACCAATTATAACTGCATTTTGTCTCCCTAATAGGTTATTAATAGAAATATATATATATATATATATATATATATATATAACAGAAAAATTAAGTTCCACGTATACTCCAAGATTAAAATGCAAAATGAGAACGAATGCAATAAAGAGCATAACTGGTTGATTGTTGGAGTACAAAACTTAAATTTACTTCGAAATTTTCGGTTCCCCTGGAACCTTCCTCAGCGAAATCTTACAACAAAGTGAGTAACTTAATCAAGAAAATTACAAGCAACAGACAATGTGCTGGAAGTTAGATAAACCAGCATAATAGGATTAAAGCGTTTGGTGAAAGGTATACTGATTAAGAAATTTCCGTTAAAACCCCCCAACCTTAATTGCGATTCTTGTAATGTTGTTTACATATTTCATTGTAATCTGTGCAAACACGGACTCTATGTTGGAGAAACCGGGACTTCCTTCCGCCTTAGGTTTAATAACCACAAAAAGTCTATTAGAGACAACGCTATTGGATTCCCAGTAGCTGAACACTTCAATCTCCCCGGTCATGCCCTTGATAATCTTAAAGTAACTCTAATAGCTAGCGACTTTGTTTGCACAGAAAACCGTAAACGTACGGAACTAATTTGGATAATGAGGCTTCAATCACACCTCACTGGACTTAACAAAGACCTCGGTCTTCTTAATCAGTATACCTTTCACCAAACGCTTTAATCCTATTATGCTGGTTTATCTAACTTCCAGCACATTGTCTGTTGCTTGTAATTTTCTTGATTAAGTTACTCACTTTGTTGTAAGATTTCGCTGAGGAAGGTTCCAGGGGAACCGAAAATTTCGAAGTAAATTTAAGTTTTGTACTCCAACAATCAACCAGTTATGCTCTTTATTGCATTCGTTCTCATTTTATATATATATATATATATATATATATATATATATATGTTAACGGAAATACTGTATAACAACAGTGCTACAGAAATGAATGGCTGGATCTCAAGGGAGATACGTGACAGCAGTAGAAGCTAGAAATTTGGTAAATACAACAGCCATAAAAGGTTTTTGCAAAGCTTTCGAGCAATACTAGCTCTTCTTCAGTGCTTGATCACAAGAGTGACAAGGAGTGTACGGGACTTACAGCTTTTAAATTGTGAGGACCATGGTCCCCACTGATAGTCAATTAGGACTATCGTTTTTGAAAGAGGCGAGACTAAGTAATTTGAGGAAGCCTATTGAAATAGGCGTGACGGAGACGGTCTAATAGGATTACTTAGGCCTAGAGTGTAATCCCTTCAATCAGTATGCTGGTAAGTCGTTTCGGATATTCAGGCCGAATGGCGACGTAGTCTTGAGTTGACATTCCCAGAAATTTTCTTTTGTCTTACGGCTTCTATTGTCCCATGAATCATTTTGTTCGATAGCAATGACACGTAAATTGTCTATCGAATGATGCGGTAAATTGAAATGGTTGGCAACAGGTTGATCAATTTTTTTGGTTTTAATTGCTGACCTGTGCTGTGTCATTCTCATCCTGAGGGAGTTTTTTGATTCCCCCACGTACTGCGTTCCACATAAATTGCAGTAGATGAGATATATGACGTTTTTGGAAAGACAATTAATTGATTGCCTAATTTGGAAAGTGCGTGCAGTTTGATAGCTCTGAAAGTATTTAGTTGAATCAATCAGAGCGCACGTCTTGCAATTGGACGGGCAAGGTGAACAACCAAAATTCTCGTTGTTAGCCTCGACTGAGGTTTTGTCCTGAAATTTTGCCCGTACCAAAATGTCCCGTAAATTTGGGGGGTGGGAAAAAGCAACAACGGGGGGAGCGGGAAAGATAGACTTTAGGCGAGCCGTGCTTTGAAGTATGGGCAAATGTTTTTGGATGAATTTGGCGAATGGTGGTAGACCGGGATGGTACTCAGTTACCAATGGCACTCTATTAGAATTGGGCTGACGGTTTTTGTATGTCAGAGTTTCAGAACGCGGGGTGTCCTTTGCCTTTTTGACGGCATTTTCAATTGAACCCCGAAAGTACTGTCTATTTTGGAGGTGGCTAGACAGTTCGTTAGTGCGAGTTTCAAAGTCTGTCTCAGAGGAACAGACACGTTTGATGCGAAGTGCTTGGCTATATGGAATATTTTTGGTGCAGTGCGGAGGATGGCAGCTGCTCGGTAGTAGGTAGTTGTGCTTGTCCGTGGGTTTATTGAACAAGTCTGTTTTGAGTGAACCATTTTCTATGGTCACTGTTGTGTCCAGGAAGTGGACACTGACTCTAGAGGAGTCGGCCGTGAATTTGATTGTGGAGTGAAACGAATTGATGTTTTCCACAAAAATTTTGAGGCTATCTTCACCGTGGGGCCAGATCATGAAGATATCGTCGATAAAACGTAACCAAATTTGTGGTTTTAAAATTTGTCGAGATAAGAATTCCTTCTCGAGGTTGCCCATAAATAAATTTGCGAATGAAGGAGCCATCTTGGTTCCCATGGCAGTACCATGAATTTGGAGGTAGTGCTGGTCGCCAAAGACGAGATTGTTGTTTGTCAGAATAAGGCGCATCAGCTCGCCTAAGTCTTTCTTGGTGGGCGTTTTGCCTTGGATGGGTCTGAAGGCGGTTTTACAAGCGGAGATGCCTTCTTCGTTTGGTACATTTGTATATAAAGAGGACACGTCAAGAGTGACCAGAATTGTGTCCTGTGGGAGATTTTGTATCTCACCAATTTTGCGGATAAAGTCCGTGGTGTCCTGAACGTAGGAGGGGAGGGATGGGACCAGGGGCTGAATGAGCAGGTCAACAAATTTCGAAATTTTCTCCGTATATATATATATATATATATATGAAATCGAAGTTGTAAAAATAAAGAGAGGTATACAATTTACAAAACTCATCTTACTTCTATTACCAGACGAGCTAAGAAGCTGCACTACATGAGTGTACTTGAGAATAACAAAAGCGGCCTTTCAAAAACCTGGAAAGTGATAAATGAATTAATAAATGGTAAAAAGACTCGTCAGCATATTATAAATATCATAGATAAAGGACGCACACTAACCGATGGTGATGCGGTTCCTAATGCCTTTAATACTTTTTACTAGTACTGGCCCTTCTTTGGCTAAGAAGATAATTGATAACAATATAAAGAATACTGATTTTTTAACTGATCAAACAAAAATTCCATGTTCTTGTATCCTACAAATCGTTCTGAAGTAAACGATGTCATTAGGTAATTCAGCTGCTGGTGTTGATGATGTATCTGCTGCTATTCTGAAGTCAATTTCATATGCTATTGTAGAACCCCTTACATATATATTTAACTTATCGTTTAATACTGGTATGTTTCCTGAATCAGCTAAAATTGCTAAGGTCACCCCAATCTTTACAGGTGGTGATTCCAATGAACTGTCAAATTATAGACCTATATCTTTTTTACCTTCCTTATCTAAGGTTCTCGTGAAGCTTATTTACTCACGAATTATGTCCTTCCTGGACGGGAATCATATTCTTTGTAATGAACAATTTAGGTTCAGAAAAAATCGTTCCACTTACATGGCTGGTCTAGACGTTATTGATTTTATTACTTCCGGTTTGAAAAACAAAGAACTGAGCCTAGGTATCAAAAGCTTTTGATACAGTTAACCATAATACCATAATATTTTGCTACGAAAATGGTACCATTATGGTATACGAGGTATGGCACTAAATCTACTTAAAAACTATTTGTCTTGTCGAAATCATTTTGTTGTTGTAAATGGTCATAACTCCCAAAATCTGGCTAATTTATGTGGTGATCCACAGGGATCAAAAGTAGGCCCTCCCTTTTTTCTGCATTACATAAGTATCCTTCCTTGTTGCACTCGCAGACTAAAAGTTTGTCTCTTCGCTGATGACACAAGTATGTTTTTTAAAATTAGTGACCTCTTTTCTTCTGAATCTATTATAGTGACTTATGTCTAATAACTCACTCACTCACTCACTCCGAAAAACCTCATTTGAATCTTACTTTGGACGGTATGAAAATACGCGAAAGCTCAACAGTAAAATTCTTCTGTGTCTTACTTGACTAGCACTTAAATTGGAAAGCCCACCTTGATAATGTATGCTCTAAGATTTCAAGAATTGTTGGAATTTTCCATAAAATAAAATTTTCAGTTCTACAGAATATCTTGCACTTACTGTATTACACGATGGTTTATCCTCATCTCTCTTACTGTAATATTCTTTGTGGTCATACGCATTTTACATACTTGAATAGATTATTTTTATTGCAAACAAATTGATACGTCTTGTATCCGGTTCTAGTTATCTTGATCATACTGCACCCTTATCTACTGAATTTCGAATTTTGCCTGTCTTTGATGTATATACTTTACAGCTTGGTATTTTTGTTTTTAAATATTTTCATGGTATTTTTCCCCCAATCTTTGATATGTTCACAATTATTTTCACAGCTGTTTTACTAGACAATCATCCTCTCATCATATTGTTTCCTCTCGTATAGAAATGAAAAGAAAATCTGTAAGAACATGTGGTGCTTTACTGTGGAATAGACTTAGCCCTAATATAAAGAAAATAACCTCTCTAATAACGCTTGTAAAACATATGAAGAGTCTCTTACTCGGTGAATAGACTGGGATCATTGACGCTTCTCTTTATTGATATACAATCCTGAGAATGAACTTTCATTTCTTTTGTTCTTCAAATTCTTTCTTCCTCCTTTTCACCTTTCTTTCTTTTCTTTGTTCTCTTCTCATCTGTCTGTTGTTTGTTTTGCCTTTTTCCCTTTTCCTTTAATTGTATTTTGTTTCTGGTGGATCTGCTTTGTATAAGCTTTGCTTCCTTTAGATCCCCCACGCTTTTCTGTAGAGTTGTTGTAAACTTAAGAATTTAATTTGTGTGTGTGTTGTGAAAAATGAAAAAATAAACAAAAAAACGTACAACGTTGTGATCATAAAATTGCCCGACATTTCTCTAGTCCCAAATAAAAGATTTTTCTGACAAAGTAAATGAATTGCAAAAGAAAGTGACTGTTTTTTCCGACTGACCGAAAAGTTTTCCAACAGACGGCACTTTGAAAATTTCCGGGGGGTAGCACCCCATGCCCCCGATAGTGACACCCCTCCTTTGCCTGCTGGGTTTCCGTCTGTGAGCTGCATGCACCCAAGTTAAACATACGGCGATATATGGGTTGGTCAGAAAAAGTCAAGCAGCAGCTGGGCAGTGTGCCATTTGAGATTGTTACTAAACCCAGTACACGGGGCCAGGGAGCAGACTGTGACAAAGGAGGTTTCAGGAACCAAGACAAGTTTGATTTACCAGTTAACGACAAAAATTCTAAAGCAGTTTTCATGATTTCTCGAGTTAGAAGCCAGTGAAAAATATGAAAAGAGACAATTTCCATGGAAATCGAAAACATGATGTATTTGTAAAACGTTTTCCTGTCGATATACCCAGTTCATATCTGTGTTTGGATTTGGATTTGGAAGGCGCCGATGGGGTGTGAAACGTCCACTTCCAACGTGGGATACAGGGGCCCGCCGTAAGGCCCCTAGATGGGGATCCAAGGGCAACGTTCTTATGAGAGAACGAAGAGGCGAAGTCCCTGGAAGCTGTGGATTATTTAAAAAAAATTGGGATACCAGAGAAAAAACAGTTTAATATAACTATCTATAGATAACATTTAATTGCCCTGAAAAGCACATAACAACGCAGTTTGTGTACTTTTTCCAGAGTAGCCTAATTCTGACTAATGTCGATTTCTTCATGATGCAGCGGGTTTCGTGGTGAGGAGGGTGGATAATCGTAGAAGTTCTGCATGATTTCGCAATAATTACACTCTCTTTACTTTAGGGGAAGTTATGACAGGGCAATTGGGAATAAACGCCAAGCGAGCCGAAAAATATCATCCCATTAGAGTTTAGAGTTGCAACTCCCTGCTCCTGCAAACATTTCAGTCATGACGTTTGTCATAAACATTGCATAACCTTTACTATCCAGAAATAGCATTGAATATACACTAAACAACTAAAAATGGCAGTTTGCATAATTGTTCATAAAAGGGTAATTCGGACCTATGTCCGGTCGATTTTTGAACCATACAGCGGGTTTGGACCCCTAATTGTCATACTGACAGCTACCCATCGACGGCAAATACAATGAGAATATCCTGGAATCGTGTGAAAAGTGCACGAAGCTGTATATATACTACGCAATAAATTCTTATGTATAAGTAAAGTTTGAATGTGTCCAATCACAGAAGCAGCGTTTTGCTTCAACCAAAGGGAAGCTGTCTCTCAGATAGGGGAAGGGGCTGAACGTTGCTTTGGACAGTTGGTCTGGAGGTGGGGCCTAATGGGAAGGGTTCCCCTTCCTGTTTCGGAAATTTTCGAATAGTTGAGGGCCTATATATGCAGTTTAGTGCAACATTGTGCAAATTTTAAGAAAAATTAATGCAAAATTTTTACACGTTTTACAGAGGAAACGAGTAAGGGGCTTTCTTCCTTCAACTGGGTGAGGGGTGGGGGAGGGGCCGAAGCATACCTCCGTCCCACCACATTTTGACTGTCCCCACTTCCTACATCTATATATGGCTTCAACTCATGAATATTTATACTACTCTGTGGTGAAGCTGGTAAAAACAGTTCCTACTTGCACCAGGGAGTTGTTAGGAAGAAGAATCAACGACCAAATCCGTCAGACAATATGTACTTGAAAATGATTTAATTCTTCTCAGGCACTGCCATTTGATTGACAGGTCTCTTTGTTCCTATTGTTAAGTCTCTGTTAATTAAACCCTTTTCATGATGATCTCTTCCTTTCTTTTCCAAGTAATCCCGAGACAAAGGCCATTGTCTATGTATGCTTTGAAGTAAGGTTTGTTTCCGCCAATGAACAAAATTTAATTAGGATTTTCAGTAAAACGACTGGCAACAGACGTTTAAATAGTGTACCTCAATTGTGACCCCACGATGTTAACACCTTCTGGAAAATTGTTCAAGGCTATACATTTCTCTAAGTTTTTAGCAAATTTCCCCATCATTAAGAAACATATTCGAAAAGTAAGTCGTAAAGGAATTCTTAGCTGACTTTAAATGAAATGATATTTAGTGCGACGAATAACGACGAATGATTAAGATTTTACATTTTTGCATGACGGCTGGCAACGCAAAGTTTATGAGTTCAACGTAAGGGGTGTGTGTGTTCTCAAGGTCATTTTGACAATGCCTCACTGATCCTAGTTGATCTAGGTATTGAGATAGGAATTTTAAGAAGAAAGGCAAGATTACTGTCGGAAACGAACATTCCTTCAAAGAGTCTATAGAACGTTGTATCTCCTTCCTAACACCTCCCTGCTTGCACTATCGCAAGACTGTCTGAGGACTAAATCTCGTGCCCCTTCGTGCTCTTATAACTCCAATTAGGAATAGTTTCAGCCTTTTGTCTGCTGTGGGAGTTTACCCCTCAGGACTTTTCCTAAAAAGTTGTAGTCCTTTTTCTACTATTGATAATCAGTTTCATCAAAGCATGGCGTGCCAAATTAGCATCTCCCGGAAGAACTTGAAAGTTCATTTCGTGACAACCAGACGTCGAGGGAAAGCCATTAGCCTACAGTTGACTAACAAAATGGCGTACACGTAGCATGACAATACCCGGTAACTACAACCATAGAAGTACTACTACCTCGGAGGTTGTACTTCCATGGTCGAACCGTGGGACTACTGCCAAACAAAACAGAAAACGTCAAGTGACGATTGTATACATGCTGACCTTATTGTTGCAACAACCTCACCACGTGACCTTACGACTCTTCAATTACAATATGTTAACCAAATCTTAAATGCCACTACCCCTGCTACTACACAATACAAAGGGCAGAAGTCTCAGAGAGCTTACGGAAGCTGAGAAGGGCTACTGTGATCTGAGCTTCTCTTCCCTGCTAGTTGTCATTTTCCTGAATATGTTGAAATAAAATAAATAAACAGAATCAACAAAAAAAAAAGAAAAGAGAAGAAAAGAAAAAACACGATAAATGTTTCAGTTTGGAGATATCTTAATTGCAAACATTTTCTGAAGAGTGTTAAATTTTTGAACTCTTTTTAAGGAAACAATTCAACGTTTTCAAGAACTGATTTGGTAAGAAGCATGGTAGAAGCTGAACTTTGCAAATTCTCCAGGTCGTATTAATGGCACGCCAAAAGGCGCACCACATATGACGATGTACTAAAAATACGCCTACATGTACTAAAATTACACGTTCATGTACCAAAAATACACGAAGATGTACTAACTTCATACGATCATGATGTAAATTTACACCATCATATACTAAATGTATATGTTCATCATGTTTAATGTTACGATGTATATGTAAAACCACACGTTGTACATATAAAAACACACGTTGTACATGTAAAAACTTACGATCATCATGTTATTATTGTCTTCCCCGCATGCCATACTGAGTGAGCCTTCGGCGTTCACGAAGTCCGCCGAAAGGCTCACCGACATACGTTCATCATCTAAACTCATGCGATGTACTAAAAATACACGTTCATGTACTAACTGCTTACGATCATGTACTGAATGCATACGTTCATGTACTGAATGCATACGTTCATGTACTGAAAAGTCAAAACTCACGATCAGCATGTAAAATACACAATATCACAACTACGTGATAGGTGTGCATGTGGGAACATTTCTGTGAAAAGTAATTTTAATTTCTGCAAATTTCCTGAAAACATAGAATAACAACAAGGAGGGAAGAGGGATAGCACCTCTTGCAATAGTCCGGTAATTCCGTCTCGAAAAGCTCCGCGGACGGCCGGACACACCCAGTACTGTATTGTACTGTACTGTACGTACTTATTCCTCCATTTTTTCTCTGACTTTGCTGACGGCGCCTAATTTGGGCCTAACATCGAATCGAACCCTGACCTCACGCAGGCCATGGGATAGGGAAGGACAGACGTCAAAGTAGAAAACGAACAGTCTCATGGAACAGTAAAAAGTAGCCGAGGTCTTATAACAGAGGGAGTAAACGGGAATTCCCTTAACAGAATTATAGACACAGACTTGTAGCAACAAGTTTGTGTATGAAGAAATTTTGAATTCAATTTCCCCCAATTTTGGGATTTGAGGATGCCAGATTACGTTGACGAATGACATTAGCCAGATAGCAGAACTGTAGTGACAAATTTGTCAAGGTGACTTAGAATGCAGTTTCCTACAATGCCCAATATTCTCTCATATTGGCAAGCCATGCATGGTACTGGACACAATCAATTTGTGTTCAAGAGTGGGGTTTCCTGCAATCTGGATGGTCTTGGATGCCAAATGTTCTGACCTCAGCCCTAACTAAGGAGGGTCTGAGGTGGACTTTGGTTCTGTCCTTCTTTATGAATCACCCCTACAAAAATTCCTACACCTGCTGTTACAAGGGTTACAAGGTTGGTCCATTCACTGTAAGCTAATATTCTACCCCATTGGCGAGAAAGAATTGTTGCGCTCGCGCCAATGCCTCCTGCACGGAGTCTGAATCCTAACACCGCCATTACCCACAAAATGGCCCACAGGCTTGTTCGTGTGCAACGGATTACGCTAATGCACCCGAAAAGCTCTTATCCTAGGGAGTGACTCGTGTTAAAAGAAGTGGATGTGTAAATCATCCTACCCTAAATTAACTCTTGTGCAGGGAGAAAGCCACCTCTTTAACAGGGCAAAAGAAAGTTTACGGAGAAGTTTATTTCGTGGATATGTTTTCCAAGTCCATTCGCCGGGGTATAATTAACCTGTACTCTCCTGCCGTCATTAATTAATAGGCCTATCGAATTTTGAAAAATATGAAAGGAAAAGAGTCCTCTTTAAAAGAGCCGCTGGAACCGATTTTCTGCGTTCCTATTGCCCACTATTGCTTCGCTCCTGAACACCACCAGGGACCCTTAACGTGGGACCCTCGACGACAAGGCGTGCAAAATCACGATTGTTGCATGTGCGGTACCTTTGATGCACTTGTGACACCCGTTTCCTTTAGATCACTCTGCCATATCAGTCGGGTGAATCACAAGTCGTGCGCCAACCTCCGAAATCCTGCACACGCCACCGAAGATTTACACGCATTTAAAGGTTGTTCATTTATCCAATTCTCTGTCAAATGTGAAAGTTATAATTCGGTTTTAAGTGTGCATGTAAACCACTTTCTGAAATTTGTGAAATTTCTTATTTAAATCAACAATTAAGCATCCAAAGGAGAAGACGGATCTCTTAAGTAGGTAGTTTATCACAGTTCTCATTTCTGATGCTGTATTATCTTGTGATCTAAACGTTTTCCAGAAAATTTCAAGCTACTCAAAATGGGAAAAGGTAATGCAATCTTGATGGCACTTTAAAGCTTCAGTATCAGGGACACGGAAATCATTCTGTGCCAATTGATATTCTGTCTACGTGACTGGTATGTTCATTTCGGTGGATTAAAGTCGCATACACCGGACGTCAGACTTAGAGCTATGCGATTATACTTTAATATTATGTATAAAACTTAAATATAAGAAGCTGAAACCTTCATATGAATTGAGATATAATGATGTACCGGCTGGGTGACGCGTTATCTGTTTGGAACGATGTCATCTGATCATGGAACTTGAGAAAAACCTATGCAAAATATTGAAATTTCACAATGAATTCAGTGGAGAACTACATCGGCAGTGTCACAGTTACCGTGACTTTGTTTGTAACTGTACCGTGTTTGTTACTATTCCTATTTCTTTTTCGCCGACGTGGTACAAAAGCGAATATTCCACCGGGTCCTCCTAGATGGCCCGTTGTCGGAAACATCGTAGCTTTGATACGAGCTGGCAAGCAACCAGATGTGCTGTTTAAGCAGTGGGCAGATCGGTACGGCAAGATTCTATCAGTTAGTAATGGAGAACGGATGATAGTGGCTCTGAGTGACTTCGATCTCATCATGGAAGTGATGCATCACCCGTCAGCTCAAGGGAGGGCAAAGTCGGCAGTGTCAACGAAAAGTTACGGTGAAGGACAGGGTAAGACACTACTGCAGCAATTCTTAACAGGGAGCCGTGACTCTCTTAGGGGTTTTCTGGGGCTAATTAACGAGTCATTTAATGAAAGAAACCCATCAAAATTCTCTTGAGGGGTGTTTAGGATATCAAATTTCCTGACATAGCCCCCGACCCCATATTAGGAGCAACCCTATGAAACTTCCCTGCATGGATCAACCTCGGACCTTTTGTGTGCAGGACGAGAGTGCTTTTTCTCAAACACTAGTGATCGCTGCATGGGGATTTAGGCCCAAAATCTAGTATAATTATATTGATTGCCACAAGATGTCATGCTTCTTTTGGACGCAGCGAGGCTTATCTTCGTTGTACATGGTGGTGGTATGGGGGCAGACAGTCATAACCATGTAGGCTTATGCGTAAGTGTGTGTGCATAAATATTTCATGCAGCCAGGGGCGGGATTTGATGTCTGGAAGTGGGGGGGGGGGACCCTGGTAGACTGTCAAACGGCGCTGAAGGCGCCGCGGGAGCTCGAAGCGCTCCCCCTAACAGCGTGGAGTCCAGGGGGAAGCCCCCGGAGGCTCTGTGGTATTTACGAAATTGTAGGCATTAAAATGATGCATTTTAGCTTCAACTTCAAATGACACAAGGTAGGCACTCAGACCACAAAAATCACAATTTGACTTTTTGCAATTATATGACTAACAGTCGGCCGGGATCGATAGTGCAGAGGGCCTAGTATTAAGAGTGGGTGCTCGCGAAGCGCGCAGAAAAAATCGCATTTTCAGACTTTTTAGCGCCATGGGTAATAGAAAAGCTAAAAAAAAGTATCCTAAAGGAGAGGGCTCTTGTTCCTCTCCCCCTTCGCTGAGCGTCTGTCCCTTGTTACATTTACACAGGTCGGTGGTGTAAAGATGTTGCTTTGAAAATTTCTGGAGGAGGAACAACTTCCCCCTCCGCTGCGTACGGCCATGGGTGCATTGGTGGTTTCAATGATAACAGAAGACTTTGTACGAAGCTATGACAAGCAAGATGCTCTACAGAAAGTAATCCCGAAACAATATTTAAAACGGGTGCTCGCGAAGCCCGCAGAAGAAAAAAGCGTTTGAGATATTTAATTGTAGGCTATTGTTTTTCTTTAGTTTTAAATGCAGTATTTTTCATTGCATAAAAATGTTCCTACTTTCCCCAGGTGCCTCTTCTTTCCGTAGAGTCGTAGAAAACTATATTCTACTCTATGGTTCTTTCTTTCATCTTTCTTTTTGTAAAAGGTCTGGGACAAGCCCCTCAACTGTTTTTTATCAGTGTGAAAAATAAGATAGAGTCGATTTTGAAGGTTATAGACTATGTGATACTTAAAAAGTCAATTAAATGTTTTATGGGCAGTTTTTACATGGACATGGCTAAGGGCATCGGCAATAAAAGTGCCAGGGAAGTAATTTTCGTTGGAGACTGCATCTTGGGAAGTTGTGGCCGGCAAAGCCTTTAACCGCGAGCGCCGAAGGCGTGAAGCCGGAGTCTGGAGACTGAGGGTCCTCCCAGAAATTTTTTTCTTAAATTCGATGGCTTTTGCGGCAATTCTGGGCCATTTCTTGAGAAAATCCTGCTACCCCCATGTGTAATTTGTGATGGCAAATTTGCTGAGGATGGTGGTAGTTTTTGAGGACAGTGAAAAACAGCCAGAGGTGTAGCGTGGGTTTTGGACAAGCTGTCCTACAGTAAGTAATAACGAGGCAGTTCCACCAAAGTTTTCCTACGCACGGCATTACAACAGTAAAGAGTACTAATGAGACATCGATTTAGATAAGGCCCATGCAAAACACACCGAAAATGTTTGCGAAATGGCCATTCCTTATACATGGGTAGGGTTTGGGACTTTGTTTGCAAGGACCATGGTCCATTTAATGTCGTACATTAGTACTTTCAGTGACCCTTATTTCAGAGCTTCAAATCACAATAGTGTGTCACGTAGGAAGAAAAGAAATTTTACTGTGCCAGACAAAATTTTATTAATCAGTTTTCTCTGAGGGTGCGCGCCAAGCGCGCAGAGAAAAATTTCCGTAGCATTTTTATGGCTTTTGATATTAATGTTTTCCTTTATTTTACATTGTAAATATAAATCAAATAGGCCATTGGAAATTCTCTTATAGTTTCGCTGGTCTCGCTTCTTTTTGCTCATTTTTTATTATTTTATTTTTTAAGCTCTGGAAAAAAAGTGGGGGGGGGGCAAGTGCCCCCATGGCCCCCGTAATCCCGCCTATGCATGCAGCCTACCTTATACATGAACGATTATATGTACACATACATGTATTTTTATGCCTGTGTATGTATGCTTGCCAATTACGACCGTTGACCAAATATGGGAGGGGGAGGCGTATTTAGTTCCAAGTCAAAGTGTTTAGGGGGAGACTTTCCCCTCCCCTCCCGTAAAAGCTGTTCTTGTCCAGAAGTCCAAACAAGAGAGACAGCTACGAGAACTAATTTTAAGTTTTGTTGTATACTTGCAGGCATAGCCACTGGAGGTGGAGACATTTGGAAACAGCAGAGAAAGTTCGCTCTCGACTTGTTTCGTAAATTTGGAGTGGGAAAGTCTACCTTTGAGAATATTGTCACGAAAGAAGCCCAAACTTTATTAGATGAATTTAGAAAGACGAAAGGACGGCCGATGGAAGTTAGTTTCATTTTCAGCATGGCTGGTTGCAATATCATCTCCGGTGTAGTGTTTGGTCAACAGCTATCTTACGATGATCCAAAATTACTCCAAACCCTGAAGACTGTGCTGGAATTCTTTCAGCAAGGGGGGCCTGGTGGTGCTTACTATTCCTCCAAAATTCTGGCCAGCCTTCCATTTGGTCCCGGGAAGAAGATTCTGAACATACTGAAGATTCTTGGGGCAGACTGGTCGAAACAAATTGATTTACATGAAGAGAAAGTCCTCGACATGACCAGTGGCGAGGCGGAAAATTTTACGGAAGCGTGGCTGCTGAAGATGAAAGAAAATGGAGATTCACCAAGTTTCAATCGCGTCAATCTTTTGTGGAACCTGAAGGAATTATACCTTGGTGGCACGGAAACGATATCATCCACCATGCAGTGGGCGTTTCTGCTCCTGATGACCCACCAAGATGTCCAGAGGCGCTGTCAAGCCGAGATGGATAAGGTAATTGGAAGGGAACGAGATCCTTGCCTAGCTGATCGGTGTAAGTTACCATTCTTAAATGCGACCATGGAGGAGATTTCAAGGATTGGTTCTGTAGTTCCACTCGGAGGACCCCATCTGGCTGAAGCGGACATTGAACTTGGTGGCTATCATATTCCAAAAGGTTCCCTAATCGTTGCTAATCTACATTTGCTGCACCACGATCCAGAACTTTGGGATGATCCGTATGTATTTAACCCTGAACGATTTCTTGATGAAGATGGCAACTTTTCGAAAAACCAGGCTAACATCGTGTTTGGAGTAGGTAAGAATACGTTGTACATGTAGCCCTGTAAGTCATGCAGATTGAGGTAGAAATTTCTTCCATTCCCACAGCATTTAAAGTGAAATAAGTATTGGAATGAACCTAGATATACTGCTTTTCGTGCATCTATGCGTATTCAAATTATGCACTGAACGAGCTTGTTTAGCATTTGCAGGTGCCGTTACCAACTAAGGTATGAAGAACGTCTTGACAGCTCGAATCTCAAATCACATGCATGCAGACTTTAACCTGTCCCAGTTATGTCAAAACTTGTAGGTAGTGTTGGTTACTTCACTAGTCTGCAGTGTGTGGTCCGATGTTGAGAGCCAAAGCGGCGATTTGCGTTGGGCATGGGGGGGGGGGGGGAGCGTGGGTCGGAAACCTTGAATATAATATTTTCCTGTGTGCATCTCAGACTCCCTGGTCTCAGAAATCACCAGGCACATGCATGAGGCAACAGAATCGCGCTAAGCGCTCCGAAAAATTGGCCTTTCATGGTCCATAGAACTAAATACCATACAGTCATTGATAACCAAATTCAGAGGTGATGAAAGGGATACCTCACTGTCTCTCTCAACTAAAATGTTATGGATCACGCCATAGAGGCCTAAATGCTAATTTTACTACCGTACTGAGGGTTTTGCCAAAATACTACAGGCACTCCGTCCTCCCTAACCAAATTATTTTACGGAACTTTGTCATACAAATAACAGTACTAGCAAATGTCACTGCACTGAGGGTAGATTGAGCAAAAGGTATTCCTTTTCCAACCAAATTGCAACGGAAACGCTCATGTGTGTCTACAATTTTTTTTAATCACCGAACACAGCCCCAATGAAAGTGTATACGCGCGTTGCGCGCAGAAAAAAAAATCGTTTTTCATGATTTCTGAGTAATCGGAACTGAGTAATATTCATACAAATATCAGCAAATATTACGGTCCGTCCCAAAATATCGAATATATTTCGTCTTCCTCAACCAAATGATTGGAAAAGACTGTCTCACGCTCATATCAGCCAGTATTATGGTCGTTGACCAAATACGGGGTGGGGACGAAAGGTGGTCTGCCCCCCAACCAAATTGTTGGAGGGGTCAACAATGCCCCCCCATTCCCCGCGTTGAGAGCACAACCAAGGCTAAATGATTAGCTGTATATATCGATGATAAACTTTTTCACTCTCATATAAAATGTTATGAGCAAGGCTTGTTATATTTGTGTCTGGATGATTAGCATATCTCATGACATGTCTTGAGGAAAGTGATCAAGTCATTCGACCTTAAGACTTTTTCATGCAGTACCAGTTACGAGTCATTTTATTTTACAAGAAGATAAGTTTCTTGCAGAATAGGTTATCCCTGTAGCCTTCTTGAAGGAAACTTCAAATGCATCTGCTAGGGTTTGGTTTTTTTTATGAATGACCATTAAAAATTATTCAAACATTTTGACAAAGTACAGATTGATTAAATACAACTTTTCAAAAATCCAATTGTCCATAAAGCTGCAATATGTATTCAATCGGAATATAATTAGGCCTAGATGAATTTGCAATATATGCTAGATTTTAGGGCCTAAAATTGTGTATATATATATATATATTATATACGTATATTTTTATATATTCATATATGTATACCAGAATGTATAAATATAATACTCTGTATATCGTCGTCTGACTGTCTAACACGTCTATTATATGAGGCATGCTCCTTTTCAAAAAAATTCAGTCTATAACTGAGATTGAATAATTGAAATTAAACTGAAATTGAAATTTAACTGATAGTGTACGAATGATTGCTAGGTAGATCAGGGTGGTGCTACTTTGGTTACTTCAAACACAACCCTACTAATCAGAATCGTGCCGTTACTACACTTCAGTTTCAAGTTCATATTTCAGGCTTACGATTTGGCAGTCTATTGAATAAAGCTATTGATGCATGTCCTTTCCTTTCTTTTCTGAAGCGAGCTTTAACGGAATACAATGACTGACCTTCAGACTCGCTTGTTTGTTTTTACTGTACTTTACTGTACTGGAAGTCCTATGACTATTGCAACGATCTCTGTACGATGAGGCATGGTCGAAATTATTCACTATAGGAATAGTCTAGTTTCTAAGACAAAGTTTAGCCTACATATGTTTACTTTGTAGCGGTTAGTTAGTTAGTTAGATAATATTTAACGACACACCAACACGAATGTGTTATGTAGTGTCAACTAGATAAATTCGTTTCAAGTCCTCCCCTTTAGTCGCCTCTTACGACAGGCGGGGAATACCGTGGGCATATTCCACAACCCCCAGCCCACAGGGGGCTATACTTTGTAGCGGAGAATAGATCTAATCAACAACAACAATAAGAAACAACAACAACAACAAGAAACAACAACAACAACAAAATTGGCATTAGACTGTCATTAGTTGTGTTTGAAACAGTCATCGTATCCACTGGGGTGATATTGAAGAGCCTGCAAGGGTGATCTAATAGGATACTGTTGAAACACTTGCGCTTTTCAATGATGGCGACTACAAAGGAGGGGACAAGGGTTATCACCCACCAAGGGGTAATTTCCCTAGTCAATGCCTTTTGCCCCACCTTCCCCTGCCCCTTATTGTACAAACGTATACAGTTTAAATTAATTATTGCCCCACTGTCTGCTTTTCCCCTTCCCCTTCCCCACTTACCCACTTTCTCCTTTCTCCACTTTCCCCTTCCCCACTTTTCCCCTGCCTTTGAAATCTAGACCGCATCACTGACCCCCATTGAAGTCTGTTTCCTCCACTTTTCAACTTACAACCATCAGTTGTTTAAAATATAAATGCAGTTGGCACTAGTGTTAGAACGATTACCGGTATCACCATCGGTATCGACCGATATTCTCCATTTTCATCCTATATCGGTATCGGTACAATTTATCTTAAATGCCGATATTACCTAAGCGATATTATCGTCCCATATGTCATGGAAATGGGACACTGAGAATTTTTGAAAGCAAGTTCCAGTATTTTACCTCATCAAGATGAAACGACACTTCATTGTGGTGTCCCGTAGCCTAAGGTTAGTTGCCACATTTTTATTTCCCAAATATCGGCATCGGATCGGTATCGGCCGATTTTGAGAACTTAATTATCGGTATCGGTAATATCAGCTACTTGCAATATCGGCACAACACTAGTTGGCACCGTACTGCGCAACAAATTTTCTGTCCTCGTATCCCCTCCCCACTTGCAAAACACTGGTTCCGTCACAGTTTTTATTCAAAATTGATAACGATAATGCCCTTTCAGATCTGTAAATTTCCAGCTTCAATTTTGGTCTTTATGTAATCCTTTCATTTTGTTTCTAGGGAAACGTTCCTGTATAGGACAAGAACTTGCTCGCATGGAGTACTATCTTTGGCTCTCCCACATTCTTCATCGTTTGAACCTATGCGTCCCAGAAGGCACCATTCCGCCCAGTATTCACAAGGCCCAGACCGGATTCAATCGGATCCCAGAAGACTTCGAAGTTTGTGTAGTCGAGAGGGACGACTGAAGCAATTTTTTTCCCATTAAATTCTCCATGGCGTGCAGATCCCAAATATAAACTTGTAAAAAGAACCTTAGATGACTGTTCTGATTGCTTACATTACAGCAGTGAAAGATTTTGTCTTTAAAGGGAATAAGCGATCGCACCAAGACTTCACTTTGAAACAGCAGCTAAATCTTTCAAATTTCTTATTTCAGTTTCAAGTATCTTTAATGTTTTTGTCTTTCTTGCTTTGTGACAAATACATCATTACGAGGTTTCCTTTTACTTATTATTTTGGTTTAATCTCAGAAATTCCTAATAAAAGAAAGACCGACGGATTTATTTGTTGAGAGTAGAGAGGATACCGGGGGCGTTACACAAAGGTTATCACTTCCCAATTGGCTTACGTAAAGCATATTTCTGAATTCTGATATTATTTTTCCTCTAAAGTCGCTAGGAAAGTGGAATGCTAAATTTAATTTATCCGATGAAGACTAAAGGGTGATTTTTAAACTTGCTTCGTTAACATTTTCTGAAACAAAATTAATCTATTTTCAGTTACGATTCCTTCACAGAATTTTAAGCACAAATAAACTTCTGTGTTTAATGAACAAACTTGATAACCCTTTCTGCAGTTTTTGTAATATCGAAGTTGAAACTACAATTTTGTCTCATGACTAAAAAGAGCCCTTCATGAAATAGGATACAGGGGTACACTAATTGAAACAGGGGTGACTACATTTCCCATTGAAAGTCTGTCAATGCATCATTCTTCATTGCATTAGACTAACCTGGTTCGCCTTATTTACTTTTTTGATGTTGAACACCGATCCGGGAATCTGCTTTCCAAGCAGGGGTCGAGTACGTACGTCTCTTTTTCACTAACTGGCATTTTACCAATGCAGCCAATATAAATATATAGGTGCAGGGGTAATAGGCCCACACGTCCACCGGGAGGGCAAGGGGTCTGACTCGCATGCTACTCAAAGACCAGATCCGCATCGACCATAACACTTCAGCACCGTGGGGGAAACGGATCAACGGAGGATTGGACCTCAAGCAGGGTAAACAATCTACCAGAGCTGTAACGCCCGAGTCCGGACTCGGACTAGATTCCGGACTCGAGTCCGTTTTTTAATGGACTCGGAATTGGCCCGGAATGGGAGGTTCCGGAATCGGAATTGGCCCGGCCTGGGCTGCAGCTGGACTCGGGCTCGGAGCAAATTCCAGCCGAGTCCACAAAAATGAAAGTTCCTTAAATGTTACTGAAAGATACAGTCTCACTAGTGCACAATTTATTTCATGAATGGTTGCGCATAGTCAACTAAGCTACGGGGTGGACCTGACTATGAAATTGACTCCTAAAAATGCCAGTATAATGAAATGTCCTCGAAAAATGATATGACATTTGCACGATATTCTATATCGTCAAATGGTTGGACTCGGAATTGGCCTGGAATTATGGGCACTGGAATCGGAACTGGCTCGGAAATGGGTTAGCCGGACTCGGAAACAGCCCTGCAAGCTACTGTGTAAACGTTTTAACCCGAATATGTTGCGCTATCTGCTGGACTTTCTGTTCGTGATCTCGCTGAGCTGCCAGGTAAGGTGGTAAATCGGAGTTTCGTTCAGCTCATTACTGAGGAAAGCTAACCCTGTGATTGGAGCAATAGAGGACCACTACACAGGCTAGGGAGACTAGATCGATTTGCAGAAAGGGTACTTATGCTATTGTAAACATCCTTTGGTTCGAATTGTACAGAGGCGAGTCTACTGTAAACAGGTAAATGCTTTAAATTAGTAAAAACGTCTATTACGATGACTAATTGACCTGGCAAAAGGTTGTTCAATGATCGCTTTCCATGGACAATTGCCTCCATTGAAAGAATATCGTGAACCCTCGTAAGCACACTGTATATGCCGCGCACGCATGCTTCATACCATTAAGTACGTATATATACAATGTACATTTCTCAGACAGGCTGACCGTGCAAGTGGTAAATTGCAAATGCGCCCTCTAATTTTGACAAAGCCACTGCAGTGAAGTCGACATAGGGAAGTGTTTGTCGTAAAGTTTTACCAAATTGGTAAGATATCATGACATGCATTTTGCCTTTAATATTACCATTATGCCTTGAAATAGACACCCTTCGCCTGCTGGAGGAGCGTTAGCGTCCCCAACCCTGCGCACACGTAAGCAGAATGGCGTACGCCACTTCAGGCCCATCATTCCAATCTTTCAACCCTTTTTTTCAAGCAGAAAGTAATGCGTTTATGTACTATTTAAAAATCACACACTACTGCTGGAATGTAACGAATAATGCAATATTCAGTTGGCTTCACTTCGGGTCACATGATAGAATGCCGAGAACAGGGTGTTTAAAATTTGTAAAAGTTGAGGCGGGGTAAATTGCTCTGCTTGCAGCCAGGGCATTCGCCACCCGGGGTGTGCGGGTGTCTCACCCCCCAAAGTTAGTCAGAGCGACGACAGTCGGAAAATCTGAAATACCAGTCGGAATTCCTGATATCTCAGTCTGGCATATGTTTTTCGAATGAGCCAATGTCAACTTTGTATATATTTTCCAACTAGATGAAGTAAGAATAATGCCAAACATTTTCCTCAATTTTCCTCCACGTAACGTCGAGTCAAAACTGTCCTTGTCACGAAGTATTTGTGTATGTATGTATGAATGTGACGGATCTATTGTAATCATTTTCTATCACAAATGTTTCTCAAAAAGTCAGAATTTCCGCGAATTCTTCTCAGACTATCAAAATTTTCCCGCGCTTCGCGCGCTTCAAACTTTCCCTCAGTGTTGTCCTTATTATCAACATTTTCCGAAAGCAACTTTCGGAGAAGCACGACAGCAGAGGTTGAAAGCTGTTTACGAATTAACGGCTAAAAGAGTGGCTTTTTGATTGGCATGTTAGTAGTGAAAGCCAGCTTTCTGGGTAGTGACCAATCAGAAGCCAGCATTAGGATGACGTCATCGTTGCAAGGCAACGGTCAAGGTCACGGTCATCTTTATCACTAACCTATGATTCATTGAAGTGAAGGTCAATGTCGAAAGGGCAGGGTCAACTTCAAAGTGATTATCAAGGGGTAAGGTATGCTTGAAGGTCAAGATGGCGAGTATGACTGTTTGGGGTGGGATGGAGGGTAGTTGCTAGGCAACATCTAAACATCCTTGTGGCGGGTGAATGAGGATGAAGGTATTGTACGTAGACAAGACGTCTACCTACAACAACGACTAAGGTAAGTTTGGGGTGATAGGACATGTTGAGGTGATGTTGCTAGGCAACGTGCCAACATTTGACGGATAACGGTCAATCGGGGATGGGGATATAGGATGGATTGGGAACACAAAGGGCTCTATTGAATGACACATGACACAACATGAAAAGAAAATACAATAAAGTTTGAGTGCAGCTCTGTTTATTCATATAACATTACAAAAAGATACTCTTTCTCGTAACATGCACTACTTTGGTTAATACATGTCATAGCGACGAGGAGACAGGTCCGACCCGTTCCTGTATAAATCATTTCGGATTCTTACGTTACGGAAAGGGTCTTTAGGGCCCCAACCAACGCCCGAAAGCGTGAAAAGCAACCAACCATGATTCTTTTCTCCGATCATTTGTTTCAGCAACCAGAAAATAGGTCGCAGCCTATGTGGTGCTGATCTCATTAAGGCCGAAAGGGCGCTTTGAGTCTGCCACTCTTTTCTCTATTTTTTGCCTAAGCTACCACAGCAAAGTACACATATTTACAGAATTCACAGCAAACAAAATTAGTCATCTATTTGATCAGATAATACATAATATTGACATAGCAGAAGCGTTACGTTATCATTAGATGGGTCGTGAAATGCAAAACATCCCTATTGTTTCTTTGTTGATCAATATTAAAACGGCCAGTGATGGCTTCCATGGACTGGCCTCTACAACGATGAAGCAAATAATAAATACAGTAATGTCCACACACAAACGATAAAGGTCCTTGTAATGATTTTGGATTTATCTTAATGATGCCACCATTTCTGGCTAAAGATGTTCGAATGGAATTCACTTCAGGCGGTTTGCCGTATGAGTCAAAGTATTCCACAGGACCTCGCTTTGGTAGGTAGATAGCAATCCAGTGCTCTCCCGAACGACGGCTTGGATCCGTGTTCACGACAAAGGCAGCCGGGCGCTGCTTCACAGGCAGTTGAGGGAGACGATCCGAGGAAAACACACCATGAAATGTGGGTTGCACAAAATGATCACCGAGCAAAATGCTTGCTATCTCTTCACCATCCATCACTTAGTGTAATCGTAGCTGATATTGCGGACTTTGTCGATTTCGATCACGTTGTCAAATTCTGCATACACAATCACGTTAATGGTTCTGGGTAGTGCCTCAGCAAAGTTCATCTCCAGACGCAAATTACCTTCTTTCACTAAATTGAAGTGTCCACCATCTGAAAGGTCTGGAGTAAAATCGAAAGCAAGTAATGTGTACCCTGCAGTGTAGTCTTCTCGACTGATACCCACGCTTTCGTCACGGTAATTTTTATGCGTTTCAGTGAACAGCGTAAAGTAGGACCGGACGCTGTGGGCGGCAGCGTCATCCGCATTAAAATTGGGCTTCAGTGGCTTGGTCGGTATTTGCACTCCGTCGTAATAGAGTGCCAAGTTATTGACTTTGTTGTGTTTGAAGTGGAACGGATTCTTGGTGTAAGAACCATTAAATGGGTCACTGTCTACACACGCTATAACAACGCGTTTGGGCAGTTGTCCTAGGAACACGTGATCCTCGTTGAGACTGTAATTTCCTGCTGGCACCGACAGAATTTTGGTTTGCACACGACGAAAGGTATATTTGGCGGTGTCATTTTTCAGTGCCTTGGCTTGTGCAATGAGTACAGATGGCGCAATTTTGACTTTCCGCACGAACAAAGAGACTTGCTGTAACATGACTCTGTATTCTGGATCTTGCCCGGATGACATGAGGACAAAAGAATCTTTACTCGGTGTTAGCTTCAAACGCAGGTCCACGCCACTGAGTAAATACTTCTCTTGACAAAAGATATCACTATGAAGTCGTCCAATTAGTTCTACCTCTTTGCTTCCATTGGTAAAGCGACTTCGTTTTTTCAGCCCCATGTTAGCTGCAGCGGCAGCTGCTCCGGGGTCAGCAACATCCATTTTGCCGGCAGTGTCTTTGTAAAAGAGGGCGCTCGTCAATTGATCCACCTTTGTCGCATGACTATAGTTTAACAATGTTTCGATCATAGCACGATAAGGGTAAGTTGGCTTTGCCGAGGAAATTTCTCTTCCATTGAGTGCCACATCCACTTGGTTAAAGAGTGAGTGCAAAAAAGATTGACAGGGCCAACAGCATCATCGTCTTCTAGAGCAGATCCGTCTCTTTTCGTAATCTTGGCACGAACGTAGAGTTGTGTTTGGTCAAGATCAATGTATTCTTCACCGGAACCCGACACGTAAAATTCGATGGGTCCGCCTGAAAGAATACAGACCATTGTCTAGTATAAATACTAGACAATGGTCTGTATTCTTTCCAATCTCCTCTTTCAATACTGGTCTATGTCGGTGGTATGGTAAACAAATCGAGCTCGGATTTAGCACATTCGCAGGAGTGATCGTGAACGAGTGCCATGATGATTAATCAAAAATGTCAGGAGTTGGTCTTGCTTTTGACAGAGTGACGTTTGATCGGGACGATTTGCGTTTTAAAGGTTTCGCATGCAATCTTTTTCTAGGTGGCGATTTTCTCTTCACTTGGCGTCCTATGTGCTGTAAAGTATCAGTACCCATCTGCATCAGCCGTTGCTTGGCAAAGGACTTAACGTTTTTTCCCGCCAGCATATCCTCGGCGAGGCCCACACCTGTTTGAAGGGCTTGTCGCCCTACAAATTTGGCTCCTTTCTTCAGTAGAGGTACTGCCATGCGCATAACGCCACCGAGAATACCTCCAAGTCCGTGCCCTCTTTGCAAAGCTGGACCCGAGAAAACGGGTAAACCTCTACCAGTTTGATGTAAATAATAATCTTCGTATAGAGCGGCGTCTGGTTGATACACGGTGCGACGCATGGTTTACAAATATGAAGATCGTTTCTGTCCAAAGTGAAGTTTTACGATGACTCGCCCTCTTTCAAATGACACTTTCTTCCCTGTGTCATCCCTTATATCGATTTCAATGGTATCAATGACACTCTGTCGCAATGGATAGTAATGCGGATTTTGGTATTCGACGTTATTGGTATCTCCAAATTCTCCATACACAGGGACCGTTTTCAAAAGAGGCGCTTTCACATGTCCGACGATTTGCGATTCTATAATATCCGTGTAAACAAACAAGGGATGGACAGCATTCAAAGCAGTAGGATAAGGTGCCTCTGTCGTTGTCGTTATCACACAAGGATCCTCAAACCGAGCGTAGAACAAATGAGTCCTTCCAAGAGCAATTGCTGACCAGGTTCAGGTGTGATGGTGACTTTGCTCGTGGTGTCATTGTAAGTGATGGTATATAGATCTCTCAAGTATCCAGGCAACAAAACCTAGCTAGCCAAACCTTCTGTACGTCTAAAGTGGCGTCCTTTAAGATCTAATTCTCGAAAACTGCCATCTTGCTCACTTCGGATGGATATTTTACTGCGGTCTGGACTCAGAATGTACCACGAATAAGGATAAGCTATTTCCACCAGGCCAACTTCCCATTCACCCGACAGTTGGAGTGATGTCGGTAATTTGACTCGATAATTTGACAGGGTGTTTTCTGGATATACATCCATGAAACTGTTACTGGGAAGTGTCACGTAAAAAGCCATTATGAAAAATGACGAATATCATGCAGCGCTTACAATTTTATAAGCTTGCTCACCCAACTGTTGAATTTGGAAGGGTATCCCTTCCATTTGACAAAATATTCAGTTTTTCCGTCCTTCGTTTTACGTCTACGAATGACCTTCTCGATACGATATACATCTGTACCATCTTTGGTTACTTTTTGTAATTCATCTTCATAGAAGGTGCCTTCTAACCATTGACCTTCCCAATCTTTTAAACGATACACCACGGGATGACGTGGAAGGCGCTGGGCCACGGCAGAGAGTTCCTCTGTCCAACGTGGCAAATAGCCTTTCAGAAAGGAACGGGCCACCATGCTGATACGCACTGTATCACCAACGTCCAAGTGAAAAGGGGGTTCTGCCTTCTGTTTCGTCGGGTAGAGCCGTCTCCACACTTGCAAGCTATTTTGGGGGCTGACGTCATGTGGAGCCATACCAATACTTCGGTGGTGCGACCGATTGTAGGCCTTTACCAGATCGTCCAATATGTCAACATACTTGAGCGTATTGTTAGCGGTAAAATACTTCCACATGCGACTTTTCAACGTACGGTTGAACCTTTCAACGATACTTGCTTTTGTTTCGTTGTGTGTTGAAAAGAGATGCACTCCATGGTCTTTCAGTAGGTCTTTGACGTGACGGTTGTAAAACTCTGAGCCTTTGTCGGTCTGCAACTTCAAAGGTCGACGACCGGAAAGAAAAATGGTTGCTATGGCAACCTTGAGGGATGTACCTTGTTTATTTTTCAATGGTACAACCCAACCGAACTTGGAAAAGACGTCTATACAGGTCAACAAATACCTGACCTCTCCGTTGTACTTTGATAACGAAGCCACGTCGACTAAGTCGGCTTGCCATTGCTCATCAATGCCGGACACTGTCACTCGATTTCGCAGGTAATAACGGCGGGACGGCTTGTGGAGAGTGTTTGTATTCTGTTGCTGCAACCACGCTTTCACATCTCGCTTCCGAATCGAAGGGTGCTTTATTTTGAGGGCTCGGAATAGAGGTTCAACGCCCGTGTAACCAGCGGCGTGCGACACGTCGTAATATACTTTGTGAAGAGTTTGTTCCATCATTTTGGTCAGCATGGTCCTGTATGACAATCTTCCCTGAGCAGCAGGCACAGAAAATACGAATACGTTGAAGCCAGTCACGAATCGATACGAGTGGGTCTCGTCCGCTTATGCAGTCCATGACGGCTATAATCACAGTGGCTTACTTCATACTATGGACTTTATTTTATAAAGGTTCCCAGGTAAGTTTACGTGACGGTTGTTTCCTCATACCCTTTCTATTCGGCGTCTGAGGCGGCGTGCTCAAATGGGAGGCCACAGCGTACACTTCTTCGGAGTCTCTGAGACGTTGTATATCTTTTCTTCTCTCAGGATTTCCGACGAGTTCTTCTGGTACGTTCAGGTCGGCTAACCACTGAGATAAAGTCTCATGGCCTCTAGGTTCAAATGACTGTCTATGGCGCATTAAATCATTTACCAGGTCGATGACATGACTATGTTTAACAGCCTTATCGTTCATTTCAAGTTCACCTTGTGGATTCCAGGTAATGCCATGACCTTTGAAAAATTGTAGTAAGCGGCCAGCTTTTGCTTGATACTTTGTGGGAACACTGGCTATGATAGCACCGTCACTCACGTGATTTTCTCCTGCATCGTGTACAGGAGACATGACGTCTTTCATGGACGGTATTTGTTTGTGATGAACGCGTTGCCGTCGCAACGCCTCTTGGTAAAGTTTGGCTTTCACGTCATCATCAACATCTTCGTTCTGCAAAAGGTGGTCGACTTTGTCTTCTAGACGTCGTTGCCGTTGTATTTTTGGAGTCTCCTGGGCCCTCATAGTCTTTTCCATTCTTGATAATACATCGTGTAGTTCACGGTCTGTGTTGGGTGTTTGCCATTTGGCCAGCTCCGAGGGATCGATGAGCATCATTTTCTTGGCATACTCCATATCAGAGTTGTAATTGTTTGATGATGGGTAATAACATAGACCTAACACAATGCCCTCCCCCTTTTTGTCTGAACACTTTACGCTTCTGTGAAAGTGGCACCTTTCGATCCACGAGTTTTCTCAACTTGGCGCGATGACGTTGCAAATGTAATTTTTCGGATGGAGTTAACTTGACGTTACCTTTCAGAATGTTCAGAGCACATTCACATAAACAAATCAAAAGGGCGTTATGGAGACGCTTCAAGAGGGCACTTCGCTGTTGAGTAGTTCCTCTAGTCAAGACATGCAGAAACGGTGCTTGTTCCGTTAAACGTCGTGACATGATGACAAATGACGGAGAGTAGGCATGTCGTATGAATTTATTGATGAATGGCGTGATCCCAACATCGAAGCCCGACTGCTGCAACCATCAGAATCATTGTGACAACTGAAGGTCTTGTTGGTTCTTGAACCTGCTCGAGCCATGGTCGCCAATCAAAATAATGTTGCCAAACAATACCTAATACTTGCTGAATAATATCATTCATTAAAGGTTGATTCGTGTCTCTCAAGTGCCAACGTCGGCAGAGATCCGCCGTAAATACCAACAGTGTGAGAATACGGTATGGATGCATAGTAGGCTACGTCAACACTGTATTGGCTACAGGGCTGATGTCATGACAGGCTCGATCTATATGAATAGACTCCCAGTCTATGTGTTGGTATAACGTTGTCTGCTTTATATGTCTAGCCACCTGACGGCCTATTTTGATCCACACAATAACTTCCACGGTAAGATCTGTGTTACCAAGTAAATCCAAGTAGTCCAATAAAATGACACTTTTAAGGTCCTTGTGAAGTTTATCTTTTCTTTACATAGACGTAGTGGTAAGCATCTGTGGGAAAGATGTTCGTTCGTAGCCGCAACCTTTCGTCGTGTCGGGCTTGAGGTCGATAAATAAGTATCCATAAGGCTCAATCGTGGCATCCCTGTAGGCTTCTTGCATGAAGCGAATGTTTCCTGGATACATTTGCTTAGCCAAATGAGTGATACTGAGAGGCATCTCTCGGGTTTTTAAAGACTAACAAGTAATGAGAATTAAGACTAAAGGTGCGGCTCTCGGGGCCTTGTTGAAACAAATTTTGTAACAGCACAAGTTCTTATGATGACTTCCCTTGGTAAAGAGATGCGTGATGTTTTGATTAGTTTTGATTTCAGCCATCAAGTCAAGTCGTCTAGAATAAAGAGGTTGGTGCCTTCACGATTGATATAGTTGTCAAAATCGGTCGGTACGCCTTCAATAAAGCGAATGTTTGGAATAGTCCTGGAAATGTCCACATAGGCCTTCTGAAATTCCCCATAAAACCAAACTATATTTTTAGGCATGGGATGAACGATGGAGTGCCGATGCTGGAGCAACTGGGTGACCCACAATGTTTTTCCGCTCCCAGTGGGTCCAGCAACTAAACACGTAAATGGATGTTTCAGTCTTGCATCCATGGCAACGAATGATAAAACATGTCAAAGTGTCACATTAATAAATTGTTCTGGCTCTTCAGAAACCGTACGGTGTTGTCGTGTAGTTGTCACCTAGGGCCCGCTTGGTGTACACCAGTCGGTAGTCCTTCTTAGTTGATTTTGAAACGACCATTCCAGGATCCAGACGCTGGATTTTCTTGGGGTAGTGGACCGTTAATTTTGCCTTTTCATCTGTGCAGGTACGAGTAAGGGTGGGGAGCAACTGTCGCATCGACTCAAAATTGATTTGCTGTTCCGATGAGAAGTTCAATGTGATACCTCTGACTTTGCATACCGTGATTGGCAATTGATTGTCTGGACTGTAAACCTTATAGGCATAGTTTTTTGGTCCCCCGGAAACAAATTCCGTGATGTAGCTCCCTTCACCGTATGGTTTTCTCAGTTCATCGGTCATATCGCCGAGAAAGTTACCGATCGGAGGATTCCATGCGTCTGGTGTACTCACATAGATAATAGAATCTGTGTCAAAGTACAACACGCGTCTATCTAGTTGTTCCAAATAAGAATACAATTTTAGTCTGGCTTGGGCCGTGGTGAAAGCAGCAATAAACACATTCGTGTTACTCCCAACCGAGATGTACTCGTCATCATACTCCCACTGAAATTGTGCCACATCATTGGATACAAAGCGTATGTTTTTGACCACCTTTGTTTGGTCGAGCAGCAGTTCCATGTAACTTGATAAATTGTTGACAAACGTTGTTTGAGGGAGTTTTGACCGTTGGCCAAACTTTCCCCAAAATGAATTTAACATCAACTTGGCTAACGCCCTCTTGCCGTCGTTCTTCTCGATAGCGCTTTGGTCCAATTGTATACCCTCCTTTTCTGCATACTCTTCTAAGTACCTCAATTTGTCCTGTTCTGTCTTACAGTGACTTGGCCAACCGTCTGCCTCTTGTTTCAATTTTAAAAATGTATTAATATAATCTACAAACAAGCCGCCTTCTTTAGTGTCAGGGTCGTACTGTGTGGTTTCGCCGAAGTGCCACACTTCATGAATTTTTAACAGTGTGTACCCTTTCTGCAAAGCCTTGTGTAGTTCAAGACTGACCCAAGTACCTTCCAAGGCACGTTCTGCGTCGGAATGATGACAGGTTCCCTGATTTTCTTCAGAAGCACACTTAGCACACAGTGGGAAAAGCAGCTTATCATTGATTCGTTGAGGCAGTACAGGGTGATAGAGACCACGTGGAGGCAGCACGCGACAATGAATGAGTCCCTTGTAGTCGAAGACGTCTCCAAATTGTTCTGTAATAATCGTCGGATGGCCGATAGGAAATTCGCCGTACTTACACACCCACGGGTACAAAGAACAGACGTCAATGTAGCAAATTTTTTCTCCGGGGCTTATCACGTGATGAAGCTTGACGGCATTGGTTCGGCCACCAAAAAAGGCATTACGTGGTTGTAAAGGCTCCCTTATTTCAATAGCATCAACAAAGGTTTTCATCTTGGGGTTGTTCTTGACTTGTGTTTCGTACTCACATTCCCATATCTCGTGTACCTGAAAACCCTTCTGTCTTAGATAGTCAGCCCTATACATGGTGTTGTGATAAGCTTCTTCCATGGTGACGTCACTACCTGGAACACAAGATTCCCTGTTCGATCTACAGGTTGGACAACCATGCCAAACACAACCATAAAACTCCCAGACGTCGTCACCATGGTAACCATCCACACGATACTGATCAATTTGTTTCTCGCCACCTTGTCTGGCATGCTGTATGGTGATGCCTTCTTCCTGCTCAATCCACCTTAACCATTTCAGGGCTTTGACGGATTGTTTATACCGTGGGTTGTAACCCTGATGAGGTACAATGGCGATAGTCCCTTCTTTCAAAAAATTGCTCCTAAACACCCGCATACACGTGGAGGCGATTGTCAAACATTCTTTGAAGGGATCAACGGTAGTTTCTTCAATGAATAACTTACAAAACTGAATGCAGCCTTGTCGTAGTAAATCGACATCACTTCTTCAGTAAGCTGTCATTTCCACTTCCATATGAAATACTTTGTCAGCCTGACTATTGTACCATTCTAAGAACTTCTTCCGCCCTTCTGTGGTCATCTGATCAGGATTATAGAATGAAGCCGACGGCCATGGTCCACAATACGTTTCGCGGTCTTTCGTATTGAATAAATAAGGAAAGTAACCCTTCTTCAATTCTTTTAGACCAAATGTTTTGGGAAAAGCACTCAGAGGGATAGGGATAAAATTATACGAATCGATGACTTTGCAACGTTTGTTTAGCTCGAGACTCATCAGTTTAGAACCGTTCATGATCACATTTTGGGGAGGTAAACCGATGTTGTTCAAGTGTAGTAATATGAATTGTCCATCGTACCCACTCATATTGTGAGCAATAGCAATGAAATTTGGATTACTCAATAAAAACTGACACAAAGACGATAGGGTTTCCTCGCCTTTGAAAATGAATTCCCGTTGTCCACAAGTGTCACAATCGTTCTGAATATTATTGTCCATTACACAGTTGTCACAAACACGATGCACGACGCAGAAGTTTGGGACATGTTGAAAGGCTTTACTGTCATCTGAACACACATCTTCCTGTCGACATTCAAAGTCAAAAAATATAAATCCTTGAGTACCCTCCTCAGATTCACCTTCCTTCTGTCGAATTGGCTGCATGAAACATTGATGACCTATTGGCATTCTCGTTTGACAAACTCGGCAATAGGATAAACCGCATTCGTGTTGATCTTTGACGGATTTGCCACATCCTTCGCACCGTTTCACCCAATCACAAGTTGACTTGGGGCGAGCGCTTTTCTTGGTCGTAGTAGGCTTAAACTTGTGTCTGTCATAACATGCCTGACTCTTAAAATATCGATGACATTCTTGACAGAATGTCCAGGCTTCAAACTGGCAGCCATCTTTAGTGTTTTTAAAACATCCAGTGCATACATTGTCACAACGGTGGCGTTCGTGCTTATCATAACATTTGAGGCATCGTTCACAGATATAGTTTTGATCGAAAAATCCTGGAATAGACGTGACGACATCGAAGTGACCTTGCTGATATAGTACACAGAGTTTCTTGTGGTTCTCTGGTCCTTTAAACATAATCGGATCCTTCGGTAAACAAGAAATGACTAATATTTGATAATCTTGCAAAAATTGTTGAAAGTGCTCAACTTCGTCTAAGCCACAAGGTCCCTCAGGTACACCTGCATTAGCATGAAGGGCTTTGGCCAGCGTGGTCTGTTCACCGAATCCCTTTCTGATGTTTTGCCAGTTGATGGTCGGATTACTCTCTTTATCTAATCCAGTATGCACCAGGCTCGTAGCCTGGTGCATACTGGTACCAGGTACATACTGAATGGGGACGAAATGGCTTTCAGGGGCTAAAATTTTTTTAAGGGGGCCAAATGTGTACAAATTCCATTAAGCCACTAGCAACTTGAAAACTTGCTAGGGGGCGAAAAAATTTCAAAGAGGGATTCGCCCCCTTGGCCCGCTTGGATAGAAGACTGAGCTGCACAATTCCTGCCTCTAAGACTAACATATAGCACACGCCTTCAAACAGCACGTTTTCATTTTCAAACCGAAACTTGTTTTTGGAATGGTAGCCCCACCTTCAAGCTTAAACCGAATGAAGCATTGTATTTTCAATCAACGTGCTATGTTCTTTTTTAAAAGAAAGGGGGTGGGTTCCTCTTTCCCTTACGACATTTCCTAGACAACATTCACCTTAACTTGAAGTAGCTATGTACCCCGCGCCGGCATCCCAATTCACGAATAGCTTCTTTCCTTCATGTGACAATATAAACTAATTTGCTATTAAGGAAGGATAAGTCATTTGTTTATCTTTTATACTAAATATTTTTTGTCCAGAAATGTTAAGAAAAATGTTTGTAAAGGAGATACAAGGAGATTTGAAAGATTAAGGTAATGTTTACAAATAACTTGAAACTTGAGACGACTGCATATATTCTCTTTAAGCCAAACTCCTAAAACCATTCAGACATCAGGCTAAGTTGAACACTTGTTTCTGCCTCAACACAAAAATGAGTATAGGCCTAGCTTATACCACTGTTTCGCACAAGGCCACTTATTCTCAAGAACTTGCACAACTTTCAAACGTCCGGTATTTCTTTTTGAGTAGGCCTAACCATCCAACCAGTTTAGCTAAGTCTATTATTAAAACGCCTGAATGTGATCAGTGCCACATGCTCACGTAACGCCTCCATAATAGGCTGTACAGTCCCGTATTCATGTCATATACCTGGTTTGGAAAGCAAAGAGCTGAGCAAACATAGTCTGACATAGTGGAGTATCCCAAGTACGTTATTCAAAAATCGATAATTGTAGTAATTGTCGTATTGATGTGAAACCCCATAATCAAATGGTATATACCCAACACACTATCGATGTGGTGTACCCACGCTAAACTTAACTGATTTACATAATTTGCACATCTATTACGTAAATCGCTTGCTTTCAGCAATAGTGAACAAGTGTGTTGCTACCTGAGTTGAAGGCGTGTGTGGAGCGTGATTATAAAATGAACTTCGATAACACCAGCACATTCCACATTTCATGTATAAAGCTGGTCACAATTTTTTAATACAAAAAAATTCCTTCGAAACAAAGTTAATTAGACATGAGTAAATCTGACATTGAGCTTAAGAAAATCATTAAAATCATATACGTAATCATATACAAAAAGACGCTGAAAAGAGAACAACGAATTTCGCTGCTTGTACCTATGCTTGTACCCATTGAACCACATGAAGTGGAAGTAGTACCACCAAGTTACGTCATAGTTCCAAATAGAAATATACATTTTACACAGGGAGAGTTTTAGTTGTGTGTCTTAAATATCGTTGTATTTATGCCTAAAGGGTAAAGAAAGAGCCTTCAATACATTTTTCAAATTTTTATGACAACATTAAATTTACCGCATCTTTCGTGGCAATCACAATATCTCATAGAAATATTATTTGGCAGAAATATACCTATGCTATAATAGAACGAACCAACATGTCTCATGAACCTTCGGGGGGGGGGGGGAGCTTAACCGAGACACATAATGGGGAAAAACATGCACATCAAATAACATGACAGTTTCTACTATTGTACAAACTACTAAAAAAAGTAAATATTTACGTGCTCCTCCCTCATGCACTTCTCTTACAACTACTATTATGGTATCTAAACTGGGATAATATAAATCCTTCACGACAAATCACCTAATTAGTGTTGGTATGATCTGAATCTCATTATTTTGCACAAAATATTCCCGAAAATGGGGACTTCGCCAGAATTTGTTTCAAAAAGTGCTGTTTTCATGCCTTTAATGATTGCAGAAACGAAAAAAAAAATTAACTTTTGTTCAGCACAAATCGAACTATCTATATGAAACATATTATCAAGATTGGTGCAAAACTGAAAGACAAGTAGGGAATTTTACGTTTTCAAACAAAGCCCCCTCCCGAGGTCACATAGCGGTCAAATAAATCGAAGAGAATTGCAACATACAGATATCACTTTCGCTAACATCTCTACCAAATTTTAGCCAAATCTAACGAAGAACAGCGAAATGTCAGGCAAAAATGCAAATGTTATGGTGACAGAGGTTTGCCGTGACGTAGAAGTTTTGCCGTGCACGACAGCAATAGCTCAGCTGAAAGCTTTCAGCTGAGCTAAAAATCTTGTCACGTCCAGCAGACAGTTCTATTGTGTGGTGTTTTCTCTCTTTTGTGTCTGTATCGATCGATTGGGCCCTGTTCCTTTATAAAATAAATATGCGCTCAACTCAGCCAGGCTCCCAGTTGGCCGGACACTATTGTAGTGGCTTTTGAAGATGACTTAGTGACACATGCGGGTGTTCCAGCCCCCCACAATTTTCCAGCAAGATATTCTCTTATTTATATCATATAGCACATTATGGCAAAAATTAAATAATAACATTGACGCATTAATATGACCGTGATCTTGACCTTCACCCATACCTTGACCTAGCTAAATGACATATCAGATATGGTCATGACCTTGACCTTGACCGTTGCCTTGCAACGATGACGTCATCCTAATGCTGGCTTCTGATTGGTCACTACCCAGAAAGCTGGCTTTCACTACTCATGTTGGTATGTTGGGCAATTAAAAGTGTCTCGATGCAGATTCTGAATGGAGGTTTGGTCATGAAAATGTTATTCAATGAAAAATTTCGGCGCGCTTCGCGCACATGGGTCACGATTTGGACTCCATCTCACGACCGTTATTAAGGTAATCATACCAGTCCCTAAAATTTTACTAGCCCCCAAAATTGCGCAAAATTTATATAGACTTATATTGGTGAAGACATAGATATGTTCAGAAAATATTCCCAATTGCTATTTATCAGGCCCGTAGCCAGTAAGTTAATTCCGTAAAGATTCTTTCTATAACTTTAAAAAGTTCTCTCATCAACAAATTTCATGGTTTTGATCTTAAAGGGAAAATGCAGTCACCCCCAGTTATATGCCCCGTCACTCTGGTTCATGAATTGCATATTTTGATCATGTGACAATGTTTTTGTTAGTGAATTGTGAAATTCAAGGAGAATATCTCCTTGCTCTACCTATTGTTTGTAATAGTTGTGTTCAAAACGTCTTCAGAGGTGTTTGTAATGCAATAAGAGGAGATTTGCAAGGGTTTTTGCAAAACTTTTTCGACTTTCCTTAATGAAAACAAAAATGTGAAATCTTTTATAACCCGCTCTTCGCGCGTCTTTTATTTCGAGTTCGGCAACCCATTGCATCTGTCGGGGCTTAGAGTATCGGCAGACAGAGTGCCCCAGTCAGAGTGCCCCATTCAGAGTACCCCAGTCAGAGTGCTTGGCCCCGTGTTGGCAAATCAAAGCACCACCCCTGGCTGAGCCTGCATGCAGGTTTTTTTTTCATTTTTGCATTGAAGTATACCCCCAAATTTCGGCGCGCTTTACGCGTAATCCTCACAATCCACGTTGAACCACTTATGAACATTATAAGTACAAACGTACCAGTGAACTTTTCTAGCATAAACTAGGTGTACATTCTGAAACCCGCTTGTTAGCCATTCAGTCCTTGTGCTATACCTATCATGGGGGTCTAATAGCACCTTCCTGCACTGACACTCTCCCTCCCATTGCTGGAATATGTTAGTCTGGATTTTCGTTCAAAATTTGTAAAAATACGATAGTTGTAGAGTGCTTGGCGTCATACTCTACATTATCATTTGTATGGCAGGTAATAAGCATTATGTCATTGCCCCCATTTTATATAATTAATCCAGAGCTTCCAGGAGGTCCTATACAGTTATCTGCCAGCCTTAGATGCCATTCTATAATGCGCAATGAAGGAAAGGAAAATTTTCGTAAAAGTCCAAGAAAGTTTCTGTTTACTGCATGCACGTATTTTAGCGTAAAATCTTTGCCCGAATAGAAGGTATTAAAGTAGCCAGGGGGGGGGGGGACTTCAGGAGGTTTGTTGACAATGTAGTCTTTTCTTAGACAACATACGCTCTGCTTTTACCTAACCAAAAATTAGAATTCACTTAATTATGGACATATTCCAGCCATATAGTTCCAAAAATATCCCAAAGAGAGCACCATTTTACATCTAAGCAAGCCTAAATTAAAAAGTTTCTCAAAGGGGAGGGGACAGCCCCTACCCTTAGATCCCTCCCTCAGGACGGCACTTTTATGTAATGACAAAGGAAGGATCCCCTACTGCTGTATACAAACGCAGGGCGCATAAAAAGGTGTAATTTACGCGCCACCACTCAGTTGAAAGAAACATCCAGCCAGTTGGAAAAATTAAAATTCAGTTAATTATGGACATATCACAGCCATATATGATCAGCTCCAAAAATATCCCAAAGATACCACCATTTTTGCATCTAAGAAAGCCTAAATTAACAAAAGTTTCTCAAAAGGGAGGGGACACCCTTCCCCTTTGACCCCTCCCCAGGACGGCGCCTTTATGTAGTGACAAAGGAAGGATGCCCACTGCTATATGTAAAACGCAGGGCGCATAAAAATAGTGCAATTTAAAAAACATCCAGCCAGTCGGAATTTGGGACCATCACACCCCACAAACATATTACCCTAGCTACGTCCCTGCTTGCAGTAGGAAGGCAAGTCTGAAAAGTGTCAGAGGATGGTCGGATAACTCTCGTGTCCCTTCGAAGTCGCGCTCCAACATGTAGTAGTTTAGATTTTATTTCTCCTGCAGCAGTTGTGGAGCCAGGTTTTGCCCGACAGAGTGGCCAAGTTCCCCAACGGGGGGTAGCAACTTGAAGCTCCGACAAAGGTGATGAGTTGCCAAAAGGCCGCGCAAAGCAGAAATTTTTGGCTCTTTTGCAAAATTTGAAAATTTAGGAGTTTTATTGGAAAAAAATTAAAAATTTGTGTACTTTAAGGAAAATTCGAAAATTTGGGGTCTTTATTGAAGAATCTGCTCTTCCTATGACCAAAGTCGAGCAGATCGTCTGGGTGACTGAAGGTAGTTGAGATTACATATTTTATCATATGGATTAATGATCCTGGACGCAATTGGAAAATTTCCCCGACGGATGAGGGAGGGGGCAGCCTAAATTTCAAGTAAAAAGATAAGAGATCGAAGATAAAGGCTGCAGTTAGGTTAAAATATGGCTTATGTCTTTACATCCTGGGTAAATTGAATCCCTTCTTAAAATATGACCCAACAAATCTAACATCCTCTGGTGACCCTGCAAGTTGTAAAAATTGTATGGGAATATGGTACCCGTCCGGCACCCAATCATTTGTGCACCTTGTCGTATGGTGAACTTTATTTTGTTCCCTGTAGCTTGTAGTGACACTTCCCTTAAAATTACAGGACTCATTTAAACGAATAACAAAGCAAAGCATAACAAGACAGCCTCATAAATTAGAGAACTGACGCTCGTTTCCCCTGCCACAAGTTAAAGGCCTCCCCTTGAAATTGGAGGACACATCACTGTAATAGTAATAAAAACATGTCTTTTAAAAGGAGAGGGCTCCCTTTTTACTATAGAGGCCTGGGTCTTTGTCTAGACATTCCAGATTAAAATATTTCATTTGAGACAAGATGTATCCATTTTAAGTTATTTATTGCTTCGACGTTTAAATGATCAGCTATATTACAAGTGCGCCCTCATTTTGAACACGTACATGCATATAGCACAACTTTATAAATACTAACCATCACATCTGTGACAAGATTTTTAAGTTAGCTGTTTCGTATTTACAGTTGTCATAGAAACACATATTTAATTAATGAGAATTTTTCATAAAAACTGGGTATAATAGTTACTAAGTTCCGATACCTCTCAACTGTAGGAACTATGCACAAATTCAAATCTGGAAGAGCCATATGATGATATACAGAATGGCGACATTTAGATACAAAGTATAAACATAATAGTATGGCTTAACCAAGTAAAATCCTCTTTCGTATTATGTAGAACAATAACATTCTTTTCAAGTATTGCATGTACCGGTATTTTGTAAACATGTTAATTTTATAAAGAGAGAGAGAGAGAAAGAAAAAAGAACATGCTTCGTATAGGTTTGTCCACATTCAAGATTTTCCATCCACCCATGCCTTCCTTATTACGCGGTATTGACTAACATTTTGAATGAAACAAATAAATATAAACAAAATATATACATAATAGTACTTAATTGCACAAGAAATCATGCAAATAATCATAGCGATAAATAATAGCAAAAACGTAGATAATAGCGTCCAAGGTTGCCCCTTTCATTACTCTACCACCTTGAAGATGTACTTAAAAACGTTAAGGAAACTATAAAACCGTGCCAAACAGGTACAGTACTGCGTTGTAACAGAGTTAGAGTTGGATGAGGTTTGTGGCTTAATTTCTAACCAATCACCCACTTCATTCACATCACGACTTTAAAGCAACTTAAAACATCCCTGTAACGAAGTGTGTTTGGTGCAGTTTTGCAAGTGTTTACAAACGAACTAATCCACTTTAAGTCGGGGAGTGAAACCAACCGACGGTTCTCGTACATCTCGCTACTACACAAACTTGTGTGAAACGTGCTCAACATTCCAGGGCCTACGTTCTCCACTTATTCTTCAGTATGGAATCGTCAACAAAAATGTGTTATATTCATATTTGACCAACCCATACCTTTTTAACACGACAGGAATTATTAGACAATGCTAAATTCTATCAAAAGTATCTGTGAAAAATGGATAAATTTTTGGTATTCATGTATCTATGATTAACACTATGTTTTGGGTGATGCAAAGTGCCCAGTATCGTTTAAACTGAGAAATAGAGGGAAAAAATTGTGCGTGAACTTGCAATGGGCCTGTGTTAGGCTTATAGGATTAGGAAAAGGACGAGACACGTTTGTGGTCATAAGATGTGCAGTGGCAAGCATTAGGCCAAGAAACTTAAATATAGGGTATTAAAAGTATCAGTATACCTTGCAAACTACAGACGCATTATATATACATAGAAAGCTCACTTCAAGTTAAAAAGAACGAGACGGAAGAAGGGGGAGGGGGATGGAGTGGAGTAAAATACATCACAGTTTTCACCGTAAAGTGTCATTTCAAAGGATGATTAATTGTCCAGCATTGCCTTCTCTAACTGTAATAGCTTACATAGGTACGTCAACAATGTCACAATGTAAAAACTTGGAAGTTACATTTGCACTCCTCTCCCCCTCTCCGCAACTCTCCCCCTCCCCTTATATCTACGATCACCCTGTCCTCATCTATAAGCCTGCAGTCATGAGAGGGTAGAAAAGTGGGCATCGTTAATATCCCCGCTTTGAGTTATTTTTTATTTTGGAAAACAGACTGTTTTGAAAGTATAATTAGCTTGCGTGTGCTTCCTGGTAGAAACGGCTTTCCATGATAAAAAAAAACCACAAAACAGATGGCGCCCTTTTAAATTAAACAAAAATTTAAAACTTTTTGTTAAAAAAAACCTTGTAAAATGAAGTTTTTTTGGAAATTTTTCGAGCGAATGTGTATTCCCTTTAATATAACATACTCAGTAGATTAAACAGTGTAAACATCAGAAACATCAGAAAATGATCGGTCAATATTTGTCGGGCATATTAAAACACTTTTTGTCCAAGGCTCTTAAAATGCTTCCGGCAAGTTAGACAGATCAAAACATCGTTAGTCCGTTGGGAATGAGACTTGCAGCTTGGTTTAATATGCAATACGCGCGTCGATATACGCTATATGGGTATGTGATGACACTTAAGAATTGCCTTAAAGGAAATGAAAAGATTCACATTTCAGTAAGATGAGGGAAGAAATAGAGAAATTCCTTACACCATGTTATAATCGGCATCTTCAAATCGTATTCGGTTGTCAAGATGCCGTCTTCCCTACGATTCTCAAGGGAGCCATTTTCTACCCACCGTTGACTTCTGGCAAGTCTAGTCTGACATTCATGCCCACTTCATGTCAGACATCCTTTTATTTTTCTTTAAATTTTGTTTTACGTTTTCCCTCCACGCGCACATCAACCATATCCTTGTCACTATCAAATTACAAAAGTGTTGTCCTTAAAATGTTTACTTATCTTATCACCTTTTAAGTGTTCACTTGTACCTCGGAATAACGAAAATAGATTTTTAAAAAAATAACGTAAGTTTCTAAAATGAAGGGAATCTGTGACATCACCATGAACTTGTCACAAGCCAACAAGCGTGGAAAATGGCAGCTCCCATGAGAGACATGGCTATAGGGATATCTCAGCAACCAAACTAGATACGTATATGAAGTTTGACGCATGAGGGTCAGAATTTTGCTCTCCTTTCTAAACCTTACTGAAATCGGAACGGTCTCGTCCTTTTCAGATAGGCTAGTTTTAGTAAGTATGAAATCGAAAGACATTTAACTGAAAATTAAAATCCTTTTGGTAGCTATTATAACACAGTAACATAACCTTTGTTGAAAAACTAAGTATGCCAATGAAGCAGTTGATCCCAAGAATTGATATACCCACGGGGAAGGGGATAGAGACAGTTTCCCCTAAGTGAGAATTATGAATCATAGGTTGAAATCTGTTAGATGTATACATACACCCTAAATGCATAACATTGCACGATCAGTAATCTAAAACTGCAATATCCCGTGCCGAGGTCACATCATTTAGTGCCCTGGATTTGTGCCTTGAGTAAAGAGGTCTTTGGTGTGAGCCCATCTGAGATAGTAGTATGTATCTATACCAATCGTATAACACCCTGCACACGTCACTGTTTATGTCAAGTAAAACATGCATTACTTGATTAAGCACGATAGTCTCAACGACTTGAATCTTGAAGTTCCCTTCAAGATCTTTTTGTTCTCAATATGACGTCATCGATATCAATCACCACGAATGGAAGACAACGTAGGCTCCTAACCACGTGATACCACAATCAGACAAGGATAACTCGAGTGGTGTCGCCATACTGAAATGTCCTGAGGATGTCTGTTACCAATTGGATTCTCTGTCGTTTGATCTCGTTACTGGGGAAAAGGACCGATCGGCGCCCATCAGAGTGGTAAACCTCCTGGAAGCCCATTTCACGAAGCAAGCAGCCTGGTCTTCGATGAAGGTCCCAGACCGGTTGAATCAGGTAGTCTTCCTTTGAGAGGCTGCGGTGGTCGGGGTGGCTCACGACAAAAGAGAGCTGTTATAAAGATAATGTTTAGAAATAAATTAACAACGTTAAATTACCGTTAGGTTACAGAATTACATTGGGAACGCCCAGAAAATTTCCTGTTCTGTGCAGATATTCCGTTAGTAAGCTAATCAGGATGAAAAGTACACTAGTGGGAAAGAACTATTCGGGAATAACTCTCATGTAAGGGCAGTGCCCTACAAGCTATGGTGCTCTAAGTTGTCCTACAAAGAACAGTTAAAGGCCTAAATGCAAGTTGAATGTAGGGTAAATATGTGTTTACTAAACATTCGGATGCAAAACTCCGGTTCATCTAATACAAGCTCTGTAGGCTAATGTGCTAAGATCGATGAAGACATTTTTGGTTCCTTTTTGGGTAGAAGGAAGGCATTAGCGTCAATTCTTGTGTTAATTAATTGTCGAACGAACAATTTTGTCTTGAGCGCATAGGCAGCAACATATAAAAGTATATCTCAACTCGAACAGGTAACCTTAAAAAAGTAAGAGCGCCCTCAATTCGCCCCTATGCTGTATGAAAACGTCTACCATCCAGTTTATTACCTTAGTTCACGTTATCAGTCCTTGATTTAGAAATGAATCGCGCGAGTGTTCAAAGTTATCTACCTGCATATAGCAATCTTTGCAATAGCTCAAGGTACCATGTGAGATCAACATCGTGTTACAAGAAGCACCCTGGTCACGTCATTGAAATTTATTTTCATTTTGAAATACTGTCGTAAATTCGTGTGTGATGTTGCTTCACAGATAGTGCAACAAATCGTATTGTTTATTGTTTTCTCTTTATTGTTCATTGTCTGCCATCTGATGTATACTGAGATACAGCAGACTCATTCAAATTTCCATTGTTCTCTGCCAGACGTTTTGAATTGATTGTGAGTGTGCCAAGGAAGGAGGGGGGGGGGGTGCTATCCCACCGATTAACCCGCGGTTCAAATTAGAATGACCCCATTGTTTGAGATGAACTTATGTTCACATCTTTCCTAAATTTATAATGAAGTGGGTCGTGTTTTCCAGGCTCAGAGATTGAACATGAATTTGGTCAAATTCAAAATATAGCAGACAAAAATAAAATATTAAATATCCTCGGTCGATCTTTGAAGTGCATGGTCGCAGGGGTAGGTTAGCCTGGGAAGGGGTTCAGAAGGCCGTCTTCTAGGTTACCCCTGCCTACGTTTTCTACGATTACTACTTTAAGAAATAGTTTACTTACCAGGTAAAGTATTTGATCCATCTCGTCCTTTCTTAGGTACGCCATCATACGAACGATATTAAAAGGGAGTTCTGCAAATGAACGAACGAGATGAACTTGAGCTTTCACCAAATGCAATTTTTTTTGCATTAAATTAAAAGATTTACATCATTCATCTCTACTTTCAAAATTTAATAATGCTTCACTGGATACCTTAATTATATCTTAAATTTTCACATCATGCGGTTGTGGCGAGCATATGAGAGACATGTGAGGTAAATTAGCGGCACCAAGTAAACAAGTCGGTTAGCTTTAAATGGGCTTGCGGTGCTCTAAAATCCTGAGTGGCGGCTTCCCTTTTGTTCCCTCACGGAAACATGATTAAAGAGAGTCTAATCCCAACATAGGCTACGTTTTTGACAGTCGGTTCGCTACGACTGATAAACAGGAAATGTTTTCCCTACGTAGAGAATTCAATGATTAGCCTGCGTAACGGCTCTCTTTACCTTTCGCCACAGGGGGTAGCCGCCCCTCAGTTTATCTTATTCTATGGACTGAATGAAATATCCGATCTGATCCGCAGGTTATCAGTATAATCGGTGACTTTCAATCATCGGAAACCGAGTGGGTAACAGTGCTTGAAATCATTCAGAAATTTTTTTCTGTTATATTTTCATTCCCGTTATACTCATCATTTCAGACAAAGTTCATTGTGCAGTCCTTTAAGTACGGGAAAGGGGGAAGTTGATTCCTCATCCCCCTGGAGTTTGGCAAAAGTATTTTATCACGCAGAATACTAAATTTCAGAAGATTCGGTCCATGAAAGGATTCAACTCAGACTTTTTCTCCCAAACCTCCTTCCCAAACCCCAGAAGAAGAGAAAAACCCAGATATAACGCACACCTGTGTCTACAACTTCAAAGTTTAAAATTCCGTTGGACCTCTTAAAATTAGTGTTTTCCTCTCCAACGTAGGCCTACCTCGATGCATATCAAGGATGCGAGTAACTAGATTTGACCAGTGGACAATTTTGTAGAATTGAGATAAAAATATCCTAATAGGCGTATGATAATTGTATTTAATCCAAAGTTATGGGACGGAGAATTTGCTTGTTGAAGAGTACGAATAAAGAGCCCCTCCTCGTTCCAAATTTTCCATTGCCTCCCCTTCAATTATCATTTCATTAATGCAAAGTTACTACCAATATACAATTGAAGGAAAATTTCAATTGCCATAAGCCTGTCTTGAATATTAATTTCATGACAGAAATTTTTCATTGGGTTCGGCAGAAAATAAACCTGCAACGATAAAATTATGCATTTAACTTTGTAGACATACCATATGTAGAATCATTTACCATGAAGACTGAAGTCTTTGCACTCAACACCCGTTAAGGTTTATTTACTTCACATGTGATATGATCCCTAGTCACGTGAAAACTTACCCATAATGCCTTGAAAGATGATGGTGTATAGCACGAGCTCAGTGTTATTACATTTCGCTGGTACTATTATGTATTCTGGTAAAATGTCGGCAGATAATTGCTCAGCTGAATTGCATCTTGGGATTTCAAAGCCGAGTCCAAAAACCATCTCATCCCACTGTTGTCTGGCTAAAGATGTAGGAGGTGGAGTTGGAATAGAGTCAAGCTGGAGGAGGAAAGGCGCTGCATCTTCCTGTCTCTGTTTGATGCGAAGAGCTCTTTGGACCTGGAAGTGAAAATGAATTCATACTTGAAATATCTTTTAAGGAAACAAATAGTTTCAAAAAACTGCTGAGTCATCAGCACTGAGGTCCTTTTTTTATTACCTCGGTAATTAATACGACTAGGCTATATCGATATAAGACAATGGGGTAGTGGTAGGAAACAGGGGACTGGGGAGTTCAATTTGCGGGACGGAGACAAAGCCCTACGGTACTTTAATACAGTAGGCACTGCGGAGTAGAGATAGTTTGTTCACTTCTTCTTGGTGTGGGTATATCTTAACTGATATAGATGGGGTACAGTGAGGTCAGCTATGCAGGTTAGCACTACATATGTTACAGTTTCCTTCGCCCCGGTGAAGCATGGGGTGTAAAACTGTCTCTAGAAAATGTGCCATGCATGTGTGTCCTCCCGGGGCTCTCACTTTCTCCCTAGCCAGCAATTTCGTATACCCAAACCAGTTTCTGATACAATCTCTCATAAAGCATTGTCAGTATTCAGTCATAATGAAAGACTTATCTACAAGGCTTGATCACAGTTTGTATTTTTATATTAACCACTGATACGAACAAGACACTTGGCCCTACTTCGTCCAAACGATTCTAAATGAACAATACCTTTTAACTAATCTTGGTTTTGATTTTTCCATTGAAAAAGAAAGGTTAAGGAAGGTTCGTTGATTCTCTTTTGAACTTCCTGACAGGGCAAGGTTACATTTACATCAAGAAGTAAAAGAATTATTACTTTGGGTTATAAACACTCTCTAAATAGTGTATTGTGCTTGTAGGACTATGATCATGTAATGTCAGAAAGAGAATAGATTTGCTATGCTAACGTTATCAAGCATTTGGCCATGAAACTACTAAATAAGCTTTGACAAAAGCTGTATATAGGTTTATACGGGTCATTTGCAAATAGAAATTCAATACGCTTTGCAGGGTACCCAGCATCATTTTCATTATGCTCGATGTTCTGAAGCGTGCTTTGTGGCACTAAGATAAAGTCATGCTTTACCGTAGCTTTCAAGAGACATCATTTACAGCGCTTGAAATATAGTGCAAAAAATCCGAGTATATCTAGTTCATTGTCTATGATTACTTGTCTTTTTCTGACTTTTGTAATTAACCTGTTTTGTTTGTTTGGTGTTGGTTTTAACTGCTATCTTAATGAGCATCGGCCCAGACAGTGATTTCTATCCACCGCCAGACAGAGGTAAAACCAAGATTCGTCCGAACACATCTGTGTTAGGTGTGAGTCATCGCGAGTCTGTCCAGTCTGTTTCCTTTTGTTTATGAGTGTTATCGTGATAGGTTCGTTAGTACGGGCCTATACATCCCTGTTGATGCGTGTGTGGCAGTGTGATAATTAATTAGACAGGAAGATTGATGTATTTGTAGATGATGATGCTAGTAGCCAAATAAGGCTCGCTCTGTGATTACTCCAGAGATCTGGTATGGACTATGGTAGCGACTATAGTGTATACATTCGTTCTTAGGTCTTCTTATCATAATGTGACAGGGATGTAAACCAGGAGAGGAGATTTGTATGAAAAGTTGGGGGCGGGGGAAAAACGGCCCCTTTTAATGTGAAAAAATGTGAAAATCAAGGGTGAACATCTCCAAAAAATGGTGCTGGGGGTAGTGTGGAGTGGGGGAATATCATCTCTCTCTTCCACCACAGCAGAGCAGAGAAAAATTTGTTTTCCAATTGACTCAATTACATGGCCTAATGAGTCCATATTAACAAGCTCTACAAGTTTAATCGTCAATGAACAAACCTTGTGTGGAAAGAGAAGACCGATGGTTTTGTGGGTCGAGATGGAAGACGCGACTTCCGGGAGAGGAGGTGTCTAAACAATCGTTCGATTGAAAAGAGTTCATAACAGGCCAGACAAGTTAATTGAATCCATGCTAAATTACAGGTCACGTGTAGGCGGAGATTTGGCCAGCCGGGGGACACAGTCTCCTATGCGGGGTAAAAAATTTTCTATTGTGGGGCAAAATATAGACGATGGTATTTTACGGACGAGCGGACTTAACATTTTAGGCAAGGTGCTCAGCCCCTCCCTCAAAATGAAATTGATCCCGTAGGCATATGGAAGCCAGACTGGATAGGCTCGCAATGTAAGGACGTCCCTTCGCCGAAAGCACTATAATCTACGTATATTCTTATATGTAGGCAAAACTAATCTGGTACCATGTTACCTATTTGTGGATGGACTCGAGTTTTATGCAGAACTTCCTTAACTGTTGGCTACCGCGTTGTTTTCGTTTGTTCCTTATACAGGCTATGCTATCATTTCCTGTCCCCCTCCCGACCCCTTTCGACAGATTAATGACGTCATTGCGGAAGGAGTCGTTACAAAGTGAATACAGTAGCAATCGGCATTCGGTAACTGGATTTCTTCAAAATACGGAAACCGTTTTCAAGTTGACAGTTGGTTTTTATTGCTTTATTTGCCGAACTTTATCCTACCTGTACTGACAAGACAATCGTTTTATTTTTAAAAGTGTAAGGTTTCTACTTTTTATAGAAATACTGGTACCAACTTCAAAAAAGAAACTATCATTTGTTTGAAAGATATTACGATATTATTTACAAGAATCACACAAGGCCAGCACACAATTTGACGTTTTGGACAGCTTTAAATTCGCGACCAAATTTCACGACTAAGTTTTGCTTCCACGAAATCGAGAGCTTTCGATACGTTTGGCGTTTGAACAAGAACTTGTTTAACAAAACTAAATATAGTAGTTAGTTTTGTTAAAACAGCCTGTTTTTGTGAGATTGTTAGCATCTTAAGGTCTGATTACAGTTTCCATTCGAGCAACGCCCTCAAAACGTATGGTATTATAACATTATTATATTTCGATGATGACGTCATGAATGCGAAGTCGTCGTTTCATTCGTCACTGTCCGTAATGTTGCGGTTGACTTGTGCATTAACTACCGCAAGCTCGCACTTAACAAGGTCATTTTGCCTGTGGGGATTTTCTTCATTATAATTCCCATTAATATCAAAGTCCCATCCGTCATCCTGTCTCGCTTGTCCTGTCTTTTCCGTGAGCCTTTTCAACCGTTTGACAATGCCGGAAAATAGCGACACACAGCTGGGATCTTCATAGCTTCCTCAAAAAAGAGGATAACGACGTTTATTTCATTTTTTTTTTTATTTATGTGGACTTTTAATTTCAAATGATTTATAACTTTGATTAACTTGGAGGAAGTTGTAGCGACTCTCCACCGTACTTCTCCCATTCTACCTAAATTTATTGAACACGATTTGTGCGACCAGCGAATCAGTTACCGGTATAACTCCTCGGCATGAACCAGCAGCCTATCGAATTGGGAACACATTCTTATTGCGTTTAAAGGCAACAGGCAGTCGCCCCCCCCACAAAAAAAAAAAAAAAAAAAAAATCAGCACACTCTTGCAAATCTCCTCTTAGCTGCCTTAGAAGTACCTCTGATGATGTTTTGGAGGTAGATATTACAAAGGGAAGGTAGTGCAAGGAATTATTCTCCATGATTTTAACAATTCAGTAACAAAAATATTGTCACATGATCAAAGAATCATTTTCACGAAATTAGTATGACGGGGTAAACTACTTCTGTTTAGGGTGACGGCTTTTTCCCTTTAAAGCAAGCATGGCCACGGCGTGCTGAGTTTTCGAGGAGTGGTTCATTTAAGGCTGTGTCCGCCATAAAGGCTGCGTCCGCCATAAAGGGCATTCAAAATTGTGTGTCATTTACACTAGCCAGGATATTGGTTGAAAGGTGTGAAAGTGTGAGCGTGGGTACGATAAACAAAGGGTAAACACGTTGAAAAGTAAGAAGCTGCCACCGAAACTATAGCAAATACACATAAAATGGTAATACAGAGAGAAAACAGTTCAAAAGGAAATTTCTCTGAAGTCGTTTGTAGCCTTTGTAAAGAGTATTGGAAGAACATTTCAGAAGGAAGTTTCTGTCACAACTCCCTGATTTTAGTATTGGCTAACACGCGTCGGTTGTATAGATGCTCAGTGGAAGAGGACTGTGTATCAAGCACACTGCGTCCTTGCCGTAAGTTCAAAGTTACACCTTCTCTCTTAAAGCCGTCTGTCACCCTGTGCTTCAATTAGTAACGCACGAATGAATCCCAGATCCCGCTGAGGTCACACTAGCCTGCGTGTCTGGTTGCATTGTCGCTCTTGAGGAAGTCACGGGAGTCGAACTAGTTGCTTGATATAAGCAAATTCCGTAAAAGAATGATAAAACTTGGGGCTATTGCCGAGAAACATGTAGCAGGCCCATAATATACTTGCTCCATGCTGTATATACATGGACCGAGTAGGCGGATAGTTCTCGGTCATGCAGGCTTCAACGTTATGGCCTATGCACCGAGTTATTGGTTCTTACAAATGCCGCTTGTGTACCATTGCCGCTTTCTTCAAACCTAATTTGAGTGAGTACTCTTCAAGAAATGCTTCAAGAGAGAAGAAAGTCACTCCAATTTAAAATTAGCATTGTCTCTATGCTACTGTATTTATAATTCTTTTAGTCATGTGACAATATTGGTTTTACTTCACTATATACTGAATTCATGCGATCTAAGTCATTGGTTTCCATAAAATATGCAATTTTTATTCTGAAACTTCACAACAGATGAGCCTACCCTTTCAAGGAAATAAGTCAAGATTTAAAAAAAATTGCCGTTCCACAAAGTAGCTTAGATTGCTCGGTCGGACCATTTAGCCCATCAAAGACCGTTAGTACCGTATAGGTTTATTCAATTGACCCAATAAACACGTGTTTGTTTAAAAGTTGCTATTTTGAGTCAAAATTAAAAAGTTCTTACAAATAGGCCTGCAGTGACTTTTTGCGACAGGGTTCCGAACAATCTTACGTGTTCGAAGGGATCAGTCTCCGCTTCAGAATAACAGTAGGCCTACACATGGGACGAGGTTGCCTGCATATCTGGCGATGCAATCACTTCTTAAATCAGTGAGTTAATTTATGAAGCCAGGAATGTGTGAGCCGAATTACCACCCCAGGAGTGCACATGAAACAGATTAAAATTGTGCTTCAAATGACATGAAGGCTTTGTAAAAGAAACGTGGTCTTACCATCGAATGAAAATGTTGCACAGTTCTTCTGAAATTACTTTCTAGTGAATACTGGGCGATCCATCTCAAAGATTCTGTCCAGCTTCGTGGGTCACTTGGGACACCACTCAAACTTCTCCTTCGTAGTTCAGGAGAAGCTGATGGGGACTGATGACAGTATTGGTCCGAGGAGGCGGATGCTGCAGAAAAAGAACGGCACATCAAAGTTTTACTTTTATTATTGCTTTACGTATATGGTTGACTTGAAGACCGTTTATATGAAGCAGATACTCCAGGAGGTTAACCCAGGGAACTGCTCTAGTGGCAGCTCCATGGTAAACCGCCACTGGAAGAATTTTGTTCGTTTTTTTTTTTTTTGTATGGGGGGGGGGGGGGATTCTTACACATATATGTACTCCAATATGTAGCCTTACACTTTTCGAACTCGAGCCATTTCGAACCTAGATAAACTTCAGTAGCCCACAACATTCAAGTTTTAGTCTCGATCCGAAAAGTACGTTTATATAAGGTCTTCATAAATGACGAAGAGCAAAGTCAGCAGTCGCGTTAATAAAAGCATATTGGAAATAATGTAACAAGTGTATTAAATGTATGGCACACAGTTAAGCTACCGTAATAATTAAGCTGTTCACGGTCGTTATAAGGCGCTTTTGATTGGAACCATTAAAACAGTAAAACGGTCAAACCGTGATTCGCTGGAGAGGTACCGGGTGGCTTATTTCAAGTATTGTACGCTCAAAGGGAACTGATGACAAAGGAATATTCTGTGACTTGATCAAGAGAATCCCTGTGTGATATCAAAATGATTTTGATAAATCTTATTTCGGTCCTCGGCTGATAAAAAACCTCACTTGTAGGCTGCTCCACCCTTTGCAATCCTAGACCTGTATCATTCATTGACACGAGGAAGTTTCACTAACATTGTGCCTCTTTATAACCATTGAAATTGCTCATAAAATGTGGTTTAATTTAGTTATTCATTGATTAAGGACAATCCCACAGTTTCATTTCACCGAGCACGACTCTAAATATTTTTCGCTCTTTACATACAATATACCAGTTTAACCGCTTCTACAAATCTATTTGAAAACCCATTTACTCTCATATTATGCGTCTCTTCAACTGGTTGCTCTAGTCAGGGCATTCATTTCCAAATCGAAACATCATTTACCACAGGGATTACAGCCGAATACACACGGCTGCGGCAAGAACTTTTTCTGTGACTGGTTTGTTTTTAAGATGTGAGCAAATATTGAAATTAAGTCCTGGTAGATTTATTTTCCGACATGTTTCTAGTTTCGTATCACTTAACTTATTTGCTTTGTCAAGGAAGTTATAATGTCACTGATCCCTTTCCTTCACAACTTTGTTGAAAGTGAAACGCTAATTTGGGGTTTCGGGAAACTATACTTTCCTTACTGGCCTACCCGACCCCCTGAGGCTACGGGCGTAACATAATGGGAGTGAACACGCTCGATTAGCAGGGCACAGAACATCAAAGAAACAACGGGTTGCGGCGTTCGCGACATTCAAATCAAGTTTCTTTTACACCTTGCACAGTACATATGAAACCACTGCGTCAATGGGAAATTACTGGAAATATTGCACAACACGAGGAGTATCTCTCCATAGGAAATCAAGGTTTCCGAACAAAGATATTAGGCTACTCCGGTGGAAACTTGTTTTGTAGAAGGATTATGACTAATCATTTGCCACAGTTAGGAAATGCGGTCCTCATACAGTATGCGTATGAGTGCGTTAAACTATCACTAATTCAGGCTTTCGTTCACCCCGCCAGGTCTGCTTCATTGTGCTCTCACCTTCTTAGCTGCCTCTTGTCGCTCAGTTTGAGCAGCACCTATATACTCTTCATTAATAAAAACTGTTCACGACACATACCACCCAACCATCTACAAAGTACGGTAACATACATGCACGGCAGTGGTGTTAGAGCCTAGGTTCTGGGAGTGCAGCCCCCGGAGTTCTAGCAAAGCCGCGTTTTCTAAGGCAATTTTTTTGAACAAAAAGGGGGAGACAATCGGCGGGTAAATGCAGGCTTTTCAGAAGCAAAAACGGCACAGCCCCATGGAAAAAATGTCCCGAACCCCTTCCATGGTAAATATTATAAGCTACTTTATGAAAGCGGAAACTTTCCAAACTCCCCCCCCTCAAGAACTGTTTATTCAATCCTTCACGTGTCAAGTGCAATCATGAAGCAGATTCACGGGAAAGAGGGTATTTGGCTAGCCACATGATCCAATTCAGAAGATTTCAGATTCCATCGTTTCCGGGTGACTACCCGCACCGTTGATTAACAAACCTGCACAATCGGTAACATGTTGTCGGTATCAATAGAGTCCGGTTTCAATACACTGTATAAACTAGCACTAAATATGTCAATTTAATTCACTTGTCGGCAGGCTACTTAGGGCTCATTTTCCTAAGCGTATCAGATATCTTCTAAATGACACAGTATCTCTTCTATTCAAGTGCCTCATCACATCATCTCTTTAGCGTGTAAATTTACTCAATTGATCTTCCAGAAAGGGAATATTGTAATATATCTCTCCTTTTATTCAATCTTCGGTGATTTCCCATTTGCATCGTTAAACGGTCTTCTCTTTTTTATATAACACGGGTAGTACAGCAAGACTGAACTTATGTCGTGTCATTAAATAACTTTACTTTAAAAAGTCCGTGTGATGTTAGACATGATTCTACCAGGGAGTGCTGTTTTAACTCCCCTTTTCTATGGCAACCCTCACCCGAAGTGATAAACAAAACATGACTCCTTCAAGACATGCTTCTACCATATTATCTTTAACAGGTCAACTCAAAATGAAATTCTGGCTGGTCGCACCTCCTAAAGCCTTGTGGAAATATCCTGCAGCCTTATGTTGGTCTGTAAGAGAGAAAATCTAGCTTTATTTTACTCATTTGGATGTATGTGAAGTTGAGAACTAATCAGGGCTTTAATCCTCTCCCCTTTTCTCCCCCAAGTGCCTTTGTTTTCAACAATCTAATTAGGGAGCTTTAACCAAAGGCTACGTTTCGCACTTGGCTAAACCAAATAAAACGTTTTCAGGTTATTCTTTAAGGTACATATCACAAACTAATCTTGTTTAAACCAGCCAAACAGTTACAGCCTCGGGGCAGCTGCAGCGGAGTCGAATTCAACTGTTTATTGCCGCTGTAAACAGTTATAGTCTTGGAAATACAATTAAAAGTCCAGGAAATAAGTTGTGGGTACAACTTTTACTGGATTTGGTTCGAACACGGGATGAAATTAATTTTGGAAAACCCCGGAAGTAGTTTGTAGTATAAATCTTCAGTTTACTTCTCAGTATAATTAAGTGTTCCTTTTAAGGAGAACTCATCTTGTTGTCATCCGGTCTTCGAGAAACATTGCGCATGCAAGGGTTCACGGTAAAAACCACACACTTCCTATGGAACTAAACTAAACCACTACGAGTACTAATTTGGCTTCTATGTGAGTTATCTCCTACAACTATCCTAAGAATTATCAAAACAAACAGATTTGCGATGAATGATTTGTGTCCCATTTGGGGTGGGCTTAAAAGTACAGAAGGTTTTAAGGTCGTAATATATCTGACAAAGCAATAAATAAATAACATACAACCAAAATATTAAATTCTGAGAATGTTCCAAAGTTCCCCAAATCTTGGGGTACTTTTCATTTCATTTCTTGGTAAGACTTCCCCACTTTTAAGCTAGACGACCGTGAGCACGTCTCTATCATTGAACCATCTTGACCTGTCATATCCGGTTTGCACGTATTTTACGACATGCAACTGTTTGCTTGCTAGACTGTGTGACCCCCCAAGTTGCATTTATTGAAGTTGGTAGTGTGAGCGATTTGTAACATCAAAGCTCGGAGGTACTAAATACCGGTAATCTATCCATGGTGTCTGACGCAGGCTAAAAGCTGTGCATGTTTAACCCAGGTTTCGTATCAGACAATGCAGTCTTTCTCGGTGACCACCGCCCCCTGATTTCATCCCTACTTTGGTACACGAATCTTGTGGGGCCAGGTAACCTGGAATGGGCCATGTGCCTGCGAGACCACTCAAGTGAGGAGAGTAAACTATTTCATGTGTGAGCAGTACTAATTAAGGATCGTATTATGTACAAACGAAAAATTCTCAGTGTAGCCTTTGCAGTCTACGTTTGTACCGGCTTACCCTTCCCAACCCCCAATCACAACCCCAACCCCCGACCCAAGCCCCCGGCATGTTTGGCAGTTACGTGTGAAGCAATTATATTCCACTCACCTGTAGATCGACCTGAAGTTCTGGTTTCTGCATTTCTGTCGATGGGGTTTAATCTTTCTTGTAAAGGTGTCGTATGGGTCTCGCTTGGGGTGTAGGCTGGAGGGGGTGACGTGCAAATGGTTACATTGGCAATGGTATCAAACTCTGTGTATGGTGGAGGAGGTTCATTGTAGATGCTACATTCATCGTAGCTTGGAGGACCAGAGCTTGAGTTTCTGCGCCTGTAATCAAATTGATAGATAAATCATTTAGAAGCAGGGATATTAAACTGGATAATGCTTACGAGACCAGTGAAGGATAAAAGAAACAACTGATATATGGATCTTAAAGTGTACCTAAAGTCTGAAAATTCAAAAATATATATTACAGAGCATGAAAACTGAATTCCAATGGTCCAATTCCCATCTTCACAGGACTTTCTTAAGCTGAGATATAAAATGTTGAAGTTTATTCACTCGATTTAAAAAGGTAGATTGCGCAATAATTTGTGATGTCATTGTTGTACTACTCAAATTACAATCTTTGTATTTCTATGTTTTTCTGAAAGCCACCGCACCTTGTGCCAAAATGTGATCGCGTTCTTACTGCTTTGGGGTGACTTGACTATATAAGCCCTCTCTGTAAGGCATGTCATGCAAGAAAACAGGAAGCGGTCAAGGTCATATAAACATTTTTAATTTTAAAAGAAAACAAAGCATTTAATGTGAGTTGTACAACAAGAATGTCAAAAATTATTGCGCAATGAACTGTTTGGATTTAAGTGAATAAATGTTAACATTTAATATCTCAGCAATGGAATAAGCTGTGACAATGGGAGTTGGACCAATAAGATTAATTTTGTAACCTCTAAAATATATATTTTTGAATTTTTAGACTTTAGGTCCACTTTAAATCTGCATAGCTGCAGCCGTTTTCTCTATCAGTGATATGTAGAATTAACCATTAGAGTAAATGTGCAGGGTAGTGGTTTACTCTATATGTATTTTATAGTGGTGCATATTTCATGCGTTAAAAGGCCTGCCAGTTTGTAACTGATACGCATAACTTGGTCTGCCAGCAGGGGTGAAAGAAAGGGAATAGAGAGGGGGGGGGGTCAGTTGATGACTGATGATTAGCTTTTGCATCATCGTAGATATTATTATTCATAACCAATGTGCACAAGCTAATGCATGACATTTAAATATTCATTACGAATTTACACCGTCCGGAGGCATAGATGCGAATGGGTCCGGGGAAGGGCTATTCGGTCAGAATGTAACCTCTTTTCCCCTGTACTCTTGTGTCTACATCATCATTCAAATTTTACTCGTAAAATCACTAGAACTAAAAGCCAACTCAGTTCATCATGAACTATTAGATTGCACCACAAACTCACTTTGTGTAGGCTATAGACGTGAGTCATCATATCTAATGGTGTCCATAAAATTTATCAAGATTTGGGCACAGCTTACGATAGTTATAAGGAAACGCTCAGTGTGGATTTTCCTTCGGGTGTATTTAAAATCATTGATTATTCTATAAAAGAACTTGGAAAGACTTCCGCAATTTGTTTTCATTAAAAAGTGTTTTAACCAATCGATGTAGAAGAATAGCAGTATAGTTACTTTACTCCGATGATTTAGCTGTTAAAAATTTTTATCGAATCGTGAAACTTTGAAAATAATTTACTGAATCAGAAGAATCAGAGCGAATCTTTGGATCAAAAAGTTTCTTTCATTTTGGAAACTGTCATGTGGACGAAAAACATGATGGCCGCGGTCAGAAAAATAGTAAACCTAAAATAACAGCTCTGGTTTGCTAAATAAAGAAAAAAAAATAATAATAAAAAACCCAACAACGTACCTTCAGAAGGGGGAGCACTCTGGGACAATAGCCCCCCGGTTATTTCGATTATGCCCATAAACACATTTTCGTTCAGGCCATGGTTTCAATACCATACCCTTGTGGTCCATGCAAGTGCTTTCCGAAAACCCGCCTCCCCCAAAACTGTACCCTCCAAGCAAACAATTTCGGCATTCTAGGTCTGTATGTAGTTAACAGGAAGGCTCTTAACGCAGACTTGAGAGTGAGGGGGGGGGGGGAGTGGGGTCCAAGGATACTGTCGCCAAGAGTTAGGCATGTTTGACAGTGTTAGCACTGTCAACGAAATTACTAGTGGGGCGGGAAAGAAGATAGTGTCCCATTTCCTCAGCGAAAGAGACTTGAGTGCAAACCCAAATTAGTCACGGATGCGTTACCATGCGCACGACATTTGTCGTATATCTGTAGAGGTTTTCATGCATGGTTACGCCAAAGCTGTTGACCAACGCCTGACTACATATATCTTGCAGAATTCATAAATTAATGGAATTAATTCCATCAGTCTGTTAGTGTAATACATAGTATCTGCCATCAAACTATAACGTCGCCCGCCAGCTTGCGGCCCCATCTTTAACTTTGTAACTTATCACAGTAGTGGAATGCTGGTCGTATTTTTATGTTTATAATAAATCCTGGTCGGAATGTGATAAACTTGTATGAGATGAGGGTTTATGAAGCGAAAGATTAACAAATCACATCCTCACGAAAGCTTCGGTTAATTGGACTCGTCTAATAAACGCGTTCGTAGACTAGATTCTTTTATTTTACGAGTTATGCTATGCCATTAAGACTTAATTAAAAACAGAGAGGTAATTACTAAATAACAAATGCGAATTGTAAAAAGGAAGGTTTGGATGCTTACCGTCTGATGTGTTTCTTCAACATAGCTTTTCCACGTTTTCCAATGGAAGTTATAGGATTCATATTAGAATTGAAATGTAAAAGAAACAACCTCGAGAACACAAATGCAAAAGTAGAGTAAGCTGTAATTCTTTTCCTCTGCAAAATTCAGTGTCGAACGTTGGCTTAATTTTGGTCTGACGAAAAGGAGGTGACTACTTTTATTCACTGCTTCCAACCATGTGTCTGCCGTTATTTGGAACCAGCAGTCTGTTATAATCCCTTTGGCGAGGTTACCAGCATTTGAACGTAACCGCGCTATGACAAATGCACAGCAGCTGTACAGTACAGCAGATCTCTGCACGCGACAGTGTTCACTTTGAGGTTCATTTTTCTGTGACGTCACATTGAGACGCGTGTGTTATTGGTTAATTTCATTCTTGGTGGAGGGTATCTTCTCGTAGTAAGGATTGACGTATTTTATCACTAGACAGCCTTAGCTGAATGACATTTTGTTTACAAGATGTGACTAACAGGTCAGTAATATTAGGCCTACTTCAAGGAAGTGTTTTTATCGGTTTTGAATTAAAATTGTTTTAAAGTTAAAAAAAACTTTTCTCTCTCATAAAACATTTGTTTTGTTTCTCTTTCTTTCTTTTTTTCTTTTGAAAACCGGAAGATAGCTCGCTGTATGCATGTTTGGCGGTCAAAAATACAGGCCTGCCGATTGTGAATAAAATAACATTTGCTTTCACGCTGATGTGCATACATTCTGAGTTAATTCAGAAACGCATGTTAACAAGATTTGAATGATTCGAAGTTGTGCAGAAGTTCTTTCTTCCACTACAGCAGAACTTCCTCAGGGTGTCGTGGCGCTCCAGATTTTCGCCTACAGTGGGAGAGAACCCATATTTTCCCATAAAAACACGTTTAAATTAATAAATGATAAATTTTAAATGCTGAGAATGTAACTGTGGGGATCCCCCAGTCAGGAGCCGGTAGCTAAGGCAACACTTCAAGGAAGTGTTTTTATCGGTTTTGAATTAAAATTGTTTTAAAGTTAAAAAAAACTTTTCTCTCTCATAAAACATTTGTTTTGTTTCTCTTTCTTTCTTTTTTTCTTTTGAAAACCGGAAGATAGCTCGCTGTATGCATGTTTGGCGGTCAAAAATACAGGCCTGCCGATTGTGAATAAAATAACATTTGCTTTCACGCTGATGTGCATACATTCTGAGTTAATTCAGAAACGCATGTTAACAAGATTTGAATGATTCGAAGTTGTGCAGAAGTTCTTTCTTCCACTACAGCAGAACTTCCTCAGGGTGTCGTGGCGCTCCAGATTTTCGCCTACAGTGGGAGAGAACCCATATTTTCCCATAAAAACACGTTTAAATTAATAAATGATAAATTTTAAATGCTGAGAATGTAACTGTGGGGATCCCCCAGTCAGGAGCCGGTAGCTAAGGCAACACTCCCTGAGCAGCTAAAGAAAAGTAATGACAACAGCTGTGGCGTAGGCGCAGAAATACATTTTAAAGTGTATCTGGTAGGCGGATGGCATGGGAGGGGGTGATAGAACAAGTATGTGCCACAAGGGGGTAAAAATAGTACCAAGTGGGCTGCGTTCAGTCGCGGGCATGAAGATCCCCTTCCCCTTTCCTAAGCGTATGCGATGGTACCATAATGCGGTCCATTTATGAAGTTGGTTGAATGAGAATAAGCGCATTGCGTGCGAAGCATCCTGATAACGCCAAGATAAATTGCAGAGTTTCTAAGTATAACTCACTCTACTCAGAATACCGGTTGAGTACGGTATAAATATACCGGAGGCTGTTTAAGGCTACTTCCAATATTGACAACTCACAAAATGTTGATATATGATAAACCAGTGATTGAATACCTTTTTGAAACTCGTATACACTTACATACCAATCGTCAAACACGAAGGAATTCATAGATTTTATAACGATAACATTTTGTCAAATTATTTTTAGGAGCAACTCGTGCGTTTTAGTATACAATGCAAGTGGTCGAAAATTTACTTACTATAACAAAAGCTATTCCAAATATTCTTTAGAGAACCTAAAGAAAATAAATGTCAAAATCCTTCTACTAAGAAAGAAAACACTTTAAAACGATAAGGGTGTTTTGCTTATTTTTTCACTCAAGTTCAGCCCATAAGTATGACGGGAAGTAACTCTTTTGTCCATCTGTTCATAAAGTCTCTTATAGGGGTATGGTGTAGCTTTTGTGTTCTGGGGGCTGAGCCGTTTTTGCCCGAGAAAAGCATGTGTTTTCCGAAGAAATATCCCAAATTTTGCTAAAAATCTGTCAGAGAAGTAGGTTTTTACTGAACGGGGGAGGGGGGTTGGCCGAGCTTCACCACCAGCACCTTGGGTTCATACGCCTACAGATAATACAGAGCTGTTTGATTTTTAAATTGTTAAGGTATAATTATTGAGAGTGATGTACCGAGAGGCCACGGCAGTAGGGAGAGTTTCAGGGGAAATACTCCGGCGGGAGAACACCCGGAACAGGAGGCGAAGCACCCGGAAGCTATGGGATATTCCAAAGTAGGAGCATGTTAAAATGACATTGATGTACACTCATTAGACCATAAACATCTAAATTCGACCATTTTCTTTATAACAGCCTCACTCGGGCTAACTTCTGACGATGAAGAACCATTTGACGATGAAGGACTGAAGCCTTTGGGTGGTAAGGATGTATTATGGTAGGGGTTGCATGGCCCCTTGGAGCTATAACTGGGCTATCATTCTCTCCTATAAGGAGCAAAAATGGGTAGGCCCTCGAGACAGCTTTAAAAGACTTTTAAGAAAGTGCTATACTTTATTTTTCATTTGCAAAGTTAAGTTCCCTAACAAATTCCAAAATGAATCTCGGAACAGCTGCTGCAGGTAAGGTAGCTGCCGTACAACTTTCAGGGAAAACATCTTTAAAAAGGAAATGAAAACGAGACAGAAATTACGAGCGAATTTAGTTATCAAAATTCGCTCGTAATTTCTGTCTCGTTTTCATTTCCTTTTTAAAGATGTTTTCCCTGAAAGTTGTACGGCAGCTACCTTACCTGCAGCAGCTGTTCCGAGATTCTTTTTGGAATTTGTTAGGGAGGGCCGTTTCGACACAAGGTCGCATTTCTGCAAGTAGCTTGCATAAATGGATTCGTTCTGTTACAAAAATGTGCAGTCTGAATTCCTAACATGGAGTGATAAATCTCATATCACGGTTATCAAAATACTTGGCTGTCGCCTTCAGTCTCCGCTCCCTCATGCTTGTATATATGTGTGCTAGCCAAGGTAATGCTTAGACTGAGTGCTACATCCATCGACGCACTACGTCATCAGTCAGCCTATATCGAGGGAACTCCCAATTTCTCAGTAAGCCAGGCTATACCCCCAAGGGATGATCAAACGCCATTGTCAAGCTACAACTATAAATTGAAACGGATTCAAATCTATTTCAATGTCACATATTTCCTTAGAGCATTCATTTCTATTTTCAGAATTTTTGTGTCAAACCGCAAACAAATTTATCCAGTTACAGTACTATGCATGGACATGGGATTTGTAACAGATGGACAGATGAGGAGATCTGATAAATAAACTGATTTTTAGAAAAGGGAATTCTTCCAAAAAATCCTGGCGATGGATTTCTGCGGTGCAAATATAAATGAAGCCTTAATATTGCGTGAATATAGTGTGTTCAGTCTCGTTTGCTGGCATATACGTGGGCACCTTTCGTTGTGTTGTTTGGCGGATGGACTGCTTAAACGTTATTCCAATACTTTGAAGAAGGCACTAATATGTATATCTCTTTTCTTAAACACGTTATGTCCCTTTAATAAAGTTTATCTGGCAATTTCAATCGCTAGTAAATTCGGGAAGTTGTAGCAGGCAGTGCATACGTTTAGTTTTTAAGGTCATCGTTTTGTTTTGTGAAGGATTGTGACATATTAAGATTTTCTACATTTTTCTGTATTAAAGCAATATAAGTTGATATCTCCGAACTTTTCAGAATTAGGGAGGTAAGGAGCTCTCGAAGAAAAGGGAGGAAAGTACTGGAGGGGTTTACGGGAGGGGTCAATGGACCTTGTTAATATTTTTCAACTCAGTGACTAACTCATCCTAATTTACCTCGTGGTTACGACACAAAGAATGTGGAAGAAGTTTCAAGATCAATCGATTTTAGTGCATGTCCGACGTTTGTACCTTGCGGATCCACGGATACTGATCACAGGAAATGTAAGCATAGCTCCCTGTCCTATTTACATACCTAGTTTGAAATACGACGAACCGTGTCAAACGGCTGAATATGGGTCTCAAAAAAAAGTTGTTGAGCAATTGAAAACTTTTTGGCCCCATTTTGCAAACTGTGAAAAGTACATTTATGTTTAATGTTAGACACTGAAGGCAATTTTACACGTTTTAACACAAGACCTTTCCGAATTGGACCCATGGGTGTAGCATTTAAAAATTTTTACAAAGTGCATGGGGGCGCATGAAAGTGTCAAAAGTAAATTGTTTGTCTCCTTTTTAATGTTTTATGAGCGTAAAAATAATAAAAGATCAACTTAAAAGACTCCACTTCCTACCTGCCTACCGTGCAAAAGTAGTGCTAGCGGTTGATAATTGCCGGGAGTTGCATGGGACAGGGAATCTTCCAGCTACCTGCCTGGGGCAACAAAGTGTTCCAACAAGTAGAAAGCGAGATTGTAGCGGGGGGGGGGGGGTGGTGTAGGAGTAGCAAGGTGTTGTTAGGAGTTGCGGTTGGAAATGACTACTTGCAGTTCACATTTTGGTGTAGTATCTGTGTATGTGATGTTTTCAGGAAAAGAATAGGCCTATAAGAGTTTACCTTCGAAGCCAAAAGTCGGGAAAATACGTATTTTTCTCGGGTAAGTGCAGGAAATATTGTCACCTCAACGAGGAATACCTTCTTAGGCTAGTGACCGGACAAGGTGTTGAAGCCGATGGGGTGAGGGGGGAAGTTGGTCCCAAGGCAGCGACATACGTTAAGAAGTATTAAGTAAATATATTTTTCGTAACTCAAAAATTTTCTGGGGTGGAAAATTGTTCTAGGGGGCTGCATCTGTTTCTCTTGTCTAAGGGCCGGCATATCTGTACCTGGGAAGTTGCACTAGAATACACAGAATTTCAGAAATCGCCATGCCAGAATCTTGGGCCGAAAAAAAACTGCAAACTTTTCGTGCATCTTCCTGATTTGAGCAACATTTGGACACAGGCAGATATCCCTGGAAAGATCGGGGGAGAGGGAGGGGGATATATCCGCACTTTTCGGGGATGATCCCATTGACTTTCACTTTTCCATACAGTGAAATTTTGTTTCAAAGGCCCTTCACTCCCTTATCCACACTTTTCATTGCCCACAAATCACCGCTACTGCATGTGGGAGGAGTACTTCAGTCCGAATTATGGACGGTGGCGTTTTAATTTAGTATTTCGTGTTGGCAACAATATAATTGACAGATTGAAACTACCCGGGTTAATAGATAGACCCCAGAAGCTCCCCGTATGAATTTATTTTTGGTGGCGCCCTATCAAATGTTGAGAAATCATCACTCAGGTCGACGTATCCTAACTGGAACACTGTACTATAGTATCATAACACTGGCCAGGTGTTAATTTATACTCGAATTGCATTTTGTATATTGCATTGATCCTCCCTGATTGTACCTATAGATGTGTGAACTCGTGGACTAAACTTCATCAAGAGATATGACAACAATTACCAAGTCTGATAGTCATATGACTGCCAACCATATAAGGACATCTTGTTTGCGTGGTGTAACTCCTTCACATCTCTCCAGGGCTAATTTTCAGCCGACAGCCCGAGAAAGTTACCTGAGCATACGGTAACGGTCCTTCGCCTGTAATGAAATATGTCAATCACTTCTTGAAATAACTTATGCTTATCAGAGCGTAACAATTCTCCATCCTTAACGTACGTCCACAAGTTGATTAGTTAACGGGAGCAGGTCTGCTGCTTAATATAATCCCGGCGTCCCTCGCTTCAATGATTTCAGTATCCAGCATGAAGTATTAGCCTATAGATCTCGTAGCAGGGAGGGGTGATTCTTTTACATCGCCCCCATATTAATAGCTATGAATTGATTTACACTAGTTAATGATAGATGCATGCTAATGCTTGTCAATCCAGTAAAAACGTTGGGCTACACTTAGCAGTAGGTATCAAAAATGTATTTAATTTTACGAACATGTACTAACATGGGTGCAGGACTTAGTAATACACACCCAACGAGCCGGCCGCGCCGACTGAGACAAGCGGGCTACGTCTTTGTGTAGGCCTACTGCTCCTATGATCAGGGATTGCAACTCCCTGCTGTGATATTGGCAAAATTCTAACCAGAAAGTGTCTGTATAAAAGAACACTTTTTTGTTCTGCTAGTCGAAAAACTTCAGCAGCAGTGAAAAAATGCCATATATGTAGGCGTACAGACGGAAAGACAGGATGACAGACAGACAGAGACACAGAAAGACAGAAACACAGACAGGCAGATCTATTTATATGAATATGCCCCTGTATGGCTGTATGGTAGGCCTAATTGCACCGACTGCCAGTCGTCATACACCGCCGTTTCTGTACTTTGCCGTGTAGGCTCCGGCCATTATTCATTACACTAATCTAATTCATCGAATTCATTACATATATATATATATATATATATATATATATATATATATATACTAGGTTAATATAGGTCGGAACAGTTCCTACAAGTGGGATGAATGACTGCATTGAGGCCTTTAAAGGATGGTCTAAGCTCGAATCAGGTTTGGATATATTAGAGGGGTACTTATTCTTAAAAATCTGGTTAAATTTCCATTGGAATCCGATGTGTGGTTTTCAAGATAACAGCAGATAAAGTTGTCATATTCTCAACACAAAGTGAACTTGAAGCAAGCACATATGATGTCATACCCTCACATTAATGAGCAGTCTTTTGTTTTCCTTTAAACTTTATCACCAATTTTCTCCTCAACAATCAAATGTTATGGGGATGGGATTGCATGAGAGGAATGGGAAAATTACAAACTTCACAATCCCCATGGGAGGTCCTATCCGTGTTGATTTCAAGGTCAACACAACAGACTGAAAAAACAAAGGAAACTGCTGTTATCTCGAATAATACATGCCCAATTTGAATGAAAGTTTCACCAAAATGCAGAGATTTAGTTCCTCTTTTACATATGAAAAGTGATCTTTTGCTCAAACCCTTCTTTTAAGAACACTTTTCCACAGCACGGAACTTTAGTGACTTACTCAAGTTAATGTAACATTTTTACGAAAAAAAAAAAAAAAAAAAAAAAAACAAGACCCCTTATTCCCTGACGCTGAAACCAGCCACTTACTTATGAAGAAAGTACCTAAATATCGGCGACATTTAGTGGAGTTAATTTCGTTCTGCAATAACTGTATATAATTTCGACCCCAATTCAAGTATTGCCATTAAAGAAGTACTTTCTTCCAGGAAGCTGGTCGTTCGTACCTGAATTAACTGTTGTTAGTACCCTCCAAACAGCGCAAAGGCCCAAATTGCAACACACACACCTACTCGCAAACACACTATATAATTATATAACCCTAAAGAAGCTTTTCTGCCCCTGCAGGCAAAATGCTTTCCAACACTGGACTTGTGAAGTTCACAATACTTCTACCTATCGCATGGCCGATTAGGTTTCTCCTGTTTTGGTGGTGACGACCGTGCTATGTAATACCATTATATCAATCACTTCATGATGAGTCCTGGGAGGATTTGGTGGGTGTAAATAAATAGACCAGGAGGGTACAACACCGGTTAGATCTTTGACCCAAACGTGCGCAAGCAATGCTTCCCTTTCATTGTCATCACATGAAACAAGCCCTGAGAAATGTCAGTTGACGTAATGCTTGACATTTTAATGTGTTGTTGAAAGACAGATGTAACGGACTCCGAGCTTTGGGCCTATTGAGGTCGGTCTGCACGATCATGCATTTATCCATGAACATTTTTATACGTGTTTAAACGATGGGTGGCGCCAGGATTTGCCCGACAAGGGGGCCAGCAGCCCGAAGCCCCGACAAAGGCCAAAGGGATTAAAAACGCAAAACTTTTGCTCGCGAAGCGTGCTGAAAAATTTTTGGCTTTTTTTTTTACAAAAAATTGAAAATTTGGGAGTTTTATTGAAGAAAATTTGAAAAATTTGGACTTTATGGAAGAAAATTTAAAAATTTGGTTTTTTTGTAAGAAAAATTGGCAAATTTGGCGTCTTTATTGAAGAATCTGCCCTTCCTACGAGCAAAACCAAGCAGATCGTCGGGGCGACTGAAGGTCGTTGGGACTTCATATTTTTATCGTACGGATTAAGGCTCCCCGATGAAACTGGAAAATTTCCCCGACGGGGGACCAGCCTTCCCCGACGGGGGCCATGGCCCCCTCGGACCCCGCTGGCGCCACCCCTGGTTTAAACACCTGTTGGGAAGATGAAACATAGCTAAAAGTTTGAACACTACTACACCTTCATACATTTTGAACGTTACTCAACTTTAATTTTGTTGGGGAAACAGTCCACACGAGCATACGTTTGTCCATGAGCATCGTCAAACAAATGTTCGATGATGATTTTGAAGAAATGCATGATCGCGCAGACGGGGTTTTTTGGCAGGGAAGTGATGCTGACTTGAAGCTTGAATAAAAAGTTCCGAGTACGAGCGCACAAGACCCCGAGTACAAGTATGAATAAGAGTACAAAGGTCTGAGCCTGAGTACAAGTACGAGAATGTGGTTTTCAAATTCTCTGAGTACGTGTACGAGTAAGAGCACGAATATAAAGCTGAGTACGAGAACGAGTACAAGTTCAAAGCTATGAGTAGGAGTGTGAGTACGAAGCCATGAGTACGAGTAAAGGAATATGAGTACGAAGCCGTGAGTACGAGTATGATTATAAGTACAGAAAAATGTACTCGAGTACAAATATGAGTATGAATACATTTGTGAGTACATGTATAAAATTTAAGGCTGGAGTACTAAAACAACAATAATTTTCAAATGCCTTTAAGCTTTTCAGGGAGCTGTTGGTTTACCGGTATTTGTAAACCTGTTAAAAATGCAGTAGTTTATCTCTAAAAACTACCGGTATTATCCATACTAAGTTGTAAAAGAATGAAATGCTAGCAGCTGACTCTAGAGGCATGGGCTTCAAGAGGGGGGATAGAGGACATCTCCTCACACTTTTGAAAGTTGGGGATATCATATCCACCCGTGTATGCAGGCTTTTTAACCCGGGGATGGCGGCACCAATTTTGACAATCGTCGAGTGTAGTGACCTATGGGAGTGAAGGAACCTTCTTTTTTTCTCAACGGGGGAGGGGGACGCGCCTCAACGCCCCCTGGATACGCGCCCGATATCGTTTTCCCCCATCCCAGACACACACTTTTTAACAGAATCCTTGCGTAACTAGCAGGCACTTGTTTGATTCCATACTAGCTTACAATCATACTAACTGAATCAATGGAATCGTGGGGAAATGGCTCAAATTACACCACAGATCATCGGAATCCACATTTTTCCGAGGCTTTCAGCGATCCCAGGATCCCTCGTTGCTAAGCCTTCGCAATTCGTGCTTGAATTAGTTTGGTTCAATGTAGCACACCCCCTCCCTCTTACTTTTGAGAAGCTGTCGAGGTTCTTGTTTAGAGGCCAATGAAATGAATACGCTTTTAATATGATTACGTTAATGCTATATGAAAACTCTTTTGCCTGCTTCAAATTTTTCAGATCTGAACGGTGATATTACCTGTAGCTTTGGGTTTGCAGCCAAATGACTGTTAAACTAGGATGACCATTTTCTACTGTAGAGATCACAATTTGCAGAAATTATATTGTGAAAACTTTCCATGTCACTTTGGAAGCTGTGGTATGCCAGTGCGAACAGTGGTAGGGATGTTAGGAAAAGCCCATTTGTTGTTTCAGTGTCATCATATTCTGACCAGAATCCAACTTTTACAGTATATTAGTGTTTTATTTCAATATTAATTCCAGGAAAGAATTATTTGGTATAACTGCAGTATACCTTATAATCATAACCAGGTTTTCAAATTCAGTAAAGGGGCAAAGGTTTACATTTACCAACGAAAAGAGACTAATTAAGATTGATTCAAGTCTGTGTAGAATATTAAGTTGATATGTACAGGCGCGTGTCCATGATTTTCAGCAGGGCGGGGTTCTGAGATATGATTTTTCAAATGAGGCGGGTATTTTGGGTCGAAAACTCTAAAAAACTCTAAAAAATCTTAAGGTCGGCGCGAGCAGGGGGGTTCGGACCCCCAGGACCCCCCTTTGGACACACACTTCTTTTTGAATTTTGGCTTGCTCCATCCTGAAGTTGGTTTCAACTTCTGGCCTAGTGTATTACTTTCCACAACCATGTCAGTCAGTAAATTTTAAAATTGTACGCAAAGTTGCCATCAACTATAATAAAGGTAATTTCAACTTTTGAGAGGTAGACTCCCGATTTGACTTCATCGGTAATATCAGTTCAAGACTACACTCAGGCAAGTAACTTCTTCATAAAAGAGGGGCCAAAGCACTCATATGCATAAGAAAATGATGCTCAATATTTAGTAAGTACCCCTAGTGGATTGATAGTGTAGTGATTTCTTCAGTCTCTACGAAAAGACGTTCCATTTAATGCTTTGTCGCCATAGGCGTAAGAACCGGGAGGGGGCTCTGGGGCAGCAGCCCATAGGGGCCGGGAAAAACCTTTTATCGGGAAGACATTTGGGAAACATCGGGCAATTTTCTCTCGTTGTAAAGGTTTTCGGCCTCGGGCAAAGACGGCTCAGCCCCCTAGCGAAAATGTCCCTTCTGCCCCGTTTGCTGCCGGTCTTCTCAAACGCATGATTTATTTTTTTATGTTTTGAGGTAGAGCTTGTTTTGATCAGCACAGGAATCACTCAGATCTTACAATTTCTTACGGTAATTGAATTAGAAAGGATCAATTAAGATTACAAATATTGAAATTTCTGAGTACGATTACGAGCAAAAGCCTGGGCCCGAGTATACGAGTACAAACGCCTGAGTATAAGTACTTGAGCTTCATTTACTCTAGTACGAGTACGAGTACGAGTGCGAGTACGAGTACGAGTGCGAGTACGAGTGCGAGTACGAGTGCGAGTACGAGTGCGAGTACGAGTGCGAGTACGAGTACGAGTGCGAGTACGAGTGCGAGTACGAGTACGAGTGAGAGTACGTCCTTGAGTACTACAAGCCTGGATGTTTGTCTTTCGGAAAGGAAACGCTAATGTAGTCTCATTTACAAGCAAAACTTTGACGATGACCGCGGACTGATAAATTGTCAGCGGTTTCTCCTGTGCATACTTCTTTCGACAGGGACTATCCCCATTTCATGGGAATTTCCAAGAGACACATAAAGCCGCATATATTCTTGTTTGCCTCTTTATAAAGCGAGCCCCTGGCAAACACATCATATTATACGTACAATGTATACTATCTGACTATATCACCTTTCAATAATACCTCGGCTTTTCATAATCTCGCCTAAGAGGTGACCGCTGTTTCCACTTTTCCTTACTATCTAAATCCAAAAGGGTGTAATTAGGGACGGATCTAAATATTAGACTGAATATTCACTCTAAAAGAGTGAGAATGACTCTTTTTGGATTGAAATCTTTCAATCCAAATTTAGATTGGTCCCTAATTTCACTCTAAAAGAGTGACTTTTCACTCTAAAGGTTTAAGAGAGTATTTCCATTCGTAAAGAACAGATTGAGACATGACAGATGAAGGCATACAGAAGTGCAACTTTAAACCTTGCCACGGGAAACATCTTAACATTTAGTTCTGATTGTTTAATATTTTATGGGTAGTTTCCCCTGCTTTCCAATTTTTTTTTTTTTTTATTTTTTTGCACTGCTATTTTTTAACTATAGGCTTTATTGTAAACTGCTTGGAAATCTTATTTTGATGTAGAGCTCTGTTTAAGGAGAAATTATAATTATTTGCCCAAAGAAAACCTTCCTCTTACAAGAAATATCCGACTTGTATCCTTTTTACTAACGGAGAGCTGTAACATCGGCTTCGATGAATTCGATACGTTAGTTCTCGCAACTGAGAAGGTCCGTTGGAAAAAGTAGAATCGGTAGGATCCGTCCTTGGTTGTATTCCTATAAGCTGCCGGTAAGGATACAATGCCCCTCATCAATTCATTGTTCAGTCAATGGACGATTGGATTCACCAACTTTTGTCCTCGTGTTTCCAACAATGGCTATTATCCACTTCGGCTCGAGCAAATTCCGGGTCAAGACTTTCCTTTTAAGAGACTGAGGAAAACCCCGATGTCTTCGCTATTGATGAAAGGTTTTGCATTTTATACACAATGTGCTGCAATAAAATGTGGTATAACTGGAAAAACAAAAGAAATTTCTGAGAAAAAATAATGTTTACCAAGTTAATCCCATTTCCCCCTAACAAACTTTGCTTTAAGCCTTTCCTCTAATCTCAACAATCGATGACGCGCCGTCTTAACACCTTCCGCTGGACCGCTTAATTGCCTAAGTACAGAACTTGAAAGGACAGGGAGTTGGCAACTCACTGGTGATGCCAGTCGTCTCTTCTGCTAAAGACACTATACAGTATAGCTTGCTGACTATGTCCAAATATCCTGTATCGGCTCCCAGCTCCGTTTTTTTTATTAGAAAATATGAATATGTTTCATCCCTCTTCCGCCAATCTGTTACGCAAAAGTCCGATCCGTACAACTCACAAATCCTATAAATGGATGTTTACTAACCAGAGTATACCTTACATAGGCCTATGCACACTTTTAGTTATGCGGTTAGGTAAATTTGCCATTTTTTATTTCAATTAAATCGAGGGAGAGCAATAACAAATTTGAAGGTTGTGAAAATAACATAGTTGGATATTCGAGGTAAAAAGCATTAAAAATCCAGAAAATAGCGGCAGTCTACATTAAAATCCATCAAATATTGACCATTTTACAGGGAAATTTCTATTTCACACTTGTATCATGAATAAACATGAGCTAAATATGCAAATATGTGACATCAAAAGAGTGACATACCATATATGACAAATGTTAGCCTTTGTTTTGTCAACCTTAATTTCAAGGACACTGGTATAGCATTGTTATTCCCTGAGAGGTTTATTATAAAAGTTAAAATTTTTTGCTTGAAAAATATTGATATGACTCACCAAACTGTAATCTATATGATCGGTAATTAAGAGATAATTTATATAGGGTTAACAAAAGAAATCATAACACTGTGCAACACTCCACATCATTATTTTTGCATAGGCAATTAGTTTCTTCAGAAACCATCAAACTTTGAAGACGTATATTTTGAGAACAGTAAAAGATATTGAAATAATTCCAACGGATCTTTGATTGTAGGACTTAATTCTTTAAGTGACAAGTGAAACAGCTCTTTTGGTGGAATGTCACACGACCTTTAAGGGACGTTGCGATGGCGATATTTTGGGATGATGTAAGCATGGATATTACCTCGGTTTTCTGCCGTTAAATGCCCTTTAGTCTCGCTCCAACTCATTTAGGAATATGATCACATCTCTAAATACAATTGGTGACTGCACTTTGGTTGACATCAAAAATTCAAACAGTACCTTCATTCCGGTTGGTCAATGATGACTCAGTGCATGCGCAATCAGTTGTGTTCCTAATTGCTAACCCACAGTAGTGTGATGATATGGGCTTGAGTAATTTAAACTCAGTGCAAGCTACTGTAAGGCATCTTTGTCAGGGTGGTGCATTAGACAGGTGGTTTTTGTTTAAAGGGAGAATGTAGTCACCCCAATAAAGAATTGTATAGTAGACCAAGGGCGTGGATCCATCTCCAAAGATGGGGGGGGGGACTTTTCTCCATTTGCGAATCGCCGTCCTAGGGGAGGGGTCTAAGGGGTCCCCTTCCCCCTCTGGAAAATTTTTGCTCACGTAAGGTGGCCTGAATGCAAACTGGTACTACATTTGGTGCTAAATTTGGATTGGATATATCACCAAGAATTTCGTCTTTTGCAGGAAGTTTTTTCATCTTCCTTGCTTATATGAACGTTTTACTTAGTTCTTGGGGTAAATCAAGACCACACTGTGTGAAGTAAATGAACAGTAAATTGTTAGACTACATAAACCATTAGCCAGGGCGTATATACATGCATTTTCAGGGGGTGTGAACTATTTTGGGACCAACTACATTTCTTGGAGACCGACTCCCATTGAAATACCTTAGTTGTACGACAATTTATGTTACAATTTATGGGACGGTAGTAATAATCATAGGCGTACGGGACTCTTCCAATTTGGGGGCAGAATTTTTTCCTCGAATATGAAATAGTTGCCTGAAATTCGTTGCAATTTAGGTGCATAAAATACACCACTATCCCATTACATGCGCGCGAAGCGCGCTAAAATGTTTGCACATGTTTCGGGCATTCGATCAAAAATTCGGAAACTCAGTAGAAATTTGGGGGAATCTTTCACATTAAATGTTGTTCATTCGATCAAATATTTGGGAAGTCAGTAGACAATTCGGGCAATCTTTTCACTTCAAATGTTGTTCATGTCTGGTCTATTGTTACAACAGCATGCTAAACTGGATTTGAGACCGACTTTTTGGCACTCAGAGACCGACTTTTGGCTTTCACTGGGGGGTATAGCCCCAGTATTTATGCCCCCACCATTAGCATGTTTTCTCATATCTTAATAAAATTTGGATATAAAAGTGATCAGGACTGTGCATGCCAAACCTTTTTGGAAAGTATGATAGAGGTGATACTAGCAGAAGTCTTTTCATTACTCTACCGTGGTACACCTTGTACTTGCATGGTAGTTGACTCTCAACGAACCTTTCCAATATTTTCTTTACCTTTACTAGCATAAGTTAGTTTTAGGAGTTTTACTTAATAGTGCGAGTGGACTTTTGTGGCCGCACAGAACCGACGGCAAACTACAGGGAAATCACGGCCATTTTTGACGTCGGCGTTAGCAATTTTTAAATTGCTTTACGATGCTGTCTCTTATATTTCGAGCAATGAATAAAGACCACAAACATGGAAATTGGGTGGAGGCCCTACTCTTTGAAAAAAATGGAAATTGGAAGGTGTCTAGATGGCAAATGGTGCAATATTTGGGCACAATTTTGCTTTTAAAATGTAGTGTCAATTTGTAATCTACTGTTATATTATCTTCTTCACAGTTTAAGTTTACATCATTTTTCAAAAAGTGAGGGGGACTTTGTGGAGAAGTCCCCCCTTCCAAAAAAGTGAGGGGGACGCGTCCCCCCATGATCCACGCTCATGTAGTAGACTATCCTATTTCCTGAATGGATCTTCAGAATCATGTGACAGTAATTTTCTCAATCAATTGTAAAATTTACAAGGAGCAATTACTGCTTGGTTTACCTTGAATATGCAATGTTTATGTCATAAAATATTATGAAAGATGCCTGGAAGAGAAATACAGAGAAATTTGTGACATTTAGCTATTGTTTCAAAATAAGTTTGGGGCGACTGCTTTTGACTTTTAAAGGGAAATATTGCGTTTAAAATGCACCAAGATGGCATACAAAGAAAATACTTTAAATCATTATTAAGCCATTCAGTCTCACCAGTAAACTCTAGCGATAGCTTCATCTCCACAAAATGTTACGCATTTCAAGAGTAACGGATGTTGCATCATTTGAATTTTTGAAAGTTTGGGTGAACAAATTACTTTTGTGCAACAAATGACCGATTTACTTCCTGTGAGAGCCTTATTCCTTGAAAAGAAAGCTACCATACTACCTTATTTTGAATTGTCTATCATTCTGTATCTGTTAATGTTGGTTTCATAAATTTAAAAATTTTCTGTAAAACAAACGTAATATTTCCCTTTAAATTGGAGGCGTGGCTAGAATGTAACTTAGAATAATTTTTGCTGTTTCGAGCCAGATTGTAGGGCCTTTATAATTTTGTTATACATCCAGTTTGTTAAGTACAGGCCTTGGTATATACATAATTGATCATTCACGAAACACTGCCGATATTGTTCTCAAGTTTTATACTTTTATTTAATCTATTTATTTATTTTGTTTTGAAGTACAGCTCATCAATTCAGAAATATAAGTGAATGGTCAAAGTTAATTGTCCACATCCTTAAGTTTAAATTAGTTAAATCAGCAATGTAATTGAGTTATCTGAAGAAATCAGAGCAAGACCTTAAATGGAAATAAAAACAAAATCGAAGAGAGTTGCAGAAAATGGTCACTTCAGTCCGATGGAACTAAGAATTTTGTTGTTGGAAAGTTTACTACTTATATTATCAAAGAAAACATCGTGACTGGTGAATCCTTCACCCACACGCCGACCACCAAGTGAATTATTAAAGAAGGTCGATATGGTTGTTGTTAATTGTTAAAAGTATATCCTGGTGGCTAAGTTTGATGTTTCAAAGAAAAAAAGAAATAAAGAAGTTAAAATCTTTAATGAGCAGTGAAACCCCAACCAGTATGTTGCATTTGGAAGAGGCAGATTTTTGAAGATATGGTATTTTTTGAGTTCATGCAATGCATAATGGGAAATCTATGATGTCATCTCGGCAAATCGATCCGGTATATATATATAGCTTTCACATTTCTTTATAATGTTGAAACCACTACACGAAATATTTAAACCAAGTTTGTTTATTATACAATAGATATGGAACAGTTCTAAACTAGGTCTAAACGAAAAACATCCGAACATTCCAGGAGTATTGAATTTCAAGGACAAACAAGGTATTCACTTGTAAACAATAAAAAAAGGAATCTGTGGCAATTTGCCCACTTATGCGTCACATTCTGTGACCTTGAGGAAACCTGCAGGAATTTCTTAACAAAAGAAACCAACCGTCAAAAGGAAATACCTTGACTCTTGAGTCAGGAAAAGAGGAATGAAGTTTTGCTACGAGGTTTGACTGGGTCCTGGTTATTTTTTTTTTTTTTGCATTTAAGGCCCCTACAAAATGTCAAACAATGCCTTTAAAGAGATTGGCGGTACTGTTAAAATTACTGATAGTACAAATGGAATTCAGTAAAGGTGGACAAGCCTATAGAAAGTACAGCTTTACTCAAAGGTATGAAAGAGAGCTTATTGCAGCGAGTGCCTAACAGCTCCCTGCTTATTGTATGGGCAACACCTGAAAGCAGTTAACGTACCTTCATTTGTGGAAATCACTTGTCCTGTTAAATTAGGTCACCCATGATATGTGAAGCTGTAGGATTACAGTGAAAAGGGGACGATTAAAGTCTGAGGGTCATTACACAATTTCAACGAACTACGTTTTCCAAAGTCCCCTCGACTTTCTGGCGAAGAGCCAAGGGCGAAACTAAACATTGCTCATGAAGGAGTTCTGCTCCCGGCTGGCTAAAGGAGCTACATCCCAGAGGTACATCAAACTTAACTGATCAACCTTTCGACCTTCAATGATTTAACGGGATGTGTTGACGGGCCCTTTACGTATTCGTATGCATATCCGTGTATTAATATATGTTTCAATTTATATTCGTAGATCATGTGCGAGGAGCTCTATGAAATATCTTAAGGTGTATATACAAACATATACGTAAATGAACTAAGATCATAAGGAGAAGAAAAGAAAAAGAAAGGAAAGAAAAGAAGGAAAAAGAAAGAGAAAAAAAGAAAAATAAGCACACTTGTAAATGGCATCAACCTGCCCGTTTGACAGTAGAAACCACACCTTCAGCAAAATTCAAAAACGACTTAATATTTTAGCACTAAAGTAGCTTAAATTAAGCAAAATTTTCTTACTACCTGTATTAAGCAATTCTTCCATTTTAAGGGTGTATAGTTTCTATAGTAATATGGCTTTAGGAACAGTAGTAGTATTCATTTCCTAATTTACTTTGATTACACAACGTGCAAATTCGATCACAAAAATTTATACCAAGGTACCTGCCACTCACAGTGGGGATTCTACTGTTACTACAACGGAGCCTACATAGATCTAACCTATTTTTAGGGGAAGAGTGGAGTGGTATTTTTCAAGTTTTAGTTTCCTTTTAAAATCCTATAAACTTTGCACTGAGAAATGCATTTGGTAATTTTCTTGCAGTATTTTGTTTGGCTACCCACTCAATATTCTTTGAATGGAGGGGGTGGGGCAAGACATAACATTTTGAAGGGAACTTCTCCTCTCGCTCCCTTGGTCAGCCAACTGATATAGTGTACACAGATGCCGGAAAATGAAACTCATGGCTTCGACTCTTATTCATAGCTTATACAATGGTTGAGGGATTACAGATTAAAAAATACTTCTACTAATTTTCTTGGCAAACTGTGATTATGATTTCAGACAGGTTCGACTCACATTACCTCGCTTGTTTTCCTTTGAAATTGAAATGCATAGTTATTTGTGCAAAAAGACCCCGTTTCTCTCATAAATTAATTTACCCCATGTGGAAGAAACTCCTAGATATTAGTTCCAGACCGACAGAGCTAGCCGTAATTTAGAGATACTTGAAATTTTCTGAAAGTTTTAATTATGTAAATCCTATTAAGATCCACTCCAGCGTGAAATATATCATTTCATTAGTGGTGATTAGAGTTTGGGGTACCCAGTAATTTTGCCTGATGCTTCCAATTTATACATGCTATCCAAGTTAACCTTATTCTACCTTGAATCTGACAACACTCTACCTAAATTTAACCAGGATAGTGGTCACTGCAGATTAGCCAACCATTTCCCGGTTAAAATAAACAGGAAATCTGAGTCAACAGTACCATCTCGCTGGCTTAATAAATGGCCGATTCGAAATCCTGGCCTCAAATATAAATGTTTCTGGTAAAATGTAATCACATATCCTTGGTTACTATAATTAGGAGATAGTTGGTTATTCTATGATTGTGATAGTGGTAAAATTAATCGATTGTCCTTTCTGAGTGAACCGATACGTTATCACGAAATGGATTACGTGCAGACACAATGCTTCGATCACTACCTACAAATGGATGGTGGTTAGTTGTAGTAATAAAATTGCAAACAACTGTGAAAGGCCATCTAAATCAAGCTTGAGTGCGCGTATGGAAAGAGGTCCTAAAGCTGACACCATAAGCCAGGTGTGGGGACTTTTTCCTGTCAAGAGTCATTTGAATCGAAATAACGTCATTGGTGGCGAAAAATAAACATGATTACGACAGGCTGGCTTCAGGCCAAAACCTCGTTGTTTTACCATGGAAGTACTAGTTTTACGGCTGAATTAATGGAATAGACCAGGGAGTTGCTAGCAACTTCCTGAGTAGACTTACCGAGATCAGCCTTATAGGTCGTGTCACTTCACTCGCTTCATAGCCCAATGCATGACTAGACTGCCCACGTGGAGTTCGTGTGGCACATTACACACGGCGTATATTGTGTAAGCAAATATTAGGGGAAAAGAAAGTGTGTTAAAAGATAGGTTGAATATTGGTTAGAACTTCATGGGTCTATGAAATTGCAATTTGGTAAATTGCCAAGTCACATGCCTGATCGGACGGTTTTGTGAACCAAATAGCCTACTGCCCGTGGGCTGTAGGTTCGCAACCCCATTTCAGACTAATAGTTATAAGACTAAAGTTCGGTAAGGCATGACTTTGTAAGCATCGGAAATTTTTTGCAAGTTGCAATTATGTAGGCTATATCCATGTTCGATAAGTTATGCACAATGAATGTAACAAACGTTGGAGAGCAACTTTAAATATTAGTAAATCGACTGACATGTGATATTTCATACAATGACTAACTTCCGTATGTAGTTCTAGATGATTGTACCGGTATAGAGGTTCTTTAGCGTGACGTCATAATGGACTAGATTTTACCTGTACCGCAATTTTGGACGTCAAACTTAGTGCACGTGCACCAACTTTAGTGTTTTATACACACAGTATCGGTCAAGGCGTGAAATGGTTTATTCCTTCTTTTCAAAGAATATTTTCTTAACTAAACTCTTAGCGATCGGTTGTATTACGTACATGTGTATCGCCGCTAAATGTTATAACAACGCAAAATGTAATACCAACCGTAAATGTTTTAAAAAATTAACGCTAAATGTAACACCAACCGTAAGTGAAATAAAATCAAAGCTAAATGTAATTAAACGTCCCACCGTAAATGTTATACGATTAACGCTAAATGTAATAAATTGGACTTACAGTAAATGTAATAAAAGATCAACTCTAAATGTAATCATTTTCTTTTGCAATTATCATTCCGCAATGAAGAAGAAATAGAGGTATACAACACGAGTTTGTGCGCATGGATCTGCATGTGACACAGTGCTTAATTCTACTTCTCAAGTCCTCAGCAATGTTATTTGAAGGAATATACAGGGACACGATGAACTTTGGTGAAATATTCTCATTTTGCATCCCTTCAGAGTGATGCAGTCGCCCTGGCGTAGGCTATGCATATGTGTGTATGCATGTGTGTTCGCGTGTGTATGCATGTTTGAGTGAGTCGCCTGGCCTTGTAACCACGGTACGTCGAGAAGGCCTGGTCAGATAAAGCTCACACCCGGTAGATACAATGATTTTACATTTATATAGGCTATGTATGGACATATCACATATCGAAACGTTCATACATCCGTGTGAATTTATACTCATCTCATTAGCTAAGGGCTGTTTTTGGATACATTAGGGTCCCCTTGTCAAAGTCATGTACTGCACAGCTGCAGTCGTATATATAGTGTCTCAAATTGAAACGGTCATGATATTTCGCCTTATACAGTCGCATTTTACGACAGGTAAGGACCACCTCGGGCCTATTCTTTACCGCCCGAACCCTCAGAAGCACATACCATTCGGTTTTATGGTGCCGAACAGCCCTCAAATCATGGATTCAACAGGTCAACGGTGCGCATTTAGGCCTACAAATCGCTCATAGGCCTATCATGAAATGATCCAGAAGCCCAATGTTTTGAGGGCAGCTTCAATGTCAGTTGAGGTTAACAGAGGTCAAATAGCAAACTGAAAATTGTTTCTTCATAATCAGTGTGTACGTTGCTTATATGTAGTACAGTATAAGATACCCATTCGCTCTTATGGGTCCTAAGAGCCCCACTCTTGTCAATGTCAAACTAGACATGAGACGGCAGGTGAGCCACCAACTCGAATATTCCCGTAGTCGCTCGATTAGTGGGTGGGATTACTGCTCGAAATAGCTTATATGACTAAGGAATGTGTAAAGAAAGGAATGAAATGAGTCGTTGGGAATCGAAAATGGCCGCCTCATATAATTCTTAACGCTTATAGAGAAAGCTCCGTCGCTGGAAATTTTTGAAAAGCTCTGTAACGCGCCCGTATATACGAAGGCGTTTTATCGTAAAATTGCATATGGGTGCAGATAAGGACATGTTTGATAAAAAAAAAATCCTTGCAATTGGTTGGAAACGCGCCGAAAGGCGCAAATATGCAATGAAAATGCGGCGACGGAGATAGTGGTGGTGACGGCGGCGGCGGAGGCGGCAATGGGGTGGCTGGGACCGTGGAGGAGACAGCGGCAGCAGAGCCCAAACCATAATATCCCTGAGAAGCATTTGTTTCACAGGGATATCATCGACAACACTTGTCATGGCGATTGTAACACTGCAAAGGATCGAAAAGTATACAGGATTATTACATTTAGCGTTCATCTTTATTACATGTACGGTGAGTCCGATTTATTACATTTAGCGTTAAAGTCGTATTAAATTTACGGTGAGACGTTTAATTACATTTAGCGTTGATTTTATTACATTTACGGTTGGCATTACATTTAGCTTTTATATAACATTTAGCGGTGATACAACATGTGATGGGTTTAAATGCTTTATTACAATCACAACAAAATATTCTATCGAAGTATCTTTAGTCGCTCCTGGATTTGAAATGAGCACTAGGCAATTTAGTACGTGGACTCCCGAGTTCAATATTTCTACTTATAAATTTCATAGACCCATCATGCTCTACGCTGTATATTTGTTGAAAATCGATAATAAAACTGTAGGACCTGTGAATTTCTGGACGATTATGCAACAAACTTTTACCATCATCAAGGAAACATTCCTTCAAAAGAAGGAACTAAACATTTTAAGCTTTGACCAATACTGGTTGTACACAGCGTACATATTGCGCGCGATATGTTTGATGTCCAAAATGTTCGACTTTGAAGTTGTCGTCCCATATATTTAGTGTGACGTCAGTGAAGAACTTCCATAGCAGACAACTCGACAAGAAGTATTTCCTGCTACTTTTGAAGCCATATTAGGCCACTGAAATTTTAAGAGCTAAGAAAACCGACAACAAGACTTACTGGCGGCTATAGTCAGTGTACAAAGGGAAGCACCGGCTTTCGCAAAAAAGATACTACTGCGTCATTAATGTATGGTAATCCTATAAGATTCAATGAAGCGTGATGAAGAAAATCATTTTATGACTAATCATTCACATTACTGGCATCGAATTCCTTTGTTTAATATTCCAATGTATATATTTTATGTCCTATACATCCTCATTCTCACTATTATGCCCAAAGACTCTTATGGCTGTTTCCACCATTTTCGAGCTTGATTTTAGTGAATTAGCTATTTTGTAGGTTGTAGAATCTAACATGTACCTGCTATTTTTGTTCAGGTTCTGGGAAAAAGTGGGGAACAAACAATATCCTCCTCTTTCAAAAGTGGGGGTTGAGGGCATGTTTTCCCCGTCCCCACCGGTTGACGATCATGATGTCACCATGAGATAGCCTCTCGTGGATCGATATTTGATTTTGTCCAAAGAGCTTCGTTTTCAACCTCTCTCTAAATGTAAAAGAGTGAATTTCACTCTTCGACGATTGCCTGCAGTGACCACTCTCTGTTTCGAGTGGAATCCCACTCTGCCCGGAGTGGTAATTCACTCATTTGGAATGAATTTCCACTCCCAGCACTCGAAGAAAGAGTGGTCACCGTAGGCAATCGTCGAAGAGTGAAATTCACTCTTTTACATTTAGAGAGATATACGTAACAGGTAATTATGGTTTTTCCTCTTTTAACCGATGACTTAAATTCTCCTTTAGAGTTTGCCAACCACAAATGATTGTGTACAGCCAGCCAATTTTCATAGCATGTACAGTAAATACTGTACATGGTGGAATACCGTTTCCAGTTTTAAACTGTGCCATGTTATAATTTTGTAACACGAGGAACGTTTAAATATCACCAATTTTCCCCTAACCCTAACCCTAACACTAAGAATAACCCTAACCCTCCAAAAAATAAGAGTAAATTCTGTTAAATTTATAAGAGGAATCGAACCCAGAACCCCGAAAATCATGGTATCATGCCTTCCTTCTTTTTTTTTTTCTTTTATTGGTAGGCGAACCCACTGGTTCACCCATAAAAACTCAGGCAATATGTACAATATTTACAATAATAACAATTTTATTTAATTGATGAAACACTGATTCATTTGATTCCTTGGTAAACGCACTTGAGTAACTATGGTGTAAGGATTGGCCCAAAAATACATACAAACAAATACATACAAACTCATACGGACCCAAATTAGAACTTCACATAGGACACGAACTTAAACCGTACTCCTTTTGGTTAGTGAACTCATATAAACAATGTACAAACAAAGCACCTTTGGAATTTGTAGCCAGAAAGACTCATTAGTAAAAGTTATGAGAAACCATAGCAAACCAAATTACCAGTCAAATACATAAGTATAATTGCCCCCATCGTGGCGTAAAAGAATAATCGGGGATTCCCCTTGGTCAAAAATACCCCAGAATTTGCTAAGTTCGTGGCGCTTACTGTAGTAATGATAAATTAGATTAATTTTCTTCTTTAAACTAGTATGGTAATACAAGGGGATATCAATATTGTAGTGGCGGTTGACGCTCTTGGCAATAGCAATACGTGTGCTCCAAATTACAGTCTTGTAGGAATTAAGTAGAAAGTCAATTAGGACACGTTCGTAATTTTTCCTTGGGAGGTCAAGCCCGAGCAGCGTAGTTTCCTCCCAGCTGTGAACATTAGAAATTGGTCTAATCTTGGAAGTCAACCAAATCCATAAATCGTGGATCAGTGGACAATGAATAAAAAGGTGATGGACAGTTTCAACTTCAAGGTTACATAGGGAACACAAAGGAGAATCAATCATTTTATACTTGTAAAGTCGATCGTTGGTGTAGAGAATATTGTGGCGCTTCCTATCATGCCTTCCTTCTTGACCACTGTACCATGCGGAGAACTCGACAGCTGTACTCCTAAATTAACTACTTATCTGTAAATCACTCAACCGTATCGTACCATTAACAGTTCTCGTAACACGTGTTACAGTTTCTGTAACACAGATCAGTTTAAACTGGACATGCTATGTGTACTGGGAAGTACAGCACAAATAACGGAAAGAGTCAATAATAAAAGATAACCCGGACTTTCTCCTTGGTCTTATCGTACGGGTAGTAGGCCAACGGTTCGTGAATTGGAGTTGAAGGGTAAAGGCAACTTATGATTTACGCGCCATGGGGAGTTGGAATAACGGTCTGTTCGCCACCTCATTTTAAATCATTCTGCCACCTGCACTGTAAAAGTTAAAACAAATGTTGAGGAATAAACGTGACATTTCCTAGAAAGGTTTAATTTTATGAAGAACTCTAAACAGAAAATAAACTGATTCTGCCTAATCTGTAAGTTCTCACGAGACAGGAACAAGGGATGCACAGGCCACCTTAGGGAAATACCCATGCATATAATTTAATAAATCATTCGATTGTTTGAGTGCTTAATTGGCGGGTAAATGAGGGCTCTTTTATACTCCATCGTTTTAGTTGGAATAGTGTAATGTATTTTATGAAATAAAAACACGAGGATTTTGAAGAAAAGTCATATTTATCACAACAATTAGAAAGAATCTGCACCGTTTCAGATGAAATGAGAAAAAACGCACAAAAGAAAGTAAACAAACAAGAAATAAACAAATGGTAGGCTAAGACTATCCAAGGCTACCCTATCTAGCATAGGCAGAAATCCCAGGGGTGCGGGTGGGGTGTGGGGAATAAATCCTCAGCTATGTGACAAGGGTAAATGGCCTACACAAACACCCCCAGATTTTCAAAAATATTTCCAAACAATATGCTCTGCATTACTATTTTGGTTATCAAATTGATAACATTGAAAAATGTAAGAAAGCCTATATCATATGAAAGAAACCATTCAAAGGCGCCCTTTTTTGGCGCGCTTCACGTGCAGCCATCGTTCATTGTTGTCATAATTGTTAGCTTGAGGGACAATATTTTTCAAACGCTCCTTGCAAATCCTACCACCACCTATCCACTCGAACCAAAAGAGGTAGCTACGGAAGTCGAGAACATCGCGGTGGTGTGAAATCTTACATGCCAGTTTTCCCACCCCTTTCTTCGGTAAATATGGGAAGGAGAAATCAAGATACGATTTCTCCTTACCATTATCCACCGATAATGCGGAGTGCAGAAAACCAAAGTTAGTGAGGGGGTACTTCAAGAAAGGACACAGTGTCTCTTTTTGAACACCCTATCCATAAATGGACTATGTCCATTGATCCTCTTTTCAATTTAAATAACATAGCTAGCTCGCTCGTCGACGATTTCTCCGTACCACGGTGGGATCATCCCACGTTTGTAATAACATTACGAAAGTTATATAGCGCCAATCCGTGTCATGTGCCGGCGCGTCCATGTATGGACAGGGTGTTCGAAAACAGACACTGTGTAATGGTCCTTTCTGTGGTCTGTTGAGGACCCATTCAATGTCCTTTGAAAGTGACTAATGCGTCACTCTAATGCTCACAATTTTTTGAATGCCCCAGAGCTTCAGGGGACTCACCGGGGCGTTGCCACTGGACCCTACCATGACCAGGACCCTACCTCACGCCTCCAGGGGAGCGCTTGCCGCTCCATCGACGTCTTCGGAGGCGATGGGTTGTTCTATTTCCCCCTCCCCCAGGTTTCAGAATAATTCTCCGCCAATGCCATATATCTAGACGAAAACCAGGCCTAATGTTTCACTTTTAGTTTATCTCTAATTTACCTCCCGGAAGTGTGTTACGAGAGATCATAAAGATTGCAACAGCAATAAAGCATCTGCAGAAACAGAAAAGACCTCGAAAGAGAAAAGACCAAAAATTGGAACATATGTTTTCACAAACGAAGGAAAAGATAATCGACAGCCTAATTTTATTCAAAGGGAATCAACTCTTAAAACGTCCGGATAAAATTTGATCCCAGTCCGGATCGGAGGGGTACCTACTCGAATCCGGATCAATAATTTAATCAGATATGGATAAAATATAATCCGGACTGGATCATTTTTATCCGGATTTGATTACTGCAAATGACCAGGAGTTGGGTAGGTACCCCTCCGATCCGTATCAGGGTCAAGATTTTATCAGGACGTTTTTAGAGAAGTTCTGAATCAATTGTTAAATGAACAACATATTCATAGGAACCGGACAGAGGGGCAAGAGCCTAAAACTGTCTAAGATAAACTAACCTTAGGTAAAGCCATTCAACTCTCCAACTTGAATAAATTTTAAGTTTTCAAAATTTTCTAATTTTTGTGAAAATAACTACTGACAAATCAGTTGTTCTGACTTGGGAGCGAGACCTGTTTACGACTGAATATACAATAAAACTCCCCTACTCTTTCCTGACTCTTGACGGCAAACTGAGTTTCATGAAACACAATATTCTGGAATATCTTATCCTGGCAGATGCCATCAGAGGCGGTAATAACGAGAGGGAAGGGAAAAACTTACACCCCACTTTTTTCCCAGACCTGGAGTTGGAATTTTTGTGGCAACTCTTTTACACAGATATCATAATGAAGTTTTTAGATAAACAAACAAAATTTGAATATCGATTATATATTTGAACCAGTCCGAGAATTTTGTAAAAAGAAAGAAAATAGCCCAGTCCCCTTAGACCTATCTTTCAATAATTCCTCGCACACTCCGACATCAAATTCCGCCGTGAACAGAAATTTTCTTTGACTTCAAGGTAGTCTCAAAAATTAATCAAAAAAAATAATCCCTTTAAGCTATGAAAGGTTTGCATGATATTCTTTCAAACTTAGAATTACGTTGAAAGGTATCGTAAACATTACATTGGGTACTTATAATTATGTACACCAATCCTGAATACGAGCACAGCAGTCTTTGTCCTGTAATTTTCTTTCATCGAGGCTGAAAATAGAGAAATCATGTACACGTCATCATACCCACCGACTTCTAATGATGGAATTGGGTATCTTTATGAAATGATTGTACAGGCACATTAACGTTACCGGCATGCATGACTATCAGGGTGAATACGAATGAGGTAGCACATCCATTACACAAATGGTTCTCTCTTAAACTTGCGTAAATAGTTAATTAAAGTTATATTTTAGTAAGAACTAATTCGTATACAGTCAGTATTTGACGCTCATTGTTCGTAGCATACCCGGCATAGACTGCCGAACAACCAGAAGTACGTTGTGTACGGCGAATGACATGCGGGCTTTATCAACTAATTTTATAAGATGCATAAAAATATTGATATAATATTAATCTGTCATTATTAGTTAAACTTTTAAAAGATTGCTTTCGACCATTTCCACAAACCTGCTAAACTGTTCACTGCTGATTCTACCTAAGAATGATTGACATCTCTGTGACTCACAGGATATTAAGCATTAGTACATACAGACCATACAACAGACTATAACTTCCTATGGCGATCTTATCAAGTGTATTGTTCAGGTGTTTCCTTGAATAATCCTTAAACAAGTCATTTCCTATTAATTGGCCATTTTCTTTTTAATTCTTTTGGAATTTTGTTTCATGAACTGCTACTAAAACCGGTCTTCCGTGTATGACTATTTAAATCACCATGAAGGAATTCTCATAACATTATTGTTGCAGTATATAATAGGTACGTTCAAGAGGTTATGCATTTGCATATATATAGTTCAAAACAAGGCTCGAACAGATGAGGCATATCAAAAACATTAAGTTTCCAACGACTGAATACTATACTCATTGACTTTAATTAACTAGTGTTTATAGATGGCCAGAAAAACGTTTAAAGAATAGTCCAAGATGGGAGTGGGTTTTTTTTTTTGATCAGGGAGTGTGGTGGGGCTGGAATGAGTAGAATGCTGGATATACTCACTGGATCAAACTCTCATGTCATACACTAGTATAACTTTGGAATAAAGTACGATACCGCGGCAACAGCTTATCAAAAGAAAGGAGGGTTGATGACCTTGATCATAACTTATTCAAGCTCGAATCACAAAGTCCGAGTGGCAGGAAATCCGGGGCCCGTTTAAGAGTCCAGAAAAAAATTGGATCCCAGGTGGTTCTGTATAGTTAATCTGAGGTATTTTCCCTCGATTTTAATCAACTAAATGCCTGTTTCCACCGTTTTCTATTTTGATTTCATCCATGAAGCTATATTGTAACCTATGGAATCAAGCATGTGCAAACGATTTTCGTAAGTTGAAAAAGTGAGGGTTGGGTTGGGTTGGGGGTTTGCAGACGGAGTTCTTCTACTGTGTTTCGACAAATGTTATAACATAAACAACGTAAAATTGCATATTGAAAAAGAATGAATGCAAAACATTTCATGAACACGACAAGTTTCCCAAAGGATTAAAGGAATTAGTTTTGTAATGCTTTCATTCTATAAGAATAATTATTCTTCTTTAACATTTGCAATTCAATATCCAAAATGAAAATAAAATTTAAAATAACAGGTAAATGCGCCAGGGATTATGTTATCATATTTACAGGAGATAGTGTGCTTAGCGTGAAGAATTAGGAAATTAATAAGGTCCTTAATATTGGCGAATGCATCAAAGCAGATATCTGTTACAGAGAAATTATAATCATTTCTAATACAATTACTAGATACTTCTTCCCTAGGTTTCTAACGTAATTGCCATCGTAAAATAAATGTAAGATGGTAAGATGGTTTCCTCTTCAATACTACAGACAGAATATTAAGGAGCAGACAACTTCATTATGTAAGGCAAATGATTAACCTCTAGAATTCATTGTAAAAACCCAATTTGCAGATAGGTAATTTTCATGTTGCGAACTGTCCTGAATAGTAGAGCCAAAATAGAATGCCAATTAATATTTCTACAAAAAATTAAATTGACTACATTTCGAAATGGTTTTCGGATGAGTGGATAATTTTCCAACATAAGTTTAATATAAGTGCATCGACAGAATTTTGAAGTTTTAAAGAAGAACTTCACTCATCTCACTATGACCAACAGTAGAGAGATCAGAAATCGCTATATGGCGTTTCCACTCCATAGGAATGGCTTTTAAAATACCAAAATAGTGTAAATGGAAAGTGAGTCACATTGAAAATGTTCTGTAACCATTGTAGGGTAGATGCGACCCACCGGAGCTGCAAAAACTTCAACATAGACAAAATTTTGATCACAGAAGCCTGGGTGAAAAACAGTCTTTTAATCAATTTTTATGAAAGTGTTGTTAGGATAAATCTTTTACTGAAACTAGTGAGAGATTTATCCAACACTAGTCTTGAACCCTCTGAATGACAATGGAAATTGTAATCTGCCTAGGTCTTGCAACTTTCTTTACAGAACACGTAGCCTATTTTGGAGACGGCATTGTTATTGAAATTACATTTAATTTAACACAGAAAAAATAACAGCCAAAAAACCAACGATGAAGATCATAAATACATTTTCAGTGGCAATTTTTGCCGTCAACGTAACGTTTAACGCAGCTGCATTTCAATGCTTAAAAGAAGGTAATTAGGCGACTATATTAAGACCACAGCAACTGATACAATAGCGCTTAATTTTGTCAAGCTAATTATTTCTGTATTCCATAAGAAATTGTGTAGCCATGCACTTATTTATTGGTACCAAAGATTCGTGACGTGGACGTTTTAAGACGGTGAGTAGTAATGCTAACTGAGAAATCGCAAAAGTGATGTTCCCTGGAGGTGTGAGATCTCGAGAAGACCTTTGGTGCAGAAGACTTTTTAGACGTGAAAAAACTTAGGTAAAAAGTTGAGCCTGAAAAGTCATCCTCTTGGTGTGAAAAGGTAACGCCAGGCTACTTATTTGGACCAGTTCTGTTTGCAACTCCCTGTTTGGACCAAGTGAAATAGAAAAGCTAAAATTAGAAAAGTAATGTGGTGGAGTATTTGCGAAACCACCCTTTGGGAAAGATTAGACTTTTTAAAATTAATTCTTAAAGCCAAAGCAGCAGCGAAAGTCTTAAGTATTTTTATTGATCGGTTGATAACGAAAAAGACAGCTGGAAATCAAAACCCTGTCATCTGCATACTGAGTGATTCTTACATCAGTTCCTGAAATGTTTGTACCCTGAATTCCATCAGCATTCTTAATATGATGGTCGGAAACTGTACAAAGAATGAGTAAAAGCTGACGGACACCTCAAAGAGATCTGAAAACACTCAGGCACATGACCATTGTTAGAAACTCAGGAGAAGGGATTCCTGTAGTAGGTATACGAACCTAATTAATAAAATCAGGCCAAAGTTAAAATAGTTCAAAGTTTATGTAATAAAATTCCACTCAAGGCAGTCAAAGGTCTTTTCAAATAAAAAGTATAAGGTAAGATGGATGTTGTGGATATGACAATGGTTACTTAGGTCGATGACCAATTTTATATTCTCTCCAATATAACGATCCTTTAAAATCCCATTTTGCACATTACTCAAGCTAATTAACTTCCGATAAAGTAGTGACGGCATGATCGATATCCTCTCCTTTTTTAAAAGTGGTGGGGCTGGATGCCCACGTCTCCCATCATCTGTTGACGCCCATGCGTCCACTACCAACATCGAATGAGATGAAAAGTATCAATTTTCTACTTAAGGCTACTTGTCTCAATCCAACACCGGTACAAGGATTTTACTGCAACGCTTTAGGATGAGGTGGACTTCCTTTGCTTCCATCCAGGCTAGGAACAGACGAAATGGACAAAAAACTTCAAGTATATAGGCTAGTAGAGTAGTAACGTAGCCCGACACTGACGTTAAGGAAAATAGGGAGGAAGGGTAACATTTTGCGGGAGGGAGGGAGGAAGTGAAAGTTGTTATTTAAAGGCCTGGTGGACTGTTGGTTAAAGTGTTGGGCTTGTGATCCAGATATTACTGGTCCGAGTCCTACCTGGGTCGTCACGTTGTGTCCTTGGGCAAGATGCTTCATCTCAATTGCCTTTCTCTACCCAGGGTTTCAATGGGTTCGGTATCCGAGTAAAACGCCATCGTGAGCGCCGTTAGAGCTGCTGCCATACTTTAGAAATATGAAATTTGTTTCCCAAGTAATATTGCTGCTGTGGGTGCCAAGGACTTGTGTCTCGGGGACGATTCATCCTTGAGCAGGGATAAAATGTTCTACCCCGTTGATAAGGATTGCTTAGATATTGGTGCACTAAAAGGGCAAATATTTTAGTCTTATTTAACCAATTATGCTATAGCCTATTCTATCAATGATCTCATTGGATAATGTGGGGGGGGGGGGGGGTGGTAACAGAGATGCGTGGGGCAAGGATACCAAGGGGAGGGTACAGAGATGCGTGGACCGAGGATGTCTAGAGGTCAAAGAAGGAAAATCAGATGGCGCCTTAAAAAGAAAACAAAAAACTCCTTGCAGGGCCATATATACGGTTTACTCAGTTCTATTCGTACGGTTTATCGTCAATGTAATGAATGGGGCACATAAGGCTACCGGGTGGTAAAGGGTGTGGTTTTACGGTCACTACCTATAGAGGATGTCCCATGTCCTGGGCAAAATAATTGTGTGACAGCAGAGACAGACATGCTCTCCAACTATTTATAGCAGCATGCATGTAGGTTTGGAGTGCAAACGACTTCTCTTTTTTTTAGATTGGCCTAAATGAAGGTGTCAAAAATGCAGATGAATTTTATCATCACAGTGGCCACAAAATACTGCCATACGTTTTATCAAAATTTTTTAGGGGTCAACCCCAGAGGCTCCCTGAGTACTTAGAAATGCTGGCGCTTCCTTTCATTCAAGATAATTGATTCTCCACCTTATAAAACGGTTACGTTTATTTCCCTTACTTCAACCCTTCAAGAGCAGCAGATGGTTACACACCTGACTGTAAGTACAACCAAGTTGAATGTCCGCTCATGTGATTCTTACGCGAATAATTATTTTCCCGCCTAAGAGGATCAAAGCTCTCTTAAGGATTATCTCATCATGCTATCCATTCATGTTTTCTCTTTGTCGCTAGTTTAACCGTAGTTGATGCATAGGAATTTGTGACACTCAATTGTATAATTCCCAAAGGCGATGTTTACTGTGTAGATGAAGTTGCGAAAGATACATGTAACATTTAAAAGACTCACAGAAAACTTCGGGCTACAAAATAATACGTAAATGAAGTCAGCAGTTAAAAGTAAGGAAAGATTACTGCCTCCTTTAGGCTACCCAACAACGACTTTCATAGATGTCTGCGTGGCCTGATAACACAAAGTCCCAAGTGCTTTAGGTTTTAAGCACTTAAGAGTGTTAAGAATTAATATTCAGGAATGATTAATTAAGAAGCACATTTCTTATGGCTTTTGTTGGGAATTTGTAACACTCTCTGGTTGCTTTAACAATGAATTTGAAAACATTTGCAATGAATGTAATATGTGGAGCATAGCTTTTGGCATTTACCCATGATTTCATCTGCAGACATGTCTTCGGAGCATCTTGTCCTTAGCCCAGTGGTTATATTTAGCTCTCACGTGCTGATATCTAGCTCTTTATGAAGTAAATTGTAGAACTTGGAATGACATGATGTGATATCACAATAAGCAATCAAGTAATGTCATATTTTATTTCCCTAAAAGGAAACAGCAATGAAACTATAGAAATATGAAATTTGTTTCCCAAGAAATATTGCTGCTATGGGTGCCAAGGACTTGACGAATATACCTTATACATTTGATACACCGTGCTTACATTATCAAACCTGTTGTACAAAAAATGGTTAACGCGATAGCCCGCTGAACGGACAAGGGTTTTTAGTACAACTAAAAAAATAATAAATAAAAAATAATAGTAAAAGTAGTAAAAAAACAAGAAGTTGCCGTCCAATAGTCCGTGTGGTGGAAGCCGAATAGAAAAACTATGTACAGGTTAAGTACATGATAAGACTTTGCAAAGTCTTCCTAGGCGAATTTATTCTATAAGTGTGTTGTCTTCTGGTAACATTTTAATAAGCAACATAGAAGAGCAATACTAAAAGATATTACTGTGGACTGATTGAGTGAGATGATTTCAGCAAAGTCTGCAGAGTCGCATTAAGCGATCGCACCAAAGAGGCCTAGCTTTGGAGGGTAAATGATTGGTTTTCCTTTTTTTATTCTAGTTGGTTCTTTTCTGTCACCTAAGCAATTTGTGTCACAATAATAATTACAATGCCACTGAACTACAATGCCACTGAACTACACTGTAGAGTGCGCTGTAACTTACTTAAGTTTCGAACTTCTTGGCTGTGATTCGTCATTCATTCATGCAGGAGCTGAATTTGTTATAGCTATCTTAACTCTCACCATTCTATACTGCTCTAAAGCAGTGGTTCTTAACTTCATTTTACGTCCAATATATTAAGCTATATGGTCACCATAATTTACCTTGACCATAGTCTGCACCAGTCGGGAATGTATACTGCTTAAATAGAAATGGGCCTCAAGGGGCGGGTGAGCTGACTATGTCGCATCCCCCTCTGCCATTTGTGCTTTCTTATTCACAGGAAAGATAATTAATGGGGGAATGGGATAAAATTAGTCACTTGCAAAATTTACATTTCAATGACGAAAAATGTGTGACGCTTACCCATGGTCATGGGTGGATCCATTTTGGATTCAAGTTGGGAAAAAGGAGGCTCATCGTAACGGCGAAGCCTTCATTTATGAGTATCGACGATGCGTCTGTGGTGGGGAATCAGTGTCCTTCCCCAGGAAGATCTGGAGCAAAGGCACCCTTATAGGCAGTTTCCTGGTTCTTGAGGGCCTTCATATCATTATCAGGACCAAGAAATTTTCAGTAGTTTCAACTGGTAATAAATGCGAAAAACGACGACTCTACAAACTGCATGCTTGAAAATTCAAAACAATAAAATATTTTTTTTTCAAGTCTGCGGAAAAAGGATGTCGGCAACCTTGAAACCCATCTGGATTGGCGCCTCTTATGATGAAGTGGAACCAACAATGATCTTGCTGTATAACATCTTATCTCAATTTCCCATACAAAAAAATGAAGTTAGCTTTAGGATAAAACAAATACTTAGTCTTCCCCCCTGGAGATTAAAAAAAAATCCCGGCTTAAATTTCCCTTCGGTTGAGAACCACTGCCTTTAAGTTCTGTTTGCTAACCCATCAATCCAGTATTTAAAGCACCCGTTTCAAATTGCATGATAAAGACCTTTTGCATTGACGTCACGCGATGTCATTGGAGGGCAAACAATGAAGCATACTGCACGCACTACGTGGACTTCGCACGCTCGCTTAGTAAACCCACGCACGTATCCGACCGGTACACAAATCAGCTGTCTGTCTTTGTTGGTATAAATTGTAGTGATACCGAGAGCGCACTTTCTGACCTGTGACGTCATATGCATAAGGTCGAATGCATGGTGACAACAGAATTTCGTTTATGAATTAGGCTATAACCTAACCATCATTGTACTTTAAAAACGTGAAATGCTTTAGTTAGAAGGGATTTAGAAAAAAAAACATGTGTTTAGGATGGATAATTATTTATTAGGAGAAATATTTCAATTGCAAACCATGAAGCGACGAAGAGGCAAATATCCCACTTCTTGCTTTCTTGCAAGATACTTGATGTATGGCTTTACTGAGAAACTATGCACGTTTCATCGATCTGTCTCGAGGGAGAGAACATTCTAGTGCTGCACTAACTTACAAAGTGAAAACCATTGAGCCAAAAAAAAAAAAAAATACAGTTAAAGCGTCAACAACTGAATTTGTAAAGTGTACCTAAGGTCTAAAATTACAAGAATATGTATATTTTAGAGGTTAGAAAATGACTTTCATACCTTACTCCGTTGTTGAGATATAAAATGGTGAAATTTATTCACTTACTTTGAAACTGTCGATTTCGCAATAAGATGTGATGTCCTTTGTGTACAACTCACATTACCTGCTTTCGTTTCCTTTTGAAATTACGGTAAAATCTTTATATGGCCTTGAAAATATTAATGCTCTCTTGCATAGTATATTAAACGGATAGGGCCTGTATAGCCAAGTCACCCTATAACAGTAAGACAATGATCAAATTTTGGCACAAGGCACAGAAGTTTTCAAAAAAAAAAAGAAAAAAGACGGTAATTTGAGTAGTACAAAAACCACAAATTATTATGCAATTTACCATTTTAAAATGAGTGAATAAGCTTCACCATTTTATATCTCAGCTCAGAAATGCCCTGTAAAGATGGGTGTTGGGAATTCATTGTTTAAGTTTTGTATCATACATGTCTGAATTTTTAGACTTTAGGTACACTTTAACTGTGGGATGCAATATAGGGTAGGTGGGGTAAGGTTGGGGATAATGAAACTTCAGCTCGCTTGCAAAGTACGCATTGCGGAGTAGAGAGAAGGTCAGCGGCGCCTCCAAGAGGGCATGGAGGACATTTGATCCCGTTAAGGACTTCCCCCACTTACCCCCCAGTCCACTCTTGCACAAAGGGATACACTTTTCAGGAGTAATGCGCACACAACTTTTACCCCCAATTTCTGCATTCCCCCACTTTCCCCATCTTTTGAAATCCTGATTGTACCTCTGGTAAAAGTATCACAAAGGAGTTGCCGCCAGAGGTAACCCCATTGTTCAACAATGTGCAAAGCAGTGCTAACTAATCGAGATGTAAAAAAGATGCGGTATCGTAATATAGGCTTATCAACCAGTGGTTCCCAACCTTTTCCGGCTAAATGCCCCCTTTCACCAAATGAGGGTGGGCAACCCCCCCCCCATGTCTATAGCTTACTATTGCTATGGATGAAACGACGATAATAAAACAAAACATGCTGAAATAAAGGGTAGACCTACCGTGACATACATCGTTTTTACGTGTGGGTTCGACCCAGGGTAACAAAACAGCAATGCGGGACTTAAGAAACTGACACCCTTTTGAGATGGCGACTCTTTAACCCACGATTTACAAAAGCTGGAAGGCTTGATCGCGGCCAAGAGAGGAGAAACGTCTTTGGTATTTAACTGACTTTGCCAGCTGCAGGGCCCTATCGAGTTGTGGACTGTTCCCCAAAATGAGGCCAAAGGTCGACATCCCAGTGGGCGACTGGGGGATTCGCTCCCGGAAGCTGTGAAGTATTTGCGATATTGTTGACGCGAGAATGACGTACTGTCCAATTTTAGCTATCTCCCGATTACCTAATAATCTGATAACCTTAAATGCAAACTAAAAAGATTGCAAAATCGGCCTTAGTCTAGTTTGTATTTCAATAACGGGAGTTCCCTTTGATGCTGAAAGGGGTTTGTCCTGTCACGGGAGGAAGAGGGAATGTAGGGGTGGCATGGGGAATTGAAAGACTTGTGCCAATCAAGCTGTCCAACAGGTAGAAATAATGAGAAAGCAGAAATTGGCGCACCGAAAAACTGCATTTTTGAAAACATTTTAGTTTTACTTCATAGTACATTGCCAAAGTTATCTGTTTTGTTACAGTTACATACAATTGTCACTTCTGTCAGAACATCATGTTTATGGACTGCAAGGAAGAAAACTACATTCAAGGTTAAATTTGCAGGACGATTTTTAGCTATGACCCCTTCGATCACCGCTTTCACTGTCACTGATGGGGGAATATGGGGGTCCTTGCAGTGAAATTGAATTAAACACTGTTGCAATAGATGCGATTTTGTGGCATCTGGGAAGGGAATATTAGACCTACTAAACTTGACTCCATTCATCTCCTTTTTTTTGCGAACCAGTTTGAGAGTTCAGCTAGAGAAAAGCTTTTGGAATCTTGTAAAGCCTTGTTTTAAACTGAGTATCTCATTTTTTTTCAAAACGCCCCCTGCCGCCCCCTTAGCGATCATCGCCCCCCTGATTTGTGCAAACGCCCCGGTTGGGAACCACTGCTGTAAACTTTCATACCGTAGCTTATTTACCTTGATAAACTTGAGCATAAATTCTTAGTGGGATTCTTTTTTCCAATATTCCTTTCTACAGAACGAGAGGGAGGCTAAGCATATTTCACATCTTGGCTCACCATTTATCGCACTCTTTAGACACAATTCGCACTGTGACCGTGGTGATCGGTATGGGTGACATTAAAGGTAGTTGGAGAAAGGATTTCCATTCATACATTCGTAAGCCTTCACTATAAGAACAACAAAGTGGGTCTCTTTTTGTAGAGGAAAGGTTGTTGGGTCCATATAGCCGTTCCGAGGGCCACCCCTTATATGCGATTTCCAGGACTCTATGGGCTTTATACATTCATAACCAGTGTAACGAAAACATTTCCATCAGCAATGAATGCAAAAGCTAATGAAATGCGAAAAAGTGTGTAGGGGAACAGACTGGGGTCGGTTGAAGTCCCAACGGGTCTCCCAAGGAAAGTGTTGCTCATACATAGCGAGCAAGAAGAGGACAGTACAACAACTTTAAGGGCTACAAAACGTTTCGCAACTTGTCTTTCACGAAAAGTCTAAACTTAAAAATAGTTTGGAATATCATACAGCAAACCAACTTCCTCCGTGTGCAACTTCATACCTGCATATTTGGAATGGAGTAGAATGGGGGCACGATGTGGATAAAGTAGTTTGTACAGCTCATCGCCACTGATGAACTTCATACAAAACTTTCTCGGCGAATTTTGTCATCCCTTTTCTTCCTGCTTTTGGTATTTACTCAGAATTTGCACTTCACTTCTCATCTTTGCCAAGCTTGACATTCAAATCTGCCAGTCGGCTAGGAGAGTGAAATCCTAGCTAGTAGAGATCTTACCGCAGAGGGAGAATGATACTCTAAACAGACTCTGCAGTCTACGCTATGGGAGAAGGTGGGGGGGGGGGGAGATTATCGGCGTGGCGGAGGCAAAAGAGGACCGCTACTAAGGATAGGGAGGAGGGTGTTCGTCTTCCTGTGCGTTACTGTATACACTGAATAATTCATTACACTGCTGTGAGTACACTATAAGTATAGTCAAGCTTTTGAGTGTTTTTTTTTCTCTTTGTTGATTAAAGGAAACTGGGATGCATATGTTCTTCTTGCTGTGTATTTTTGTTTGTACTGGTTATATAAGCTGAAATAAGTCTTTACAATACTGTGAGAATACTATGGTTCAAAGGAGTATTTTGGTCTAAAGAGAGCCACCGCGCAGGCTAGGGGTGCCTGTCTCACTATGTGTGTTTGTAGTTTTATAACCTTGTTATATATATATATATATATATATATATATATATATATATATATATATATATATATATATATATTTATATATATATATATATATAGGTAAAAATAAAGTAGCAAATAGTGCTAAAAGTTTGTGAAAAATTCCACGACGTTTCGGGTTTAAACCCTTCATCAGGTGGCAAAAATGCAACTGATCGTTGACACGTGTCAACGATCAGTTGCATTTTTGCCACCTGATGAAGGGTTTAAACCCGAAACGTCGTGGAATTTTTCACAAACTTTTAGCACTATTTACTCATTCTTTTTTACCTAACTACTCCATAAGTGCTACGCAGTACTTTGACAATATATATATATATATATATATATAAATATATATATATATATATATGTATATATATATATATATATATATATTATATATAAGCATGAAAAATCCAGCACTCAACAAATAACGAGACGAACTGAAGAACTCCATAACATAAAGTCAGAAATATATATATATATATATATATATATATATATATATATATTTATATATATATATATATATGTGTGTGTGTGGATGTGTGTGTTGCTTTGAGAATACGGATGGGTCATCAAGTTTTTTGGTCTACTTCCTTCACTTCGTGACTGCTCCTTTTCTGCTTGTCTCTTACATTTTTTAAACATACATGGTTTGAGGAACATACAAAGGAAACGTAGTTGGACTCACAGGTCCAATATATGTTAGTATGAGAGAAGAGTTGTTACCTTACCCGAAAGAGGAAATTATCAGCAGTGACATTAACGTACGTGTGCTTTCCGAAGCAACTTTGTACGTAGTGCAACTGGGGAGTTATAACTGAAATTACAACTCCCTCGTGTTAACACATTTGTTTAGCCCTTGTAATAAGATAAATAAATGGATTAGTTTTTTCACCACAGAAGAGATGTGACTTTGCGATCAAATCTTTCCCAAATGTGTCGTCGAATCACATCGAGTTGATGTATCGCAATGTTCTTAGTAAAATGTCATTCGATGCACCCAGGGGTGCTTTATTGAGATCAATGTGATGGAGTCGTGGAAAATGGAGAGGTTTGCTATGACTCATGTAATTGGAGACCCGGGGTCGAGGGGGTTTTGACGAAATGCTGGCACAAAACAACGGTCTTAAACGGACTCCAAAATCTGGCTTGGACTGGATTTTAGTAGAAACTAGGTGAACAGATGCGACAGGCTTTGAAGCGATTAATTCAACCCAGAGGATTTTTATGATTTATGTCTATTTAAAATGACGTCACTTTAGCCGCCAACATGAAAGGAGATTTTAACCTATATGTGTCTTAATATTGGGGTGAAAAAAAGTTAAAGAGATACATAGATAGACCAACGAAGATTTGCTTGTAGACATAAGAATGTAACAATTGTTATAGTTATACTTATTTTAAAAGCTGGCTCCAGGATATTTACAGGGGAAACCTTATGGATATGGGTGGTGACGAGCGATGACTTGATTACTGCAGCGGGGGTGGGGAGGAGGGACTGTGAATTCTGAAAATATAATAAATTGCAAGAAAGAGAGCAGTTATCTTGAGCACTGCTCTCAATGAAGTGGGGACAGAAATATTTTCCATCAGGTAAGGGTTTAGAAGGGACGGGGCCGGGCTTGGGTTGGGGAAGTTTTTCCTTCCGTCATTTTTAATGCACTTCGAGGAGGGAGATGAAAGTATATGTACAGGACACATTAATATATTGTCATAACCAAATTAGTATATTGAAGTAATGGTAGGTAATATATGCTGGGTAAAATCACAGAGTTGGCAGGGCTACATCGAACCCAATTCAGGTGACCATCATTTTGGGCCAGTTCCCAGTCCAGAAAGAATGGGATCGAGTCCAGGACTTAATGGGCGTTGCGTCACAGCCTGTGAGTTGCTACACTCGCAGAAACCTTTTCATTCCTGGTAATGTATCTGAAAATGCAGCCACTGGAAAGGTGGAAGGGATGGCCCTTTAAAAGATGAAAACGACTTGTGTCAAATTGATCGTGATAATTGACTAAGAAGCTACAATAATGGATATACTTCATGTGGGTCAAATCTTAGCAATCCTCTTTAATTGTTTTGAAGGAGAATCGAGGTTGCCATTGGAAGGGGAAGACAGTGATAACACTTCCAGTGTTAGTCCAGTATGGCAGCATGGAAGACGAGGAAGGAGGAGGAGAGTGGGGGCGGATAGACGTCCGTACATATCTTCAGCCAGGTTTAAATCTGTTATTTGACCTGGTTATAGAATAATGCAGTAAAATTTTGAAGAAAATTTTCAAAATGGAAAGGCAAATAGAGGATGGAACTTGAAGTGAGTAAGCATTGCGAAATTATCGTAAAGAAGTTAAATGCTTATTTTGTGTACAAGAAAAAGGAGAAAGCATGGGAATAATTTAAGTTGATGTATCTTGTACGGGATATTAAAGCAGTTTTTGAATGCCGCAGACAATGTTTCAACGAATTCGACCAGCATTGTAGCCGTCAGGCCGGTTGCTACTTGTAAGATAAAAAATAAATAATGGAGAAGAAAATGTGTAGATGAAGAAGTTGTACTTCAGCTGAAATTCAAATTTACTGTTTTGTCGCTTTTCAGGAGCATATCCCTTTAAAAATCTATACCGGTGAATCTGAAGCTCATGGTTTTAACGTGATTTCAGCTTTGAAGTGGGTAGCACTCTAGATTGAGAGAAACGTCCGTAAAACCCACTTGAGAAGATTGAATTAAAAGGGATGGATTCACCGCAAGTCGTTCAGTCAAATTGATGAATACCCTGATATTTTATAAAAGTCTGTGGGAAAGTAGGACTTCACGTATGAAATCTGTGTACGGATCATATTGAATTAATGCGCTTTATTCCCCAGGCTGGTGACCCAAATTTGGGTCACTTGGCAATACTTTAGGGTCAAAAACCACACACAGGAAATGGATGCTAAAATTTTACATACAATCTTCACTCTAAATGCAAAAGAGTGAAATTCACTCGAACAACAGTACTTCAAACTAGGAGGGCATCTCCCGGCATTTTGCTATTTTGGCTAGTTTACTAGTTTTCAACTTTACACCACTGGTGTGATGAGGTTGAGGGCAGTTTTGGGGTGGGGATTACGACTAAACAATTCACCCCCCCCCCAAAAAAAAAACGAATTAGTGCAAACGATGGTTGGGTATGTTTTGAGAGGTAAAAGAAATCGTTCACCAATCATCCTCTTCAGTCAAGAAGAAGTGTGCTTATTTATTTGTGTATAAGTGCATGCGTATGGCATGGGGGGGGGGGTGCAATTTCTTCTTCCTGTTATCTTCTAATAAATCTCCTTAAGTAAACGAGAGCAATCAAGTGTTTCTTTTTTTCTCGAGGGACTCGTTTTTTTGTCCCAATCCCATTTCTTGTAACGTCAAGTTTGCTTGAAAATCACCAGTTGGGAACATAATACTCTTTTTTTCCGTCACAGCCGCTCACTGATTGTTCACACGTGGAGGAGCCGACTGTTAAAAAAGATTTATGGATTTCGATGACTTCGTACTTTACCTCTTACAGATGTAAAACATCCAAACACAACATTCTGATTTTCCGTGAATACCATTGAATGGTCGGCACGATCGAATGTGGCGTACGAGTCGTCAATAAAACATGCGTCGATCTCCTTTGGCCCGGAAATGACGTCAAGTTGTAAAACCAGGGATTGACTTCTGACTTCTTCGCACTGAATCACGATGCCAGGGCCAGCTGCTGTAGATGTCAATTCGTCTTTTTACCAAAACACAGAAATGAAGTTAGTGGTACATGCATTGGCGGTAATCGACTCTTCAGATTCTGTTCAGGGAATTTTACTCCCTCTGTAATAAGAGCTCTACTTATTGCTGTTCTATGAAATTGTCCACTCCCTTTTTGACACCCCCACACCCAGGCGGTACAGATAAGGTGCAAATTAGCAGTCAACAAAGTCACAAGCAAATAGAACGATAAATTCGCCGAAAAGGCTTTGCAAAGTGTACATCAGGGACCACATCTTAATTCATTTTCGGATTTACCATTTCTTCGCTGATGACTCAATTGTATAAAGTACATGTCAATGGTTCTTTCATTTAAGACCAGGTTTTAAATTCTAGAGGCCTTCATAAAGGACGTTAAAAGGTGAAAGATATTCCACTTCTTGAAATTGAACAATAGTAACCTGATTTCTTTTAATTGTTGACAATTGCAATATCAAGAAAATGCTTTATCCCTATCTTAAATGTCAGTGATGTGAATTAATGTTATTCTTCTAGGATAAAACAAACCTAGGTGCAATATCTAATCCTAGAATGTCAATGAAAAAGTTTGTTTAGTCGAAATGTCAAAGTTTAATGTTTCGTCTTTGTTTATTGCTCAAATTCGTTATTTGTTTTAGATGACGAGGCAGCTAGAACTATTACCCAGGCTTTTGTGATGTCTGAAAGTAATTACGCAAAATTTTCCCATTATCGGTGTACATAAATCGTGTATTAACGACTTTCCTTTGATTCAGAATTCTGCAGCATATGCTAATATTTCGTTTATCTGTAAGAAACATCAAATGCATTTTACAGTTTTATACCACATTTATTGGTTAGGCTACCTGTAGAATATCTTGTGCCCTTTAACACGATATTGCTTTGCTTTGTCTTAGAGATAATGCCTCTAACTATTTAATGTACAGCTTTCACTTGTACCTGAAACATCTTCCAAAATTAGGAGATTGGCCTTTTGAAGTTTATGTTCCTAGAATAGAATCAATTAGCAACCGATCCAACCAGGTCTAGCACTTCTCTTTGTTCAAGTTGGAGACGTGATTTAGTGCAGCAAGTTAATTTCTCCCGAGACAGTGAAAACTTCCCTTCTAGGTTTTCTTCTAGTCCCTCCTCCAATTTAAAAGAAAAACACCCGTCTGGTGCATCTTCTGAATAAAGCTACAATGACCTACACAGAGTTTAATTTTCTGAAACCCATATCCAGATATCACTATGTGTGAACTGCACGTCTGCTATGCATTGGTTGACTAGGATTTCTGAGTGATTTGTGCAAGTATTAATTGAACAGTCACAGTGACGTTATTGTATTAATTTTTGTCAATTAGAGAAACTGTTAGACTCAAGGGGTCACTCCAATTTATGGGGGTCACTCCAATGTATGGGGGTCACTCCAATTTATGGGCGTCCGGAGGGGGACACTTGCCCCCCCCCCGAAATCCAAAAACCGGAATAAAACTTGAAGAAAAAAACATTTTTTATGATATCGCTGAAAATTTTTCAGAACATGAGTTTTCAAAATAGAAAATGATTAGATGCAACTCACAAGGCCTGGGAAGTGCCATTTTCACTGATCTGGGAGGCATTTCGGCCAAAATTTTGTTGGCGCTTCGCTCCAAACTATGGTGGCGCTACGCCTAGATAGTTTGCCTTCAGGTTCCCCCCTGGCAAATTCCTGGCTACACCCCTGTAAAAGGTACCAACATTTAGCAACTAAGCTTAAGCCAGTTTGCTTACCCCTTTAATTCTCTGTCCACTTAGTTTTTGTTTGTAAGTTTAAGTAAACTTACTTTATGAAACCTCAGCACTTCATAACAATAACTGACGACAAATATCGTAAACTTATCACCGTCAAAAAAAGAAAAAGAAAAACAAAATTATGAACTATTTACTTTTATCTTACAGGACATATTGTGTTTTTAATTAACATAACAACATGGGCAAATTTTCTGGGCAAACATTTTCCGCTTCTGTGAAATGCTTGCCTGTACGTCTGTATAGTAGAAACACTGGAGTTATCTGTGCAGAAGTATTCACCACCTGCCTGTGTATAGCTGAGGTAACTTGAAGAAAGGATAACACCATGCGGATATATATATATATATATATATATATATATATACATATATATATATATATATATATATATGGGTCGAATCCTCTTTTAATTATTTAATGAGAAAATCCACGAACTTAGTACATCTAGCACATTATCTTATGTTGTGGCAATGCCATGATAACTTGAAACGTTAATTAGGCTTCAAGTAGGCTATTAATTACAACCAAAGTGACACCGTTAATGCAAACAATGGATGTCGTATGTAGGAAAGTCAAAAACTTACACTGTAAAAAACGTCTGGTGAAAATTCACCAGTCCGTGTTGATATGCCACCTACACAATCCTGGTTATTTATTTCACCAGAAAATAATGGTCATGTGAACCAATTCACCGGTGAATTTATCCAAATACCTGGTTATTATTCTAGTTTTTAACCAGTGTTTTCATTAAGTCGAATAAGAATTCCTGGTTAAATTAACCAGGATTGTGTGGGTGGCATATGAACACGGAATCTGGTGAAAATTTCACTAGATATTTTTTAGAGTGTAATATTTTGGCACGCTTCACGTTCACGCGGTTGACTTTGTCATGACGATCTACCAGTTGACCAGGGTGGCAGGGTCATTTCAGACAAAACTGCAATCAACATGTTTGTATAATAATCAGTAAATTCTGTATCCAGAAACATTTTTGCCAGTATCCGGTTTCTAAAACAAAGCATAGTGGCAAACAACCTTGCAAAGTCATTTTTCAGATAGAATGGCGTGTGAAGTTATTACCAAAATATTTGGGCAGAATAAGTTATAGGAGTTCCCGCCTTCATGTTGCCAGGTTAGGCTAACCCAGACTAATTTCAGGCAAATACTTCTGACCCACTGAAAGTAAACTATCTTGGGATGAGCATGGTTATCCATGTTATAAACAGTGAAGTGACACCAAGGCGCATACTCTCGTTGCCATTTTGGGAAGTCCGTACAGTCTTTGCATAGTAGTAAACTGGTAAAACAGGCGGCTTAAAATGGGTTATGTAAAATACGTAAAAAATGGAATAATAGTTATTTAAACCGAACGATTATGGGCAATTAAATTCAATCTTTGGAAAAAGTCAAAAAATGGCTGACAACGGACTATTTGTGACTAATGACGACCTGCATGGGGGCGACACTTTTTTCGATCCATCTTTCCACAAAATATTAATTCAGTGATGAAGGCCCCTGTCAGGCAAATCACTTCTGACCTCGAACGCTCGAACGTCTTGGGATATGAAATAGTTCTTACCCTGAAAGGGCAAATCTTCTCATCCCAGACAGTTACAGTTCTCCCAACTGAAGTCACTTCTAGCCCGTCCCATAATTTTCTTTATACCCCCCCTTGTGCAGACACAAACCTAGTTTGTTGCATGAGGGCATATCCTATTGACCACACAAGGCCATAATATGTAATCAGAACACCCTTTGTGCATGCTGTGTAATGTGAGCTACTCTCCATCTTTTGAATTTGATGTCAATCAAAGAGCAATCACCAATTAAAAATTTTCCTTTCCCCCAAGTAAAATGTAGTTTTTGGTGATGAGCGTCTGTCTTTAAGAAAAAGATGAACGAAAGACTTTTATGAGTGATCAGGTGATATAAACCTCGAGAGGTGAGTATTACTTACATTTATTGCATGCGAAAGCATTCATTGCATATCACAGAATAGGTCACGTGACTGTTTCGTTGTCCCAGTTTCTGAGAAGAAGTTCATTACTCATTAAAGTGCCCAATTTGGCACTGTTTGTAGGTCTATCATATATGAAGCCTTTACAGCAAAACATATTGTTTGGTTTTGAAATGAGAAGCACTGAAGCAGCTATGCAATACTTTGCTGCAAAGTTACCTTATTCCAGAAACCTTTGAGGGCTTTGGTAAGTCTCAGTATTAAAATCCCCAAATCCATTACCATTACGTTTATTCAAATGAAGTAACAGTCAGACAATGCAACTTAATCGTCCAGGTTTGATAAACGTCGAGAACAAAAAACAAGTTTTCCATTCCTATTTTTCAGTTTTATATTTCCTTTTTGTTTGCTCACTTTCTAGACGTGTCATGATGGAATCATGTGGAGGTCATGTGGGACTCACTATCCAATGAAATTTTGCACATTTCAAGTGCAGCACAGCTACAATTTTAATTAATAGACTATACAGGCTATTAGATTTTGACATGAGAAGGAGCGAATGCCGCTTACATCTCTTAGTGGCTAAATATCGCACCGAGATACTCTCCAAAATAGCCCACAATGTTTTTCAGCCCTTCACTCCGGTGTCCATTTTTGATGAGTGCATTCCACCTAATAGCCACAATGGTAGGATGTTTTCAAGGTCTCTCTACCAACACAATGGCGTATCCAGAATACACTTTATGGCGCTCAAGGGGTCCATCGTTCATGAGCATAAGTGGTTCGCCACAGGGGCACAGGGGACATGCAATTGTCCCCGACCCCCAAACATTTCAAATCATGGTATCCATTCATCAAAGCTAACAAATAATATGAGATTATTATGGTATCATGGACGACAGCATTCGTTCTTTCTTAAACCTTTAGAGTGAAGAGTCACTCTTTTAGAGTAAAGTTAGGGGCCAATCTAAATTTGGATTGAAAGATTTCAATCCAAAAAGAGTCATTCTCACGCTTTAAGAGTGAAAGTTCATTCTTAAATTTAGATCCGTCCCTAATTTTACTCTTTTGGATTTAGAGTTTCACCTCATGCACACACGTTATATATTTCCTGATTAGTCTACTCGACCACTAGTCATATAGATTAATATTGTGCAAGGCGTCGTTACCTGATGACTAAGATATTTTGCCCCCTCCCAAACAACCCCCCTCCAAAAACATTTCTTACAGCCGGTATTGTTCATGGGGATTTTCAAATAGGGAATTATTATAGTTTTCATCACTCTTGAGTTTTCCAGGTGTGGGAACTGGGCGAGAGAAGTGAGGGATGTGTGTCTGTGGTGTGGAAGCGGCGCCCAAGCCCAAATATATGTAGCTACTTCAGTACCCAGGATACACCCGCCATACCTAGGTGCATCTGCTTATGTTTTACCAATTGAAAGCTTTCACAAACAGTGGTTACGGTTCTGTAACGAAATTTCTATTAACAATCAAGTGGCCGTTTTATTCATTTGCGTATTAAACGCACAAATTTCTCGTAGCTTTTAAAAGACAAAGAATGACAGGCAGTTCAAAACATAAGGTAGTTGGATCACCTTATTTTCAAGAAATAAGGTTATCAGAAAAAGAAAGTCACAGCTGCGCAGCTCACGAACATTTTATTCACACAAATTTTCTTATTTTCAAATGACGCAACTTACATAACTCTTGTAGTGGCAAATATTTTGGGAAAGAAAAGCTATTCATTCCAGAGTTTGTTGGTTGGACTGAATAGTTTAATGATAGTAAATGTTTTTTTTTTCTGTCAGTGACACGTTGCTGCAATTTAAACACCATACGTGCTTTAAAGCGTGTCCCTTTGAAGTTGTTAGCATAATTAAACAGGTAAATGATAGGTCTTTTTTTTAAGTTACACCTCTCCTTCTCGTTGGTGTTACCGCCTAACCTCCCTCCAAATCCTTTATTTGCTGTATAATGTAGTGGTATACAGCGATCATGTCGATGCTAAGCAATTAGTTTGGCTTAGGAGAATTTGCTCGCTGTTAGAACATAACTTACTAATTAAACATACCGCGCCAAAGAACCACGACATGAATGTCTCATAACTTTCGTATTGGACAAAACTGATAAGATGATAAGTCCTTCTAAGATGATAAGTCCTTCTAAGATGATCTGTTCGAAAATAGCACTTATATTGTCGGTAACATAGTTGCCCTATGAGAATATTCAAACACGAGTTTGTATTCCCTGTACACCAGCTGCTGAGTGAGAATGCTTTGAGAGCGTTCCCTGGTTAATGAGCCCGAATTGATTGGATATGCATAATTGCTAATTTAATGAGGCGTGTGGAATCATCTCTGGCGAGAAGTACAAAGGCATTTCTTGGTCGGATTCGAGAGAGCAAAATCCTAACGATGAAACTGGTATAACATTTTAGTCAGCTAAGGAGAAATTACATCACTTTTAAATTTGAAAAGATATTCTCTTCTTTCGAGAAATATAAGGAAACTCGATTACACACGGTTTCTGGTGTATCTACGTTGCAGTCTTCAAGTTTGCATCCCCCCCCAATATTTCCTCTCAAGGTTTCTACCTTTCAACAGCTGTCTATCTAGGAGGAAAAATGGTCACATCTTAGCTATCGTGACGGCTAACTTTGGCAGCTAAAGGGAACGATTTTTGTAGCGATGAGCTGAGAACGAAAAAACTTCGACCGCTCCGCTGAATAGGCTTAAGGTAACCATTTACAGCTCGTGAGATTCCCCCTTCCAAGAGAATCTAGTTTGAACATAGGCTTGGCCAAATTCCCTACTTTATACCCACAGTTTCAAGCTTTCTTTATGTACATTGTCAGTGGCGCATGGGTTTGGAATCCTCGCAAACTTAGTCTAATGTAATGGAGTTAAGTGTATATTGGGTAGGTGCATTGCATGCCATAGCTATCGAAAAGCTTCTTGGGTCATCCTCGTTCTTGCTGATTGTCTTTGTTCCAGGCTAGCGCCGCGAGCCCACGCAATGTGTCGCATAAGTTTTCCCCACACAGGGGAGTTCTGATTTCCCCCCAAACGGGAGAATCTCCCTCTCCTGACTTCTGCCTATACTTATTTTGCAATCAATTAACTATTCCCACAAGTTTTTTCTCGCTCCAGTGTGTAATGCCCCTTGCTAGCTGTCTGCATCATGAAAATGCTACAACCCTTTACCTGGCAATCTAATGCAAGAAACCAAGAAAAATTTTTACATTACATGTATTCTACAGCAAAGTCGTTTTTGGTGGTTTTTGTGACTTCATGCAGTGTAAGATCATGACGGTGATTTATGTGACTTCCTGGTCAAATTAATCGTAGTGCCATTATGCCAAGAAAACCTGCGTAGGCTTACAACAGACTTTCCTGAAATGGATACGTTTACCTTAAAAATGACATTAAAAACGGCCAGTTTGAAAATGACCCATTTAAATAAATATCCATTTAACTGATTTTGGTAAAGTTTTGATCTGTTCTTACCCACGTCCAAATCTACTACGAAGTATTGAAATCTGACTTGTGGGAATTTGCTTGGGGTGAAGGCGCATTTTGTTACAACTCGCAAATCTAGCCGACTATGAAAAGCGAACTGTAGGAGCTTATTTTGTTTTGAATATTGCTAGAGATATGTGGGATTTTACAGTGAAGAATAGAACTATATAAGAATACAAGTACTGAATTTCAACGAAAAGATAGAAATCGATTGACAGAATTGTATATAGGTGGGGAAGGTTGATACTTTCTATAAAGTCGTACAATACGTTTTTTTAAACAATCACTGATTCTACCCAGCATTGTGTAACGGAAACTTCCAATTCGGTTTCGGGTGCCTCAAATAAAACAACTGGTCTTCATTGTCAATGTGATCAGAAGTATAATGAATACCATCGTTGTCTGTCCAGACACACGTCTATTCTTCAAGCGCGTGACGATGATGTGTTGCTATGGTGATGACTGATATCCCCCAATGTTGTTTGCAAATGTCGCACGACAACATGAGTAAAGTGAAAAGAACACAGAACTATATAGTCTGCGGGGAAAACGAAAACTAAAAACAACCCAGTTCACGAGAAACGGGATCAAAAATGGAGCAGTTTTCAAAGACACTTCAAAACCTCTGGGACACTATCGTATGACCCGTGTAACCTTATCTGCGGTATCGTACCCATCAGGGACCGGTGAGAGAGGAAATATGAATTTTGAATCGAAAAATGAAAATGGTTTAAAACTGAGACGTTAAAAGTGGAACATATGGAAAACTCGTTAATAGAGGGCCCTCCCACTAGATAGGATGAAGTTTGAACTGGCGTGTTGTACTGCATTAAAGAATACAAAAGGAGGACAAGAGGACAAAAAGAGGAAGGGAAGACAGAAAAATACAAAAATAACATAGTGAGTAAAGTTGGCTAGTTAACGTGTCAATTTTTGTGGGGAAGAATTTTTGAAAGGTGGTGAACGCTTTTGACTGTGGCTCATTTGCATCATTCATGTTGTATTCGTTGCTAAAGCCTTGGCTTAGAAAAAGGTGAACAGTATAAATGAAAATTGGGGTCATTGATCAAGAGTCATGCTGCCCTTGTCTACTGGCCGTAACAGAGATTAAAACGAAGTGTTTATTTCAGCTACGTACTACAGACGTCTATGTGAATGTCATCCATTGAACATGACTATGTTGGCACACCATGGTAATATCCCCCCAAATCAATTGTTCTCGCCAATTTTGGACAGCAGTTTAAATCACTAAAGCCGCGGTCACACTACAACGAGTTCGGATCGGATTCCGATCCGATTTTTGTGAGTATTTATTAAAATCTTCTCCACTTCGGGTCGGAAAGAACCCAAAATTTGCCAGCCTGTGTAATTATATGATTTTTATCTCAGGACTACGAAAATTAAATTTATACGAATTGTTTCGTGACGTCACATCTACAGACAGCTTTTATCGGACTACGCGTGTCCGATAAAAGCTGTTTGGCGGTGTGACGTCACGAAAAAATCAGTTAACATTTCGTTTTCATAGACCTCTGATGCAAATCATATATTTACACAGGATGGCAAATTTTGGGTTCTTTCTGACCCGAAATGTAGAAGATTTTAATAAAAACTCACAAAAATCGGATCGGAATCCGATCCGAATTCGTTGTAGTGTGACCGCGGCTTAACCCTCATAATTGTAACCCATGCAAATACTCCCTTAGTATACTGAACCTGCCTAACAATACCTATATACGCGACTGGTTCAGAGTCATTCATTAGCTGATATTATAGAAAAGATTTGAAAGACTTCTCCTTAACCTGGTAAAGGGGCGCTTGGGGAATCACTTCGCGGATCTGAGATCACGGATCTTCCATGCCAAGTTTGCAGCATTTTCACTAGCGTACAATACACGTAAGGTAGGAGGGTTCAGAGACCCTTGTATGCTTTTCCAAAGTGTTGAAAATGAAATGAAATTTAACTAGGCAATTTTTTGCGACAAAATCATCATGTTTTACTCTTTTCAAAGTACGCTTTGAGAGGGGGGAAAAGAGTGGACCCGAAGGAAGAGTACTTTAATTTGTACCCTTGTGAATATGATGAAAAATGAAAGACCCCTTCAACTTTCTTGTGTCACCTTGTGGCTGCTTAACTTGAAAGAAACGTATGTAACTATTTGCATCAGGTTGCCATAAAATAAACAAACAGACAGAGAGACAAACAATCAAAAAGGAAGACTGACTGACTGATTCACCAAGTCATTTATCAGGTGATTAAGCAATCAACGAATGTAATAACTGACTGACTAATTATTTAACTAACTGACACAGAAAGAAAGAAAGAAATTAAGAAAGAAAGACAGATAGACAGACAGAAAGAAAGACAGACAGACAGAAAGACAGACAGACAGACAGACAGACTGACAGACAGACAGAAAGAAAGAAAGAAAGAGAGAGAGAGAAAGAAAGAAAGAAAGAAAGAGAGAGAGAGAAAGAAAGAGAGAGAGAGAGAGAGAGAGAGAGAGAGAGAGAGAGAGAGAGAGAGAGAGAGAGAGAGAGAGAGAGAGAAAGAAAGAAAGAAAGAAAGAAAGAAAGAAAGAAAGAAACCTAAACGATTCAAAACAAAACAATGAACGTATTTGTTTTAGGAAACGTAATTTTCGCACTGGGGAATACCCAGTCCCTGTTTATACACGTCCGGGCATATTTCTGCGGGCAATGTTGTAGTGTGAGCACAGGATCATAGGTGCCAGTTCATGAGTGCGGCTACGTGTACGAGTACCCTGCTGGTCATGGTAACGGGCACGGGTACGGGTAAGGGTCTTGAGTACGGGTATGAGTATACGGGTACTATGTATTTACTGCATTTTTGTAATTACTGGCTATATGACTGAACAGAATTCATACCCCATAGAGCCATTCATAGACACAGCACCCAAAGAAAATTCCAATCTACAACAATTCCCAATACAGCTAATGCTCCTGTGAACAATTCCGGCAACCTGGTACATATAATATAACCCTTGACAACTTCTCTAGACAACTGAAAGACCATATACAATATAAGCTGGATAGGCTGGTAATTAATTTCGATTTTTTGGGTTGACAGAGTTTTAAGTTCTCTTTGGGTCTTCTGTGACTCTTTATTAAAAAGCTTCTCTCTCTTGGAAAACCTGGCAAAACATCCTTTACCAAAACAAGAAACTGACATTTTGAGCCTAGGAAGAGTGAGTACATAGCCACTCTATTCAGTGTGGGATGTGAGAAAGTATACGTAATGTGCACGGGTAATGTCTGAGTTATTTGCACTTTAAAAACATCCTAGTTAAATCCTGTTTAATTTAACCAGGATGGAGTCAATAGTTTTCTATACATTTCCTGGTAAAAAGTAAAAAGAAATCTTGGTTAGATTTAAAAAAGAAATCTTGTTTAAATTTGACCAGGAAAATGTTAAATTCTTATCAGGATATCTAACCAGTCGTTAATTTAACAAGGAAAATGTCAGTGTTGACCCGCATTTCCCGGTTATTTTAACCAGGAAATGTATGGAAAACTATTGAACGGTTAGGGTACTAAAACACTGCCTATCGGCTGTAAATAATCTATAGTTATTTACAACGGTTATCAAACCTTTAAAGGGCAATATTTCAATCACATTAACTTGAACTTTACGAATGGTTTCTTTGATGAGGGCGTGCTTGCAGAAACATAAGCTACGCTAACGGAAACTTCCAGACCCTCAGGCTTTCAGGCAAGTGTGGAAAACGAGACTGTAACTTCGTCTTTTAAGGGCAATTGACATTACCCAAATCCAGCATTTTCAATAAGTACTTCCCAATTATGTTAAATTGCTTAACTATGTGTAGGACACTGACGTAAATATTAAATCACGTGGCCATTTTTTTGTAATGGACTTGGTAAATTTTTGAAAAGAAAAAAATAACACCCCGGTTTTATACCACGATGTTCAGTTCAGTGATTTTATGTTGTTAGTCCGGCAGAAATTGAGGTGACCCCGGATTTAAACTATTAGTTTTTTAAGGCTGATTCATGTAGTTCTTGGCCTGAATAAGACATTTCTGCCTGCTGGCAGGGTAGCAGCAGCTAATGAGCGTTTTTCCGGCCCTTAAAACAAATTCAAAATGGCTACCTACTAGTTTAATAAAATATAATAATCATTAAAAATATGTTTTGCGCAACTGCTCTGAATATCTGTTCATATCTTATAAAGAATATTCAAAATTCATTTTTGAGAACTTACCTGTTGAGATTTATGACACCCAAGATGGCTAAAAAACAAAATTAGGTTTATTATAATAAAATATAAATAATAATGAAAATAATCATAACAGTATTTGTTTACACAATTAATATTTTTATTTGTTCACATTTTATGAGAAATATTCAAACCTTTTTTTTTTTTAACTTTTCTGTCGGGATCCAGGTTAACCAAGAAGGCCGAAAAGCAAAATGGCTGCTAATATAGCAACATATCAAAATTAACTTTGAGAAAATAATTATCAAAAATCGTTTTTACACAATTTCCGCTGATATCTGTTGGTGTTATACGTGGAACGGCTCCGTAATTTTGGTGGCCCTAAAATTGACGAGTCGATGAGAGGTTGGCAATTATTTTTTCGCTCCCGAATCCTTTTCGCGACCCTCCGAAATATTTTCGCCACCCTCAAAAGGGTCGCGACCCCTAGTTTGCCGAACCCTGCCATATATTACATTTCATTGATCTGCAAAAGTCATCATTGTCCAAACAGAGTGACTTATATATGAAGAGCATAATTTGAATTCATTTCAGTCAAAGGCTCTATAATCTCACCCAAAACAATAAAATTCTCCCCACAAAGTTTACTTCTAGCCCCTCCTCAGTCAAATTTAAACAAAACCACCTGTCTAGTACACCTCCAAAAAGAGCAACTGTCACGGTAGCCTGCATAGTTTCAATTGATCAAAGTCATACCGAAACACATCTGTGTATGAGCTTAACTGGGAACACAACTGACTATTAATTAAGTCACCATTGGACAACCAGAGTGGTATTATTGTTTGAATGACTGTCAATCAAGTGCAGTCACCAATTGTATTTAGAACCGTAGGGCTATTCCTAAATAGGTTTGTTGGATGCCATAGCCCCTTTACTACAGCCACTAGTTGTGAATTTAGACCCCCGTGGTTCTTAGATGTATGTAGGGTGAAGCAAAATCTACACTGGTTTGCCTGCTGCAACTAGCCCTCTCAGCGGTTCCCCTTGGCTTCCTCTACTGGGGAAAAGCGCCAATAACTCTTATTCACTTTTGCGAAGCGATGAGCTGAATGAAAAACTGTGTAATCCCGGGCTAGCTGCAGGTTAATAAGTATGGTTCCTTGCACCTAGAAGAGTGTTGCTGGGACGGTAGGCTATATAATGGCTTGGTATCGACCGGTCAAAATCGCAGTCTTATAATTAGGTACCGCATCATATTTTCCGGCTTTACGTAAGTTCAGAGCCATCTCCAAGGGTTGCTATGCGGAAGTGATGTCATCATTCGGCAATACGCAGTGGTCAATCGACGTCATGTAATTTAACACGGCTAGTACGTGATAAACTTGAACTATACGTTTGTTTATATAGGATTAGGGAACTGTAGGCCTACTGCCTATGAATGGTACCAAATATGGGTCAGGAGGCAGGATGGGTACGACTTGCCTACAGGATTTTTGATAAATGCATAATCCTTCCAAAATCAACATCGCAAGAAATATGGAAGTAGTAACTGTCCTTGATAAGATATTCCAACAAACAAAGGATAACATAATAAAATGTTTATTGTGTCCCTTCTTCCACCGTGCGTCAAGATTTGAATAATGCCATGATGCAGTTAGTGTTTATTGTAATGCAGCTGTAAAATGGAAGTCACTTTGAAAAAAGTGCAATATTTGACAGTTTGATGGATTTTGATAGGACTTGAAGCCATTTTCCAAGTTTTAATCTGCATTTTACATGCAATATGACACCAGGTATGATATTTAACATTTTCGCAGAAAGAAGAAATATTACCCTGATAATACCATGATCAGATCATGAAAGAGGTGGGATAGAATAGCAGCATGGGCGTACAAGCGAGGCCGGAGGGGGGCTGCAGCCCTATGGAGTTCGGGAAAAGCCTGTTTCTAGGGCAGATTTTGAAAACATCACGCAATTTTCTCTGGTAATAGAAGTTTTACTCTGGCAAAACAGATCGATCCCAACGGAATGACGCGAATTTGACAAATGACGTTATAATTTCAAGGAAGCTTTATTACGAGTTCGTCGGTCTTTGTTCATACAAATATTAGGGTTGTCCTGTGGGGTCCTTGTCAAGGTCCTCACCATAGGCCCTATGTTTCACCACATCTAAGATCAATGTTTCATTTGTTTCGGGCCTCCTAAACTGATCAACCATGTGACATTTTCCCCAGGGATCAACTTTCCTTTTTTGCTTAGAGAGGGGGACCATTGTGAAATGTTTTGGAAACAAACCCCCTAGAAAATTTGCAGGGGCTACTTTGGGGTCAAAAGGGTGCTTTATCTTATTGCTTTACCAACACATTTAAAAGGGAACTTGGACAGTTTCCATAACAACTGGTATTTTCGCCCACCTGAACAATCTTTTTATGGGCGATTTTGACAGCTGTAAGGTGGGGGGGGGGGGTATTGCCCCTGAGTTTCTATGGTTTGTATCATATCCCCCAATCGATTCCATATTGTCATATGGTTAGTTCTTGTTTTCTCTCTTAGGGTAAGGGAAAGAAAGAAAGATACGGATAACCAACCGACTTTAAAAAACGACCTTTTACATACCCGTAGGGCATCACAGGCTCCTTGCCATAAGGGAACCGGGGCTAATTCTACATTTGTATCACAGTATTCATTACATACTATGCAAATATCGTATATTTTTTTTGGCCACTCCAACACTGGTCACTGGTCGGAGGGATTAACGTTGTGCAAGGGGTCTTGACTTCTATTTGTTTTTGCCCCAACCAAATGTTTCCACCCTCCTTTGTATCACCGGCACACCAGAGGGTAATGATTATCGTGAAAGAATTTACACCGATTTATTAAAAATGCCTTGTGTCACGTGACTAGTCTAGGCTATCCAATCCTGATGTACATTACCCAGGTATGCAAATTCAATACGGCGAATTAATTTTTGCTCACCTTTGAGGGAAGCATATAAGGAAAATTGAGTCTCAATATATACAAGCGGCGAACCCGTAGCCAGGGAGGGGGTGGGAGGTGGAGCAGCCCCCTAGAAAATCCCCCCCAAGAAAGTTACCAATTGCCATTGCTGTAAGCTTTTTAGTGTATCTCGCCCCTCCTCCTGAAACTACTATTTTACCGCTTGGAAGCTGCATCGCCCCCACCCGCGCAGTACGGTACCTTGTCTGGCTTAAGCCGCGGTCACACTGCAACGAATTCGGATCAGATTCTGATCCGATTTTTGTGAGTTTTTATTAAAATCTTCTCCATTTCGGGTCGGAAAGAACTCAAAATTTGCCAACCTGTGTAATTATATGATTTTTATCGCTGGACTACGAAAATTAAATTTATACGAATTATTTCGTGACGTCACATCGAAAAACAGCTTTTATCGGACTACGCGTCTCCGATAAAAGCTATCCGTCGGTGTGACGTCACGAAAAAAGTCAGTTAACATTTCATTTTCATGACCTCTGATGCAAATCATATATTTACACTGGTTGGCAAATTTTTGGCTCTTTTTGACCCGAAATGTAGAAGATTTCAATAAAAACTCACAAAAATCGGATCGGAATCCGATCCGAATTCGTTGTAGTGTGACCGCGGCTTAAGGGTCTGACGAGCGAGTATGTTTAGTATCTGATCTTTTCAGCCCGTTGAGAATGGGACCACGCATGACAGGCATTTAATGTAGAGGTCCGAGGGTCGAGAGGTTGGTCAGTTAAGTTTGTTGTCCTCTATGGGACGTGGCTCCCTTGAGCAGCAGATCTCCTTCGAGAGTAACGTTTGGTTTCTCCCTTTGGCTCTTAGCCAGAGAGTCGAGGGGAATTTATAAATAGAGAAAGAGCATATCGCTTCTCGGCCTTTTGGCTAAGATCATGTGTAGTATCTGTTCTCTCCAGTCAGTTGAGGATGATACGACGCATAACAGTCCCTTGATGTAGAGGTCTGAGGGTCGAGAGGTTGGTCAGTAAAGTTTGTTGTCCTTTCGGGGATGTAGCTCCTTTGAGGAGCAGAACTCCTTCGGGAGTTACGTTTGGCTTTTCCTTGGCTCTTGGCCAGTGAGTCAAGGCAACTTTGAAAAAAGTAATATATGGCTTCTCGGCCTTTTGGCTGAGGTCATGAGTAGTATCTGTGTTTTTTCAGCCAGATGAGAATGAGACCACGCATGCCAGACCCTTGAAGCGGAGGTCTGTGGGTCAAAAGGTTGGCCAGTTAAGTTTGTTGTTCTTTAGGGGATGTAGCTCCTTTGGGGAGCAGAACTCCCATTCGGGAGTTACGTTTGGTTTCGCCCCTTGGCTCTTCGCCGCAGGCTTGCGGGGATTTTGGACAAAGTATACCGCAATATTCATTCGAGCCCAATTAGTGCATGTGTCATTATAAGTCTGTTACCCTGATCTTAAAGCCAGCAGAAGTGATGCATGTCTTTACAATGAGAGCAATGTTTTTGATGTGTGTCTTTCTTTTCAATTCATTGCTTTGACCCTAGCAGACAGAGATGTGAGTTTTTTTAACCCACCCCCAAAAACCGAAAAAAGAAAAAAAAAAAGGGGGAAAAGAAGGAAAAAAGAAAAAAACTTAGGAGGAACAAAACACCAAAGAGAGAAAAAGAAAAAAGAAGATAAAAGGAATAAGAAAAATACAAAATAAAGCAAAAAGAAAAAAGAAAAAGAAAAGGAAAACAGAAAAAAGAAAAAGAAAAAAGAACAAAAAGAAAAGAAGCCCCCCCCCCCCAAATGAAAAAGGTTGTAAAAGTTTGAAGAATCCCCTTACCTTTCGGTCATACTCATTATAACAGTTACCGGTGCCGCTTAGATTGAGAAGGAGATAATTGTTTGGAAAGTCACATGACCGTGTTGATGACTGTAGGTGTCAATATCTTGATAACAGTAAAAAAGTAATTGAAATAAATTTATCAGAATGTTTACAGAATTTATATATCTTTAACTCTTCTGTTACCTCGCTTTCGGTTTGTAAAAGCCGACTTCGATAGCAGAATTCCCCTTCGGGAGTTACGTTTGGTTTCGCCTCTTGGCTCTTTGCCAGTGGCTCGCGGGGATTTTGGACGAAGTATACTGCAATATTCATTCGAGCCCAATTAGTGCATGTATCATTATGAGTTTGTTACCTTAACTGATCTTAACGCAAGCAGAAGTGATAGCATGTCTTCACAATGAGAGCAATATTTTTGTTGTGTGTCTTTCTTTTCAATTCATTGTTTTGACCCTAGCAGACAGATATGTGAGATTCACCCACACCAAAAAATAAAAAGAAAAACAGAAAAAGAAAAAAAAAAGGAAAAGAAGGAAAAAGGAAAAAGAGAAAAAAGAAAAAGAAAAAAGCAAAAAAAAAAAGAGAAAAGAAAAAGGAAAAAGAAGATAAAAGGAAATAAGACAAAATGAAAAATAAAGAAAAAAGAAAAAGAAGAGGAAAAGGAAATAGTAAAAAGAAAAAAGAAAAAGAAAAAGAAGAAGAAAAAAGAACAAAAAGGAGAGAAGCCAAAAAAATAAAAAGTAAAAAAGGTTGTAAAGTTTAAAGAATCCCCTTACCTTTCGTTCATATTGTGAAAGTTACCGGTACCGCTTAGATTAAGGAGGAGATAATTGTTTGGAAAGTCACATGACCGTGTGGATGACTGTAGGTGTCAGTATCTTGAAAACAGTAAAAAAGGAATTGAAATAAATTTTATCAGAATGTTTACAGAATTTAATATAGCCTTAACTTTTCTGTTACCTCGCTTTCGGTTTGTAAAAGCCAACTTCATAAGATTTGGTATGGGCAGTTTGATGATCAGAAGAATTAGTGTACAAGTTCACCGTTTTAGAAAGACCCCCTTTTTTAATACTCTATTTTGAAAGCATTTAAAGAATATTTCACCACTGTTAGAGAATTTTAAGTTTACCCGATCACCACAGGCAGTGATCAGAAATGTCCCCCAGAACGAGTCCCCTTCTGCTTCTGGAAATTTCCAAAATGAAAAATGGTACTCTTTTCAATTGTAAATGCAAGTCTATGTGAAACTCACTTGAGTGCTGCATTTCTGAAGAAAGCTCAAAAGATTGAGAAGAGTGATTTTATAACAGAAAATTTATAATTCACCTTAAGGGTGACTTGGCTTTTCGTACTAACTTTTTCAGCAGATTCGCTCCCCTCCCCTCCAATGACAAAATATTAGATACGCTATTGTCACGGTGTAAATCAGGGGTGTGCAACCTGCGGCCCGCGGCCTCCTCTGTGCGGCCCGCGAAACAATTTCGACTTGCCCCATTTTCGACCCTCGTACCTCTTGTCATTTGACGGCAACTTTAACTTGACGTAAGTACAGGATATCATGAAAGCAAAGACACAATCATTTCCTTCAATGTAAAGTGGACATTCTCCATGGAATGATACCACTTTACATTGAAGGAAATGATACCATTTATATATATATATATATATATCTATATATATATATATATATATATATATATATATATATATATATATATATATATATCCACTGCGGCCCTTCAGATGGTCACAGCAACATGATTTGGCCCGGTGTTTCAAAAGGTTGCACACCCCTGGTGTAAATGAACTTGAAGCATGTCCGCTTTCAAGTTGTTCCTGCGTTTCCAGTGTCTTCCGAAATATGTAAGAGATGCAGAAGATGTCAGTTGTTGTCACAATTGCCCTCTCGGTGGGCTTCCTTTTAACAATGCATTATCTTGTTCCATACATGTCGGTTACCCAGGAAACCTGTTTTCGCAGTCGATAAGGACAACCGGGAACTACGGACTGAGAATCATTAGTGATGTTTTACAAAGATAAATGCTAAAAGTTCTTATGTTGAATAACGCATTCCAGTTGTTCCCTAGCCTGCATCGATGGCGGTGCGATATCCCTCCCAGTGGGTTGTTACATACAGCTGGTTTGTGGAGCCTGTGATGAGCATACAAACTGTCCGCCGGGTACTTAATAGTTTACATACTTTCCCAGGATGAACCGTTTAATCTTCATAAAGCCTAACCTCGACTCACCATTGAAAGTATACAGTTAGTTCCTTGCAAACATAGGGTAAGTGGTAGTTATTGTCGACACCAGCCCTTCCCTGCTGACGTGCGAGGTATCTTAGAGAAAAGAAACCAACTACAAACTTCTTCTTCATTTATCAAAGTTAACAATACATAAACACCCACACTATTATTTTGAGAAACAACCGATTCACGACTGGAACTATTGATGTACCATGATCTTGAAAATAAAACAGATTCATATTCTCAACACAAGTTGGATTTCTCCCTTCATATATTTTGCAAGTTTACGTGAATCGCAAACCCAGGTTTCTAGCACCTCCCACATAGCAATCCTCACTCAGAATGAAAACTTAACACTAACTTTTTTCACCTAAACAAACAATAAACATTATTGCAGCTTTTAAAACGTGTCGTCTATGGGGCAAAATATGACGTAATTTCAATGAATATCGAAAATGAGGGTACTAAGCGATTGTTATTCGTTTATGAAATCCTTGGGAAAATGTGGTGGCGGTATATATCAATATTTTAACCCATAACCGACTGTTTCGGATTATCTCTTCAAGCATACCGGCCGGTTCTGTTAAGATCTCACCTGGTGGCGGTAATTAAACAGATAAAGGTTAACGACAACTCTGCCTTGTCGAGTAACCTTATGCTTAAATTATTCGGCTCGATAAGGGACTGCGGAAGATCAAAGAGTTGCAAAAGTCGATGACGTTGCCTATCAAAAAATACGAAATCAGGTCATTCCATTTTTGGTTTTATACTTAAGTTTGTCAGGGAGTGCTTTTAATAGAACAAGTTTTTGAGTGCAGTACGCGGTGCCACAGCTCTCTGCTTGAATGTGATATTCAGGCGCGGATCCAGACATTTCGAAAGGGGGGGGGGGCTGAAAGCCCCTTTGAACATTCTCCTAGATTAATTATGCTAATTTTCGCGTATTTGTTATTGTTGATGTGGCAAAAATGGGGGTTGAGGCCGGGAAAGCACCCCCCCTGGATCCGCGCCTGATATTTAATACCCTAGAGTTTCTCAACTGGTAGCCCACGAAGCGTCTTCTGGTGGGCCATGAAGTGCAAGGTAAAAACAACAATAAAATATGGATACGTCTTCATTTCTCTCATTTAAGATAGATTATCCCATCCCGCATAAAATGGAATTTTTACAGTATACGTTGCTTGGTGTTGAAAATTGCCCTGTGTGGTTAAGTTTGAAATGCAGGTAGAACTTCATCCTTCAGTTAATGGTGAAAGGTGTCCTTGGGTAAGTTCATCAATCAAAAGTGAGATTCGAGTTGAGAAACACTGACCCACATAATGTGCAGTGGCGCCGGGCAGAATTAGAAAGATGGGGCGGGTCAAGAACACCTATTCCCCGCTTGGTGGCGCTATTGGTGGTATGTTTAACTTGTTAGATGGGGCGGGTCAAGAACACCTATTCCCCGCTTGGTGGCGCTATTGGTGGTATGTTTAACTTGTTAGAAAGAAAGAGAGCAGTCCTTTTTGTTGACTTTATGTTACCATGACCTTGCTTCATTTACCCAATAGCCCATGTCCACGTGCAGAATATAATATCTTTCAATGTTAATTACACTCCTTGAGACATCATTTCATGTTTACAGATTTGGATATTTGACCTCTGGTGACCTCAGGTGACCTCCTCTGGTGATCCCAGATGACATTTAGCCTTATAGTAAACAAAGAGCGGTTTCTTTTATTCAATCTGCGACACTTACACAATAAATATGAGATGCGGCCATTCTTTAGGTATCGTCTTTTCTACGTGTTTACTGAAGTTGTGACAGCTCGTGAACTCAAATGACCTTCGACCTTTACCAAAAACAATAGGATTCTTCTAATCAATGTGAAGCATTCGCATACCATTGAGAAAGAAAGTGTTTCTTTTTGTTATATCCATCTCCTACCATCGTTCCCCGGAAACTTGAATGTATCCTATATCCACAGAACTGTCAATAAATATTCTTATTTGAATCGCTGCCAACAATTACGCAATATTTACAATTACGTTATTAATAATCGATACTTGGACCCATTCACCAAAGTAATCACTGTCGTAAGTTGTAAGCAATGTAGACTTATTTTTGTCAAGACGTCGTTGCCCTAGGGAGGGGTGAGAGGACGGGCCGCTATTACGTCACTCACAATGCTTTGGATTTAAGGCCAGATCTTACGACGTCAGAGTCTAGCCTCTCTTTCTATATCCTCGACCTGATAATCTTCTGAATTGAAATCAAGTTAATAAGGCCATATAACTTTGCCATGAAAAAAGGCGTTTACGTAGGCAAACCCCATAAAAAACTTTCAACATTCTGCGCATGGACTATAAGATACTGTCATAGCGGAAGTATGAAGAACTTGAATGGTGTTTATTTATGCTTGTCACCTGATTCTTAAAGATCTTAAAGATGTATCATGGGTAAATGGAAAGGTTAAACTGGAATATTAGTAAGCAGTTGGCACGTGCATTCAGCCCCCCTGTCAGAAGTTGCTCGTCATTATTATTTCGTTGCGGAGGCGTGACTATCAGGCTAATAGTTTTAACAGTTCCGTTCGTGACATCAGTTTTTTGAGAAAACAGGATCTTCCTAGCGGTAGAGATGTAGAAAAACAAAATATAAATACAAAACTTGAGTATTCTATGTAAGTGGAACATAGTTTTTAATATTATGTAACCCATTTTCGTTTAGAAATAATAAAATAAATTCCATAACTATTACTCCCCATGTCATAAATTCTTGAACCTTTCTAAACACTTCGACACTCAGTGGTCTCGAAAGGTTTTATCTTTTGTGTTTATGTTTCAATGAATGGATGACGTAACCATGGACACAACTTGAGGAACATAAAGACAGAAAGTCTATTTTCCAAAATGTCAAAGTCTATTTTCGAAATAATTTGTTTACTGTTCAAACTAACTTTCATGGCAGGTGTCGAACATGTGCTCCTCCATTGACGTACATACTCTAACACCTGCGAACAACTACCAGATGACAGAGATCATCCAATTTCGCTATGTTCATGAGCTCAATTTGACGTTACCTCTCGATTGTTGTTTGGTTTCGCTATATAAATATTCATATCGTACGACACGAAGCCACCCAGTTGGGACAATTTTTTCTGTTCTGTCTTCTCAATTCATGCTTCAAAGCATGAAAAACTGCAGAACGATGCAGCACGAGATTATTTAAATTTATGTTAATATCCCAGGTTAGGTAAGGAACTGCAGAACGAGTGCTACATAGCATGAAAAACTGTACATTGTAGTATGCATTGAAGCATACCAGATTTGTCCCAACTGGGTGCACGAAGTTTTCACCCAAGCCGAAACATGATATCATGCATGATAACAATTCTCGAGACTTCTACTTTTCACCTTTCCTCATGTCTCTAACCCTAACCTAACCTGGAGAAATGCTATCAGTCATAATATGCATGTCTCGAGACACAAATGTGACACCTTGCAAAACAAAACGTAAATATTTGGCGGAAGCTTCAACTGTAACGTTGTTCTACGACCTACTCACTTTACACAGTAAGTCAATTTGACTTCTTCATTGTGTGAGCTTTTTAGCTGGAGAAATCACACACTAACGCCCCATTGACTTGGTCTTTTGAACAGCATGGTAACCAGACTTGCTCTAGTCGACTTTTCGTTGAATATTTATGATTTGTGTGTTGTTGTGATCGTATATATGAGTAGTTAATAGCGTACAGTTTTTGCGCAGTTCGACGAAGAAATCTTGCGAAAGTTGGCCCACACTGGTATTACGAGTGCAGCCAAGATAGGTGCAGGAGTAATACATGTCTGCCAAGCGGGCAATGTTCTAACTGGCGACAAAAAAAGAGAAAAAAGTAGTATATGAAAGGGCATTGTATTGTTTCTGACATGAAATTGAGGAATCTCGAGCGATGTGCATCATTTTAGAGTACAATTTTTAATACTTTTATAGCAGCCACCAGACTTGTAGTGGAGTACAAAATTGAGAGTACGAGTACAAGTACGAGTACATACCTAGAGTACGAGCATGAATACGAATACACGATACATGAGTACGAGTACGAGTATTCAATTTCGTGAGGGCAAGAGTACGAGTACGAGTACAAAACATGGAGTACGAGTACACAGCTCACGAGTACAGGTACGAGTACACAGCTCACGAGTACGAGTACGCAGATCCATAGTAGGATTACGCGTACGCGGTAAGGGAGTGCGAGTGCATGTACTGAGACCGGGTACTCGAGTACGAGTACAAGTGCAGAAATTTGTACTCGAGTACTACAAGTCTGGCAGCCACCTTAAAACACGAAAAGACTAGAAGGGGAGGGGGGTAGGAAAGTGATGAACATTGCGGTGGTGAGCTGTGTATTTGAACTGTATGTTAAGGGGATTCTACCATGACAGAAAATTCACAACGAATGGGATAGTTCATGGCCTTGATAGATTCATGCAGGACTAGGACTATATTGTATTTTTTGGCATTCCAGACCCCTCCCCCATAGTAGGGCTTGTGGATAATTACAATAAAAAGGGTTGTCATATCGTGACATATCAATACTTACACCAATATCATGAACTTTAATTAACCGGTGTAATGTTAAGTTTCACGAGACAAAAAGCTGAGTGTACAATAGGCCTACATGTGATCTAATTGATCGACTGTCTGTCGGACCATAATTGCACAGTGAAATAATTTCGTTTTTTGAGTTTAAAAATTGACGCTTATCACCCAGGAGTTTTATCTGTTGCATATTACAGGCGATTCATGTAACTTTTAACGATAAACCGATTTTACACCAATACGACTAACATCGGTCGATATCAGTATCGAATACTGACAACCGGTTCACCGGTACACAATGATTATAATTATGTTTCCTAATAACAAGTTATGTCATATACGGATCCGGTCTTATTCTACTCTGCCTTGTTCCATTACATTTCTCACAGGATTCGACGAACAGTATCTACCTTGCACGGAGAAGTCTAACCAATGGGCGGTCGATAATATCCAACGAACCCCACCCTCTGATGGGGAGTTCCACTTAGGTCAACTTTTGGAAATGCATTAAAAAACATACCAAATGCCCCACAAGTTCGCATCCAAGCACCCTTAGTAACTCACAAAAAATCTCAATGTGTGCCTGCCTACTTAGATAACATCCCACTCCCCGGCGTTCAGTTCCGTACCTCTATTCAATTCAACCCTGGTCCCGTGCAAATGGAGAAGCAACCCCCTCCCGATAGACTATAGAGTAGCCACTAGATCCTGGTTAAACGATAAGACGACCTAGTTCAGTAGTTGCAGGCGTACAGTCACTGTCCCAAATAATCTTCAGTGACCATAATTACTACTTAGTAACACGTCATATTTTCGCCTACAGAAAACATGGTGCAGATCAGTCGTTGAAAGGATGCCATGAAAGCCTTGAGAAAACGGTATTTCGGAAATTAAAGCAGATCAAATCTGTCCAAACACCTGTTACGAATGATTAGTTTTCTTTGCTTCTCGTTCTTAGAAAATTAGTCCACTTCCGAGGAACCTAGATTCATATCCCTTTCCAAGAGAAACTGCTAAAAGTAATTCGGAAGTTAAAATTTAGGTAGCCAAACTGTTTCGGAATCGATAGGATAGCAAGCATGTTACCACTATAGAAAAGATTTCAAGTTTTCAAATTTTCACAAGAAATAATTGTCTATTATGACCGAAAGCAATACAAAGGTAATGAGCTTCTACTTTGAGGATATTTTGCTTTTAAAATATAGTTGAATACGATTATTTTAAGTATAAAATGCAGTTGAATATGATTATTTTAAGTACATTACTAATTGAACATTTGTGTACAATCATTTAAAGGAACTTATTACTCCCAATCAACTTTGTTGGAATCTCGTCATTTGGACCTGTTAATTTCAATCTGCACCCTTCCCGTATCAGTCTGCACCCGCATGTTTCGAGAGTAGTCAATGATAAATGAGGGTCGACAGTGGCCCTATTAAAAAGAGCAATTGGAGGTACTATTATATTGGAGCAACACTGAGGGGACAAAAGGTATTTTTTGCAGCCAATATTTGCCATGTAATACTAAACTTTCAGTTTATATATCTTTACCTGTAATTTTGCAATTCGACAGAAATGTTATTTTCGGCACAACCCTATATAGGGGTCATCTTGGCCCCAAACTTTGGAGGTATGCTACCATGCCAACCGATGTGTCAATTTATCTTTCGCACTCCGCCTATAGTGTGTTTCGTACGCTGATCGAGTGCTGAGCGTGCTCTTCTCATAATTTCGAGTAAAATCTTTAGGAGCAGGTCAAACTAGAGCGATTTCGGACAGGATTACGGTCCGATTTTTGTGAGTTTTAGTTAAAATTTTCTCCTTCCCTGGTCGGAAAGAGCCAAAAATTTGCCAACCTGTGTAAATATATGGTTTGCGTCAGAGAACTACGAAAATGAAATGTAAACTAATTATTTCGTGACGTCATATCGGCAGACAGCGTTTAGCGGACCCGCGTGCATGCAAAATTCGGATTGATTTACGAACAAATACCGCTCTGTTGAGCGGTATAAGTTATATAATGGTAGAACAGTTTATCATGAAACAAACTAGGATCAGTTATCGATATAGCGTGACCGTCCATAGAACAAAGTCTGAATAAAAAACTATTGGTCCGATTTAGAAAAATTCGGATCGGATTTCGGATTGAAAATTCGCTGTAGTGTAACCCGCGCTTTAGACAGGTTGAGGGCACATGAACTGCAGTGAAGAATTAAAATTGCATGCAGCTATTTACTGGGCGCACAGATGCACCAAGCTTTTGATAAAGAAAAACTCCATATTTCTACTACAAGGGGCGTTCCCTTCTACACAATTGGGTCTGATCATCGAGTCACCGAACGCAGAATCTGGTCAAATATTTGACTAGATTGGGTTAAGAAAATGAATCAATTCTGGCCATTCTGAACCAAACCTAGTAAAAACAATTGATGAAATGACAGTGCCCGGTTAATCAGAGTCTTTACAAATTTGAACATAAAGAATTTTGAGTGTTTATGACGTCATTAAACACTAGGGCATTCTTAATGGTTTTATAACGCTTTTTACTTTTCCAACAATGACCTCTGTTACAAGAAATTAAGCGTAAAGCTTACTTATTCGCCACCTCAAATCGTTCAGTCTCAGTTTTAGGTACGTGGAGTGTGACAAGAATAAATGCTTTCATCTCCTATTTAATAGCATTAATGACAACTCAATGGCCACTAACTGTTTCTCCAATGGTTTCGTCATCGAAAATAAATAAACGGAAACTTAATTACATTTTCATACTTACTTGTACTGAGTTTTCAATTATTTTGCATAAACTATTGTATGTCAATTTCTTTGTATGAGGAGGAGAAGTAGAGGAGTAGGTCCTTTGTTACAGGCCTGACCCCAACTTCTGACGGCCACATATCAACAATTACAGTGATTGACTAGTGTTTCGCTACTGGAAACCAGCCTAGCTCACCCACCTCAAGACCTAGTCATTGTCTGCCCAGGGAGTTGTCACTAGAGGCAACTCCCTGGTCTGCCATTGCCACGGGCCTGATGCTACATACTGGAATTGCCCTCTGATTTGTCTGGGCATTACGGCATAATATAATACTTGTTCACCCGAATCCTCCAACGTGACCTCATTTTCAACAGTGAATGTATCATTCACATAAGTCCATATAAAAAAAAAATAACTTGATTCTCATCACTGACATCTGAAAACATCCGTCGCCCGGTCCTTTTTTATTTTTTATTTTTTGTTACAAATCAATTTTCAATGTGTTCTTTCTGGGCCTATTCTGTACATCGTGCATCCAGAGTGTTCTTGTCAAGTCGGCCTACTCGGTCGCAAGTACGGGTGGAACGTTTGATTGTGGGATGTGGTCGGAGTGATTTGAGGCAATATATTTATACAAAAACCTTTAGAAACGATGTCAGAGATCAGATTTTCTTAAAAAAATGCACATGGAAACGATTACGTCGGCCCGGGAGGATTTTATTCATTAACAAAAAATAAAAAAAAAAAAATCCACCCGGCGTCCAAAATCAGCCCGACCGGTGTTGAGAATCAATTTATTTTTTATGAGGCCTAATGACGTTTATGTGTCTAGTGAGCTACAGAGTTACTAAATTGGTGAAGTTTAAAAGCTGGTTACTTTCTTTGTTAGTTGTGTAGTGCTATCACAACATATGTCGCCAGTTGATCATGGTGAATAAAAAATCAAGTTAAAAATGAGTACACACATTCCAGACTTTGCGTCATCTATTGTTTTTTTTTCTAGGAAGTAATAAAAGAAGAAATTTGGCATCGAAGAATTTTCAAACCATCCTTCCTGCGAATGTCCCATTCCAAAGTCACCTGCATTGAGATGCTTGTCACTCATACCAATGTTACCAAGAACAATAAGGCTTTCGCCCTAATGCCGGTCCGAGTGTGTTAAATCCTTAAGTACTAGCACATACTCTAAATTTATTCAACCAAACCTTAAGTTCCTTTCACTATACACCAATACCGATTGCATGTCCTTTACAGAAATTTTCATATCACACCAGTAACAATCAACTCATTCATCTAAACGACAATTTCTTTTCGAAGCTTCCACCGGATTCCTTAACTCTTCTACAACAAATCAATGGCTAGTCAGTTTATCTAACCACGGAGCTTTACTCATAGATCAACCAAGCGTTACACTTACCTTCCCTAAACTATGGAAGCCGAGAACATCGCGGTGGTGTGAAATCTGAAATGCCAGTTTTCCCACCCCTTTCTTCGGTAAACATGGGAAAAAGGAATCAAGATACGATTTCTCCTTACCATTATCCACCGATAATATGGAGTGGAGAAAACCAAAGTTAGTAAGGGGGTACTTCACCATTACACAGTGTCTATTTTCGAACACCCTGTCCATAATGGACTATGTCTATCGATCCTCTTTTCAATTTAAGTAACATAGCTCGCTCGTCGAAGATTTCTCCGTACCACGATGGGATCATCCCACGATGGTAATGATATAACCAAAGTCATATAGCGCCAATCCGTGTCATGAGAGGGCGCTTCCATTTATGGACAGGGTGTTCGAAAATAGACACTGTGTAATGGTCCTTTCCTGAAGTATCTTCTCACAAATTTTGGTTTTCTCCACTACACATAATCGGTGGATAATGGTAAGGAGAAATCGTATCTTGATTTCTCCTTCCAATGTTTACCGAAGAGAAGGGGTGGGAAAACTGGCATATCAGATTTCACACCACCGCGATGTTCTCGGCTTCCGCACTAAACCTAACATTGTCAATCTTATTTTGGAAGGGATGTATGGTCCTTGAAAACTACAATCTTGGACAACACTCGTGAAGGATCTCCTTTCGTTGGGATTTGTGAAATTCCGCAGCAGCGCCCCCAAATTATATTGTATATTATGCAGAGTGATCTCAACATTTGGGGAATGACGTCATAGGCAGTTATCAGGGACTCAGTCGATTCCGGCCTGTGCACATTTAGGAAACGTCCCATCTTTAATTCCCACGTGAGACCTTATACCTTGAACAAAACTCTTTGGATCACCCCTGCTGCCCCGTTCCCCAGGACAATGTGGGAGACAATAAGGTCAACTCGAGGAGCAACCATTTTCTTTGGGACACATCATTGTAATAGGGGACGGGGTGTAGTGTACTGAGGGGCGGGGCTTTCGTAAAGGGCACACAACATCATGCATGACATAATGGCGGGAGGCGTTCCAACATTTTTGTCCAAGATTGTAGCTTGGTCGAAAATACTGCCAGGGTTACACTGCAAAATATATGGCCACATGGCATAATGCACAATTTCACACATAAAGCTTCTTTGCATACTTAGAGGAGTCCGGGGTTTATTAGTTTAGTTTAGTTTAGTTAGTTAGTTAGTTAGTTAGTTAGTTAGTTAGTTAGTTAGTTAGTTAGTTAGTTAGTTAGATGAGATTTAACGACACACCAACACAAATGTGTTATATAGTGTCATCTACATAAATAAAGTAAAAATCATAAATAAAGTTAAAATACTGTTTCAAATACGTTTTAAGTTCATTTTGGTTTCAAATACAGCTCAAATACGGTGAAGTCCTTCCCTTTAGTCGCCGCTTACGACAGGCAGGAAATACCGTGGGCATATTCTGCAACCCCCAGCCCACAGGGGGCCAACCATGGAGGGGCTTGCTCGGTTTTGTGGCGCCGACAACCCGCCAGTCGTGGGATGAGTATAATAACGGTCTTATGTGCGCATTTTATAGGCGATAGTCGGGGGCAAACTACTCGCCACACACGACCGCCTCACCCCAACTGGATTCAGTTTAACTTCATACCCAGGACAACCGGGGTTTATTAAAATATGTTCTAGGATTTGAGTGAAGACGATAGTTTTCTTGGTCCATACTCAACTAAAAGATGTGCCCCTTATAAGTAGGAATAGTATCATGTCCATAACTCCAAAGATCACCTATAACTGCCCTAAACAAATGTGGTAAATCGAGTGTCACAATAAATCCCAATGGTGGACGGGTCAGGTTGTAACAGGTTATGGGGCAAGTTGTAACGATTTTCATTTTTCAAGGATTACAACGAAAGGGGCTCAAAACAGAAAAATGTTTTATTTGATATTCCAACTTTTTCAAAATTTTCAGAAGCACTAAATTGGGTGTACAACAGCACATAGTTGCAAAACATGCAATGTACAGGCATGGAAGTAGAGGTGTACCCCAAACAACCTAAACCGGAACGAAAATGATCCAACACAGAAGCCGGTTTGGGGTCTTGGTGATCTCGGAATGAAAAGGGTGGTCTCTGGTGGTCTGTCATTTCCAGACAAAAACAGAGAGAAACTCGGCGATCCAATTTGTGTAGATCAAACAGTTAAATGCCTTTCTTGAAGGCACAAATAACATCCCCACCGTACCTATTTCCAAAACCATTGCTTCTAGCAAGGAGCTATCTCGATGAACTCCGTTGTTTAAGTCTCTGTGTGTCAGAATAAGCCATAATAAGAGGTTCACATTACTTTCCAATTAGTTTTCTGTAAATTTGATTATACTTCAATTTACATATCATGTTCATTTTATAAGCAAGAGCGTCGACAGCTTCTTAAAAGCGGGGGAGGGGCAGGGGCAAGTGGCGTGTTTAGGGAGAATTGGGCCATGGTACCCCTTCACTGATGCCAATTTTTTTAAGTACCTAAAATACGTAAACTTTTGAACACGAATTGTGTTTCAAATGGTAGTATATGTGGCACCAGATTGCATGTAAAGACACCCAATTTTTCAAACAATTTTTAAAGGGGAGGGGAACACCCCTCCCCAGGTCGGCGATCACACAACATACTGCATGGTCACCCCGTGAAAGAAATTCAGGCTACGTCACCGGCAGGGGGCATGACCTTCACCAGAACAAATTAAAGCACGAATAGCTAGATGATCTGTGGTGTAATCTGAGGCAACTTTACCACGATTTTAATCCACTAAATGGCTTTTTGCATCATTTTCGATTGGTTATTGGATCAGCTGTATGCAAGATACAGAATCAGCAAATGCCTACTATTTTCGATACGCTTCTGGAAAGTGGGGGCAATCAGCCTTCTTTCAAAAGTGTGGGGGATGTCCCCAGCCACCACCTGTTGACGCGTATGTCAATGAAACCTAGATTCGGGGTTATTAGGGTTGGTTTTGGGTGATCTGAATCAAGAACGTCCTCGGTTTAGGTGCTTTGGGTTTCTGCACAGCCGACATTGGTTTTGGGTGGTCTCGATTATGTCGAGACCGTCGATTGGGTGGTCTGTAAATCAAAAACTAGAACACCACGCACTTTCACTGTACATTGACCAACTAATGCTCCATTCTATGTAATAGGCATGTTGTTCTGCATGCACTTCTCATGTGCCCAGTCAAAGCATACTACGTAGGGACAGCCTACCCTAATGTATTCACGCTGATATGTAAACAATGTTTTAGGGCTATAGGTCCTTTTTAAACAAATTTCCACTAAAACATCTCTTTCAAGCTGGGATAGGTTGGACATTCATGGTATAGACAACAAAATAATTGTCTAACTCTAAATCAACATTTAATTAAGGGTCGAAAAAGGCTATGGAAATTCCTACCATTCGCTGTTGATCTATCATGATGACTTAAAGCGAAGTGCTACAACTGACCTACCCTTGGTATAACCACTCGGTCTCCTGCATTAATTGTCAGGAATGCTAAACGCTATGAAATCAAATCCAACAAACCATAACTTCGAAACTTTTCCTAGGGATGGACCTCTGATCCTCCTGTCCTGGTCATTTTACCCGATATGCGATTATTACTCGACAGCCCAAATTGCAGTGGTGCCATTGAATAATTATGCTATTTAAAAAATGATTTATTGTATACTTACTACTTATCTTCATTCTCAGATACCAGGTAATCGCATTTATCTATGTTTGATTTCAACAAAATTTTTCTGGAGGACCCAGACCTCTAACGTTTTGATAATTTCTACTTTATGCGATCATCAACCTGCTCCTAAGTGTATTCCTAAATTAAGGCGGTCCTAGTGCACACTGATGTTTGTTTCTGTATTTATTTATTTTGTTGGCGCCAGGTTATCGCATCTAACACTGTATAATATCAACAACCTTTTCCGGGGGAGGGGAAGTACCCCAGACCCTAGTGTCATGACCAATTTACCGTCTTATGATAATTACTAGCCAGCTAGTAAGCCTATTCAAAAAGAACAGTGATGCCACTGCATGGCACCTGGGATTTACGAAAATGTTTGCTTAGTTGTCAATTAGTTAGTATTACCCCTGCAGGGGATATCAATTAACGGTGTCTCATTTCAGAATTGTCCTTAGACTCCACTTCCATCCTTTTTTTCTAAAAGTCCCTTGAACTGAATACTGGAGGCAGAAGACCAAATATTACTCCCTAAGAGGTTCTGCCCCCTTTTGTTAATTCCTGGATCCGTACCCTGCATACAGTATATATGTTGTTTAATTTGTAATGTAAAGTTGTGTGTGTAGTGGTATTTTCCACTGTATTTGCCTGCGATGATTTATGCCGTAAATAATCAGTAACAAAGGAACTGACTGAACTGAAGGAGACTGAATCTCGGTAAGGAGAATTTCTTCCAAGAAACATCGTGTTTTCACTTCAGTGACTGAAACTGTTGCTATCCACGTTTTTCATTGGCTTCTAACTTTGGGATGTTAATAGTAACAGGATATTCTCTTCGCTGATTGACAAACCGAACATTTGGCTCGTGAAACCAATTTTACCACAGTATGCTCCCTAACCTGGAAAGGAAGTGAAAAGACCAAATGAAGCACTCCCCGACAAGGGATATTCTGACCAATCCATACGGTTGCACGCCCTCATTTTACTATATTAGCGCGTCCAATTGTTCTCCTTCTCAAATATCACCTACAGGAGACATTGGGACAAGGCCTTCGATATGTTTCCCAATAGGGTAGAGGGAAGTTATGCGCTTAGAAGCTGGCGGAAGTATATCAAGCTTTGAGTGAGTAAAAAGGCTGGGTAAAGAAACGAAACTTTTGAGCTCCGTACCTCCTTAGCGCTTGCGCTGCTGCTTCTTCTTCTTCTTCTTCTTCTTCTTCTTCTTCTTCTTCTTCTTCTTCTTCTTCTTCTTCTTCTTCTTCTTCTTCTTCTTCTTCTTCTTCTTCTTCTTCTTCTTCTTCTTCTTCTTCTTCTTCTTCTTCTTCTTCTTCTTCTTCTTCTTCTTCTTCTTCTTCTTCTTCTTCTTCTTCTTCTTCTTCTTCTTCTTCTTCTTCTTCTTCTTCTTCTTCTTCTTCTTCTTCTTCTTCTTCTTCTTCTTCTTCTTCTTCTTCTTCTTCTTCTTCTTCTTCTTCTTCTTCTTCTTCTTCTTCTTCTTCTTCTTCTTCTTCTTCTTCTTCTTCTTCTTCTTCTTCTTCTTCTTCTTCTTCTTCTTCTTCTTCTTCTTCTTCTTCTTCTTCTTCTTCTTCTTCTTCTTCTTCTTCTTCTTCTTCTTCTTCTTCTTCTTCTTCTTCTTCTTCTTCTTCTTCTTCTTCTTCTTCTTCTTCTTCTTCTTCTTCTTCTTCTTCTTCTTCTTCTTCTTCTTCTTCTTCTTCTTCTTCTTCTTCTTCTTCTTCTTCTTCTTCTTCTTTTACTTTCCTAGCACATACAGATCACAAATTGAACACATTAATTCAGTCACATTGTCTATACTAGTGCTCCAGAATCTATTTTCCAGGGTGTTAAATTCGTACGGTAATACACTCTGCGGGTATTACCCTTTGAGTCAATGGTGCTTCAGTTTCAGTTTTTACTCTGATTTTACCTAACTTCAGGTATGAAAGTTAAAAGCATAATACAACATTTACACACAGTTTAAATAATAACACAAGTTTACAAAAATGTTAAAATGAAAAGAAAGAGAAAAAAGAGTAAGAAACAAACACAAAAGGTAACCTGAGAGGATGAACTATCTATTCTACAGAAGGCGATGGTCTTGTCCTCTGATTTATTAACAGAATACATTACACGATTTTCCGACAGGCATTAACCACCTTGTAAAAGCAAAAAGAAATGTTGCACTAAATATCAGAGAACAATAAATGGCACACCTTTCATGGCAACATGAAGGCTTTATGCTAATAGGTAGGAGGCAATGGTGAAAGAGAATCGGGAACCTTACGGATAGAAGCCTAGTCCAACCAGGGAGTTGCTATTTGGAAGGAGATGGTTTGAAGTGAGGTTTGCACCGCGAAGGTCACAGTAATCTGCCCCTTGTACCTTTCTCGGCATTTCTATAAAACTTACACTGGATTAGGTAATTCACACAAAAGGGATTTGTCGTCTGCTACATATGCAGTAAGACTGGGGATTTGTCGCTACTGTCAGAGCATTGACAGTCGCTGGAAAGTTAAAAAATATTGCGTCTCTGGACGCTTGGTGATGCGGATGAGAGCATACCAATAAGGGTTTATGTAAAAATATGTTCATGATTCTATACCTGGCCATTTCAGGAAATTTCCGGAAACTTTCCAAATTTTTGTGACAAAAATTGGACTTCTGTCTCTGCAGCTCATTTGCATGACGTTCGTTTTATAGGAAGGGGAAAACCTCATTGTTTTATTTAAAAGAAACAGTCGTTTCGAGTTTTGAAGCACCTGTCCCAAAATTGGTGGCGGTGTAAACCTACTCATCAAAGCATTGTCCTGAGTAGACCAAATGTGAAAGGATTACTCGACCTGAATGATGTTGCTAACATATCGATATCAAATTGAAGCCAACGAATAAAAAAAAAGAATTCCCAATCAACGGAATAAGTAGCTTTTCATTGCAATTTAATGGGTCTTAGAGGATTACCATAAATTAAACGTTCCGTTAAATCTCCTTCCAAATAACAACTCCCTGGTCCACTCAACCAATCTGGTTACATCTATCAGACAATAATCATTGAAGAGTAATTTAAACCTTTCCATTGAAAAGACCTTTCCCGGTCATTTAGCCCCTCTTTTAACAGTCTAAATGTTTTACGTTTTGCTTTAACTCCCCAAAGAGAGTTTGATCATTTCATACTTAGTACCATAATACTCAAACAGTTACTTGATAAAGACAATAATTTGACGTCATCTGCTCCGACGACAATTGTAAAACTACGCCACCTTTTTAATTAAACGGCTGTAAATTTTGTACTATTTCAAGTGATCCAAATCCGTTACTATTCTAATTTCCCTCGAAAGTTACTAGCATCTCTTTCAGGCACTGTACGTGAGTCTATCCTCTTTTTAGTAAGTATGAAAGTGTCCGGATTGTTCTGAAATAGAGTAATATGGTTCCATGTTCAAAATGTTATTTTGATCTGTACTGAACTCTCTTAAAAGTCCTTGGGAGAAGAAAAAATAGAACTGAGTGGAATCATCACAAACACTCTTGAGATACTGTTATGCAGTACCCTAGGAGTTCTAGGAGTGATCACGCGGGACGCCATTTTGTTGTTTACAAGTTGTACTTCCACCCTTTTGTCTTAGATCCCCAGTTACCTCACTTCCGGACGTTCAGCAAATTTCCACGCCACATTCTAGACGCATGACACGCTCAGTTTATGGGTATGGTTTCCCAAACCCTTCATCACCCTCTGATTGGCCATCCCTGCAAGCCCATTTATTTATATTCATATCGCACAGAGTCAGCTAAATTTGGAACAATCAAGGAGCTCAGAAATTATGCAACATAAATTGAACATATTAATAGTCATTGTTAGGACCAAATCTTCCACGTGTATGTCCGCAAGCTTGTAGAAACACTTTAAGATTTACTTTCAGAGAGAGAGAGAGAACACTACAGGCAGCAGCTGGAGTTGACCTATACGACCTACGCCGCGGAGGGTTTAGCCGCAGGGGTGGGGAACCTCCGGCTCTCGGGCCATATGCGGCCCGTGAGACCATTTCATCCGGCCCGCGAGGTAATTCATAAATGTAAATTAGAAATCACTTGAAAAGTAATTCACAATAATCTTTTAGCCGAGGTTGCCCACCTTTTATCCTGCTTACACAGTACCACTTTTCCGGTATTTCATGAAAATGTGCTGCAAAACACGACCAGTATATTACTAAAACCCTTGTGTGCAAAATGTAACATGCCAACCGTTTCGTAAAACATAAACCTGGTGCAGAATCATTGTACTTCTGGAGGTAACGGAAGCTTTGCGTGGCAGATAGACTACATAACATTGTACAGGATTACGGTACACTATCACATGAATAGGTCTATCTATTACAGTACGAAAATCAGTAGATTCGGGAAGGGGTGGGAGCTTAGAACAGTCCCTCCGACGAGTGAATTAAAAATGAAGAGGACATTTGTTATATAAAGTGAGGAAAAAGTAAAGTTGGTTTAAAAATAAGCAGTTTTTTCAGCGCGCTTCGCGCGCACTCTTCGTTTGTGCCTATTCATTATTATTTTATATATAGATAAAAAGATAAAGCAGTCATATTGTGATACTGCTGGTCTGTGTATATGGCCTTGCACTTTCCGTGTCATTTAAGGTAGTGGATGAACATTCTATTGCCTACAAAGTAATACAAATTTCAGAGCTTCCGAGGGCTTCGCCACAGTTCTTGCCTACACTTTCCCCCTGGACCCCACCAGGGCCTGTTTGGGGACCCTTGGCCTGCTCCTTATGGGTGTAACTTGGTGCGCCTTCTCCTATGTGCGGCCCGCGACTGTATTATGAATTTCAAAACGGCCCGTCAGAAGTAAATGGTTCCCCACCCCTGCAAGTTTAGCCTATCAGCAATGGGACTTTGTATAATAAGATCATGAATTAAAACGAAATACCGGTCTTAATATAAGTTTGATCATCCTCGAGAAAAAAGTGATTTAAAAATCGATAATAAGTATACTGAATATCATCGTCATAATCAACTTCATCGTCATCGTCATTTTCATCGCCCTCCTCCTCGTCGTCGTCGTCCTCCTCCTCATCGTCATCATCCTCATCACCAACATCATCATCTTGTGTATTATTTTTGGTCCTGTTTGAACAGACCTCACCCCAAGCCTCGCAATCGCGGCCTGCCCAAACAATATATAGCAATGCATTGTCAACACTTTAAATTTCTGTTGAGAAATACAACCTTTCAAAAGAGCAAGGTAATCGGGATCTTAGTGTCAGCAAATCACCTAGCTTCAAACAACAGAAAGTGATGGGTCTCCATCCGTAACAGTTCCCTTATAGAATTGATCACACGAGAGTATGACTACCTTACAGTCCACTCCTAGCTTTTTCAACAAAATGGATACATGTTCGGCAAGGATGTTCGCGTACCCCCTGGAAAGATCCCGCGTACCCCATGAATTGCTTGCCTATCCCAGGAAACCGCTTGCTAGAAAGAATCATGAAATTGATTGGTGTCGAATTAAGCGCTACTTATTTCTAAGTCTTCTCATAGGAGAAGAAAAACTAATGCATGGGCAAATCAGGCCTTTGTCCGAATTCTCATATCTTGCCCGAATTTTATTCTTACTACAAGCAGTGCAACAAGCGTGTAATATGCGTCAAGCACATTTTTTCTGTACCCGAGGAGACAAATTCGGCCATTAACATGAATTTTGCCAGGAATTATTTGTCAGAATTCTTAGTCTTAAATTTTTTGAAGGGGGAAGGGTTGTGGGGGACGAGGTGGAACATTTTCGTCTGCCTTTGCCTCTACACAGAGTTTTGATTAAAAAGTGCTTATCTATTTGGAATTCCTCAGTCACTGTAATGACAGATGGTTTGTACAAGCAATCATAAGATGGAGTTTATTACATTGCAGCAAATCATTCGGATGGTGGAAATTATTCTAAGCGGGGGGAGGGGGTGATTATCAGGGAACCACCATTCTCATCATGATAAATTATTTAAAATGCAAAATTATTTCCAACTATACTAAATTTCGGAGCAATGAATATTGGTCACGCTCACTGTCCGGTAATCATTATTAGAACACAATACACCGAATAATAGAAGAAAGGGAGGGGCTATTTTTCGAAAACTAAAGAAACACCCACAACCTTTTAAATGCCTGGTCAGGCACAAAGAGGGGAATATGTGGCAATCTAATATCATTCGTAAGATTCTCACAGTAATGTGCATGATATGAAGTTTTACTTCTTACACATAAACTTTCTCAAAACACTTTATTTTTTACAGAATTTACAAGAAAAATTCATTCTGAATCACATATACCTTTTTTGATTCCTTGCAGTAGGCAGGCAAGGAATCTACGTGATGGTGATGTCGTGTGTGTGTGTGTGCGCGCGCGTGTGGGTGTGTATGTGGGTGTGTGTGTGTGGGGGTGGGTGGGTGTGTGTGTGTGTGTGACGCTTAATTTGTAAACACGATATCTCCAGTTAGCAATGGCCGACACTTTTCATGTTTGGCATATAGATTTTTCATGTTAAGAGAAAGAACCCTATTGTTTTTAATGGAGGTCAAAGGTCATTTGAGGTCAGGAGAGGTCAAAAACCGAAAACCTTGTAAACACGATATCTCAGGATAGCAATGACCGACACGTTTCATATTTGGTATACAGATTTTCCATGTCAAGAGAAAGAACACCATTGTTTTTGGTAGAGGTCAAAGGTCATCTGAGGTCACCGGAGGTTAAACTGCAAAAACCTCGTAACGGCTTGTAAACACGATATCTCAAGATAGCAATGACAGACACTTTTCATATTAGGTATATAGATTTTTCATGTTAAGAGGAAGTACCCTATTGTTTTTGGTAAAGGTCAAAGGTCATTTGAGGTCACCGGAAGTAAAAGACCGAAAACCTTGTAATCACGATTTCTCAAGATAAAAGTAAAGACACTTTTCATATTTGGTACACAGATTTGTCATGTCAAGAGAAAGAACCCTACTGTTTTTGGTAGATATCAAAGGTCATCTGAGTTTACCGGAGGTAAAACTGCGAAAACCTCGTAAACGGCTTGTAAACACGATATCTCAAGATAGCAATGACCGACACTTTTCATATTTGGTATGAAGATATGTCATGTGTAGGGGAAGACCCCTATTTTTTGGTGAAGGTCAAAGGTCATTTGAGGTGTCTGGAGGTAAAAGACTGAAAACCTTGTAATCACGATATCTCAAGGTAGGAACGGGGTATAATGATTTTTCATGTTGAGAGAAAGAACCCCATTGTTTTTGGTAGAGGTCAAAGGTCATCTGAGGTCACCGGAGGTCAAAAAACAAAATTTCCCAAGAATTCCCAATATCGTCATATGGGGTCACCAGAGGTCAAAAAGCAAAATTTCCCAACAATTCCCAAGATCGTCATCTGGGGTCACCAGAGGTCAAAAAGCAAAATTTCCCAACAATTCCCAAGATTGTTACATGGGGTCACCAGAGGTCAAAAAGCAAAATTTTCCAACAATTCCCAAGATCGTTATCAGGGGCTCACCAGAGGTCAAAAAGCAAAATTTCCCAAGGATTTTCAAGATTCAAGATCCATTGGAGGTCAAAGGTCATTTGAGGTCATCAGAGGTCGAGACCAAATTCATTGAAAAACACTATATTTCAAGACGGGGTGTTGGATACTTGTAATACTTGTAAATTTGAGGGATATAAACCTCAGTGCAACAAAGCATCCCCATACGGCAAGGAATCACTAAGCCTTTGGGCTTTCTGGTTCTATTCTCTCTTGCTTACACCTTTTTGCAAGCTGTGCTAGATGTCCTCCTTTAGAGGCTAGCGAAAGCTTCATGATGTGTCCCAATTTTGGAATTACCCTATAACCTTCGCGGGCTTTTTCCAACGGACCCCATCGTGAAGCGGCCCTGGACTCTACTATGACCAGGAAATGCTCCTCGGCTTCGACGCAAAGCCGAATAACTTAGCATCATTATAGTTTGTTACTTGATGGGAACTTCAACTTCTCTTGACTCATCTCTACTCCGCTGAATTGATTTAGACCAATATAGTTAGGTACGGGGTATTATTGTAATTTTTGTGGTCTGTTGGTAGCCTACACTAAATGAATCCTGAAACCTTTTGGAAAGACAGACGGCTGGACGCAAAACAATTCATGTTACCGCAGCAGCGTAAAAGGCCAGCCTCGTCAATAGTTAATCTATGTTAGCTATCAATGAGGACATGTTCTTTTATGAGTCCCTTAAAAGTCTTAGTGTGCTCCACAAGTTGGATATTCCATTTAACACCAAATAAGCATTAAACCCGATACGTCATATTTGCATGTTGTGCAAACGCTGCGACATTCATGCCATGGCACCATACAGATCTCAGGCCTTGACTACACAAAAACCTGCTTTGTAGTTCATTAATGGTATTTCACTGATACTTTTTAACTTTCAAATGATGAACATTAAATGTTGCATGGTGACCGTGCAATTACTATATTCGAGACTTGTTGTGAAAAATTGTAAGACAACCCGCCCCCTTCCTCGGGAAATCTAGCCCACTGTCGGGAAAATGTTGGTGCCACTCCTGTTCAGTAGGCCTAGTTGTAGAAATTTACTGTTAATATTAAATGGTTTAGACGCAAATTCAAGCTTTGAACTGAAGATGCTTTCGGGACTCCCTTTATTTAATGGTGTCTGTATTCTTTTTTTTATTTTTGGCACCCCTCCTTCGCTGCGGACCGCTTCTCACGTCCCCCATCTTTAGTACACCAATGGTCCAGTAGAAAGGTCCCCGTGGGATTCTTTAGGTAAAATGGTGTGGCACGCATTTGGAGGAGCTAAACGTGTGCCAAAAGAGGTTTGCTGCCAAATTATCGTTGCAACGGACACTTTGAAGGGTCTAAACATTGGTAATTGTTCATCTCGTTTGATATTCTTTCATTTCTTGGGTAGTTTTGCTTTTCTTGCTCAAAGTTCGCTGTAGTTTTTTCTTAATGTTCATGTTTTATTTTTGTAAGCTTGTGTACTATATTTCTTTGGTACTTCGGGTTAGTTTAAATGATGCTGTTTGGGTGTAAAAAGGCACTGAAACCCGTAAGTGGAAAGTAAGGTCTTGAATATTAAGGTTTGTTTCATTCTGGGGTCAGATGATGACCGAAAGGGAAAAGGTGAATAGAGAGAATTATACAGCCAACTTGAGGCATACTAAGGAGTTGCAAATTGAAGGGACGAGTAGGAAGTTAAAAATACGGAATGCTGTCTTCGAAGCTCACACAAATAATACTGTATCACTAATCATTCTGCTACATCCGGACATGTTTCAACTCAGGCTTCCTACGAGTCCACTTAAGGCATTTTTCAGTGGTATTTCACAAGGGACTAATGTGAAACGTAAAAAAAATCCAATTCTTGTCCTCCAAACCCAGCATCAATATTCTATTCCTAACTCAACATACCTGACTTCAAAAACTGGTTACTTTTGTAAAGAAATAAGCCTACCTACAAGTTCTCTTCAAGGTTACAAAATGCTAAGAAAAGTGGGCACATTGACTCAGAACCCTATTGTTATTCTTTATAATTGAATGGCCTGTTTGTTCTTCAAATTTGATACTGTTGGAATATTTAAATGGCTTTCCATGTAAATCTAGCATAAAACTACACAAAATGTAAGGTAAGGCAAACAAATTTGTTAAATATTCCCTTCAGCGGAGTCAATATCATAAAGAAGTACAGAGCTATATCTAGTCAGTGTGCCGCGGCAACATCACAGATTTCTCATAATGCACCGTATTTCTCGAAAAACAACATTTCTTTGAAATTAACATCTTCAAAACGCTACAATCATGCTATTGAGATGCAGTTTTCAACTCCAAACACTTAAACGTTTTCTGCATTTTTTGAAGTCACTGAATTACCTGACAAATCCCTTTTAATTGGTTATGGATGCTTGCTGCTGCTGCATTCGGTATTCAAATGCACGCTTGGAGGGCTTAAAAAGATTGATAAGAAACCAAAGAAACTCTGTCAGCTGAAGCGTTTTTGTTACATGTCATACTGGGAGCTGTTGGAGTTCAGGTGGAATGACAGAAAATTACGTTGTAATTGTTATGGTCATTATCGATGTCTATAAACAAGTAAAAAATATGAATACACGGCACGACAGACGAAACAATTAAAGACTTATAAACTGATTTCGTCTCTTGAATTTACTTCCACTTGAATGTTTCATTGTAACAACAAAGCTGAATCAAATTGTCAAAGCTTATATGGCTCAAAACTGATGGCTTACTTAAAGGGAAATATTGCGTTTAAAATTCACCAACATGGCCTACAAAGAAAATACCTTAACTCATGATTAAACCATTGAGGTGTTAGGAAGGAGACCCAACATTCTAAGACACTTTGAAGCAATTTTTTCCGATGGTAATTTTTCCTTTCTCTTCAAAATGTCTATGACAACGTCCAGGATCGACTAGAATTTAGTGACCTACTGTTAGAATGACAGTGAATAGGTCCACTCCTTACATTGACCAGTTACCTTTTCGTTGCCAGTCGTCACACAAACAAATGAAACTTTACACTTTTTTCGTCATTGGTCGCCGGCATTTCTGTTAACTTCATTGAAGACTTTTCACACAGCTAACATGTCGAGAATGTTTTTAAGTGACGAGGAAATTTACTAAAATTGGGAAAATGATGTGGGCTTGAACAGTGTTTGAAGCACACGACGCATCAAATTTGTAGGGACACAAAGGAAGTACAGTAGTTAAACTTCCATTGACAGTCGTTTCGCTAAAAATCTTGATTGAAGCTTGTCCCCCGTCGGTAACAAACCTCAAGTCAAAGCATGTTTTGACAAAGGCAATTGTTTCAGGATTACTTCGGTGTGAAGGGGGCAGATCATCTTTAAGAAGGGGAAAGTCAACAAGGCTAACAATAGGAACAAAGAGACCTGTCAATCAAAGTTCAATACCTAAATGGGATTACATCATTTTCAAGTACTTATTGTCTGAGAGGTTTGTTGTTGTGTCTCCTTCCTAACACCTCCCTGATTAAACCATTCAGTTCCACCAATAACCTCTAGCAATAGCTTTATCTTCTCAAAACATTACGCATTAAAAGAGTTACGGATGATGCATCATTTGAATTTTTGGGTGAACAAATTACTTTTGTGCAACAAGTAACCGAATTTCTTCCCGTGAGAGCCTTATTTCTTGAAAAGAAATCTACCGTACTGAATTAGTTATAAGTGCCTATCATTCTGCATATTGGTTTCAAAAGTACGAAAATTTTCTGTAAAACAAATGCAATATTACCCTTTAAAAGAAGAAAATTGAGAATCCCACACCATGCATGATTAGAATGAATGAACACACGTCGAGTGGTACACTAATAACATATACGGACCAATGCCTTTAAAACATGGTTAGGCTATCAATTTTGATTTTCGAAATTACTCTGAGACTGTGGATGACGGTTGGCAAAAGCAATCATACAATCATAAAGTGACATTGCCAAAATTGCAAGTCATCGTGTTCGTACTATGTGTTCATCCATGAGTGGTGAGCCCTACATCTTTAACTCAAGCAACGATGCAAACATTGTACCTTCTCAGGTAACCAAGCGGAATTATATCATGTGCATTTATAAACAAAATTTTGCCTAAATCAAATCTCTCATTTTTTAAAGTCTACGCTAAGTGTGATTTACCCTTTAAGGACCCATGCAACATTAATATTCAAACTGCAGAAAGATACATGCACAGAAAAGCAAAGTTGTCGCTACCTGCGAGATAAAACATCTTACTATTTGAAAATATGAAAAGCTATGTAGCTGATAGATAAACGAACTTTCACGGAGCTACATTTGGGTACTGCAACTTGCCAGGCCCATATGGAATAGAAATCTCAACTCGTCTTGTTGTGGTTACTGAGAACGAGTGCACAGATAAATACCTTCAGTTGTAAAACAGGACCTCACCGCTTGAGCACTTCAGATTAGTTTATTATGCAATGAAAACATTAAAAGCCTGAATGCGGTAAGTTTGGACAAAATATAAGATTTATTTCACACAGTCCCTATAAGGTATTTCCCCAACCTTCTCACCAGCGATGCCCCATTTTTATTACCGCAAATGCCAACTGATTCTTTCATACGACTACACTGCCTTTTACTTAGCACATCAGTTTAAGTTAACATTAAATAATCAACTGCTTCACTGTTCGGTTATATAAAATGCTTTTTACTCGAATAGTTCAGCTGAGTCTCATTTCGGGTAGAGAGAAAAAACTGGCAAAAGTGGGGAACTCCACAAAATATCTCTCAGCAGCGAGTTGTTATTACTCCCTGCTCTGAACAGTAAAGAAAAAGACAATGACGATAAAAAAAGATACGATTACGCAACTAAATCCAGTATACAAAAACATGCATTCATTATTGAAGTAAATTTTTTTAACCAAAAGATTTTGTCATTGAAACACTGCTAACACGTCATGAAGTGTTACGAGAGGGACAACTTTCAACATTTTACCCAAGCAATTAGAATCATGAAAACATTCCTCACTGACTTTTGTTCATCAAAACCTGTCAAATCTGAAAAAAAAATCCAAATGAAATGTAATTTGAGCAGTTTCTAAGGATTCTTGCACTTGTACAGTGTGAAGGATGCACAAATTTACGCTTCTGCTTCTGGGTCATATCTTTGATATGGAACAGGGTTTTCTTGGTAAGTATCCCGTATGTATGATCTCACTCTTCCTTGACCATCACAGAGATGGATTTCCATCCCACCATAACAAAGTTCTTTACAGTGAAGAGCAGCAGGGAATGCTACTTCTTCTCCCTTGAGATTATCCAGCACACCCACAAACACCTTTTTCTGGGTACAATACTCTTTAAGGATCCATCTCTTTGGTTCATTCTTACTTTTTGCATCGAGTTTAAAATCTAACCATGCTATGAAGCAAACAAACTCATCTGTCATTTCGTAGACATACCTACCATGAGACCTACCACGAGACCTATGGTGATGAGTAGACCTAACATACCTTTGACTAACCACCACAGGATCTTTTCTCAAACCCTCATAGAATAAAATTTGTCCTTCATTGAATTCTGGAGGAGGGGGCAAATCGAATGTAGACCATGTCTGCTTCTGTAAAGAGTACTTAAGTAAATTGCCTTCTTCACATCCAAACAAGACATCATATTGAGAAGGAAACATGAAGGTTGCATTGAACTGTAACCCATACATGTTTTTTGTATACCTAAAATCTACATCCCAACAGTTAAATTTGTTAAGATTGACACAACTACACACCTGCCTTGCTCTTGGAGAATATGCAATAGATGACAAGAATTCATTGGGTTCACTTTGTTCAAAGATTTTTTTCTCATTTAGACATTCTTTTGATTGGCAGTTAAATATAGCGACTACCTTACCTAATGCAATGTACAAGTAATTTTGCCGCCCTGCAGTAATGCTTACCTTTGTACCTGTTGGCACTTCATGCTGCCACTGGTATGGAGGGAACCTTTCAACCTTTGAGTACTTGGACTCTTTAATTAATGCACGCAGGTGTAGCATTTTGTTTGAGAGATCAAAATGACACAGAATGAAGTTTCCGTTTGGATCCGTGGCAACTGCTTCAGAATAATAATCACAAGCGCCAAGTTGAACATCAGAGATATGCTCTGGATTGAATATTACGTCCTGTTGCAGTTGAGTATCCTGCCAGTCAAGGTCTTCACTCTCAACTTGAAGAGTTTCAAATGCATTCATAAGGTCAGCAGACATGCCAAGGAGTTCCCATGGGTTGCCTTCCTGAATAACGTGTTGCGTTAGATCTTGTGCATCTTTCATTCTTCCAACCCAATCTTCTGCTATTTGAAGCTTTGTCTCAACAATTTCAACCTTTGTGGACTCTACACCAGATACAATCTTGACCAATGATGATTTTTGATCATTTAACATCTTTTCGACTTCTGATAACTTTTTAAGACATTGCTCTGCAATTTCATTTTTCAATTTTCTGGACATTTCTTTAATTGCTTCTGATCCCTCCTTCCCTCTCTTTATAAAGCTCAGGCCTTTGCTCAAGTTGTCATTACTTTTATCAAGCATGGTAGTCAATGCTTCTGTAATGGTGCTAACTTGTGTAACTACATCCACGTATTCGTGATCTGGCTTTGAGTGCATAACAATTGTACATTCCCTGCAAATCAACTTTGAACAAGTCTTGCAATAAAAGTTTAACTTTTCTGAAGAGTGCATGTCACAAAATGGAGATGTTGGGTTTCTCCAACCTGTCTGGAACTTTGGATCAGAAATTGCTTCTGTAGGAACCACAGAATGAGACCTTAATACTGGGAACAGCAAGTGATGGTCCTTGCACTTTGAACAAATTGCAAAGTTGCACTCAAAACAGAATGCAACAACCTCCTGGTGTTTGCAAGAGTCGCAAACATTCGTCCTTTCCTTTGGAGAAGTCAGTTTTTCAAGCAACACCACCTTTTCTGCTAGATTTACGAGATGGAAATTGGTTTGCAAGCCTTTCACACCAGCTTCTGGCAGTGTACATACCTTCCTGCAAGTTGGACACGCAATGTCATTTCCTTTCTGTGTGTTGGCATACTTTAGTAGACACTCTTGGCAGAAGCTATGAATACAAGGAAGCATTTTGGGTGTTTTGAAATGATTCATGCATATGCAACAATTGAGAAAGCTTTCACTCAAGTCCTTCACTATCTTGTCTGCCATCTTGGAGTTAACTGCTCTGTAGATAAAAAGATAAAGAGTCTAAAATGAAATGCATTTTTTGCTACTTGTCAAACAATAATTGAATGATCTTTCAAAGAGACTATAGACCTGTATAAACATTGCCCAGTATCCAAATTCAACTTTCTTGCCAAACAAAAACCCACCAGCTGTTACTCCTTATTTAACAGTCATTTTGCTTGCATACACTGTCACATGGAAACATTAAAAAACATTCACTTAACAGTACCATAATGTCCATACTCCTGGGCTCAGGGCCAAAAGTACAGCCCTGGTCACCCTACTGGGCAGAGGCTGATTAATACGTAATTTTATGTTGAAGTCACACTCTTGTGTAGTATGATTGACCTGCCTCTTGCATTGGCCATTTAGGTACTGTATCTACAATGCTAAATGTAAAGTACTGTACATATACACTACCTGTACTACACCAACACCTTTGTGCATGTATAGAATATTACACTTAGTGCAGTAAGTTTCCAATGCGTCCAAAGTGTCAGATGTCCAAAAGTCACTAGAAATTTAAAATGCTCCACCAACAGATATGTGAAAATGAAACATTTTGTCAGACTGCTGCAAACTACAATAAAGCTGGCTTGTATGCTCATGGTATGGGCCATGCTACTGTAGTTCTGGATCAGAAAAAACGAAATTTACTGCAAAGCTATCTAACGACCAACATGGACAGTGAAGCTTGCCACATTATTCACAATCCCAACAAAACTTAAATTCAGCTGTGTTTACACCAGTTAAATACTGTTAGTGATAAGTAACTGTGCATTCATAGACAGACTGAAAATAATTCACACTTGGCTTTTGTTTCTTCTTAGGAACTTGGAAAACCTGCATCATTTTAATCAATATTTTTCCAGTGATACAGTAACACCTGTACACCACATGACAACATACAGTATCACTGGATTTCATGAGTATAATTGTATTGTACAGTATTAAAGTGCCATGTGTTGTGCTTTTAAAGATGAATTTTCAGTAACCAAAGCTGAATGTAAATGGTCCCAGTCCCATTCGTTGTGGTAGTCATGGAAGGTGTCTCTTATTGCCCCCTGAGAGAGAAGTTTGTTTAACCCTACATCTGTGAAGTGGGACACTGTATAATCTGGGACCTACCACCCTGAGTGGCAGCTCCCTAGAGTAATTCACTTTTTGGTCACAATACAGTATAAAATTTTACCATGTCTCCACAAAATTCAGGGGAGTTACTGTAAACTATACAGCACTTGCTTAGATGGCAGGAAGATTGCACAACCTGCACAGCAGTTTTTGTACAGTGCATACATAGAATACTGCATGCACCTCAAAGGGCAACAAATGTCACCTTAAACAGCACAAATTTTCCCAGCTAAGTTTACTTCTAACCCCTCCTCCAATTTGAAAAAGAACACCTGTGTAGTGCACCTCCCAGACAAAGCAACAATAGCCTGTACTGAGTTTAAACTGCTCAAGGCCATATCTACACAAGCTGTATGTAGGCTGTGTGGGTACATTACTGACTGATCTGTAAAAATCAGTTACAGACCAATCAGATTAATGCTACTGTTTGAATGTATGTCAATCAATGTGCATGCAACCACTAACTGTATTTGGAACTATAAATATATGGTTATTCCTAAATGTTTGGGGGATGCTACAGACCTTTTAAATACTGACCTACCATACTGATTGATAATGTTTGAACTTCATAAATCTATGTGTAATAATTGTGTAAGGTCACATAATACCTTAAATATATTTATCTTCTTCTCCATCCAATGTTACTAAACTGCTGTTTAACTATTTTACAGTAGAGTAATGGTTAAAAATGGTTAGGCCTACAGTACTGTATGTGACATACCCCTGGAGGCTTACCAACCTTTCAATATATTTCTTTAAAAATGTGTTTGAAAAAGTAATACTGTTTTTATGATTTCAGGATTTTGCAGAGAAAAACTTCAATTTAATTTATTTTGTGTCATATCTGGATGGACCACATACCACATATAACTACAGTATGTCTTGCACTGTTACTGCAAGAGTAAAATCACAGTAAGTGATGGAGAGCAGTTTATGTATAAATCACTTGATTCAGTGAATATGCAATGCAGTATATGTCAAAAACGTTTTCATGTTCTACTAGCCTTCAAAATATTGTTGACATGACTAAAATTTGCATAAGAAGACAGAAAATACTGTACAAACATCCAAAAGGTACCCAACAGTATACGCCTGTACGTGTTCAAGATCTGAGAAACAATATCACAAAGTGTTATGGTTAAATTGTTCTCAGTGAAAATTAAAATACTAAACAGAGCAGAAAGATGTCAGCAATACATTGCCAAACAAGTATATTGTAAACAGCTAGGGGGGGGGGGGGGGGTGATGCACCTTGTAGTAGTTGGCAAAAGACACACTTAAACAAAATGAAGCCTACTGTAATAATAAATAATAATAATGAACAACCTTACAAAGTGCCTTATCCAATTAAAAGATAAAAGCTCCAAGGCGCTGTACAAAAATAAAAGGTAGACTGCAAACGAAAAAGCAGTTAATAAAACAGAGGTTAAACTTTTTGAGGCAAACAAAAAAAAATGGGAAGCTAAAATTACAAATGTTATGACCCTAAAAATCAACAGACAGTAAAAACCATGAGAGCAAGATAAAACCAGACAGCCCAAAGGCTAGTGATTCCTTGCCGAATGGGGATGCTTTGTTGCACTGAGCTTTATCCCTCAAATTTACCTTCTTGACTACATCATTTTATGATGTTTTAACAATTTGACCTCTGCTGACCTCACATGACCTCTGAACCCCACCAAATATAACAAAAGAGGATAAACGGAAGTGCCTTGAAAGGGATTCAACTCCAATGGATCTTGGATCTTGAAAATTCTTGGTAAATTTTGCTTTTTGACCTCTGGTTACCCCAGAATATTTTGGGAATACTTGGGAAATTTTGCTTTTTGACCTCTGGTGACCCCAGATGATGATCTTGGGAATTCTTTGGAAATTTTGCTTTTTGACTGCTGGTGACCTCATATAACAACCTTGGGAATTGTTGGGAAATTTTGCTTTTTGACCTCTGGTAACCCCAGACGACCTTTGACCTCCACCAAAAACACTAGGGTTCTTCTTTACCTCATGAAAAATCTATACACTAAATATCAAAAGAGTCCTTCATTACTATCTTGAGTTACAGTATTGTGATTACAAGCTTTTCGTTTTTTAGCTCCTGAGACCCCAATTGACCTATGACCTTCACCAAGAACAATAGGGTTCTTCCTCTCAACATGACAAAACTATATACCAAATATGAAAAGTGTCTGTCATTGCTATCTTGAGATATAGTGATTACCAGCCATTTACAAGATTTTTGCAGTTTAACCTCTGGTGACTTCAGATGACCTTTGACCTCCACCAAATACAATAGGGTTCTTTCTCTTAACATGACAAATCTAGTTATCAAATATGAAAAGTGTCGGTCAGTCCTATCTTGAGATATCGTGATTACGAGCTTTTCAACTTTTTACCTCTGTTGACCTCAAATGACCTTTGACCTTCACTAAAAACAATAGGCTTCTTCCTCTCAACATGATGAATCTATATACGAAATATGAAAAGTATGGGTCACTGCTATCTTGAGATATCGTGTTTACGAGCCATTTAGGAGGTTTTAGCAGTTTAACCTCCAGTGACCTCTACCAAAAATGATAGGGTTCTTCCTCTTGACATGAAAAATCTGTACACGAAACATGAAAAGAGTCAGTCATTGCTAACTTGAGATACCGGTTTACAAAATTTTTCGGTTTTTGAACTCTGGTGACCTCAATTGACGTTTGACCTCCACCAAAAACAATAGGCTTCTTCCTCTCAACAAGACAAATCTAAATACCAAATATGAAAAGTGTTGGTCATTGCTATCTCATAAGCCAAAACACGCAGTACAGGGTAAAGCAAAGCAAAGAAAAAAACGTTTGCTATGCAGATGGATACGTTTAGCTCCTCATTTGACAAATCCTATGTAACATGCATTGTGATTGGCATCAAACTAATTTGACTTAGGTATAAGGCCCCATAAAAAAAATTACTTGATTCTCATCACTGACTTCAGAAAAAATCCATCGCCCGGTCCTTTATTATTTTTTATTGACAACCAATTTTCAGTGTGTTACTTCTGTTCCCTATACAGTATATCATGTTCTCCGGAGTGTTTTTGTCAAGTCAGCCTTCATAGAGCATCAAGGAGTAACACTCACTCATCTGATATATGAAAGACCAGTACATAGAGATACAAGATAGATATACGGTACTGTACATGAAAGATAAAACTGAGTACAGATCTATATTCACACATGCATTTCACAATGTTTGACCCCTATGAAGATGTTCAAAAGAACAAATATGAAAACACATGTTGGCACTCTGAGGAGCTTTTCTAAATTTGAGTCTCATTCGTTTGTTCAATGAGAGTAACAAGGTGGTGTGGAAAGGCGTATGATCAAGCGAAATTATTGGCCACAACTCCCACAACAAGCTGTAAGATTCCAGGTTCTATAACCCAGTTTGGAGTTGTGTGCTTTTTCATCATGGTAACCCATCAGATCCAATTTGTGGTTTATGTGACAGGGGTCAGAGTGAGGGTAAAAAAAATCAGTTGTCCTAGGGAAAAGTGGTTAAAAAAATCTAGTTCTCCCTCAGAATTTTCATGACTGAAAAGCCATGTAAAGCTACTGCCATGTACAGTACTGTAAAGGGGAATTGCATACATTTTAACAGAAACCTGCTGAGCAGCTCTGTGCAAAACTTAAACTTCACTCCAATAACAATCAAGAGCCATATGTGACAATCACAGTTAAAGGCTTAGTTAATCACCAAAAAGACTGCAAAACTTGGGATTAGCACTGTTAATTTCCAGTTAAACTTTTACTTTGTTAACCAATTAGTGAATTCCAAACTATCAATTACAGTATACATTTTCCAGCCTACTACGTACAGTAAGGATACACTCGTAGTGAACACTGACAATTTAGCTCCCGCACTCACTGCATTGCTGCACTGAACGTACAGCTTTGCCACTGGACCTGTCAGGCTGGGGGCTAGTTCAGTCTTCGGTTGTGCAAACTTTTGCCAATAGGTTTTACTGTACCATGCCCACACGTCATTTGAGCGAAATTTCTCCAGAAGTGGCAACTCAAAAACTTACAGTATTGCACAGTACTTGCTTGGCACGGCATGCTGGCACTAGCCGACCGTGCAGTCTGTGACAGTTGTGTATGATTCAATAACAGTACGGACTTTCAGCACATTTTCAGTGAATCGATAATAGTCTGTGCCGCGGTACAGCATATTGAATTATTCATACAGCATCATTGCAAGTACAGGAAGAATGTTTGATTGTGGCATTTTGGGCAATATATTTATGCAAAAACCATCAGAAATGATGTCAGAGATCAAATTTTCTTATTAACAAAAGAAAAAGCATGTGGGAACGATGACATCTGCCTGGGGGGTTTTCATTTTGTAATAAAAGGGCAAGTCCAAGCTATTCTGCGTGTTTCGTATGGGACAATCAGAGATTTCAAAACTCTGTAACTTTGGTTTGGGAGCTTTTTGTTACAGTTTTATGAGCTAGTATGGTGAGCATTATAACTAAGTCTATCATGGAAAAAATTCAGCTTAATCAATTTAATTACCACAAGTGAGGGCCCATTAATGTACCGTGTTTCGTATGGGACCAGAGAAAATGCAAGTTTTTGACCCAAAGTAGTTATTCTCATATTTCTCTGAAAGTATTTGTCAGAATTTAGTTTTAGGAACACATGTTATAGACACAACAGTTATAGACATATAAATAAAAGTTTCCAAGAAAAATTTTGCATGATGGCGGTGAACCATGGATATGTATGAAAAATGTAGTGTTTCGTATGGGACACTTTCGTATGGGACATTCTGTCCCTGGTACACTACAACGTATTTATGGATTTAACTGAATAACATTCCACCACCAGAACACCAATGTTGTCTAAAAACAATGAGTTGAAGTTCAAAATAGCATTGTTACATAAGATTTCATGCAAAAAAATAGCATTTTTGAAACCAAAAGTTCATTTTTTATGCTAGTTGCTACAGCACACATAAGCATATACTACGAACTAGTTCACAAACATAAACTAAATTCTACAATCCAGTTCTGGAAGTTCAACAGTCTTTGTCTCTTACTGTCTTGTCCACAAAATAATTCCAACTGCAGGGTGTGTAATTCTCTATTGGTCAAAGTTACATACATAAATGCAATTTAACTGACCATTATGGCAGAAATTTAGCAGATTTCAAGAAAAAGCTGAAAACCTGTTAACTGGGACATTTCCAATCACCAACTCATCATAAAGATAGTAAACACAAGTTAAAATATTGTGTTAAAATGTTTCGTATGGGACAAATGACCTTAGGCAATAGCCTAATTAGCATATTAATTAATTTTTTTCTAACTTTTCAGCTTTATTTGAAACTTTGTGTTGCGTTACATATGTCCGTGGAAAAAAATTATATTAAATGTACTTAGGACTTCAGTAAGTTACATCAATTAATAAGTGTCCCATACGAAATGCCAATTATGCTAATTAGGTGGTATTATTCCCCTGAATTATGGATTCTTTTAACAACAAAAGGTGTCATGATTTAATATGAACTTTTAGCTTTACAATGATACCAAATATGGATTTCATATTATTAATTTCATGTGTACTATGGACACTAAACAGTAGCTATTGCATTGCCCAATGAGTGAGATGTGTCTGCTAATCCTTTAACAAAAGGGTGTTCCCCACTACTCAGTGATACTTTATCCGGGAGGTGGTCCAATAAGTTGCAGCCAGGCATGCACATGCATAGCTACATGGAACCTATTTTAGTCTGGGGCTTGTATTTTGGCAAACAGTCAGTGATAGTTTATCCAACTGAATAACTATTCTAGACTAAATGTCTATTCAACACAACAGCTACGTGTAGCTATAGAACAATGTTGATTGAAGACCATGTGCCTGCTTAAAGTCCAGGTCCATGAGTGTTTGTGTGTGTGTAAGGTGGAGGTGGGGGGGGGGTGGGGACTAAAGGTATAGTTTGATTGTGGGAATAGGTGTTGATTTGACTTTCTTGGTACATTCTGGGAGTAACAAAGTGAATTGACCCTGTGTTTACAGCTGTGATTTGTGTCTGGGTAGTTTGCTGCAGGTTGGCTTAATGCATTAAATGTGGGGGAGGGGCTATTATGTGGGTGGGGCAGGGAAAATGACCACCCCAAGTTTGATTTCAGTTTCCAAATCCCCATGCACCTATTCATAGCCATAACTATGGGGATATATAAATGCCTCCATTGTTAGAATCTACCACTGTGAAATTGTCCCATACGAAACGCAAATGTCCCATACGAAACAAATAATTAATTAGCCATTAATCAAAAGCAAAAATATTTATGAAACACAAAGTGATTTAATAAGATGAATGTCTTGTAAATTAGAGGTTTTGAGAAAATTTTGAAAAAAAAATCTCAACTCTTCGAGTAGGGTCAAAAATATTGTGTTAAAATGTTTCGTATGGGACAAATGACCTTAGGCAATAGCCTAATTAGCATAATTAATTAATTTTTTTCTAACTTTTCAGCTTTATTTGAAACTTTGTGCTGAGTTACATATGTCCATGGAAAAAAAATATATTAAATGTACTTCTTCAGTAAGTTACATCAACTAAGAAATGTCCCATACGAAACGCCAGTTTTGCTAATTATGCAAATTAGGTGGCATTATTCACCTGAATTATGTATTTTTTTAACAAAAAAAGTTGTCATGATTTAATATGACCTTTTAGCTTTACAATGATACCAAATATGCATTCATATTATTAGTTCCATATTTTGCCATTTGAGGGGACCTTAGCTTGGACTTGCCCAAAAAATAAAAAAATTCACCCGGCGTCCAAAACTGGCCTGGCCAGTGATGAGAATCAAATATTTATTTTTTTTTGGTGGCCTAAGCCAATCACAATACATGTTACATAGGATTTGTCAAATGAGAAAATACTCGTATCTACAGTATCTGCAAAGCGAACATTTGTTCTTTTGCTTCGCTTTACCTTGCGCTGCGTGTTTTCACTTACGACACAGCATAGATGGCTGCACAGGTTATAATCATATGTCATCTGCCTGTGTAACCACGAACGCACTGAGAGTCCATTTTTTGACAAATAATTCTGATCAGAAGTGGTTTTATGCCCGTACTTGTGCCCGAAGAGACGATGGATGTTCTTTCTCATCAAACGACGTGATTGAAAGAAATCAGAGAGGTTCACAGTGAGCATACTGTAAGAGTGTAAAAATAGGCCAAGTTGTAAGCTTCATCCAGCGAATTGACTTACCTTGTTAGTATTTAAATAGTGTATTATATATGTACATATAAATTGGAATGCCTGTGCCTGAACTAGGCCTAGGCTATTACTGTACAAAGTTTTTCCCGCGTGCTTACTGTGAGAGTAACATCGTCTGCATACCTTTCTGCAATGATTGTTGCTACAGACACGTAAGTGCGTGTATGAACGTAACCATAGCTAGGCTATGGACTATGTCACAATTGAACAGTAGGCTAGTGCATGCTATTTAGCATACAATAGTGTGGACATCTTAGAAACAAGATTAATCAGCTTGATAGAATGTTTAAAAAACAAACTGGATCGGTCGTATAAATCAAAATTTTTGGTCTCTTTTTGGAGACTAAGTGCTAGCATTCTTAGAATGATGGGTCTTAAACACAGGCATTCATAGCATGCATTATATATACATACATACACACTATAGTCTATACTATATAGGCTAAATATTAACAAGGTAGGCCTAGGACGGCTTCAATGGTCGCTATGCGTAGCTATCCATTCGGTCTCTCACAGAACGCATAGGCTAGGCCTAATGCATGCAAGGTAAAGCACAGCAGAAGGCAAGTCCGCTTTGCAGCGTGGCGACCGTTGCCGCGTGGCGACCGTTGAAACGTCCTACCTTGCCTGTGGTCTTGAGTTAAACATGTACAGTAATTTGTAAATGACTCGTAGGCCTAGGCCTAGGTCATTTACCTAGGAGTAGGCTATAGGCTATGTGAATTTGAGAAAGATCGAGACCCAGTCAAAATTTTTGACGGTGCGGTTGCCCAATTTTGCCAATTGGTATATTGCTGACCTAGTATGGGAAGCCCTATAGCGACCTAAATACTAGGATTGCAGACTGCGGACTAGGCCTAGGCCTAGACCTAACAGCTACGGTGCTACGGTTAGCTACAGTACTAAGGTTCACTTCGCTAAACTGGTACCCACAATTACGACGAAACTGTTAAGAACTTCGTGGTGAACTGAACGCTTGAAGTTTTGGGTTTATTCATCTTCTGCACACAGAAAGGCACACAGCGCTTACCATGTAAGTGATTACAACCGGAGAAGAATTGCATTTGCTGTAATGTAAATTTACACAGTGAAGAAGCCGATTGCTGAGTAAGACTAACTCTGAAACTGCCTTTCACGTCACGCATGCAAGAAGTATAAAAACGTACCGGTAGTCAGGGTAACCCTGCCGGTAAAAGGGGGGGGGTTAGATGAGTGAGTTGGTTAGATGAGGTTTAACGTCCCAGTTTCCAACCAATTGGTTCAAGTCAAGTTTTTCCAGTTGTGGCTCACTGGCTTGTTTTCCCTACTCCATTATTTATGCTGAGCACCAAGCACAAAGGCAGAAGGTTCCATTTTTAAAGTCTTTGGTATTACCCGGCCAGGATTTGAACCCTAGACCTTCCGGCTGCAAGTCGGATGCTCTAACCACTTGGCCACTGCAGTCGGTCTTGGATAGAACAGGGGAGGGTCACTTGCGTGTGCATGTGTGTGGGGAAGGGCGGGGTACATCCCCAATTGTTTTAAGTTTTCATATTAAGACACCGAACATATTGGTAAGAATGAATACACCAAGAAACATATCAGTAAAACAAAAGTATCACTACGCACTCCTATAAGCCAGTTCAGAGTTACAGTAACGTCTAATAGGTCAAAGTCACTCTGAAAGTGTACCAAAGTCACTCAGAAAGTGTACCTTGATTTTCAAAAACTTGAAAGCCTTTGATAAAATTCCATAAGGTGCATAGGTTAGGCATCAAGGGTAGTTAGGCTGACTGGATAAATTCATGGCTCAATGGTAGATCTCATAGAATTGTTGTTAATGGTAATTTCTCTTCTTGGAAAGAAGTTACAAGTGGAGTTCCACGGGGTTCTGTTCTTGGCCCGCTTATTTTCTTAATTTTCATCAATGATATTGATAGCTCTCTCACATCTAGTATTAGTAAGTTCACTGATGATACTAAGCTCTATAGGAAGGTTAGTGATAAGGATGATGCCTCCTTACTGCAAACAGACTTGGATACAGTAGGTTATCTTCATGGTCTCAGACTTGGCAAATATGTCTTTTAATGCAGATAAGTGCAAAGTCCTTCACTTTGGTCCTAAAATTTCAGCTATGATTATAACATGAATGGTAGTATTCTGAGTGATGTGACTTTTGAGAAGGATCTGGGTGTAGTTATTACACGGCGATTTAAAGCCATCTAGACAGTGTGCAGCTGCTGCTCAGTGCTACGGCTAATAGGGTGCTTGGATTGATCAAGAGGAATTTCAGTAGTTTTAGTAAAGAAATTGTACTAAATCTGTATTAGCAGTTGGTAAGACCCCACCTCGACTATGCAGCCCAGGCTTGGAGTCCCTTCTATGAAAAGTACAAGTTTCTTTTAGAGCAGGTTCAGAGGAGAGCCACTATAGTCGCCTTATACCCGGCGAGGTGAAACACCTACCTTATCATGTTAGACTTAAGCATCTTTAATTGGGCTTGACACCCTGGAGCTGAGAAGGATTAGGGGGGGGGGGGCATGCTTCAAGTGTACAAATTTCTCTCTGAAAGAAATCCTTTGTCATATTGCACTTATTTAAAGGTTCAAAGTAATTCTCGGGTTCGAGGCCATTGTAAGAAACGGTAAAGTGTTTTGCAAGGCTCGACATTAGGAAGCTCAGCTTCTCTGATAGAGTTGTTAACGAGTGGAATAGTCTGCCTGAGTGGGTAGTTAACTCCACATCTGTGCACTGCTTTAAAGGGGAATTTTCATGATCCCAGACAGTTCCAATTCTCCCAACTATGCATCTTCTAGCTCCTCCCATAACTGTATGAGGCTCTTCCTTGTGCAAGAATAAACCTGTTTTATTGCTTAAGGCCATGTCCTGGTGAGCACACAAGGCTATAAAATGTAATAAAAGTACTCTCTCTGCCTTGTGTGGAATGTGAGCTACTCTGCATCTTTCAAATTTTCAAACTTTGATGTCAATCAAACAGCAGTCACCAACTGAGAATTTTGATATACATACACTAAAAATATACTTTGGGGTGATGACAGTCTGTCTTTAAGGTTAACATTGACAAGTTCTTCCATAACTGTGGTAGAATCTAATTGTGCTGGGCTCGTTTGGTGTTGGTTGGTTGTTTGTTTTCAGTTAAGGCGGTTGTTTGGACTTCAGGGCATCTTATGGGGCCTTAGCCCTCCTTTGCCCTTGAACCTGTTATGTTATGTTATGTTATGTTATGAAAGCAAATACTTAGTTACGGTGGCCAGTGTTGCCACGTCACTCAGACTGATTCCTGCTCAATTTTTCTTAAAAACCCGCCCCAAACCACCCTCATTTGGCAAAACCCGCACAAAACCGCATAAATGGCCCTGCTGAAAATCCCAGTCAATAATAGGTAACTGGTGTCAGGTTTTAACAGGTACCTGACAAAACTTATTAAACTTGGGAGAAAATCCCTGTCAAGTAACAGGAAATTGGTGTCAGGTACTTGGCAAAACCTGTCAGTCATGCGAAAATTCCAGTCAACTAACATGTAATCGAGAAAACTAACAGGGATTTGGTGTCAGGTACCTGACAAAACCAGATAAAACCCGTTAAAACCCATTAAAAACCCAATAAAACCCAAGAAAACCTGAAAAACCAGTAACAGGTAGACTGGAATTTTCTGCTGGGTACGATTGTTGTAAAGCGTCCATCCTGTGCACCCTCAACTTAACATAATTTGGCTGTTATTTTACGGTATATAAGTAATTTTAACGATTGGTGGTTTCGTTACAACTACGGAGTTGCTATTCACTAAAAGTGCTGTAGTGACTGCAGTCGATCGAAAAATGGGCCCTAATAGACGAGTTGGGAAATCGGATTTTGCTGTACCATATGTGTAGTACCACCGTGACTGCAGGGTTACCGGCAAGGGTGGGAAAAGGGGATTTATCCCCACCTTTCCAGAAGAAGGAGGGTAATATCCCCTCCTTTTCATTTCCATAAAAATACAAAAAAGTGACGATATCTTGGTTTCTTACTTGAGATGAGGACACTTCTGCAGCAATGATTGAACTTACATAGATGAATGGCCTTTAAAACCCTTCCAGTTGCAACTTAAAGGGGCCTCAAAGAAAGCTTTTGCCCCCCTAAACCCACTTGTTACTTTGGCTGAGGATAGCATCAATTCGGACTAAGGGTTTAGCAGTAATAAATCCCCCCTTTGAGTTTCTGGCGGAATCCGCACTGATCAAGTCCACAGATATTTCTGTACCGATACGAAGTTTTCGAGTGAACGACTGTTTTCTTGTCTTCCACAATTTGTTATACTGCCTAACCTTTTTGGTCCAAATTAAGGAGAAAATAACTTCAAAAAGAACCATTTCCTTCAAAGGAAATTCTCTTCGACCCGTGATTGATGTCTAGAGAACCACTCCATCATTTTAAAGTCTAAAATTGTGCGTGATTACAAAAGATTATCTGTGTTGCGCACTGCAGTCTCTGTTATGGTACACTTTCCTTCCCAGCATGCATTGTGTATGGGACTTTCCCAACTCGCTTATTCGACTCGTCTCAGGATCTGCAGATAGCGTTATCAACGGTTGTGCAGTCATTACAGGAATATCCCAGATAAACACAAGATATTGTGATGACAAAATGCCCTTTGTAGTCTTAGGTATCCCTTTTAATATTTCCAACTTTCGAAAGATAATATTCAAGAACTCAACGCAATAACACACTTAATCATAAACTTTTAATATTACAGTAGGCTATAGAAAATGTTTTAACGCCTTTTTAAATGTCTTAAAATGAACCCTTTGATCACATGTTCGAGTATCTCGAAGTTAGCGAACAGAAGCGTTATAATAAGGGCCGTCGCGACGGGGGGGGGGGTGTCTCACCCCTCCAAAGTTCGTCAGAGCGACGATAGTCGGAAAATCTGAAATGCCAGTTGGAATTTCTGATATCTCAGTCTAGCACATTTTTCCGACTGAGCCTAATGTCAACTTTGTATATATTTTCCAACTAGACCAAGTGAGGATAATACCAAACGTCATTTTCCTCACGTAAAATCAAATCAAAGCTGTCCTTTTTCGCAAATTCTTCTCAAACTCAAAATTGTCGCGCTCCGCGCACTTCAAACTTTACCTCAGCTAGTGTTGTTCTTATTATCAATATCTTCCGATAGCAACTTTCGGAGAAGCACAACAGCAGAAGTTGAAAGCTGTTTACAAATTACCAGGTAAAAGACTGGCTTTTTAGTGGCATGTTGGTTTGTTGGGCAATTGAAAGTATCTCGATGCAGATTCTGAATGCAGGTTTTGTTATGGAAATCTTATTTAATGAAAATTTGGGCGTGCTTCGCGCTCATGCGTCACGATTTACAATCAATCTCATGAACACTATTAAGTATATTATACCAGACACAGTTCTATGGGAGCTAGGGCGCTTTAGCCCCCCTCCCCAAATTTTCCTAGCCCCACAAAATTGCGCAAAATTGTATATAGACTAATATTGGTGAAGACATAGATATACTCAGAAAATATTCCAAACGTATATTTATCAGGCCCGTAGCTAGTAAGTTCTGCAACGATTCTTTCTATAACTTCAAAAAATTTTCGCGCGCTACGCGCACTTTTCTATATTTATATCTAGTGGTAACGCCCCGTTTCAAACATACTGGATTTCAACGTTTCCACAAATGTTATTCTTCCGTGTAGGCGTGATTCTAGAAAAACACGAAAATGCATCTTTGCGAATTTCTTTCCTCTTTTTCCTAACCTTTGGAAGATTCTTTCTTCAGCCACGCCATCGTGGCAAACATACTTTGTAAGAAAAAGATCTTTAAGTTTCGTAGGAGATCTTTAATCGATAAGATGAAAAATGTAATCCCCGACGACGACCATGCAGTCACCCGAACAAATTTCTTGGTTTTGTCCAGATTATCAATAAAAGTCCAAACTTTTTCAACTTTCCTTAATGAAAATTCAATACAACCCCAAATTTTTCGGCGCGCTTCGCGCGCCTTATATTTTGAGTTCGGCTACCCATTGCATCTGTTGGGACTTAGAGTAGCTGGCCCCCAGTCAGGGCGCTTCCCCCCCATGTCGGCAAATCAAAGCACCACCCCTGGCTGAGCCTGCTTGCAGGTTTTTCATTTTGGCATTGGAGTATACCCCCAAATTTCGGCGCGCTTCGCGCGCAATCCTCACAATACACGTTGTATCACTTATGAACATTATAAGCACAACGTACCAGTAAACTTTTATAGCATAAACTAGGTGTACATTCTGAAAACGCGCTTGTTAGTCCTAAACCCCTTTTGCTATACCTAACTGGGAGGTCTAGTATCATTTTTCTGCCCTGTTACTCTCCCCCCCGCCCATTCCCCATTGCTGGAAGCTGTTCGTCTGGATTTTCGTTCAAAATTAGTAAAAATACGATAGATGTGATGTGCTTGGCGTCATACTCTATATTATTATTTTGATGCCAGGTAATAAGCATTATGTCATTGCCCCATTTTATGTAATCGATCCAGAGCTTCCAGTAGGCGTATATAGGTATATGCTAGCATTAGATGCCAGAATAGAAGGCATTAAAGTAGTCAAAATGGGGGGGGGGGGGACTTCAGGAGGTTTGTTGACAACGTATTCGTCTCTTAGACAACATCCTTTCTACTTGCACCTAACCAAATCTTAGTATTCACTAAATTATGGAAATTTTCCAGCCATATGTGATCAGTTCCAAAAGTATCCCAAGGTAGCACCATTTTGCATCTAAGCAACCTTACTTAACAAACATTTCTCAAAGGGGAGGGTCAACCCCTCCCCTTAGACCCCTACCCAGGACGGTACCTTTATGAAGTGACAAAGGGAGGATCCCCACTGCTGTATCATACAAAAGTAACGCCCATAAAACGAAAATGCAATTTACGGGGCGCCACTCATTTGGAAAAAGAATCAAACCAGTCGGAAATATTAGACTTCATTTAATTATGGACATTTTCTAGCCATATATGATCAGCTCCAAAAATATCCTAAAGATAGCTCCATTTTGCATGTAAGCAACCTTAAACTAACAAAAATTACTCAAAGGGACCCCTCCCCCACGACGGCACCTTTATGTAGTGACAAAGGAAGGATCCCCACTGCTGTATGTAAACGCAGGGCGCATAAAAAATGGTTCAATTTACGCGCCACCAGTGGCCCTGATTATAGTTAGGGCGCGCACTTTTCACTGGATGTTTCAAAATACTTCATGAACTCTTTAGAATGCGTTTCTTTTACGAGAAAATGGTAGTAATGAGATTGCTAGAAATGTCAGAATATACCGCAAAATAACCCCCAAAGCCAAACAAGCCCAAACATCCGCCCAAAAAGCAAAAAACCGCCCAAAAGCCGCAACCCGTCTGAGCTTTAAAAACCCGCCTGAGTAGCAAAAACCTCCCAATTGGGCGTGAAAACCGCCCACGTGGCAACACTGAGTCGGTGGCCGCCTTACGTACGTAGAGAATGCGGAACTTGATGTTGCTAACCAGCCAATAACAACTCGAGAAACGGTCAATACAAATTTTGTGTGTATTCTTGCATTGAAGTCCCCATTGAGTTTTTGTATTATGATCACACTAATTGTCTCTTGGTAGATTTACGATTCGGTAAAACAGTTTGTTTCTTGTGTAAAATAAATAATGAAAAATAATAATTGGTTGATTAAGGTGATCTTGAGATGTCACATTTGTAAGATATCTGAGGGAGGGGATTGAAAGGCTTCTTTTCGAGTATTGTCATAATTAATTTTATTAACCGATTTTCCTCAAATGCGTACGGTTAGCGAGAAGGCTTAGCCATTCGGTCCCAGCACTACAGAATGAGTAAGTTTCGGTACGGTTCGTAAATAGCGATCATAACGAAAGTTTTAAATCAAGATTTTCTGTAAAAACTTAAAAGTGTAACTTTAATTTTCATTCCCGGTAAGCCCTGTTGCTGACGTCAAGTCAATTTGCTTCTTCATTTACGACGGCAATGCCGAATGCCGAAGCGTTTCACAAGTTTTTTCCCAGGTAAGCTTACCAGTTAAAACGTCCCCGTACCAAAACGTCCCCGCTATTGGTCAAAACGTCTCCGTGCCAAAACGTCCACGTACCAAACGTCCCTGGATTGAATCATTGTTAGGCTAGTTTTATGCTAAGTTTTCAATTATTTGTAAATGTTTGTATTAACATTAGAAGGCTATTTTCTGTTTCTTTAAGGAAAATGAAATACTAATAGCAATTTACTTACCGCCGCAATACTTTAAATACTTCAGGGCCTACGTGTTGTGCATAGCCTACATGCAGGTATTGCAGTGTGCAGTGAGAATGTAGGCTAAGTGAAAGTAGCCTAGGTAGCGGTTAGCGTTGTGCTAAGTAGTTTTTTCATGTCGTGATATTTCTGTTCCAAACAAACAAACAAACAAAAAAAAAAACTATTAACGATTTCCAAAGTACCTGCAATAAATTAATTACAATTAAAACTTCTCTGTTTTAAAGTTAAAAGAGGTTGTATCATACGTATCATTCATAGGCGGGGACGTTTTTGTTAATATGTAATAACACGGGGACGTTTTGGTAAAAAGCGGGGACGTTTGTAGCTGAAAAGCGGGGACGTTTTGGTAAAGGGATGATTTGACTGGAGAGGGATTTAATACCGTTCGAGCAGCTTTTAAGCCGCTCCTGCAGAATTTGGCCTAGTAACAATGGAGTGAAAGTAATCGGGAAAATTGAGAAAATTGGGGCTCTAACGTAAATAATTAGCACGGTTTGAGAGGAGTTAAAGTACTAAATAGGAGGAAAAGGTGGATTGGTATGCAAAGGCGTAGCAGCCCAAGTTGATGGGGGGGGGGGACTTTGGCGTCTTGCCCGAAAAATGTAATGACAAATTTCCGCGACATGTTCAACATTTTAATGTATACGGTACATCATATCGGTATGCATCGGTTTTATCACACTACTTGCCAATAACATGCATGTTACTGCCCTTCCATATTGGTTATAATTTTTTTTTTATTTCTCTCATGGGGATGGAGAGCTTGCATTCTGTTGTGTGATCGCCGGCCTTGGGGAGGGGTGCCCCCTGCCCTTTGAAAATTTTTGAAAAATTAAATGTCCTTTCATGCAATCTGGTGCCACATATGCTACCTTTGACGTAAAATTTGTGTTAAAATATTAGTTATTTTGGGTACTAAAAAGAAAAAAAAAATCTGTGCATCAATGAGGGAGGCATGGCCCAATGGTCCCCTAAATACACCACTGATAATCATAATATAAGTTTAACCATTAAAAACACATTGGTGAATTAATATCGAATATATAGGTGCTGATGCAATTCAAATCAGAACTTTATTTTAATTACCAAGGAAGTTTCTTAAACTATTGATTACCTTTGGCTAAATTATTGTATTATTTTTCTTTCAGTAGGTGCCCGAAAACTTCTCAGCATATTGCCCGAATTTTAACAAAAATATTTGGTTGGGGGCTGCACCCCCCAGCCCCCGCCTCCTACGACTGTGTTGGTATAGGCAAAAAAGTGGAAGATACCGGGTGAGAGCAGAGCAATTGCTGTGCCTTTCAATGTCCCCACCACACAGCTGAACTAGATTATCTCTTGGGCTAACCAGATCAAGAAAGTGAAAAATGATCCTTTAAAGTTTAGCGACATGAGTTTAGCGACATAAGATGAAATTCCCAACATTTACGTAAATCCATGTATTCTACTTAATTACTTGAAAAGGTGGAAAGGACTTATAGGCTATTTAGCTATAAATAACGGAACTGGGGAAGAGTGGGCAAAGTGTACCGAAAATTTTGGGTTTTATCGCATAAATGACCCTTTTAAAAGCCTAAATAAGTAGACCGACCATGGGTGCCGACAGAATTTTCCCTTCAGGAAGCCGGACCATGCCAGCGACCCCAAGTTTCGACAGCATCTATGTCGAGGGGGTGGTGAGAAAGAAATATGAAGGAGCCTATTAACTATCCCATACCGTTGCAGGTCTTATTTGCATAATATCACTTCAAGAGCCGAGTTGCGCACTGATAGTGTTCTTTTGAATCCGAATCATGAAACTGCAAAGCGCTCGAAGCGCGCGAAAATTTTCTTTAGGCTTACACAAAAAACCATAACTATGTGATCATTAAGAACAAAAAAAAAAAAAAAAAAGGAAAGGAAAGAAAGAAAAAATGTACGGCATGTATTCCGCATCGGGGATAACATACATTGTATCGAAACCACCTGGACTACCCGATGAAATAGCCAAACTTTGTTCCGTGAGTCGCTCACCAACTGACCGTACCGCATGGCACATACAAGAGAGCAGCAACTACTAGGCTTTGCGGTATGCGACAAAATTTACGACCTCTACATACAGTGTAACTGTAAACAGTGTACTCTGCCTACATGTTACTTGGTAAAGTGGACAGGACTTGTGCTATCTAGCTATGTGGAATGGAACTCTTGAAGAAACTGGACTCTACAGCGCGTAGCGAGCCGAAAATTTTGGGTTTTTGTTAGAGAAATTTTCCTGTTGAGATCAAAAAACACTTAAACTGTCGGGGCAACGAGTCGCCGTCGGGGACTGCATACATCATAGTATCGACAAAGACTCCCTGACGAAACTAAAAATTCCCCGACGGGGGGGGCAGCCTTCCCCGGCGGAGGCGATGGTCCCCCTGCCCCCACCTGGCGCCACCACTGGTCTAGAAGTGTACGGAAATCCCATTTGAGCTCGAGTCCAGTAATTGAACCCCTAGAATAGGCCTTATGAGTTAACTGAATTGTGGGAGATAGTAAGTGGAGTCATGACTTGCTAAAATCCCGCTGATTTCCAGTCCGTGCTGGTAAACGTCGAATCCTAGTGACAGAATTGTGTTTAGGAGTGCAATTTTATGCATAAGGTTGGGATGAGGGATGGCGCCATGTGAGGAACAGGGGCAGTGCATAACGCTGGCAAGGGGTCATGGGGCGTAGGCCCCAAGCGATTTTTGATTCCTTGCCGAAGGCAAAAGGGATCTCGGAATTACGTGGGCGATTGTGTGTGTGAAGGTGTGTGTAGGTATGTGCGTTTGTTACGCTTGGCTTATAAAAACGATATCTCAAGATTGGAATGATGGACACTTATATAAATGGTATATGGATTACCACAAGAGTGAGAACCCCATTTTGGTGAAAGGTAAAGGTCATATGGGGTCACAGAGGTCAAAACTGAAAACGTTGTAAGCACGATATCTCAAGACTCAAGGCAGGAAGCTTGGGTGTTTTTCATACTTGGCATGTGGATGCCTTATATTCAGAAGACAAACTCTACAGTTTTAGTGGAGATCAAAGGTTATCTGAGGTCACCAGAGGTAAAACGGAATACCTTGAAAATTGCTTTTTTAAACACATCTCAATACAGTACTGATTGAAATTTTCATACTTGGTATATCAGTTCCTCATATCTAGAGGAAGAACCCTACTGTGTTTGGTGGAGGTCAGAGGTCATTTGAGGCCATTAGAGGTTAAAACCGAGAACTTTGTAAACACTACATTTCGAGAGAGGGATATGGATGATTTTCAAAATTGATATATAGATTTGCCATGTTAAGAGAGAGAACCCTATGGGTTTTGGTGGAGGTCAAAGGTCAACTGAGGTCACCAGAGGTGAAACTACGAAAACCTCGAAACTGAATAAACAGAGGGACGTGCCTCCAGATTGTGTCCTTTCGTGGCCATCGAAAAGAGAGGGCTAAATTTTTGTACAGTTCCAAAGATAAAATTGTGGAGAACAACATCTTTTGCACAAGCATAACTCTGGTACATTAGTTAGTAACCTTAATTGAAAGGCATAATTGTAAACATGTGTGAAGGATGTTGTGGCTATAACATGATGAGAAATACCTTTTAATTAATATGTATATTGATGTATATTGGTGGTGTAGTGGAAAGCTTTCGGTTTCTGACGTCCGGAGTTCAAATTTCATTGCTGGCACTTATTTCTCAGTTTCTGTAAAATATTTTTCCTTCGGTTACCAAACGTAGGATCATTACAAGGACTTGCCACATTGACAGGAAGGTTCCTGCTGCTTTTGATGGAGGTCAGATGTTATTTGAGGTCACCAGAGGTCAAAAAGGGAAAACCTTGAAGTACGATATTTCAAGATAGGAATGATGGGTGTCCCATGCTGCTTGGCACAGCCCGGTACTTCTCAACACCATCAAGCACGGCCCGCACCGCCCGCACCGCCAGCACTTTACCTGTACAGAACGAAAAGACTACTTTATAGTAGCAAATCAAAGAACGTGAGTTCTATAGTTTGCTCCGATGTGCCATGCCACGTAACTGTCGATGGCATAAAAATGGTCACAGTATTATATGTGTAGGCTTTACAGTATTCTCATAATAAAAGCGTGGTTGTACTTAACACCACAATGTTCTTTATTAATTTACAAGTTGTTACAGCCTTTTATAATGGGATACCGTAGCGTTAACAATCTATATGGAGGTTAGGCTCTAAACTAGTACACACGGTGCATAACATACGAAGCAAACAGCGAAAATTAAATTAACTACCCAGTGGAGCGGACGAAGTTTTTACGTTCAGCTCATCGCTGCGAAAAACTCAGCCTGATGGCGGCAGCCTAAAGAGGCGGCAGCCACAGAGGCGCTACGCAGGCTAAAAATTAACTTGCACTGGATAGATAATTATATCCCTCTAGGAAAGCACTATCGAATTACAATCAGGTGCGTGAAAAAGTTATAAACACTCGAATATTTAACAACCAAACACCCTAAATCAAATGACCGAATGGTCAGAACATCGAATATACTATACGTTTATGTAACCACTGCTGCTCTTAATGTGCTTGTAAGACAGGCACAATCAAACCGGTCTGGAATCCAAACCCATTTTCGGCCTTCTCTACCTCTTATTTGCGATGCTACTTGCTGCCGATATCATAATAGTACTAAACTTATAACCGCAAACTCGAGTGCAAAAACCAGGCAGATCATACATGTCATTGATATTACACATTTTTTGTAAGTAAAGCCATCCGGTTTGGTGCTTTGTTAAATCTTCGTGTAAGCTCAAAGGTGATTTTGGAAAGGTACAGGTCTACAGTACTATCGGTGGTCAATGAAAGCACAACAACTTCATGTTAAAAAAGATCTGAGCACAACAGTACTTCCTGTAATCAGGAAAAAATTTTTTGGATACCTTTCCATTACAAATGAGACACAAACGGTTATGTTGGAAATGACTATTTAACCTGCGCCGATTTTGGTGCATATTTTATGTTGTCTCTCACGTCCAAAGAAGAATAATGATAATGATAACGATAACGATAACGACAAAGATGATAATAGTTATAATAAGACCAACAACGATAACAATAATAAAAATAGTAATCATAAATCTATTTATAAAGCACAAATCTCTACAACCATTAAATTTTGCACCCAAGATTCATAAGGAGCCCATATGCCCATATGACCCATATGGGATACATCTGGGGCCATGAGAGGCAGTTGCCCACATGGGCCCCAGAACTATCCCATATGGGCCATATGGGTCAAACGGACTGGCCCATATGGGCCCCTTATGACGCTTGGGAACAAACTCACATGGTCCCATATGTTGATCCATATGGGGACCTTAAGGACCCATATAGGAATGTTACCTGGGAACAGGTGAGTCTTAAGACAAGATTTAAAAACCCTTATGGGGAAAACTAAAGAGTATACATTAAAAATAAGCACATTGGAAAGTTTTGGCCAAGGTTCTCAAGAGTTCTTTCCTTCTATGACACTTTTGATGGTTTTTGTCTTCTTGCTCATTACATTGGCTGATTTTTGCCTAGTTATGAAACAATCAGGTGGTTGGTGGTTGGCCAAGCACGGATAGCTTACGTATACCACGGCCTAAAACGTGTTTCGTACATGGCAAGACAAGTTAATCCGAATTGCAGCTTCCTTCCATTATATGTACAAATATATTCAGTAAAGTTTAAATATTTCAAATTTAAGTTACTGATATACACAGTTCATGAGATATAACTGCCAATATTTTTACATAATTATGCAACTGTATTCGATGCACGTTGTCTTAAATGTTGCTCTGTGATATCGTTAAAAGTATACGTCATATCTGTAAGCTATTACATACGTTACTCATGAAAGGTATTCAAGATGTCTTTTAAAAGACGTACATTTACCTTCAAAAGTGAAAAGATTTTGAATATCAGTGGAAGACATCACTAATTCAAATTGTAAATATAGTCTAAATTTTATTTCCAACCAATCAGGTACCTACTACTAAATAAACTAAAATAAATAAAAAAAAACATGTGCAATGAATTGTTTTAAAACATTAACAACATTTTTTGTCGCACTTATGTTTACTAGGTTTTTGCTAAGATCGATGTTTCCTCATTACTTTTTGTAAAAATTAACTTCTTGAGTTTACCCGACAGACTAGCTTGGTTATGCTCGATATATGGAACATTACAGAATGTTAGTGATATATGAGAAAGTCATTAAATACAATAGGCCCAGCAATAAAGTGCGAAAAAGCCCAACATCAATTAAAGTGACTTGGTTTCAAATATGAACATTCAAAGTTAGGCTTACATAAATTGCTGAAAAGAGATATTACTAACTAATGGAGGAAATTAGAATAAAAAAGGAATTTGATCACTAAAAAGTAAATTTAACAGTCCTTTCTAGTCGACTAGAAGACTGAGGCAGGTTTCGACATCACAGATTACTGCAAAGCATTGTTATTATCAAGACTTTGTTTGAGGATTACGTTAGTATGAAATGATCAAACTTTCATTAGGAAGGTTAGGTCAAACAAACTTATCAGAGGAACTAAGGGACCTGTCAATCAATGCTTCGTACCATAAAAAAGATTAAAGTACTCTCAATATGTATTGTCTGATAGATGGAATTGGATTAGGTGCTGTACGTCCTCCCATAAGTGCTTTATCTCCTTCCGTAAAAGCTCTCTGGTTTTATCTGCTACCTCCATTTCAAAATAGGTAAGGAGATTTACAAAACAGATTAAGCCTGTTGACATGCTTTGACCCTCCCAAATTTGTCACAAACGTTTAATTCATTTTTGTAGCTGTCGTAGAAGCATGCCAGAGGATATGCATTCCCTCCATGAACAGTCCAACTATTTATTAGTATTTGTTCGATGGAATCATATTCAGTAATTATCATCACGGAATCAGGAGCTTTGGATAATTTTTGCCCAGACCAGAGAGCGTAACAACGGCAGTCTTTAACGTTTATGTGACGCCGAAGATTACTTGGTTGGCAAATTTCTCGTGTGTTCTCTGTGTAGGCACCATTCAAAACTGTGATAAATTTTGGGTTTCCCACATTGTTAGGTGGTGTTATATCCTTGCAAAGAAACTCAGCATATTTGATCAGAAGTACTATTTGCTTGTCATGGTTACAAGAAGTACAAAATATTGCATCTGAGGTAGTTATGATGCTTTTAAGTGGAGTATGGTCACCTGGGACTTCGTAAGTACATCCCCAAGCCATCTTTTCTTCCTGTGATTTTTTTCGAATGGCTTTTTGGCTTGTTTCCCTTACAGGAGAATTATTGTTATGAACAAGGAAAAGAGTTTCCCTACTACAATTGAAATCTATGCATGTGATGAAACTTTCTTCGTGTTCGCTTGTATCCCAGAAAGCTTCAATTGCTTTAGACGAAAAACTAAACTTAGCTAGCCACCTTCCCAGTCCAACAAATACGCAGTTTCTATTGTCAGCTGCTGCAGTTACGTTTGCATATCCGGGAACGTACTTCTCCCACTTGTAAGGGGGCACACTATCTGCACGAGCTGCTTCGTAGTTAAATTCTTTTCGTAGCCTGGTAAGGCGCAAGGTGGAACTCTGAAAATGGAAAGTGCAAGTAATGAAATTACCTTCGGGATCCTTCACAACGATGTCCATTTCATCAATTAATCCCCCAAGATTGAGCGAAGGGGTACTAGCTGGAGAAAAGATCGGAAATCCGTGTTCCATATCAGAACGGTGCCACTCAAACTCTTTACAGTCAGAGCGTAAAGAGTGAAATGCAAATATTAGATCTTTTGACATAGCTAGAAGTTCCCATGTGTTGCTTTCCTCCATTATTTTTTGAGTCATCTTATGGGTATTCTGTGCCCTTTCAATCCAAGTAGATGCAACTTTAACACAACCTCCTATATTCGCTAACTGAGATTTTTGAATGTCCGTCACATTGGCACACAGATTTTCCATTTCACTCTTCAGGTTGTGCTGAATTGTCTTCATCATCTGTTGATAGCAAGTAACGATTTCTTGTTTCAGTGATTCAGATGTGTTTCGCACTGATTTTGCTCCTTTGTTGCCTTCATCGACGTAACGTAATTTACTCTCAAGCTGAGTTTGACTCTCTTGTAGCAGTTTGGTCAACAATTTCTTCATATCGTCGACTTGGCTTGGTGCCTCGACGTACTCATGCTCAGGTCTGGGATGTTGGACTATTGTACAGTCGCGACAAATCATTTTCAAACACGTTTTGCAATAAAAGCGGAGCTTTTCAGAAGAATGTAAATCACAGAAAGGAACCTTAGTATTTTTCAAAGAATCACGGAAATGTCTTTCCTTAAACTTTTCAACTGGAACGACGGAATGAGAACGAAGAGCTGGAAACCGTGCATGGTGGTCATTACAAGCTATACAGAATACGTTTTCACAATCGAGGCAATACGTGGATACCTCCTTGATATTACATGAATCACACTGTTGAGGCTTCTCTGTGCATGATGTCAATTTTTCGAAGAGGTCTATTCTGTCACCTAGGCTTACCAAGTGAAAATTTGTTTGTAACTCATGCACCCCATTTTCGGGCAATTCAAACTCTTTCCGGCAGGTCGGGCAAGTAAGTTGTTCTTCTCTACAACTCTCGGCGTACTTTGTAAGACATTCACAGCAGAAGGTGTGTATACATGGAAGCATTTTTGGATTTTTCAATCTGTCTACACAAATCGCGCAGTGAAGAAAGTCCTCTTTAATATCTTTCATTACTTTTTCTGCCATCTTGAAAACATATGTAGTTGTAAAGCCCTCTTCCAGAAATATGGTTTCAACTCGCAATGTAAAATTTTAGGAACCTATCAATGATAAAACCGTCAAAAACTTTATTTGGGCAGAATCCCGAACGATATGCGTTAGATTCTTAGGTGCCCTTGATTCCCACTTTTGATTAAAAACATTGCGGTTTAGAATAAAGCTGTTGGCTAAACATTTGTGTCATAAAGCAAGACACTAAGCGACACACAATAGCCTACATGTATGTCTTGTTGTAAGGGAACCAGGCGAATAACATTGTTTTGCTACCAGATTCAACATGCATGGGAGAGGACAAGGTAAACACCGTGTCATTAGGCATCACAGCGCTAGCACTCCATATTTTTCCTGGTCTCACATCCTAAACCTGTGTCAAAGTCGCGAGCGAAAATATCCCGAATTCTTTTCATTATGATTATGGCACATTTCAAAAGAAGTTAGTTCATTCTCATAAGTCATGATAGGACACATTTCAAAAGAAAAATTCCGTAATAGTCCAAGAATGTTTTGGGGGGCTCCAAGCACGTATTTTTACGTAAAAACTTTCCCCGAACAGGAGACATTAAAGTAGCCAAAAGGGGGGGGCTCAAGAAGTTTGTTGACAACATACCCTTCTCTAAGATAACATACTCTCCTCTTTTACCTAACCAAAAGTTAGAATTCATTAAATTATGGATATTTTCCAGCCATATATGATCAGTCAAAAATATCCCAAAGGTAGCACCATTTTGCATCTAGACAACCTTAAATTAACAAAAATTTCTCAAAGGGGAGCGGACATCCCTTCCCCTTGGACCCCTCCTTAAGGACGGCACCTTTATGTAGTGACAAACGAAGGATCCCACACTGCTGTATACAATCGCAGGGACGCACACTCTCCTCTTTCACCTAACCAAAAATTAAAATTCACTAAATGAGGATATTTTCCAGCCTTATATATGATCAGTTCAAAAAATACCCCAAAGATAGCATTATCTTGCAACTAGACAACCTAAAATTAACAAAAATTTCTCAAAGGGGAGGGGAAACCCCTCCCCTTAGACACCTCTTCCAGGACGCACCTTTATGAAGTGTCACAGTAAGGATCCCAACTGCTGTATACAATCGTAGGTACGCACTAAAAATATTACAATTCAATTTACGCAGACTTGGGGGGGGGGGGGCTGAGGTGGCATTACGACTTCATCTGTTCTGCCCCCCCCCCCAATAACCAAATCCTGGCGGCACCTCTGCTGAGCTCCCTTGCTCCGCCACTGAATTAATAAACTATTGTTATCTTTATTATGGAGGTGCAGTACTGTTTTTTCCAGTGAGTATTATGAATGTGTATAATTTAAGATATGATGCGTCTCCAAGAAAATGATTGCATTACTACTAAAGTTCGTAGTCTCGGTATAAACTCGGGCGGTAGTAACACCACATTTTCCCCAAGGAACACCGAAATAAATTTCGTTGAAAACTTTAAAGTTCGCATAATTTGCAAATTAAACTACAAATAACGAGAGTTTTGGAATGTGCAAATTAAAATATCACGTTATCAACTTTAAAAATTAGTAAAATATATATATTTTTCAAAAGCCAGTTTTATAGACAAATGGTGAATTTAGACGCATATTTTTCGGTTCAAGGTAGATTATAGCCAGCCTGAGACAAGTTTCCACGAGCTCGCATGAAGCCACAGTCATGAATTTTATTTTTCAATTCAACGATTACTAAAGTGTAATGCTGTGGGATGCGTCATATTTGGTACGAGCACAAATTAAGGTTACTGTCTCACAAACGTAAAGGTAGAAAAGAACATTTAATTTTTGACGTTTGTTTTAGATTGATCATTTCTACGTTGGCGCACCATTTCTACGTTGGCGTTGCCTACTGCGTTAATATGATAATTAATAGGACATCTTAATTAGACATACTTGAAGGGATAGCATTAGTATAAAGATCAAAATTGTTGCACTGCTATTTTTCGTAAGAGATAAAAGATATATCTGTAGACCAGTGCAGTGGTTATTTTTTAGTCTGTCTTAACGTAATACGCGAAGTGACAGTTAGTGAATGTACTCTGGATCAGCGTGATTAACATTCCGCATTATTTTTAACCTATTGCAAATCATTTGAGGAAACGTCTGTTTCTTAGTGTTCGACCTGAAAGACCCACAAATCATATCCACACCTGCAATGATAGTGTGTACCAAAGGCAATTTGTAGTCCTCCGACAAAGCTGTCTGTATGCTAATTACACAAACAGGTCCTCTAGAATTTGAGCTTAAAAATTAGTATTACGTAGCCTTGTTTTTCATGCGCATTTCAAAGCGTGATGTAGACAATAATCAGCATATACTTAATAGACAAACCTTTTCTGCCCAGGAGATCTTCAGTTGTCGCCATATATAACGTTAGTCTTTTTGAAGATTAGATCCCGACACAGCAATCATCAAATATCATGTACGTACTGTGAGGCAAAGGTTACTTGAAATTATCTCTAGCGAACGCGGCGAAATACGGATACCTCAAAGGATCGTACACACTAACCGTAGAGATGATTAAAGCACAAGGCAAAACACGATAGTATCTTTTGTATAAATTACATCCTGTAGGTGCAATAATCTGATAATGTAACTTTTGAGTCAAAACAGTTTATGAAATATTTAAAAGCAGTGTAAAATTATTCAGTAAAAGGTTGCTACAGAGAGTAATTTTGATCTTGTCAAGCATCGTAAAAAGCACCGTCAGTGATCTTGGAAAGCACCGTCAGTGAATATAGAAATGCTTGAACTAATGATGGCGACAATGTATTATCTGATTCGGGAGATATACGACAATTAACATTTCAAAGTACATTTAGTTGAAAGGGCACTGTTACAGCGTGATTAATACATGATTAAGCCCCAGCTTTGTACCAGTTAACAAACCGTTAAAAACTTGAATATCTCTCTCTGCTGTATTGACTACATCATAAAGTCTGGTTTTCGAGCCCCACAATTCTATTGTTCAAGTGGGGTATATCATTTTGCTAACACCATCACCTAGGCCCATTGCAAATGGAAGGGACTGCATTTGTCTGCAATATGTTTGTGTCAATCGGTTGTGTTATGGAGTTCACTGCTTCACCTGAACTGAATACCTGTAGGCAGAACTGGGAGAGTCACAGCTGAGAATTTTAGGAGTGCCAATTGGTCATGATGCACAGCTTCTTCAAAATTAATCCAGGCGGCTTGTTAACAAACACATAATCTAAATCTACTAGAAAGATAAATGAGTCCACCAGGAGCTAGAAATGAGCTGGAGAATACAAACGTCCATGGTAGCTACATTATAAAACCATACCGTATCGCCATACTTCAAATGGCAAGTGAGGTTTTGGTGGTGGTGGGGGTGCTTCAGTGTTTGTGACCAAAAGTTAAATGCATCATTGCCCGGAAAGAGCACATCTTTTGACCTAAACTAACAAAGAATCTGTCCGAATTGGGGATGCATCCCCCATCCCTACTTCACTCACAGAGGTCCGTGGCCAGACAAGGTAGTGAAGGGGACTAAGATAGCTTTCAGGAAGTGATATTTTCTTCAAGGGGCAAAATATTTTAAAATGCGTAATGGTAATGGGAATTTTTGATCTTCTACGAAGGAGGGGGCGAAAATGTTTCCAGAAGGGGTTTCTCTCCGCGTCCCCTTTCACTACGCTCTTGCGCACACCTGCACGCATCGCATGGTACTCATATAACTGTTATCCCGTGATAAAGTCGTCCGAATACGGTCCTAAGAGAAAGCCACCACAGAATACTTGTATGGGTACATCAATTTCTCACTGGAAGGGATACATTCGCACTTGGGCGGGGATTGGGGACTAAGCTAAAGGTCGTTAGCCCCCTCAGCCACATTATGGTGGCAACCAAGCCCCTCATCCTCCTCTCTGTTTAGTTAGCCCATGTGTTTTCTGCTCGGTAGAGCACCCGAAAAGTTGGTTAGAATGAAACTTTCAATGTGGACCGTCCAAAAAATGCATTTGCACTGTAAAAATAAAAGGATACAATTTAGCCAGCCAGCTGATAAGGTTAGCTCGGGATTTTAAATCAAACATTATGTGAGAGGAATTGTAATTAATGTGTTTTAAGTAGCTAGGAAAGGCTTCCAAGGAGAGTATAATGTCCTTATTAGTATAAACTGGATCGGTGGTGCAAGATCATTGTTCAAATTGTGGGCAGTTGATATGAAACCTTAGGAGTAACATGTTTTAATACACTTTTTGAAACCCTGAAGAGTATTTACCAATGCATAATTTTCAAACAAGCAGATAAGATAATTGTTTCAAATAATAACTATGACTATTACCAGAAAAATGCTAAACTGAACTTGTCTATTGATCAAAGTTTAACTTCACATGAGTGCCGGTGATAAGGAGTTTGCTTATGTTGAGTGATAACGACACATTACCTTTGGTATTTGAAAAACTGTAACTGCAGCCGGGTTGTCATTAAAAAAGGAATTAATCAGACTGTCAAATGTACAGTTTCAAGTCAAAAACTGCTACTAGTCGGCTGGACTGATTTTATTCAAACTCGGTAAAGAGGTATCCCAAAAGCGGGAAATTATGTCTCGTGGAACCTAGTAGTAAAGACCAAACGTGTAGAAATGTTTTTCCGTATACGTATGATGTTCATTTAATAGTGTTGTGAATAGATATTGTTCATGCAGAGACTGAGGAAGCGAGGGATTCAATCCAAGGACGAAAACCCCTTACTTGTTTCCTCTGTAAGAAATGTCAAAAACTTTGCAGTGATTTACCTTAATATTTGTCCAATATGTTGCACCAAATTGCATCTAAGGACCCTCAAATGTTCAGAAATCTTCCAAAGGGGAGGCCTCCTCCTCTTAGACCCTTTTCTCAGGACAGGGATCCGAAACAACGTTCAGCCCCCCAGTCTCCAACAGCTTCCTACGCCTATGTGTTACAGTTTGTATGATTACAAGCGGATATTAATATTTCTGTATCTACAGTGTTATGGAAAGTGACTCCTCATGGAGACCCAAATATCGGAGCGGAAGTGTCAATTTGACACACACGTCGTGGCGGCGATCTGCGTACAGTATTAAGAACGCATTCACATCAACTGCAATTACAAGAATAGCTTGGTGTGCCTGCACGTGTATTTATCTTGACTACTTGACGCTGCACTACTACTACTGCTACTGCTGCTGCTGCTGCTACTACTACTCCTCGAGAAAACGAATACTCTGATTGCTTCCCCGTAGTAAGCGTGTAAGAAACCACTACGACCACCACCACTCCAGCCTATAGATAGTTCTCAGTGACGTCACAGCTAGGGGTTAGCAACCGCCATGTCTGAGGGCAAGCCTGTACACACATGCCGGGGTTGCCCTCAGACATGGCTGAAATAATACACGTGAAAAGCACCTATGACGTCACGTGAGAACTACCTATTCTTAGGGCAGGGCGTGTGAACGCACTGTGAATGGTACCTCGGTACGCGGTGACGGCGTAACATTCACGATTGCAACGCGACGTAACAGGACACAGTGTAGGTGCGCGTGTTACTGTCCATTCCAATGATGTGCATGCTATAGCGCGCAAGCATGCACATCATTGGACCACTGAGGCAACTCGGCACTTATGGCAACTCCGCGCAGAAGACAACTCGTCCCGAACTGGATAATTGTATCATTTATTCCCAAACTTTTGTTTGTTTACATCTGGCCAGTAAAGGTTGCAATTGGATGAAAAGAAGGAAGGCATATCCGTTCATCCTCCTATAAACTGAAAATGTGGGGATTTCTAGGGGTTACGTTTTTATCTTTTACTGGGATTTCAGGAATATTAGGGGGAGGATCTTCTCAGTGCCCTGGGCGTCTCGATCTGGCAGGAATGATTTGCCGTACAGTTAGGGATCTAAAGTTGAAGTATATTGAAACAATGAATAGGGAATCATATGGAGATCAAATGGCTATAAAGCTGTAGAAAAAGTAAGTACCATAGCCTAATATTAAAAATAGGCTCAGGTAGGTAGAACTGCCACACTGGAAATAACAGAAAAGTTGATCTAGTCTAAATTTCATCGCTTTATTTTTGCTTTCTTTTTTGTCTTTCGCAAACAGATACTCTTACAACTTACATGGGATACAAGGATATTTGCCATCCCTGTGCAGGTGAGTTCAAAAAACAGAAAGAGACCCGGTGCTCAAAAATTTCAAGCAGCTAACTGAGCTCAGTTGGGTTTTGATATTACCTGCAGTAAAATGAAAGGAAACCTACTGAGTACTGAGGACAGCATTTCTGTATTTCTTTTTTGAAAGAATGTCAGAATATCACAGCTCATATTCCAAAATGTGCATAATCATTGTGTCACGTCGTAATGCGAAAGTTACTGTTTCTTGCATGACAAACAACTCCATAGAGCAAATATGGCAACCTAAATACTTAACATGATTCCAAGTATACAAGCAACAGAAAGTATAACATAATATGGAACGAACAAAGCATCGCACCTCCAAACACTGAAAGCAAAAGCTAATGTACAAGGGTGACCATGGGGCAGCTATCCCCCTCTGGAAAGGTTTCCACCATGTACTGTACCTCTCTCCCTGCCCCCCCCCCCCTCAGCAGGGCAGTTTTTCAGTCTCAACAGGGAGGCTGCTAACTGGTAAGATAAAGTTTGCAGTCCTTGACAGCGACTCTGACATTTATTGCTTCCTGCACTTAACTGTTTTGGCTCTTGAATTTGTAATATCCACGAACGCACAGTTGATGAAGCAAAATAATCATGTATGTTCTTTCAAAATTTTGCAGCTTAATGAAGAGGAATGAAGGTCTGATGAAAGTTCACATCTGAAGTGAGTATGGACTTTGTTGATGGTCGTTTCACTCTTTTTCCTGATAATGTGGTGGACGACCTCAAGCAACTGGTGGTACAGTACATATTGTACACGAGAGAGCTTCATGGTCGGCAGCGCTGCCATTTCTTGGGTGTATCACTTTTAAAACATAGGACACAAAACATATTCATTTCCCCTCAAGGAAGGCAGTTTAACAGGTGAGATATAACCAGATTCATTAAAAGCAAGAATGTCCTGCCTTTAATGATAGTGCTGTTTATGGCTATAACATGCATATTATAGTTTGGTTTGCTATATATTTTGTTTACTTATCAGTAACAGTCAAACAATTCCAATGAATGCTTTCAGGATCTATAGGCTAGACACAGCCTAATGGAAACGGAAATGGAAAGCTAGTGTTACAAGCCTCTGCTACGTAACATTATGCAACGACCAGTACTATAAAGGGTGTCTGGTTAACTGCTTGAATATGACTCGGTACAGTGTCGCTGCCAGGAACTGGTAATCTGGGGAGGGGAGAAAAACTGATTATGTTCATTGTAATCCCACCCTATATAACCCCCACAAAGTTGTGTAAATTGTGCATGTATGCGTACTTGGCAGGGGCCGTCCTGGGGGAGGAGTCTAGAAATTTGTGTTCCTTTAAGGTGGCTTAGATCCAAAATGGTGCTATTTTTTGGCAGATTTCGAACTTATCATATGTTGAAAGATTCTCATAATTCAGTGAATTTTCATTTTTGATTGGGGATAAGGGAAAGCTGTATTATCTAGGTGGAGGGGTGACAACTCCTCACCTTGAGAAATTTATTCGTTGCGTAGATGGAAAAGGTGCTATTTATGGCAAATTTTCGAACTGATCATATGTTAAAAAAAAAAACACTTTCAGGCCTTGAAGGGCAGTTGTTTTAGAACTCTTAGCGAATGCACGTGTGGAAACAGCTCAGATGGCTTATAAATTACAACTTCACGTCAAGTGGCTAACCAACTCAACAATTTAGATCAAATTTGGTTTCTTTTGAATTTGAAAAGCCAGTTCAGATTGCTCTTAGATGAAAACCTTACATTAACCCTGCGGGAAATAGAACCCCAAACCTCCAGGTTGCCAAGCTTCATCGCTTCAATTGCCACCGCCTTTATCCACTCGGCCACAGCACCGGCTTTAAAGATTGTAATAACTCAGTGAATTTTTATCTTTGGTTGGTCGTAAGGGAAGGATGTATTTATTATCTAATTGGAGGGGTGACAACTCCTCCCCTTGAAAATTTTCGTAGATGCAAAAAGGTGTTATTTTTGGCAAATTTTCGATCTGATGGTATGTTGAAAGATTGTAATAATTCAGTGAATTTTTATCTTTGGTTTGCTGTAAGAGTGTTAGAGTAGAATAAGGTTTTACAGCTCAGTTTCTAACCAATTGGTTTAAGTCGGGCCGGCCACGGCCTTTTTCCAGTTGTGGCTCACTGGCTTGTTTTCCCTACTCCAGTGCTTATGCTGAGCACCAAGCACAGTACCAGTAGGTTCTATTTTTAAAGTTTCGGTATGACCCGGCCATTAGTCGAGCCCCAGACCTTCCGGCTACAAGTCTGATTCTCTAACCACTTGACCATTCAGTCGGTTGGGTGTAAGGGAAGGGTGCGTTGTCTAAGTGGAGAGGTGACGACTCCTCCCCTTGTGATACTTTTGTTTATATTAGGTGACTTAGATGCAAAATGGTGCTTCCTTTGGCAAATGTTTGAACTTAAGTATCCTTAGATATTCTCATTCATTAGTATTCTCATTAATTTTGGCCGTAGCATGGAACCCGTTCTACAAAAACGTGTAACGACAAATGCATACTTTCAATCTTTCACATCACGCTACAAATGTTACTGTATAGAGGGATTTCAGTCACGTGACTTTAACCAACTAGATTGGTCACTTTAACCAACAATTTTGAAGGGCAAGATCGCGCGTCTTTTTGGTATTGACGGGCTCGCGTTCATTTTGTCACAGTAGTATCTATAGTAATGCCTTGCGCGTGAGATGTAAGTTCACTTACTGCGTGTTTGTTTTGCCCTTCAGTGCCTGTGAATCCATTGCGCGTGACGTCACATGAAATCCCTCTATAGGCTACTCGTGATATAAGATTGCTCTAAGATCCTCCCTTGATGCGGTCCCCACACAGGTTTTGGAGGTACCTATGTTTTTTTGCGGAAGAGCGTATTGGGCAGATTATTACCCTATGGTCATCAGATATGGAGTGCAAGTCGTGACGAATGCAGGCGAAGCGCACCGAAATTTTGCATTAGAAACTTTTTCCATGGCAAACGTCCCTGCAGACTATGCACCGTGAAACTTCTATTCCCTAATAACATTTATCTGCCAATAAAGACGGTGAGTCTTTGCCTGGTAGCTCGTAAAAGCTTTCAATTTTCATGAATATGTCTTCTCTTGAATTCCCGTTTCGCATACTTGCAATGCTGTGTACCTCTGTAATCACTCATATGGACCCGAACAATCGGCCTTAAACCCCTCACCGATGAAAAGTGCGAACACGTTTGAGATGGTATTGATAATAAGCACAGCGATGAGGTGTTGCTGGGAGCGCGCAAAGTTAGTTTGAGAAGGATTTATGAACATTTTAAAGTTTTGAAACGACTTGTGATAAAAATGATTAAAATAGATACACCACTCAGTCGAAAACATAACTCACCCAACTCCATGCAGAAATCTAAAGCTTAAACGCCTTTTAGGCTCATTAAAAAAATGTTTGGAAATTTTCAGAAATCGATGGGGGGGGGGGGGCACGTGCACCCCGTGCCGGAGTCACTGACTGGGTATTATACGGCAGGATATGAGGTTGACTAAGCACCTCATGTATAAACCCAGAAATAGGTGTAGGCTGCATAGTTCTTATCTTTATGACAGATGTAGTAGCTGCTTGTTCGCATGACCATTTCATATTGTCTGTACCGCTGGCCTCACCTGTCCTAATGTAACATGTAATGGAACAATTGCAGAATACCTCGCGAGACTGAAACTCTGCTTTTTCATAGGCTTCAGGACGACACGAACTGAAATCGTTTTTTTTTTTCGTAGGAGACCCTAAAAATGGTACCAGAAAACGTCTTTAGTCGTGCGAAGTATTCAAGTGCGGACACCTGTGATGGAGTTCGCCTCTCCCGTGAAAAATGGAAAAGAATAGGAAAAACAAAAGAAATTAGAGGATGTAGAGAAGATGAGCGGAAGAAAAGGGAAAAGGGAAAAAGAAGCTTGTATCGCAAACATTTACTAGACAATCAATGTTGCCCTTGCCTTCAGTCCGTGGTGACGCCAACCAACCACATTCCGCAAACTCGGATACCCGTTCTACGTCACAACACATTCGGTGAGAGTTCTTGCCATTTTCGGGCAAAATATTTTTAAATTATGGGGAACAATCGTAACATTTTTGCAATAAAGTGTAGGCAAAAGTGCTCAGACCCCAACTGAAAGTACCGTAGGCCTGTACGCATAACAAACATAAAAACAGATACTAGAATGACATACTAATTATATCCCATCGTCCGGTCTTTTGATCTCGAAAAACGTCGTTTATCCTTTCGAAAATTCAATCCAAGCTACTTTAGTCATTTGGAAGTCGAGTGAGATCATCATAACACACGCTGAAGCTTGATAATAAGTCAGTTCAGAGTTGTAACAGCGCATGTGCACTCTGTTCTGGTCATAGGTCAAATGGGTATACAACGCAATCATAAATCACGCGCTATGCAAAGGATTGCACATTGTGCGTTATGCGTTGCGATAGTAGCGTTCACTCCTTGGGACTTGACCGAACGCAATGGCAACTCCGAACTGGGTTATTCTGCAAAGAGATATATACTTCTATGCTTACACCAGGAAGATGGAAGACCTGCTTATACCTACTGCATAGGATAGGGACCTTTCTTTGATGCATATCGACGGGATTGGAGATGGCAAGCAACATATTAACTATACTATGTGATAGGTGGGGTATCCGGGATTGGAGCGCTAACTGCTTAAAACATCTTGCGTCCCAGTCGGGTCTCTGAAAACTGAGGGGGGGGGGGGTAAGTATACCTCTGTCGTAGTTGGTCAAATCAGATGGTAGGGACTTTATATACCCAACGAGAAGTTTTCTGGCTACGCCACGGCATGTGAAGCGTGATGCACCTTGATGGTCCAGATGATACCAATAGACACAAACAAAAGAGACCTAGCAGTCCTATATTAGGTATATTTATCCATTGTTTTTTCTCCGTACTCCAAAGTAATTCCCTAAATTTTTCTCCCAACCCGAACCTGCTGCCTCTTCATTGGGGAACAGGGTGTGTGGAAGAACAGTTGGCATGTATGCATGGCGGGACGCGTAGTTTTTTCCCGGACAAATGGGGGCAATTTCATTGTTTTACCTCAACCCTAACCTTAATCCTAACCTGAGTATCATTTTCATTTTTCATGATTTCAATGGAATTTTCAAAAATCGCCCCCCATTCGTCCTGGGATAAATTCCTTGGGCAGACTACATTTTGTTTACAGTGAACCGGTTAAAGCTGTCTGCTACAAACACCTATTCTATATGTGTGGTGGCGTGCTTCATTTTCTTTTATGTCTTTCAGCTCCGAATGCTTTATTTTTCTAGGACAAATGACCTAATTTTTTTCCGAGAATATGCAAGTATGCTTCTTAAAATGAGGTTAGGATTAAAAAAATAGAACAGGGTTTCGTGGCCAATAAAAAGCAAGGAACGTCTCTTTCATATCCGAAGTCAAGTCTAAGAAAGCTGATTCAGAACTTAGTTTTCAAAAAGTACGTCACATGATTGATACATAAGACCTTTGATGAAACTGACTACATTAAAAGTGTACCTAAAGTCTAGATTTATGAGAACTCACATATTCAAAGGTGAGAAAATAACCTCATCATATGCGTAGGAGCATTTTTTGACTGGTGGACTGAACGTTGTTTTGAACCGCCGTCCTAGGGGAGGGTTGTCTCCCTCCGGAATATTTTGAATATTTGAGGATCTTCATAGGAGCAATTTGGTGCAATACCTAAACAAGTTATAAGGAAATTTCTGCCAATTTTTGACATTTTTTACAAAGGAAACAAATAAGGAGTTTTCGTTCTTGGATTGAGGGGGCGGAAGCATACTTCACCACATTTTTGTATGGGGCCTTTGGCCCTCCGGCCCACCCCTCTTCCTACGTCCTTGAATCTCATTCATCCAACTGCCATTTTCATAGCTTACTCCTTTGCTTAGATACAAAATGTTGAAAATTATCACTTTATTTCAAATAGTCTATTGCACAATGATTTGTGATGCCCTTCTTGTACAACTCACATTAACTGCTTTTATTTCCTTTTGAAATTAAATTGTTTATATGACCTTGAAAAATTTGCTGTTTTCTTGCATAGCATGTGGTACAAAGAGGGTTTGTGTAGTCCAGTCACCCACTAACAGTCAGACAGTGATAACACTTTAGCACACGGTGTGCTGGTTATCAGAAAAGAAAACACAAAACAAAAAAACAAAGACGGTAATTTGAGTAGTACAAGAACGACATCACAATTGCTCAATCTACCATTTTAAATTGAGTAAGAAAGCTTCAACATTTTATTTTGCAGCCCAGGAAAATCCTGCAAATGGGAGTTGGACCATTTTTATTCATTTCCCAAGCTTTGTAACATATATTTTTGAAATTTTATACTTGAGCTAGACTGTTAATGTAAGGAAGAGGCAATTAATAGCCACTGATATTGAAATGGTGCAAGCAGAATTTTGGTGAAGTAATAAAATAAATTATAAGCTCTCACTGTGACTGTTACCAGCCAGGTTACATTCCATCAATCTGAAGACGAAGTGGCTTTAAATATAGGCCTGGAAATTTTTGGGGGCTTATTAAGTTGCTTGTTTGGCAAAACCCTGTGCAGTGTTGATGACAAGTTTAAAAACCGGATTAGTGAATTATAAAGTATTTCTGGTTGTCCTACCTACCCGATTCGTGTATTGTCTAATTTAGGTTCCTCTGCTCAGCTGTTACCTGTGGTGTGGAGGTTTTCCATCCCTCTCACAGCCTTGACAAACTACTGGGCATACTCCTGTTGGTCAAGTAAGGAAGGGTCCTTGTTTTATATTCAAGTCACCCCCACCCCGCTACCCCTAAACTTGAACACACGCAGGCAGACTTTGGCACATGCAAGTGGGTTTGGGCTCTCAATGATCTCATTTAGCTGCTCAAGTATATAATTACATATCATAAGGGTTAGGGAAACTGTAAAGTCCGCATGATATACATCTGTGATGCTGTAACGTTTTCACACACGTTCAATAAGTGTGTAGCCCCCGGCAGGGGCGTAGATTTCTTTTCAACTTTGGGTGGGATGTGGTGAGCTATCTCAAATGTGAAAAATGTGCACGCGAAGCGTGCACGGCGAGCGCGAAGCCCGAGCCCATGCATGACGGGTGGGGTCCAGGGGCCCGCCGTAGGGCCCCTGGTGGGGTCCAGGGGCAAAGCCCCGGTGGGGGTCCAGGGGTCGAAGTCCCCGGAAGCTCCTGGGTTTTAATGTCTCAGAAGTGCCAGGGAGACTGCTTTTTTTTTAATGGGTTAATTTCAGTGGTATGTTCTTTGGTTGGCTATTAGTATATTCATACATTTAGGAAATGGTATTCTGAGCACAAAACTCGTTGATAAGCTGTACTGGATTGAAATTATACAAGAGCAACAATTTCCTGTTAAGCTTAAAAAGGCAGGGATCAACATATATGGTCATCCCAGACAACTGGATTTTGAATTCGGAGATCATTACAAGACGTGCAAGTTGACTTGAGATCAGTGGCGTCGCCAGGTCTTTTTTGTAATTGGGGGCACCATAGATGATGTCGTAATAATACCTCACTTCCCCCATGTCTGCGTAAATTACACCTTTATTTTTCATGCGTTTCTACATTTGCACGCAGCAGTTTCAATCTTTCGTTTGTCACTGCATAAAGGTGTCGTCATGGGGAAGGGGTTCTCCCTCCCTTTTGAAAATTTTTTTATTATTAATTTAAGGTCTTTTAGATGCAAAATGGTGCTATCTTTGGGATGTTTTTGGAACTGATCATGTATGGCCGGAAAATGTCCATAATTTAGGGAATGCTAATTTTTGGTAAGGTAAAAGAGGAGAGTATGATGTCTATTAAGAGACAGATACGTTGTCAACAAATCTCCTGAAGCCCCCTCCCTTCTCTCTATTTTACTGCCTTCTATTTCGGGAAAGTTTTTACACAAAAAAATGCGCATGGAGTCCACAGAAACATTCTTGAGTTATTACGAAATATGTCCTTTCCTTCATTGTGCATTATGAAAGGGCGTCTAAGGCTAGCAGATACCTGAATAGAACCTCCTGGAAGCTCTGCAATAATCATATTAATGTGGGGAGGGGGGGGGGGGGTCCAATGACAATGCGTATACTACCTGACATCCAAATGATGATATAGAGTTTTGGCCCCGAACACTTTACAACTATCGTATTTTTACTACTTTTGAACTAAAATCGGGACTAACAGCTGCCAGCAATGGAAAATGAGAGGGAGGGAGAGTATAGGTTCAGGGAGGTGTATTAGACCTCCCTGATTGGTGTAGCAAAAGGGGTGAAGGACTAATAAGAGCGTTACAGAGTGCTGTTTTCGTCATAAGTGTATTAACAATCACCACCTGTACCGACAATGGCTTAGCGCAAACTGGCGAAGCTCTGGTAAAATTCTTTGAAAATGTATAACGGCAGATACGTACTTTCAACCTTCTACATCATGCTACACATTAGATTGAAAGATCCCATATTGACGCGAGGTTCCCACAGACGTTTGGAGATGTATATCTGTTGTTCGGAAAGTGTTGTGATCAGAACAGTTTCGTGTATTATTACCTTAATTAATAATGGTCATGGCATGGAGTGTAAACAGTGATGAATATTTCCAATACAAAACCTGCATTCAGACTCTACATCGAGACACTTTCAATTGCCCAACAAACCTACATGCCACTGCCATAAGCCAGTGTTTTACCTATTAATTCGTAAACTTTCAACTTTTTGCTGCTTATCGGAAGATATTGATAATATGAGTGACACTGACGTAAGGCTGGAAGCGCGCGGAGCGCACGAAAATTTCAAATTGATAGATTGCCAACGATTTGCTAAAATTCTGATAGTTTGAGAAACATTTGTGATAGAAAGTGAAGCGAGATTGAAAAAATTTCCTATGAAAATGAAGAATACAATATACTTTCCATCATACACTTATCTGTAGACTGAAACATTGGGGGGGGGGGGATGATTTTATGGGCCATCCCCCCTAGTCAAATGTTGGGGGGATATATCCCCATCCCCCCGGGATTTACGCCCATGGCCCCCGGTATATTGGGCCTACTGAGGGCGCTTCCGTAGATAAAAATTTTTTTGTACATGAGTACTGTGCGCTGTAATCACATGTGGTCAAGATGTCTGCTCGCATGTCATGCTCTTTAATTTACTGAGCTAATTGCTCGAAGTTTTGTCCATTAATTGCGTACTTTGTGGTGACAGCCAGGGTTGTTGGTTAATTCCAAGGATTACTGTTTATCTTGAAATGCTCGATGGCTCTCCAGTTCGCCCGTTTTCCGGTTCTCCAGTTTTCCAGTTGAGAGTATCGTCTTCACCTTGTCCAGAGCTGTGGTACTACTAGCGACGGATAGATATCCAGGTTCGGTTGCTGAGGTAGCAAGATCCCCTCTAGAAGTGGCTTGAAGGACTATTCGCGACTGATCTGTGATATATTCGCGAGTGCACTAAAGGGGTTTAGTTCGTGACTGAAGTCACGTTGGGTAGATCTTTAAGGTTATTTTTACCTTAAGAGGGGCCTATTGTTTGGACCGTCTACATTTTAGCATACGTCTGGCCAGACTGTAGTATCTATAAGATACTATACACAGAATCTTCTTGTGGTATGTTTTGACTTTGGAATTGCTCGCTACCGATTGCAAAGGGCAGTGTTCCTTGGATCGAACCTAGGGTTACAAGTGTATGAAGTACAGGCATGACCTTTAAGCTAGTGGCATTTCAGACTGAAAGCCTGACAGTTATGAAACAATTACTCTGTACGTACATGTTTCAACAAAGTTTATTTGCACTGTAAGACAATGATGGCCCAAATTTTCCTATATCCTTTATTTGAACCATAGTCGACTACACTGAAAAATGACAACACTGCACATAGTCCTTTCTACTATTAGTCTGTGTCTACATATTCTGCTTTATTTTCTTTTTATTACAGGTTTTTATCTAGTGCCTGAATTTCGCACTATACCACTGACTACAGTAAGACTTCATAAAAGTGAGTAGAAAATTTTATGCACTAGCATCCAGTGAGGATAACCCTTTGTCAAAGGAAAAAATAATTAAGCTATAACTGTAAGCACTTTATATTGGCTTTTACAAGGACATGAGCCATGCTGATTTTTTGCGAGTTGGTGGTTCATTTAGCCTACGCGGCGGTGAAAAAAAGTTTGAGATTTTGATAGCTGACTTTTACCTGGTTGTGTCCAAACCGACGATTGGGCGGTTTCGGCATCAGCACCCAGACCGACGCACACCTTTAGTCTACATCAATAGTGTCCAACCAGTCGTTCGCGGTCTACTGGTAGACCGCGGACTGATCCCATGTCGACCTCGATGGGTGTAGGAAAAATGAAAAAATAAAGTTTTTCTATGTGTAACTGTATAACAGAGTATGTTTTGCAGATCTCAGGAGGGTGACTACTTGAACAGTAGACCTTGGGTCATAAAAGGTTGGGCACCCCTAGTCTACATGCTCTGTGGCAACAAAATTTCAGAAAAGAGCACAACATACCCGACGACATAAACCAAAGTTAAGATAAACATAAATGTGAATTCCTGAAAACATATTGAAGACATTTGGAAATTCACTATAGTCCACCATATGTAGTAGTCTCCATATCTCATGTTGTGGGTCACGTTTACCTTAAACCTTGGAAATCGTGTCCATGCTGTTGTGAAATTTGGGGACGGTTTTCATCCGTTTATAGTCAACTTGCCGCTGTTCGAACTGTGTTCCCTAGAGGCACTACAAACATAGCAGCAAATTAGTCTTATAGCCATTTGTAATCCTTAGGCCTATGGCTTAAAGCAACTTGTTACAGTATCTTTTCTGACATTCCAAATTATGCATGAAGAGTTCATTGCAAAGGGCTATAACCCAGGATTGTTGCAGGATAAACCTTACGTGGACAAAATTGTTTTCTACTGTATTAATCCCAGCACAGGGTTAACGTTTAAGTGTCTTCTCAGTAAGTTTTATGTTGGAACTCAAAGGTGATTTCGTAGAGTGCCCATATGAACACACAGTTAACTTTGATGCCTCACAGTTTTGCAACGAGGGAGCAGTTTTGTCATCCGAAAGGATCACAAAAGGTGTAAAATGCATACCTTAAAATTTACCTGAGTATACAGAGACTGTGAAAACTTTTCTTTTTGAAATTGTTGATATTCCTAAAAAAGAGCATCAAATGGATTTGCTGGGAGCCAGGTCATCATTAATTCTATGAATTTTGGTTTTAATACGATGCAGCCTAGCAGGTACTGCTTCTACCTGGTCCTCAACAAAACAACATGACTGATGTGAAATTTCAAGGAAGGGGCAATATGATCTTCAAGTGCTTGCTCTTTAGTGCAGTATACTGTTCCAATGCCATGGGGGCATTATCATAGTTGTAAAAACAAGGGCGTGGATCCATCTCCAAAGGTTTTTTTTTTTTTTTTTTTTGGGGGGGGGGACTTTTTACCAATTGCGAATCGCCGTCCTGGTGGAGGAGTCCCCCCCCCCCTTTGAAAAATGGAAATTGGAAGTAGTCTATATGGCAAATGGTGCCATATATGGGCGCAAATTAGCTTTTAATATGTAGTGTCAGTTCGTTATCTATGTCATATTATTGAAAAAGTGGGAGGGGGAGTTATTGCTGATGTCCCCCTTCCAAAAAAGTGAGGGGGACGCGTCCCCCGTCCCCCATGATCCACGCCCATGTGTAATTGTTCAACCCTCATTGTCTCTTTACTCTCATCCCCAACACCTGTGTGAATCCTCTATTTTCAAAAAGAACATTCTGTTTAGTGCACTTCCCAGACAAGGGAGCAGTAGCCCGTACTGAGCTTAAATCACTCAAGGCCATATCGACACTGGGTGTGTAGGCTGTCCGGGTACAATTTCTGTACAAGTCTTCAGTAAAAGACCAATCAGACTGATGCTATTGTTTGAATTTATATCAATCAGAGTGCAATCACCAATTGTATTTAGAACCAAAGAGCTATACTTAATTATGTTAATGGGGATGCTACAGACAATTTAACTATTTTCTGATGATGCCTATGATAAAAAATATACCAAACCCCAAATAACTGCCTCTGGCTGGTCTGTATTATATTATGCAGATGATTGGTTGGCCATGGAGGTTATGCTTCTATAGTGAGCCATATCTGCGCTGTAATTGCCACTTGAAAGGTTTCAAGCAAATGTGTGATATATACTTGGGAAGAAAAAAAAAACACCCGAAAAAAAAAAAATACCCGTATGATCACGTAACAGCCTTTATGGATTTGTTTTGATTTATCACGAATGGGTCCTAGCATATTGCGCCAGACGATATTTCCAAGAATTGCAGGATTTGTGGATATCCTAAAACAAAATTAAACCGTGACGAATGGGTCCTGGCATATTGCGCCAGACGATATTTCCAAGAATTGCAGGATTTGTGGATATCCTAAAACAAAATTAAACCGTGACGAAATCACAACTTTTTTCTGACGCGGGAGCATTTTCCAGTAGATCTGCCGTGCCCGGATGTGGTTCATGCCCTTAGGCCTATGCTTCAAGGACCTTTTCATGGGAATGGTTGGTTGAAGACGCAAGAATCACTTAACGTGCAGTTGTCTTCTTGAAAATTGTTACATTTACCCACAAATGTGCCCACTAGATGGAAAATAATTAGTGTAGGCCCATACTTTATTTTATTTTTAACAAAAATACTTTGCAACACTACACGTTATGAATTTTTTGTTTGGTTAAAGGTCTATGGACATGTTAATGTCACAGCTGCCTAGTTGATGTAAAATCATTAAAAAGTTAAAAGTAGCGGCAATATCCATCAAAGTCCATCAAATATTGACCATTTTTCAAATCAATTGCTGTTTTTGCACTTACCTCCTGAAAAAACACTAACTACATGTCTACATTTGTGACGTGGAAAAGGAGCCCATGAGTTATTTGTCACGATGTTATCCTTTGTTCGTTTTACCTTCATTTCAAGTACAGTTGTAATGTTGGCATGCCTTGAGGGGTTTAGTTTGGAAGTAGCTATTTACTACTTGGAAAATGTCCACAATAAAAGCCAAACTAGAAACTAGCTGGTAAGTAATTAACAGATAATTTTCAAACTAAGGATTAACAAAAGAAATGCTGATCCTGTGCAAAACCCAACATTACATTTTTGCATAGCTAATGAGCAATCTCAGAAATGATGAAACTGTGAGGAGTTGTATGAGAACCGTAAGAGATATTTGAATAATTCTAACAGATTTCTAATCAGCGGATCTTAATCTATCGTTGCTGAGTAAAACATTTGTTTAGGTTGAATGTCAACATACCTTTAACGGGTTAATGATGAAGTCTTTACTGAGAAAGGTGAAAGATATTAAAATAATTAGACAGAGCTTATTTTTTCAGAGCTTATTGATCTAAATTAAACGAACTATACATTACATGAACGCAGTTATGTATAACCATTTACATTTTAAATCCAACGACAAATTGTTGAATAGGAAACTGCATTAATTGTTGTGAGAAAACTCCTTTTCAGTTCAAGTACCCATATCGCTTAGTGATGGATTCTTCTTGAAGGGGGGGGGGGGGGTTAAAGTCAAATGTCTCTACTATGTATCTATTAGCTACATGGGAATAAAAGCCTTAAAGATAGGACTTTTTTCTGAAAGGTGTGAGAATGTGACTGATACTTACACCCCCTTTGCAACTTACAGTTTCGGGTTGCATTTTTCTCCCATACCGTCGTTCGAGTTGTGAAGGGAATCGATAGAGAAATAATACAGGGGAAAAAAGAAAGTTGATGGGGTGACTTGGTGGTAAAGTGAATGCATTGCAGTTCTGGGAACGCACCCCCTGGAATCATCTGGTGTTTTTTCGGTAAACAGGGGTAGCTTCCCCGTCCTCCTTAGGGAAATTTTTCGCTTAAGTCGGGAACCGTAATGTTCACCGTAAAACATGTAGTCCCCGAAGACGGCCAGTTGCCCCGACGATCGGACGATTTAGTTGCTTTTGCTAAAAATTGGGGCAAATTAAAAACCAAAGTTTTCCAGTTTTCTTCACTAAATGCCCCAAATTTTTCAAATTGCCTTTAACAGAAGCCCGAAATTTTTAAATTCTGCAAAAGAAACCCACAAATTTCGGAGCGTTTACCTTGTCAAAAGTCTTGCTTTTGACATCCTTTCAGGATGTTGAGCCCCTTAGCCTTTTCGGGGCGTCTAGTTGCTGGCCCCTCGTGGGGGACTTCCCTTGTTGGGGAAATCCTGGGGTCACTCCTATCGGTAAAGCTATTTTCAGAGGCAAAACAACGATACTCCATCCGTTTGACTTTGGGAAGGATACATGATGGTCTATCGTATGGAGTCCACGGCAGAACCAGGACTGGGAGCTATCAGGAGCCTTCACCCTGCCTCTTTACCCCCTCTTCGTAGTATTAGTGGGAAAGGGAAGGCAAAACGGGGGTCCTTGTGTTCATCCAAGTATAGTTTTATATACTCCTCGATGAGACCAAGGGGTTCCCTGAATCATATAAGACAAATACGTAATGATATAACAGCATTTAATGATGAAACTGTGAGGAGTTGCATGAGAACCGTAAAAGATATTTGAATAATTCTAACAGATTTCTAATAAGTGGATCTTAATCTATCGTTGCTGAGTAAACCATTTCTTTAGGTTGAATGTCCACATACCTTAAATGGGTTAATGAAGACGTCTTTACTGAGAAAGGTGAAAGATATTAAAATAATTCGACAGAACTTATTGATCTAAATTAAACGAACTATACATTACATGAACGCAGTTATGTATATCCATTTACATTTTAAGACCAACGACAAATTGTAGAATAGACCCCTTTTCCATATAGCAGTCATAAAGGATTGTGGGATACACTTTTGAAGTGGGGCGTTTTTCTCAATGGCATTCTACTGTGGCCAAAAACGACGCACACCAAAATCCAATCCCACAATCCTTTGTAGTTGCTATTTGGAAAAGGGTCTATAGGAAACTGCATTAATTGTTGTGAGAAAACTCCTTTTTAGTTCAAGTACCCATATCGTTTAGAGATGATCCAAGTTGAAGGGAGGGGGCGGAGGTTAAGGCCAAATGTCGCTACTCGCATAAGTATAGGTACCTGGGAATAAAAGCCTAAAAGACAGATTTTTTTCTGAAAGGTGTGAGAATGTGACTGATACGCACATCCTGTTTGCAACATAAATACAGTTTCAGGTTGCATTTTTCTCCCATACTGTCGGTAGAATTCTGAAGGGAATCGATTGAGAAAAAGTACGGGGGGGGGGGAAGAAAGTTGATAGGAGTGACTTGGTGGTAAAGTGAATGCCTTGCAGTTCTGGGACCACATCCCGCTGGAAAAATCTGGTGTTTTTTTCGGCAAACAGGGGTAGCTCCCCCTTGAGGAAATTTTTTTGCGATCAGACGATTTAGTTGCTTTTGCTCAAAATTGAGCACATTAAAATTAAAGATTTCCAGTTTTTTACACTAAATACCCCAAATTTTTCAAATTGCCTTGAACAGAACCCCGAAAATATCAAATTCTGAAAAAGAAACCCACAAATTTCGGAGCGTTTACTCCGCCAAAAGTCTTGCTTTCGACATCCTTTCAGGATGTTGCGCCCCGTCGCCCTTTCGGGGCGTCGAGTTGTTGGCCCCGCGTAGGGGAACTTCCCCCTATTGGGCGAATCCTGGGATCACCCCTCTCGGCAAAGCTATTTTCAGTGGCAACACAACGATACTCCATCCCTTTGACTTTGGGAAAGACACAAGATGGTCCACGTACAGAGTCCAGAGCAGAACTAGGACTGGGAGCTACCAGGAGCCTTCACCCTGCCTCTTTAACCCCTCCTCTTATTATTAGTAGAAAAGGGAAGGCAAAACGGGAGTCGTTGAGCTCATCCAAGTATAGGTTTACATACTCCTTGATGAGCCCAAGGAGCTCCCTGAATCATACAAGACAAATACGTAATGATATAACAACGTTTAATGATTTTGTTTTGGTTTCTTCAGAATTGTTCCTCGAAGAACGCGCCAGACATTTTTCCAAGAATTCCAGTCTTGTAAAACGAAATTTTGTAAAATCAAGTAGGCCTAGTAGTAAAATCCTTCACCTGACGCAGAACCGTTTTGGAAGGTCATCTGACCCCAGGATTTCTTCAAGAATTGCATTTACGGGGATTCTTTTCTGCTGTGTACATTTGGTGAAAGACGGAAGAATCGTTCTGGGAAAGAAAAATATCAGAACTATGGTTTAAAGGAATGGTTTCATAACAGGTTAATATCTGTTTATCTGTCAGGGCGCTAGAGGACAGCTCCCTGGTCTTATGTAAAAGCTAAAGTAAAAATTAACCGTTTTATTTGATAATTCTGCTTCATCTCCCAGAGTTAATGCAAATTAGATAAGAATGGAAATACGTGGAAAGAGGGCTGTACGACAGAGTTCTTATGGCAGTTAATCTATTATTTGTTCAACATTCGTTTAAAGGACAATTGTTCTGTGAACTGTCCCGAGGGGTTAGTTTGTCATGAACGTTACAGGTGTTTTTTCTTTTTCTGTGAAATTGTGGAAGTCACACACGAAAAGTGCACAGTAGATAACAAGTAATTAACAGAGAAAGTTTATGTAGAGTAAACAAAAGAATCAAAACAGGATGAAACACTTCACATCATGTATTTTGTACAGCTAAGAACTTGTCTCAGGTATAGTCAAACTCTGAAGGTAGCGCCATTACCTACCGATTCAGGAGCATTTTTCTGCGTGAAATGTTAATTCACAAATATAGTCCTTTATACTAGGAGGGGAGGAAGGGTAGGGGGCGGGCTGTGTGGATAAAGAGGTGGACTTTACTTGTGATGCTGAGATAACACTTAGTGATGCGCAGATAGCTAAACCTTACGGTAATAGTAGTCGCCATTGACGGAAACAAGCTGTTTATAGAATGTTTTTGACCCAAGCTGTCACTCTGAGTAACTCATTGGTGTTCCCATTAAGCTATTTTGACGGAATCCCCAAGTCAATCATGATTAATACATCCTTGACACAAGATCAAAGGGTCGTGAAAGATTTCTAAGGCTGGGAGGGACCGGAATCGACGCCCAAAACTATGTCGTCGTTACAGGAGAATCTATTACGTGAAGAAAACTCACGAAGTTTATTGCATAGATACAAGGCATGTCGCTTTAAGGTCTATCAGGCCTATGATACCTCTCACCACTGTCAGGTAGTGGGGCATCTTGTGCAAAACTTTGCCGACACTGTTTTAGCGTGGAGCTACAACAAAGGACCATACTTTAAGTCACTCATAACTTCATTTGGGTGTAGTTTCAGCTTTCCCCTACAGTGGGATGTTGCCCACAGAACTCGTTGCACGCACCCAGCGGTTATTGTAATGGTCGAAACGGATGGATGTAAATTAATACTTAGTATTGTTAAATATATCTTTGGACAACTCGGTGTGATGGCGTTCTTTCACTATAATATAAATGGCTGGTTGAACACTTAATATATGATGAACTCAGTATCACGGCATCTCCTGGCAAAACCTCGTCAGTGGAAGTAAGTTCTACATTGCGTAAAGCCATAGGAAGGTTGCTAAGACTTTAAGGGGGGGGGGGGAACACAAAATTTAATTTCTGGTTTTTGGCATTCTCTACGGTAGTTTTTGCAATACAGGGTCAATGATATTTTAAAGAAAAAGCATATTAAAGGGCACTATTGGAGGAGGTGGTTAGCTATAGTCCCACCCCCTTTCCACCAGTCCTACTGATACGGAAAGGATTATGCCCAGTATCATGTGGGTAGACCTAGGATCTCATAGTGTTGTTAAAATGTGATATCCCTACAAAATTATGGCCACGGTATGGTATCGTGTCCTTATTAGCAGTTACCTCTTCCCAAGAAGAATTTCAAACCTCATCTCCGTCTCCAAGAGAAATTAAACATCATGATCCAGTGTGGTAGAATATCTCCTGGCAGATGAATACGCGGTTCTACCCTAAGAAAAGCAAGTTTCAAGTTCTTTTTTTTTTTACCTGCCGAAAACACAATCCCTCTATACTTTGAAGTGAACTTGAAATTCTTTCCTTCTAGAGAGAGATTCTTTCCCAAATTTTGGTATGCATCCTATGCATGTCACATGGTTACTTTTAATGTCAATCTCACTTGTAAGTAAACACGAAAAATTGCAATTGGTATATGTGATATAACAGAAAGCATCACATATATTTGAACATAATATTAAGCTGGAGATTGACGATATAACTTTGATATTGTCTTATGATTACGGTTTGATAAAGCCTATAGTTTTTTATTGCTCTTTTAAAAAAAAATATCATCTTCAATTTTCTTTAATGTTTTTACCTCCAAAACTGTCAAATCTCGCCTGCAGTCTAACGCATCCATAAAAACGTGCCTGACTGGGAAGATAGAGAAGATACCAATAGTTCTTACGGGAAATGGAGCACGGATCCTGAACTGGGTTGCAGAATTTCAAACTATGTACAAATATTTAAGAGGAGCGCCACCCTCCGTTGGCAGTCAACTTGCAAACAAGTTTAACCGAAATAGCCTACTTTATATTGCCGTAAGAAAAATTTCTTTGGATGCAAGTCTGATGACTTTCTTAAAACCACATGACGTTTCACGGTGACGAGGTATGGAGCAAAGCAGGATGGAGGGGGCGGTTGTAGGGGAATATTGCCTCTTCCTCCATCTGACAACATTCATGCTTTTGCAAAATCAACCGTTTTAAAATTAGGATAAGTTCTAAGACACTTATAGAGCCTTGACTTGTAGCAAAAATGTCAGAACAAGATAACAACATTAACAAACAAACAAAAAAATAAAAAAAAAATAAATAAAAAAAAAATAAACAGGAGGTTGCGGTTTGAAGTAATTTAAACTGTACCGTACAATTATAAGTTACTACGCGGGACTCCATCATGCATTCATGTGTTACATGGTATATTAATATTTCAAATTAAATTACAGTTTGCAACATATTGTGTGTTTCAAAAAAGAGGAGTTTCATTATATTGGAAAAATACAAGTCTGTCCTGTTGTTATGCCCCTGCTACAACTGTCCCTCTAAAAAACTGAACATAGCACTCTGGAACTTCAAAGGAGGTTCAGGGTTAGATTTTAAATGTTATCACCGGATCCACGCTTCCCTCTGGTATGGCATTCTTTTTTCTAATGGTGCAGAAAGATTTTAACTAAACACGGAGTCAACCCGCTTCTACCGCTTGACCTGCTAGAAGTGGATCGATTTTTATAAAGTTGTTATTGGACCTTAAGGAACGCGATTGAGCTGAACGTCGAACGCAAACATACCTTATCGTTCAGTTTGTTGTAATTATACAGTGATGATGAGATACAGATTGAAGGGCAAACTTCAAATACTTTGGTTACTTCCTTATGATGCTTAAGGTGCCTATATGTTACCATGGTAATTTGGCACTTCTAATCTTAAAAAAAAAAAAAAAAACTGAACCAAGTATATTATATGCTATACATTCCGAAGATATGGTCTTATACTAAACGCTAAAATATTATAACATATTCGTGTTGGTGTGTCGTTAAACCCCCATCTAACTAACTTATACTGAACGTTTTTGCCATTTTACTGTCATCTAGATTGGCTTCAACTAGCCTTGACTTGATCAGAGCCCTTCTTGCAAGACTTCAATGTTACAGTATGACCACTTTGAGGAGCAGTTACGGGTTTTTGATTGCAATGGGAGCTAACCAGAAAGAATTTCCACAAAACTGTTTTTTCTACAAGGACTTTCCTTATAATATCGATGGAGTTTGTATCAATTGAATATGGACCATTTAAGAGTCAAATAGCAACTCCCTGATGTATTTTCAAAGCTATGGAGACGCCAAATATTTGAGGCTGATGTAATACATGTGAGATGCATATAGGAGGTGTATTATCTTTCCCTTAAAGCTCTTACGATTAATTAAGATAATATTCAATTATCATTTGCCCTGGCGTCATTGAAACCGCCGGATTGTTTTTCATTTGTATCTAATTATTGTTACATATTCCATTCTGCTACTATGAGGGTTTTGTAAGTTACCCTGTGTAAACACGAACGATGTTAGCTAATCGCGCAGATGTTCGAAAAATGATTGTTAATTGTGTCAAGTTTACTACAGTATACGCTCCCGACCATAGGCGTAGGAAGCGGAGCCTGGGGAGCATAAACCCCCAGTCAAAACTGTGGTGGTGCGGAAGTATGCCTGCCACCCCTCTCAATCCAAGGACGAAAGCCCTTCATTTCTTTTCTCTGTAAGAAACTTCCAAATATTGGCAGTAATGTTCCTTAAAGTTTTTCCAATATGTTGCACCGAGGCATATAAGGAGACCCCTCCGCCAGGACGTCGGTCCGAAGCAACTGTCAGCCCCCAGTCTCGAGCAGCTTTCTACGCATATGCTCTCGTCTATGTTACAACCGATAATGTAAAAATCAACCGATAATGTGAAAACGACCGATAATGTAAAAAAAAAAAATTACCGATAATGTAAAAACGACCGATAATGTAAAAAACTCTTTGAACCGATAATGTAAAAAAAATTTACCGAAAACGTAAAAACTTTTCTAAGGACATTTTCATATGGAATTTGAAACGTGGAATTTTATCAGAAAAGTCATACGTTAATTCAGAAAGGTCGTAGGTCATACCTCAGGGCAAGGGGCTCTCACCCCTAATTCACAGCGCCCTCTTGCAGGTATATTTCCCTTAAAAAGGTACATTGAAAGACAGCAGAAGAATTTAAGGTCACTTTTTCTCAATTTTCTAGGCCAGTACATAATGCTATCATATTTCTCCTTCATATACTTAAAGCGCCCTTACTCCTCTGTTTTTCCGCAAGCTCACCAAAAAGAACATATCTAAGATAAAAAATATCATGAAAGGACTGCAACATATTTTATTTCATAAAGGTGGGTCATATTGATGTCACAGCTAATTTGTATAGGTCTATGGCTCAATAGAGGGCGCCCTCAAGTAAAGCCAGGTATTTCAAAAACTAAAGGAATGAAAATTATATTTTTGAAATGAGCGTGTCCGAAATCCCAGGAGTGTTATCATCGTTATTCTGAAGTTGAAGGAAGGTTATCCCTCTCACCTATTCCCCACCCCAGGGGAAGAAGGGGATGAAATCGAAGCTACTCACGCTTGATAAGAATTGGTCCTAGAGGTTATCGACCACGCTGATCACAGATCCGAAGTCAGTCATCCCGTCTCTCGGTCGTAGTGGGATGTGCGGGCCGTAAAAAGGCCAGTTTTAGGGTCAGTTATCCCAAGAGCAGATTTTAGGCATTCCAAAACACCCAGTTTTCATACTAGATGGTTACTAATTAAAATTTAGGAATATGATTTCGATTACATTTGTTAAATGTGGAGTGAAAGTTTTCCCTTCCATATATGGCTTCACTAATACGTGGGCGAGTTGCGCCTTACCTCCGGAGAAGGCTCCTATCTCTGAGATGATAGCGGGAAGGGGATTACCCCGTCAAAAGGCCATGCACTACATTGGCCTACCGTTCCTGTGAGTCACAAGCCTGTTCTTTCTCCTACTAGCTACGCTGTATGCATTAAGTTGAAAAAACGCATTTTTTCCATATATGCTAACACTAATTTTGGGGCCGTGCTTCGCTTTGCCCCCGGGGAAGGTGCCTCTCTCTAACCAACCCTTAATTTACCCCTTAAAACTCGAAAGGTGATAGGCCTATGTGTCCTGTATAACATAGGGAAGGCGTTTGGGAGGCTGGTTGGGTTTGGATTAATGTTAGCATTCCATGGCAAACATGCGTTTTCAGCTTTAAATGCGCCCTGTATCTAGTAAGACAACCCTCAAGGGTGATATATGGAAGGAAAACTTTTACTCCACATTAACAAGTGCAGTCGGAATCATATTCCTAAATTTTAATTGGTAACCATCTAGTATGAAAACTGGGTGTTTTGAAATGCCTAAAATCTGCTCTTGGGGACACTGGCCCTAAAAGTGGGCCTTTTAGCGGCCACAGTCCACTTCGGCACAGTTCACCTCGACCGAGAGACGGGATGACTGACTTCGGATCTGTGATCAGCGTGGTCGATAACCTCTAGGACGCAGTTCTTATTTAGCATGAGTAGCTTCGATTTCATCCCCTTCTTCCCCTGGGGTGGGGAATAGGTGAGAGGGATAACCTTCCTTCAACTTCAGAATAACGATAATAACACTCCTGGGATTTCGGACATGCTCATTTCAAAAATAAAATTTTCATTCCTTTAGTTTTTGAAATACCTGGCATTACTAGAGGGCGCCCTCTATTAAGCCATAGACTTATACAAATAAGCTGTGCCATCAGTATGACCCACCTTTATGTAATAAAATATGTTGCAGTCCTTTCATGATATTTTTTATCTTAGATATGTTCTTTTTGGTGAGCTTGAGGAACAACAGAGGAGTGAGGGCGCTTTAAGTATATGAAGGAGAAATATGATAGCATTATGTATTGGCCTAGAAAACTGAGAAAAAGTGACCTTAAATTCTTCTGCTGTCTTTCAATGTACCTTTTTAAGGGAAATATACCTGCAAGAGGGCGCTGTGAATTAGGGGTGAGAGCCCCTTGCCCTGGGGTATGACCTATGACCTTTCTGAATTAACGTGTGACTTTTTGGATAAAATTCCACGTTTCAAATTCCATATGAAAACGTCCTTAGAACAGTTTTTACATTATCGGTAATTTTTTTTTACATTATCGGTAGACGAACTTTTTTACATTATCGGTAATTTTTTTTACATTATCGGTTCAAAGAGTTTTTTACATTATCGGTAAATTTTTTTTACATTATCTGTCGTTTTCACATTATCGGTTGATTTTTACATTATCGGTTGTAACAGTCTAAGACATGCACGTTCAATAAGGAAAGCAGTACAGGGAACACTATTGAAATTATTCTAAAGATGCAAATGAATTCATGGCAAACATGCTGTTGCGTATATTTTTCCAACGTTTTATTACTTCCTGTGTTCAAACGGCACGAACCAGTTTGCTATTTATTGTTTGACTTGATTTCTATTAACAGATTCAAAGGAATGCTCACTGTGTCAATCACAATGTGTGTATTATAACTTCCTTCTACGGCTATCTTGTGTGAACTCAGAAGAATTAAATATCGTTTTGAAATAGGTCACCCCTAAGCTACAACCAGGGAGCTGAAAACTCTGGAATTTTAATCATCCTTACTACTTTCACAATTCAGTTTTTGTTACTTTTGAATTTGTCGCAACATGGTTAGCAACCTTGATGGAATTTGAGAGAGAGAGATTGCATGCTACAATTCTTAAAACTTGAATATTTGAAGAAAGGCAAAGTATACTAGCCTATAGACCCCAACTAGGGAGTTGTATGGTTTACATACATTTTAGCGACAGAAGGAGGAGACTTGCTGTTGGGTACCTATGAGAATCAAGAGATTACTGCGCTGACATGGTGACACGATTTACGATAAAAATGCACTAAAAATGTTGTTACGAAAATCGTAACTATAGAATATTTTTTACCTTTTTTATAAGTAACCATCGGCAGGCTAGTTCAAAACATTGAACGGGAGCCATTTGCTATTTTCTTGACGTTAAGTCCACTTTCAGGGAGTTGCCAGTTCGACATAGCTTGTAGGCTTCTGAGCATGGCCGTACGGGCCGGGGGGGGGGGGGCTGGGGGCGGCCGCCTCCCAAATGTCAGAAACCTGACAAAATTGGGCAGATATTTTTTCTCAGTCGGGCGAAAAATTAGACAGTTATATTAGGTCCCGAGTCGAGAAAAACGGTCCCGTACGGCCATGCTTCTGTGTGATCATGTATGCAGAGTATGCTTTGAAAGAAAAATTTGCTCCTCTTATGTTTCGGATCGAAATATCGTTTATTTTCTCGCTCTTTAAACTTTCCTTTGTTAGCAAAAATTGTCCGTTAATTTTGAAATGGTAAAAATCAAAGCATAACAGGAACATTTTGGCCGAAAACGATCTTTGCTTTTGCACTGCCCGCTATTTCGCAGCAGTCTTCCTTTGTGGTTTTATGCTTGACCGCACACACCAGGCCTCACACCCCAATTAGAGAAATGTTCTTGAGCGTCACAAAAGCGTAGTACTATTAACGCCGGTTCAGACCAAATTTTGTCACGATAACCTAACCATTGGGTAATAAAACTCCATGAATTTCAAAGAGAACATAAAAAGTGTGGATGTTGAAAATTTGGGGTGAACTGAAGGTGATTTAGGCTGTTTTTTAAATTCAATCAAACAGTGACGTTTTCTGTAATGTTGAAGAGAATTAAGGGTGGGTGTACTCTACCAAAACTTTAACTACTTCTAGCTCAAAATTTAAACGGTTATGGCATAAAAAATTTTGTAGTGCCATGATTGGCAAACTTCTCAGCTTTCATAGAAGGGGTAGCTCGAAATAGGTGTGAACTTTGACAAGGCTGCAGTGGCCTCGAAACGGAGCTAATTTAGTGTGTAATTCAATGGGAGAATTATTGGTGGGGTGTGAAGCCACCATGGACCTTTGTGGCAGATCTGTAATCTCCTCAACTATTAAGTCGGAGTAATCCATTTGCAGAAAGGCATTCCTATTTCTTACTAAAAGATTTAAGAATTTTCGTTTTAAAGCTCGCTTTACCGGCACATATTTCTTTTCATATAACACTTTGCGCATAGATCTTTTCATTTATTTTACAGGTCTTTAAGGCATGTATTTTGCACATATATGTTTTCTAACCCCTAGCTTTCTTTCACGGTATGTGCCAAATACTCACGTTTCAAGGGAAGATGCTGTTACCCTAATCAGAACTAGTGCACCCCGTTAGTTATGTCCAAAATCATCTTCAGAGGTACTTCTAAGGCACATGAGAGGCCTTTTGAAAGAGTTGGCTGATTTTTCAAAGCAATCTTGGGGGTCTGGCTTTTGCTTTAAACTGCTTTTCATGAATGCAGTGTTTAGCTTTTAATTTTTTTTCTGATTTTCTACTGTCCAACCTCTTTCCACAGCTAGAAATTTGCGATTCGATTTTTACAATTTTGTCAATCTTATGATGTATGCTTTTCTTAAAATAATAAAGGCTAAAATAGTATAAATGCAATGAAATTTGTACAGTATTCCTCTAGGTCCGTTGCAAGTGAAAGGGCGTGTGTTCGAATTTCTGTTATGACGTCACACTACCGCTCATTGAATTTCAGACAGAGGACAACGCAATCTCTTGCTCTTCAAAACAAGATTTTTATATACTTTAGCAAAAGCCATAATGTGCTGATTGGTCGTAACGGAGAAAATTGAATAATCACAGTTTCAGCAGACGTTCCAACTAGATTTTAGGACCAAGTTAGGTGAGATTGAGTGGAGAAAAATCGTTCAAAACATACTTTTTTGGAGATTCGCCATTAAAAAACGTCGAAATTATATTTTCTATTGAAATTGGCGTAACGTTCCCACCATAATTTCAAGATAAAAGTTGCATGAACAGAAAGAAGACATTCCTAACTTTCAAAACTAGTGCGAACTAGATTAGTACTTTCCGATTTGATCCTTGGAGAGGCTAATACGTAACAACAATGGCACCTGCTCAATGGCACCTGATTCAATCGGATCATGAAGTTCGGTTATGAAGGTCAATTCCGACATAATGCGCAGTCTATCCAAAGCTGATCTTCAACTTTTTGGGGGAGATTCCAACATCATTTTCTCTTAACTTCTGATTTCAGGTTCTCTTCCTTATTAAAACTTGTCCTCTCATATTCGTTTTATTTTACGTGGGTAACAAAGGTAAGTAAGGGAATACGCTGTCAGGCTTGTTCCGGAATATGGAAAAACGAAAAAAAAAACAAAAAAAGAAGAAGAAGAAAAAAAAAAAAACTAACTTTTTGAGTACAGGCCCGCAATGTTTATCTAAAGCCATACATTATTCTATGGTAACTGTACGCCCACTGCACGGCAGGCCAAGAAGTCGACTCTTGTGGCAACTCCTTGGTTTAAGCCACTATACCATACGCATCAAAGAAGCAACGACCGTATTACATAGAAACTGCTCTCACAGTGTACACGAATACTCTGACAGAATGGTAGGGAAACCAATAACACAGTGCACGAGCTGTTCAGTTACTGTACTATCCTACAATGTAGTGGAAGTTAATACGTGGGTTCTGTATTTAATAGATATCAATGAAAAATTTTATGAGCTAACTGTGTAGACCATACAATTCCAAGGTGGTTGTCACTTCAGTAAGGAAATACTAGATTCTCAACCTAAACCCGCTGGATAAAGCTCTCCTGTACATTAAACAATATGCCTAATAATAATCTAGCTGCAGCCAATCTGGATGGGAACCTTAGCGACCACCCTTCAAACAATTACACATATGCTCATGGATCGGGGGGGGGGATGCAGAGGGGTCCAGTGGGTTGCAGAGGGCCGAACCTCCGGAAAATGTCGTAATACTAGAAATCAGAAACATTTCCCAGTTACACTGTTGAGGATATCTCATTGCAGATTTTGTGATATTCAAGTAAATGGCTTCTTTTACACACTCATGGCACACATGCCACGCCCTTAGCAAGAAACCATCACGAGATGTGTTTATCAATTGAACAAAACTCTGGAGTGTTTAAAAAGTTGTAGGCATTTAAATGAAACATCAAATATCTTCAGACAGGCTGATATGATCACTATGATCAAAGTTTTGTTATTTTTTACAATAGTCTAGCTCGGACTTAAAGGGAAGTAAATCTTGCCCCAAACGGTTGAAAATGTCCAAACTAAGTTTAACTCTATCCCCGTTCACCACTATAAGCAAACAAAAAAATTATGAAGTGTACCCAGTAGCCACACGTTTTTTGTTCCGGGCCAGAAGTTTAAATTTTCGGACATATTCTCACTTCAACATATTCTTGGCTGCTTATTCCGTCGTAACTTGGGAGTCAATATTATTTCGAAAGTGTGTGGGTATAGGTCTGTGTGTAGCGAGATTGGGTTGATACTTAAGCGATGTTCTAGGGGGGAGTCTAAGAGGAGGGGAACCTTTCCTCCTCCTGTGGCAAATTTTAAGAAAATGTAAGTACTTGTACGCAAAATGGTGCTTTTCCCTGGAATTCTCCCTGCCTCCGTCTTTGGGTCCCTGGTCCTTCCTTTCTGACAGCTGACCTTTTCATGCTATATCTTCTTTTGTCCCTTTTGCATCCTTTCTGTCGTCCATTTGCAAAATCAGCCTGATTCCACCTCTCGTCCCTCTTCCTTTCTTTCCTACCATTCACTCTCTAAACTCATTCCCCTTTCCGTTCCATCTTTTCCATCGCCCCTGACCCTACTTATCACGACGTCCCATTGGCATTTACCTCCTTTAACAACCCCATTTTTTTCTCTCCCTCCTTCACTTCTTTCGTTCATATATAATTCCTATTCTTATTTTTCTTTGTTTCCTTTTCCGTTCCTTCCGGTTTCTTTTCTTTTCATCCTTTCTTTTTTGGTTACTACCTTATCCCCTCAGACATTTCTTTTCCCATAGGCAGATAGGCGTAGGAGGCGGAGGACTGGGGACTGCAGCCCCCAACCAAATATTTATGTGAAAATTCGGGCAATATGAGGAGAATTTTTCGGGCACCTACTGTAACAAAAATAATGCAATGATGTAGCTAAAGGCATGGGCGGGGATCACGGGGGAGGAGGAGGGGACAGGAGATAATTTCTCCCTCAATGCTTTTGGGGGGTACATAATATCAAATGTCTCCCCAATATTAAGAGGTATGCAGAACAACTAAATGTTGTTACACACATTTTTGGTATGAATATTTGTGATATTAGCCTATTAATGGCAACTGGGGAGAACTTTAGATCAGAAATATGTGATCCGTGTCCTCTATCGTTTGGCTTCCAGGGATTTGTCCCCTGGATGCCAACAGAGGACCTATGGAGGTCCCCGGTACCCTTGGCCGGAGGCGCAAAGTGTTCACTCAAGCAGGTGTCCCCCCAATAGTTTTAACAGATCGCCGCCCCTGGCTAAAGGTAATCAATAGTAAAAAAAAACTTCCTTGGTAATTGAAATAAAGTTCTGATTTGAATTACACCAGCACCTATATATTCGGAATTAATTCGCCATTGGGTTTTGTAATGGTTAAATTTATATTATGATTTTCAGTGGTGTATTTAAGGGGCATTGGGCTATGCCCCCCCCCCCACTGATGCCGATTTTTTGTACCTAAAATACGTAAATTTTTTAACACAAAATTTACTTCAAAGGGAGCATATGTGGCATCAGGTTGCATGTGAGTGCACCTAATTTATCAAAAATTTTCAAAGGAAAGGGGGACACCCCGTCCTCCAGGCCGGCGATTACACAACATAATGCCCCCACCCCCAAGAGAAAAATCCTGGCTATGCCACTGATTATTATCATTATTATTGTAACGACTTCCCCCAAAATTATATTCAACATGGAAGGGTAGTAACACGGCAAATGATTGTATGTAATTGGCATGCGGTGTAATAACCGATGCATGCCTATATGATATGTACATTTACATGTTGAACGCACGTGGAGGGGCGGAAATTTTTGGTTATATTTTCGGCAAGTCATTACAGCCCCCCCCCCCCCATCCACTTGGGCTTTTACCCCCATGTCTTCCTCTCTCTTTTCCTCTCTAGTTTCTCTACTTTGTTAAACAAACAATTTTCTTTGGGGGGGGGGAGTTCACCCTCTTAACTATCCCAACCCCTTTTGAAGATTGTACAACATTGACATGTTTAAGTAAACGTTTATTTTATCCTCATTGTTTCTTTCCTCTTCCTACCCCGCGGAGAGGACTCTGTTTTCTCAGCTCCTCAGCTTCACCTGTTTGCTCAGCTCCTCAGCTTCCCAAACCATGATATGATTGAAAAAGGAATATGCCGTACAGCCTGCTACGTAGGCAATCCTCTTCCTTGTTTTCTTTTCTCCTATTTTTTCCTCGGGGCGTGTGGGGGGGGGGGGGGTTTCGGCACCACCATATCCAGTCCCTAAGGAGTATTAAGAAAAATGGGAATGTGTAACCACACTATACTGTGCTTCCTATCACTTAAATGTTGAAAATTTGCTGCTGAAGAAAACTAACAACGCTCATTGAAACAAATTTTTATCTTCTTGAAACGATGTGAAAAAAGTGGGAAGGTAGAAGTTTTCATAAATTGCAGAGATAACTTAAGGATTACTTATGGAACCTACGCTATGCAGTAGTTCTCTTTATAAGTTTGTTATCAAGCTATTACGCTCCACTCAATATCATTTAGCATTTGATCTTGCTAAGTCTTGAAGACAACATCACTCCACTCCAGAGGGTGTCTCAGAACAATGTCGCAGGTTCTCCATCCTAAATTTGTTACGTTCATTTTGTATTTGTGCTGGACTTCGGAAAAAGTTTCAAGTCAACAACGGGTAAGTTGTGTATTTGCTCATAATGGCCGTTTTTTGTCATCGAAAGAGACAGCAACTCCCTTCTACAAGTTCAGAAGAACATATAATTTGACAAAATTTAAAAGGTGCATCGACGTTTTTTGGTGTTGGCAAACTCAAGAACCTCAGAAAGGCATGTTTTACTACTCTCAAAGCTGCGACGTCTGAGCAGTAATCTGTGAGGTCTTAACACACTAACCAAACTTGTTGTTGATTAATACTTTTTCACAGTAAATAATACTAGTATAAAATTCTACTTAAGGACAGATCTTCCTATTATATGAAAGGCATTTTAAAGTGTATTAAAGAATGCCCTAAACCGTTACCAAATCAGCTTATTTCATCACGAAGAAATGCTCCACAGCAATTAGATTTTTCAGTTCCTCTGTTAAGAAGGCTAATTAAAGGCCGCAATGAAATAGATGAAATTTGTAAGTCAAATTTCAAATTAAGGTATCGTACTCAAAATTGTGATCCCACTGGACGTGAAACCAGTGCTCTGTGTATTTATTAGCCTGACAAACAATTCAGTGTATCACTTGAAACTTAGAACGTAACATGAAACATTTACGGCAAAGATAGTTACATGAATTACCTAGGCTACAACCTAACTCACAAGACGTTAGACAGTTGTTAGGCAAAATCATAAGTAACTTCCATAAGTAACTGTAAATACTATCTATCAGGGTTTGAATACAAGAATTCTGAATTATAGTAACATTTGCAGGGCCCGGCTGCAATAAGTATCGCATTCCAGATGAAATCACCATTAACCCATATAAACCAAAGGAATAATGATTGTCGTGAGTTCAGCTTTATCCATAACGACAATATAGAATCTCTTTTGACATTTTTTATATCTTCTATGCATGTTGCATAAAATTTCACCAGAGAAAACAGCAGGTGTTAGGGGCTTAACTTTATATAAGCATTGATATTCACCTTTAATTCCCCAGGAGACTGGACTGTTTATTTATAATGAAAGCTCTGTAGTGTCCCACAACTGGAAAAAAGGCCGTAAGCTCCGCTAGATTAAACCAAGAGGTTATAAATTGAGACGCAAAACCATATCTAACTAACTCTGTAGTGAATTTACCGTAATATTTAATCTTTAATAACTTAATAAGAGAAAATTTAATTGCGCAGACATGAAAGATTATCAAAACTTTATTTGACTACTTTAATTATCAACTTTAAGTCAATTTAAGTTCACAGATGAGCCGATTTTCTAGTTTAGGAAGTTCTATAAACAGATAAAGAAAAGTACTGTGTTGCCAAAGTTTCTAATATAATTCCAAACATCAGTACCTCTAACAGTATGTAACTTGAAAGATACTACTCTGCAAAACGTAACTTTTATGAAGGAAACAATTCGTAATGAAGTTAACATAACTTTGAATCGAAATATCTACAAATAAAAGCACTTTATAATTTTCATCGGTCAAAATGTACAAGGTTCCTTCGCTCTCAAACTTACACAAAATTATAAATCGATATGTGCTCTGTGCAGGAACATCAAAGTGGTGACGATTTTGACATTTCTAATGTTTAGCACTTTTTATGAAATTTATTTTGTAAAACAAGAACAGTAACTCTCCTTTAAAGCCTCCCCACTGTAAAAGAGAAGTACGTTTTTTCACGAACTGCTTATATTCACGCTAAATCAAAGAAGCAGCAGAAGATTAACTGCACCATTTGCAAGAGACAATTTTAGCCACGTTGCTTTATTTTCTAGTAACAACAAATTGTTCAATGGGAGGGAGGCTCGAGGAAAGAGGAGGGATAATCCTCGGTAAAATAAGGCGACGCCGTTTTACATTACTTGTTATGACATCATAGAAAGTTGAAATGTTCGATGATGGCTGTAAAAAATGGAATGGTGTCCCCGTCATTCTGTAGCGTTCTTTCTAATTCAATGAGTTAAGAAACAATACTAAACACAAACGGTTAACGTCGCTTTGCTACTCTTGAAGGGCACATAGGAATTTTTGCATTACCCTTTCACTGCGAGCTACTGTAACGATATTCATATCTGATTTTCGTCCCATTTTGATGCTTATTAAAATATTAATTTGATTCCATATAGCATGTTGGACATGTATACGCCAATACTTGTATTCCAGTGATAGAACGCAGAAATTGACCTTACTGTGTAACAGCACAGTATTACCTCCTTTGCTCTCTTACTCAATGGATTTGTTGAACATTCAACGCCAACTTGTCTTGATTGCGTGTGATAAGCAGCCATTTCGAGTGTAAGCTGCAAGCTTAAAATTTGGCTGTTGAGAGTTTGCAAGACATTTTTTTGTTCGGTAATATATTTTTGCACAATAACCAGAGTATTACCGCAATGCCTCACCCACCAGCTATGTAACATCTCGCGAATATGTCTTTTCTTTGATTTTGACACTTGCCACCTTGTAATTCGGGCTCTTGTTCTTTCTAGGCTGGATTATGCAAACGGATTACTACTTGGCTGCAAAGACATCTGCAGGCTACCACGCATCCAGAATTGGGCAGCCAAGTTAGTCTGCCAATTCGCCAAGTTTGACCTTGCTACTCCTTGCTTAAGCCGCCTGCATTGGCTCCCGGTACACTTAACGATAAGTTTAAAGTTACTCGTGATAGTGCAGTATTTAAGTGCATCACTAGCTCCCGCCTGCATGGCAGTTTAATGCCCCGCTAGAGCAAGTTTACGTTCTGCTTGTGACATCTCACGCCTGGCTGAACATAACATCGGTAAGTTTCTTACTTCAGCCGCCTGTTGGACCTTTTGTTATGCTGCAGCCCAAATTTGGAATGATTTGTCATCTAGAGTTAGGGAATCGGAATCCCTACATACTTGAAAGAGAACGTTAAAGACTTACCTGTATTCCTCGTTGTAGATTCTTAATTCTCCATGTCTTCTGTACGTTTTTTCTTTATTGCTTATGTTTGTTTATTCGATGGTTTTGTTTTAGCGTTAAGATCTCGATGAAGCAGCGCTTTATAAATACCTAAGATGTATGTATGATTGTTTTATGTTGGCAAGAAGGTTACTTCCATGTTTTCGCGGAACTGCACACATGCCAGGTCGATCTACCAGAAATCGCTGATCTTTTTCCGTCCTCTTGGCGGGACTAATGGGCCTCATTCCGGGATGTGATATTAAACTTTCCTATTAAGACCGCAAATGAGTCATAAGATGGAAGAAATTTTCTGAGGTATAATATGTTTGGCGTACAAAGCAATGCCTTAGATTTTATAACCAAAGTTCTAACCACACAGTTTACCTTCACAAAAGTATAAAATTAACCAATCAACAGAAATGACAAAATTAGCTTCAGATTTTAGACCCCCCCAAACCACAGAAACAGCCAGTGACTTCACAAGGAGTGTGCGTGGCGAGGTCTCTGTGGTAATTAAAATCATGTGAGCTCTCAGGGATGGCCGACATTGAGGTCTTGATCAGCGAGTTCTGTTAGAGCGACTTCTCATTCACTTTACTTGATTTTGCTTCACTTTTTCGTATAATGAAAAAAGTGCTTCTATCTACCGAGAATACCATGAGAAATTTTTGAACTTCCTCATAGTGAAACTATTAGTCCAGTCCACTTAATCGGTGATTACTGTCTTCAAATGAGAAAATGGAAGTGTGAGCTTGCATAAGTGTGCCTTATGTCCGTCATATCTAACGGAGTTCTAGGCCGCTGTTCAGTGAGGGCCATAATTTGGCAGTTTTTTGTCTCGCCCGAAACGGGAAGAGTATGGTAGACTTGGAACTTAGTATTCATAATCCTGCCGGTACAATGCAATGCAGAAGCATTTGCAAGCTTTCCAATAACTTAACTTACTACTAACCAAAAAAGTGAACGTTTCTTACTAGATATTTGGACTTTTAACGGATTTGGTCAATATTTGCTATCTTCATGAAGTCCTTGCTGTTTACCAATACCAGGGCAAGATGATGCATAATATTTTCTAAAGATTTAGTAGATTACATTTGGCCGACCACGTGGAAAATCCTTCCGAATGATGTCTTGTTGTGTCATTATAGAATAAGATGTAGATGCGTCCTTCTAAGATCACTGTAATAGACTACAGGATAGCAAACAACATTACCTTCAGGCAGGTTTTGCTTGCCGAACAGTTTTAAAATTTGCACGGTCTCTTGATTTACAAGTTTTGAGGTCATTTTTACATTCACAGCTTCCCTTACAGTTTGTTATTCCAGAGTTGACCATAGAAAACCTTTGCCAAGAGTTTAATGTGGGTATTTCTTATTTATTAGGGTTAATAACACTTATAGGATAGAATGATAGATGTAAAGATAAGTAGAGTTAAAGAATACACACTTTGACTAATAGGCTGTTGCGTATTGCCCCTTATGAACCAGCTCTTCGACTTAACAGGTTTATTGGAACACTTTGTATTATGAATTGATACCCCTGTAATAAAAAAAAAACACTTCTGGCGTTTTATTTTCTTATTCCACTGAGACCGACAGTGGGATGTTTCTGATTGTGTGGAGACTATCTTCTTACACACTTACTCTGCCTTTTGCGGGAAATACGTCGGTTTCGTAGAATTTACTTACATTGTGCCTGGATTATACGATTGGTTAAAATCCGTGAAAGGGGACAAGAAAACCACACCATGTACGCACGCGTCACAGGTATTTCGTAGACATTCTAATTCACTTGAGTTGCTGCTAGCGGTGAAAGGTTTTACAGTACGTAATTGACGGATTATGAACGAAAGGAAAAACAAATTTTTCTTACAAATTTTTTTTTTTGATTTTCACTTATTTATCGAAACTACTATTTGCTACTCCTTCACTCTTTTTTATTTCAGCACTACGATCCAAGCAGTGAGTCAAATGAGAGAAATATCGGTATGTACTCATGACATTGAAGTATTTTACTACCTCTGTACTATTGTCTTCATTAAAGGTGGCTCACGAGATACCTTTTTAGAATGTTTATGTTTTAACTCACATGCACTCATTGCAATAATACTGTTCCAACACCAGCGTCTATGGGAAACACCAACAAATACTTTATGTTCAGATTTCACGGTATAAATATTTTCGTTACCTGTATCATACTTTCACACTTGAGAAGGCAGTAGATGTACAATAAGAGAAACATTAACTGGAGCAGCAGTAATAACATTTTATTCTTGTGATCAAGCTTTTCATTTACAACGCAAAAACGGCTTACCAAGGAAGTATTCCTTTTGCAGGTTCTTCTTATTTCTATTATCAACAACCAGAATACCCTAGAGACTGCACCGAGGTTAACAATCAATGTTCCACGTATAATGTGAGTGGTGTACATCTAATTAAACCAGATGGTTATCCGGAACCTTTTGAAGTGTACTGTGACAATGCGGTAGATTCTGGAGGATGGACGGTAGGTGGAAACATTGAATATCACGCTTTACTTGGTAAAAAGGTGCTGACTGGATGAATTCAAACGATTATGCCAGTAATAAGCACGTTTTAAGATGATTGCTTTATATTAAAGCAAGTCGAGCTAATCCATGAAGTTAAAGCTGTGCCTTTTTTCCCTTGCAGCTGACTTCTATACATTATTGACAGGCTGATTACGTTTTCAATGTTCTTTTTTTTGCAGGTCATTTACCGTATTCAGGATGGAGCTGTTCTCTTCAACCGCAGTTGGACAGAATACAAAACTGGATTTGGTTTCCTGTCCCAAGAGTTCTGGATCGGCAATGACAAACTATCATTTCTAACAAACCAAAACACCTATGAGCTTCGTATTGACGTTACAAGTAGCAATGATCTGTCTTTCTGCATCACGTACAACAGATTTCGTGTTAGTGATGAGTTCAGTGAATACAAGCTGACTAGTGTTGGTGAATACAATGGAAAGAGAGGTACTTTTGCAATTAACATTATTTTGGCCATGCTTACTGAACCCATTCTGTAAACTTGTACACATGGGCGTCAATCGGGGGGGGGGGGCAGGGGGACACGTCATCCTCATTTTGGAAATACACCCATTGACTTAAGATTTTTGCAAAGTAAATTTTTGACAGAACTGGTAATGCCCCTCCCCTCCACATTCGAGTAAAAATTGACACCCATGCTTGTACAGAGCTTATTTCGATTGTATTCTCTATCTTTTATAGATGAAATCGACCACTTCTTGTGTCCAACCAACAGTGTAAGTATTTGTATGAAATGTGCAAAATTCTAGTCAGTCATTTCGTTTAAGTAAATTACAGTGAGGTTCACTTCCTCATATTATGACTCATTTTCGAAATTTATGTTTTTCGTTTTAACAACACATACACCAGTCATCTTAAGCTGGTATTATTATATGAAAGTTTTGTGCATGTGACTCAACCTCTACCTAAATCTTTAATTTTAAACTACTTTGGTGACGAACGTTTTCGCTTTGATAATACTCGCACCCTGAAATAGATCTTTACTTTCAGACTTTCATGAAAAGACACTGTAATTTTAACCGTGGAGCTACTTTGTAGTAGCTCCATGGTTTTACTTATTGTTTAGGATATCTATGTTTAACTTTTTAGGAAGATTGGATTTATATTTCTCGTGATTGTTCACGACGATGTGTCTGCAATAGCGGCCACCTTTCATGTGATGATTACCAGTGTAGTCCCGATGCAGTATGCGAGGAGACGAACAACGGCTCACAATGTTACTGCAACACAGGCTATAAAGGTGACGGGGTCAATTGCACAATCGATGTTCCTCCATCCGATTGCCAAGATATATATGAGAGGGTTTCTACGGAAAGTGGTGTATATAAGATAAAACCAACGACGTGGCAAGGGGAGCCATTTGACGTATATTGTAACATGACGGATGAAGGAGGATGGACGGTGAGAAACACATTTAATGTTCTGCATAACGTCACCTCTTTAGGATAAGAGTATTCCAATTGCTCGGCGCTTTCAATAGAACGTAAATTAAAAGCTGTTGGCTTTCCCACACTGTTCATGCTGGACAACACTATCTGTTTTGTTCTTATCTAGGTCTTCCAACGCCGTGTGGATGGCTCTCAGGATTTCGCCCTTTACTGGTCTGATTACAAAGATGGCTTTGGAACACCACACCATGAATTATGGCTTGGAAATGACAAATTACACAGTTTAACAACACAAAAGAATTACGAGCTTCGAGTTGACCTTGTCAACAGTTTAGGAAATCCATACTACGCCAAATACAATTCTTTTCGCGTCAATGATGAAAACGACAACTATAGATTGAGTCTTGGTAGCTACAGTGAAGGAGATGCAGGTAAGTGATGGGAAGTAACAAACAGGTGGTTAAGTTCGTTCACCTAACATGTTACAGGGATATTTCAGTTTGATATTTATGCCTAGCACGTCCCGTTGATGTAATATCTGAAGAAATGTGAATTGCATTGGCCACATGTCTTCACAATATCATTAGTAATACTGAACACTAGTGCAAATTTGTAGTCTTACATTTACTAGGACGATACATGTATGGGGTAATTATTCACCGGTAACGCTTATAATGCTCAACCGGTTGCTGTATGAGACACTATGTTTACTCACGTACAAGAACTCATCTCTGAATGTTAGACCTCAGTCAGTCAAAATCCCTCCTCACCCGATTTTGAAAAAAATTTATTTAAGTTAAAATTTGCCCTATCTTGAAAAAATATTTATGAGGAAGTATTATTATTGATAACTCAACCAATCGCAGTTAGAAGACAAATCTTGCTCACTCTACGATTCGATACCTAGAAATTTTCAAGAAATCCTGATTTCAAGACACTGATGAACATACACGATGACGAAAAGGAAAATACTTATTAATCAATTTGTAATGTGACCAGCAAATATCTAATAAAAATCAATTTTTATCTGAAGAAATTGATAAACTGATTTAACTTAGAAGATAGTAGTGTTACACCCTTTATACGCCGTTAAAAAGTATAAATATTTGAAGAATTTTGCAGAGTTTTGAGTCGGTAATAAATTTTTCCATGATTTTATGAAATAAAACTAAGCCCCTGTAGGGATATAACGCACAATGTACAAAGAGCTTTTAGCTAGTGCTTGACTCTTCCTCCAGTTTTAAATCCGTCATTTCTTGAGACACACAATTCCATCGTTTCCTGTAATTATTCCCGAATATGTTATGGAACAGAATCCTCCAAGTATTCAAATATTTCGGAGTTTACTTTTGTCCTGTTGCATTTGTTAGTTTGAAGAACTCTATTAGTGTGTTCAAAGTAGGTTTTAAAGCCTAGTGCATTATTCCCGCTTTATAAATAAGTAAAGTTGACTCTCATCTAACCAATGTACGTTGTCTACCCCATCACCTGTAGTTGAACAGGGAATGTTGACAATTTTGCTTTGTTTTAATATGATTTTGTTTAAAAACATTTCTCACATGTCTTCGTATACATGCTGATACTAAAATTGCTTTTAATTCGGTTTCGTTTATGTAGGTGATCAACTGTATTATTACAATGGCCAAGCTTTTTCAACTAGGGACCGGGACAACGACGCTCATAGTTATCATTGTGCCATTCATACGGCAACGAGTTACTGGTGCTCCACATGCCCGTACAATAGTGGATGGTGGTTCAGTAATTGTGGTTATGCTCCACTTAACAACCCTTACGGAACAGACTGCTTCAGTTGGCACAATCTTTCTGGAAATAGGTGCAACATAAAATTCGCAGAGATGAAGTTACGGCCAATATAATTCAAACATGATAGCCTCCAGATTGCTCTTACATGGTTGCTAAGGAAATTCTTTTCTTCAGCTATCATATTTATGAGGAACTACACTTTTTTTTTTTTTTTGTCTCATTTATTTTCCAACATATCTAACAACTGACAAAATTATATATGCACAAGAAAAAGTAGAGAAGGTAAGAAAAGTAATTTCATGCGAAATTATGGCTAAAGTAGTCGTTCAACAAATCTATGCCGGCGGTATTACTGTTTTTAGCTAAAATAAATTTTTCTACTTGAAGTATAAACTGAAATTTGTTACGAAAAACTGTGATTTCTGGATTAATATTATTACATTTACAGTTGAATATAAAATATTTTACGTAGAGCAAGAAGAAATTCACAGGACTATCTACAATGTTAGGCAAACCAAATAAAACAACTTCTGCATTTAAATCAATAGGCTCTTTCAAACAGTTACTTATACAATCAAACCAAAATGAATTGGAAATAGGGCAGTTCCAAAATAAATGTTCAATTGTTTCTTCTTCTTCATTACAAAAGGAACAGAGTGGGGAATCTTTTACCTTTAAACGAAATAAGTAAGAATTAACCCCTATTATTCTATGAAGTAAACGGAACTGTAGGTATTGTACCTTTGGCTTTCTTATCACTCTGAATGGAAGAGCGTAAATCGCATTCCAGTTAAAAGTAGAATCACTGAACAGGTGATTCCATTTTTGAATTGCCTTCGGCATAGAAGAATGACGAGAGAGAGTGTCTTTGTAAATCAACACAGAAGGCTTATTAGCAATAGAAAACTTAATTAGGCGAACTTCATTAACATTAGGGAGAGATGGGTTCATTCTATCCCTTTTCCACGAACTAGGAATAGCATCAACAATAGAAAAATAATGTATGAATGAAAAGTTGCTAAGATGTAGATTTGAGATGAAATTGTCAAACGGTTTTACTTTACCATTATTTTCAAAAAAATCTAAAACTTTAAAAACATTACACTGAAGTAGATCTTTGTGAAAGAAGATTTCTCCGTTAATTTTCAAACAACTGTTATTTAGGACGAATTGATCAGAAAAATTTTCACTTGGAATGTGAAAGTTATAGTCTGCCCAAGCATCACAGACCTGACGTATAAACAAATTAGATATGCAAACATCATTTTTAGCAAAATTACATTTAAAAAGAAAACTACCTCCATATTTCTTTAGCTCGTAGGTAAAAAGTACTTTCCATGGTTTGAAAGAATCATCAAGTAATTGTTTAACCCACTTGCACTTCAGACTGTTACAGAAGAAAAGTAAGTTAATCATTTTGAGTCCACCGTTATTCTTAGTGTTACACATCACAGACCTACTAACCTTATCACGCTTGTTACTCCATATAAATTTATAAAACATTTCATTTAAAGTCTTAATAAAGTGGTCAGGGGGGTTAGGAAGCACTGAGAAGAGAAAAACAAGCTGGGAAATAGCAAATGTCTTAATAAGTACAATTCTTCCGATAGGAGTAATGTCCCTAGAAGACCAAAGGTTGAGAATGTGTTTTAGACGTGATAACTTGGGTAAGTAATTCAGCTGAAAAAAGTCCTCCATATGATGGGAAAAGGTAACTCCAAGGTATTTGAACATATCGCATACCTTAAAACTAAACATATTCAAGTAATGTGGAGGATTTTTAGATAAGTGACCCAATAAAAAAACATTAGATTTATCCATATTGATAGTTAAACCAGAAACAGATGAAAAAAGCAACAATGTACTATGCACTTCTGTCAAAGAGGAATTAGAACCATCCGTAATGACCACAGTATCGTCAGCATACTGAGAAATTTTAATAGAAACATCAGAAACCTCAACACCTTTTATTAAATTATTTGACTTAATAAAAATATTAAGGATTTCAGTACAGATAATAAACAGGTAAGGGCTGAGGGGACAACCTTGACGGACACCTCGGGTGACTTGAAAATAAGCAGAGAGAAAACCATTGTTAGAAACACAAGAAGAGAGATTACTGTAAAGTGTACTTACCCACTTTTTTAATTGTGGGCCAAAATTAAAAAGGGTCAGACAGTTTTGGATAAATTGCCAATCTAAACAATCAAAAGCTTTCTCAAAATCGAGAAACAAAAGAGCTGCCGGAATAGACTTATTGTTACAGTACAAAATTAGGTCGTTGATAAGCCTAATATTTTCTCCAATATATCTGTTTTTTAAAAAGCCAGTCTGCTCAGGGCTAATTATATCAGGAAGAACTCCTTTGAAGCGAGTAGCAATACATTTACATACTACACTTTAAAACAAAAAAAAAAAAAAACGCATTACTTTTCTCTTTTCATGAACACAGTGTCTTTGACTTTTTGCCTTGATCATGTCCACGACAAAATGAAAACGAATCAAACGAAATCTGAACAACACACGGTTTAACGAAACCATTGTAACTTTAGTGAAGGCACTTGCCAATTTCCAATGAAAAATTTTGTAATAAAAACTCGTCCAAGGAACACCAGTGTAGTCCAGTTAAAGGAGCCACATTTTAACAGTTAACAAATAACAAATAAAGTTGCATGAAAGATTTAACTGAAAATTTCATTTGCATTTTATTTTTATTTTGTAATTTCGTGAAAAGTCTAAATTTGAAAGATTCATATTCGCTACAGTGCATAGACTTGACTGTAAAGGTATGATCGTACACTTGTTAAACCTTATGAGAATAATATAATACTGTAATAAAATTGAAAGCTTCTCTGAGGTGCTTCATAAACTGCTACAAAAGCAAGACAAATGACACTTGTACTTTATATTGATTTTTATATTTGGATAAATAGAGGTAAACCTTTAAGTTTTTAGCTGATCTAAAGGGAAATGGAGTTATACATGTAAGTATGTTTAAGTTGGCCTCTCAAAGCAGACCCGTTTCTTGATTATTGCGCACTCAGTATCACACAGCTTTGTACTTTTACCTTAACCTCATTGTATGATAATGATACATTGAAATAAATTTACCTTCACCGTTGACAACAGGTCTTATTATGCATTGCCCACCGGCCTTAGGTTGCAACCTGCAAATGTCAAGTAAACGAATATGAATTAACAGAAAGTGTCAGTCCCATCTGAAACTTTTGAAAATTAAAGTTAGTATCGATTCCCATCGAAAGTAAAGGCAGAATACGCTAAACGATCCATGTGGGCCGACTGATTTAAAGTATGATACTGAACTCACTATAGGCTGTTAGCTATGCTTAAACGTTTAAAGAAATACATACCCGTTGTATCTCATCATGCTGAGATACTATCAGGTGTAGATCCAGAAATTTCCATGAGGGGAGTGGGGTGGGCTCGATGGGTAATCTAAAGTGCAAAAAAGGTGCATCACGTGCACGGAGCGCGGATTGGTAGGGGTGAGGTCCAGGCGTTAGGGTCCTGCGGGGTTCCAGGTTTGGAGTACCGGTGAGGATCCAGGGAGCAAAATGAACGGAATCTCTCGAAGTATTGCATTTAAAGATGTTGGCGCCAGTAACTCTCTTAAGGAGATTTGTATCTTTTTATATTTTATGAAATTTGATGTTAATGGCATAGCACAGCTTAATATAAGGGCCTCAAATGAGGTCCCAAAGGCAAGCCTGACGTTATTTCAAAATTTAGACGCTAGCATCAAGTGGGATGTGTATTAAGTTTCATATTCGTTCTAACCTGCTGTTCTTGCTACGTTCGTTGAGCGCCCTAGGAAATATTTGAACGTATACGCATACGTGCAGAGTACTCGTATAGTAACTTCTCATTTAAGCTCCACATGTGCGTTGTCCTACCGGCGGAAAGTACGTCTGTACGTAACACTTCATTAAAGTGTACCTAAAGTCTGAAAATTCAAAAATATATATTACAGAGCATGAAAACTGAATTCCAATGGTCCAATTCCCATCTTCACAGGACTTTCTTAAGCTGAGATATAAAATGTTGAAGTTTATTCACTCAATTTAAAAAGGTAGATTGCGCAATAATTTGTGATGTCATTGTTGTACTACTCAAATTACAATCTTTGTATTTCTTTGTTTTTCTGAAAGCCACCGCACCTTGTGCCAAAATGTGATCACGTTCTTACTGCTTTGGGGTGACTTGACTATATAAGCCCTCTCTGTACAGCATGTCATGCAAGAAAACAGGAAGCGGTCAAGGTCATATAAACATTTTTAATTTTAAAAGAAAACAAAGCATTTAATGTGAGTTGTACAACAAGAATGTCAAAAATTATTGCGCAATGAACTGTTTGGATTTAAGTGAATAAATTTTAACATTTAATATCTCAGCAATGGAATAAGCTATGACAATGGGAGTTGGACCAATAAGATTAATTTTGTAACCTCTAAAATATATATTTTTGAATTTTTAGACTTTAGGTCCACTTTAAGTGCTACTTGCAGCACTTGGGAATGGGGTTCATTCTTACGAAGGTGTTAAAAAGCGGCAGTTAACACTTCACTAGTTAAAATGATTCGTAACACCCATCTAAGAGTTACTTTTTAACACTTCAGTTTTAAGAGTGAAGTAAGAGATGTGCATTAGATTACTGAAAATGGTTTTTGCCATAATAAATATTTTTGTTGTGAGGTAAGCCGTTTATCGGGTGTAAACGGTTACGCTGTCAGGCGAAGCGCCCCGACGTTTTCCCATTTAACATTCATGGTAACAGTTGCATTGAAGCATATATTCGTAACAAAACAGGTTCTTTTAGGAAGATAATTCTGATTTATCAAAACTTGTAATCCGTTAGAGACCACTAGCTTTCTCAAATATAAGTTTATTTTTTCAAAAATTAGTGAAAGGCGAGCAGAATTTCTATTCACAAGTTACAAACTTAGCTCCAGCATGATCACCCCTATGCAGAAATGTAAAATACTGACTGTTGAATGAGGAGAAAACGTCTGAGATTGTATTGAAGAAGAAAATGAAAAACAATTAAACCACACACGAATGGGCAAAAATTTATCGTTTGTGAAAGATGTGTCATTGAAAACAATTGAAATACGTCAATTATTCATCCTTTAAGACATACACTCCACCCCTGTAGAAATTGTTGCTGAAAGTGCTTTCGTATCAGTTACAATTTCGATTGGAAACCTTTAAGCGTTTAAGTATACTTTGCTGGTGTACTTTTGGCAAGAGATTTGCTTAATCGGGGGAGAGATACTGTAGTTTGCAAGGTAGCACGTACCCTTGTCAGCCTGATGTTTTTAATTATTCTAGAATACCTTGCATGGTAACAATTAGCAGTGTTGTAACAAGTCAAGTCACTGACTCGGACACGAATCGTCTCAAGTGGCATATTTGACTTGACTCGACTTGGCTTGACTTAGTCATCAGCCATAATGACTTGACTCGAGTGTGCAACCCTAAATGACTTGACTTCACTCAAGTCACCGCCTGAAATGACGTGACTTAACTGGACTCGAGTATAGCATGACTCCAGTCAAATTGAAGACTCGAGTCAAAGAAAATGACTCGAGTCTTCTGTTGCGACTCGAATCCTTTGGTGCGACTCTGATGTTTGTAAACGTAAGCAATTCTGGGCTGTGCACATCCATATCGCGAAGTAGACGCGGCTATAACACACAGCCCACCCCTGTGTAATCAATACCAGCACTCTATGCCTATAGTATAGTTGTCACTTGACAACAAACGGGCCGCGCAGAGCAGTTCGAGAAATGCCCCCTCCCTCCTGCGAAAGCATGTCATATCCGACTATGTACACAGCATGCCAGGCTCTTGGACCATTACGATCACCGATCTCAGTGGTTTCGATCAAAACGCAACATGTTGCACAACTACGGTTGTCATCTGGATGATTCTTTTTCTGATTTCAGGAGCTTCGGGGACAATTTGTCTACTAAAATTTTGTGTTGATGGATAGCTATATGAAGTCGCTAGAGCTTCTTCGAATTTGTTTGTCCATAAAACCTATCTTCTTCTGGGGATTTTGATTTTTGTGCCCGAAACCTTGCACAGTTGTTTGCTGGTTGTTAATGCTCGTAGCTTGTATATAGGAACAATAAAAATGACGAAAAACGATGTTTTTAGGGGCAATATTTCTTTGAAAATTGACGGTTTCCCGTTAGAGGACTTACTCCTGATTGTAGCAAAAAGTAAAAAATTTACTGATTTCAGTTGCTTTTAACCCTTGACAGAAAGCTTTTCCATGAAATTCTGAACTGAAATTACCTTCTTTTACCCAAAGCAATCAATTTTGCCTAGCGCAAACGTATGTTTGACAATTTGACCGAGTGCAAGTCAAGAAAATTTCAGGACAATGCAAACCTAAATCATTTGTCGTTCAGTTTTGCTGTGAATTTCGTGCACGAATTGGCCAAACGAACAACTTTGCGGCCAATGTACTCACGATAAACACAAAGGGCTCGTTGTAATAAGGGCATTGCCTTAACTTGTTCGCAACACACCGTTTGCATAAAGCGAAGTGTCAGTGGCACCTGCTTGGATCGCATGGGGGGGGGGACGTGCCCCCAATCTATTTCTGAAAAACATTTAGAAAATTTTAAAATGATCCTTAAAGGCGCTTAAGCTATAGAATTCTGTAGGGGTAGAATGAGGTGTGTTTTCGACCTAGTGATGGATCTATTGTAATCATTTTCTGTCATAAATGGTGCTCAAACTATCAGAATGTTCGCAAATCCTTCTCAAACTATCAAAAGTTTCGCTCTCTCCGACCGCTTTAAACCTTACCTTAGTACAGGGGCGTCAATCCGTTTTCAAATGTGGAGGGGGGGGGGGACGGGGGACATACATGACTTAGCACAAACCAATACCTTTGGTTTTGAAGAGGGGGCGTCTTCCTATGGGCCCTTTCCTCCCTCCCCCTTATGATGACTGACGTTGTCCTATTCTAATAAGAATTATAGTAAAAGGAGTAATTCAAGGCTAAAACTACGCAGATCGAGCGAAAATCAAGAAATATTGAGAAGACTTTGCAAAAATCGTGAAAGATGTCAAATGATTTTTTGTAAAAAGTGATAAAAATAAATCCATCACTCAATAAAAACATACCTCTCTCCGTAAGCGTAAACAATTGCGGGTGAAGCGCGCCGAAAATTTTCGGTATAGAGCCTCCCGGGAGCTCTGCATTAATTGTACACTGAAAAGGGGGACCAACAGGACTCTCACAACCTGACGTCCATATGGGAGGAGAGATGATATCTTCTTTATGGATTTCTGAAGGGTATACCCTTCAGAATCTATGACCGATGGTGCCGGCGGGAGTTGGTGATTGGGGGAACAGCAGGTAACTGCTAAACCGTGCCTTTTTAGGCAGTGGGATTTTGTATACGCTATATACAAGAGTGGGAGAGCCTTTTCTTGTTAGTACATGAGAGTGCAGTCCCAGGAAGGAGTTAACCTCCCCTTTGAGAAATGTTTGATAATTTTAGGGAGCCTATATGCAAAATGGTGGTATCTTTGGGTCATTCTAAAGTGATTGTATGTTTTAAAAATGTCCACAATTTAGTGAATTCTTATTTTCGTTCAGGTGAAAAAGGGGAGTAAGAGACGGTTAATATATTGCCTTCAAACCTCCTAAAGTCCCAGGAAAAATCATGGGCGCGGATCCATCTATAAAAGTGTGTAGGGGGGGGGGGGACTTTTCCACATTTGTTAATCGCCGTCCTGGTGGAAGAAGCAGTGGTGTAGCCAGAATTTGCGTCACGGGGAGGCAATAAGTTTTGTGATCGTCGGCATGGGGGAGGGGTCTAAGGGAAATTTTTCTAGAACTGAATGCCCTCGATGCGATTTGGTGCAACAAAAGTGTATGATTTTTAGGTTATTTTTCTTCTAAAAATTTCGTTTTCCTCGGCATAATTGCAGTCTGTTCTATCATTTTTGAAAAAGTGAGGGGGACTTTTTGACGATGTCCCCCTTCCAAAAAAGTGAGAGGGACGCGTCTCCCCATTCCCCATGATCCATGCCCATGGGAAAATTGTACACGCAATTATACTGTACCTGCGTGGAATCCACAGAAACATTCTTGGACTATAATAAAATATTTCCTTTACATTATAAAAGGATATCCAAGGTTGACAGAGAACAGTATAGCGCCTCCCGGGAGCTCTGAATTAGTTACAGTATACAAAAGAGGGACCAACAGGATTCTCACTACCCGACATCTATATGGGGGGAGATATATATCACCTTGTCTTTCAAGTATAGCAAGAGGGATGGTGGACAGGCAAAATTCGTTTCAGAAAAGATTTTCGTCGTTATTGAACGTCGCGGTAATAATGCTTGGAAAATAAGGCAATTACGTACTTTCAATCTTTCAAACCATGTGCTAGACTAGATTAGTCAAAGATCCCATAATGATGAATGCCCTACATAGAAGGAGATTTAGTTTTTAGAAAAATGTTTGCATTTGAATAATTTCTTGCGTCATAGCTTTGTCAATGGTATATGAAATCGGGTGTAAACCCTGTCGTATGCTCACGAAGCGAGCCGAAATTTTGAATAAGATATTAGTCCATGACAAAACCTGCATTTAGAACCTGCATCGGACACTGTCATTTTCCCACCAACCTATGCTATTCAGAAACGAATCTTCTGACTGAGAATTCTTAAAAAGCACTTTTGCTCCTTGGTTCCCCCGTGAGTTACCGAAAGCTATTGAAAATAAGGACAACTCTGACACAAGGCTTGACGCTAGCGGAGCGTGCGAAAATTTGGAATTTGTCAAGAATTTCCAAAACTTATGATAGTTTGAGAACAGTTTGTGAAAGAAAAGGGTAAGAACAAGTAAACCAATCATCAAAAATACATCTCACCCTCCACCCTCCACAGAAATCTGTAGCTTAAACGACTTTTGTGACCATTTTAAAAATTTTCAACAATCGATGGGGGAGGGGGACACACGTCACCCATTGCCCACTGTGCCGACGCAACTGTCTGTAGCTTAAAAGCCTTTTGAGTTCATTTTAAAACTTTACAGTTTTGAAATCGAATAGGGTATGCACGCCGCTACTTTGCCTGCAACAGCTGGTGTCACTGTGCACAATAGCACGTCACCTGACAGCTCGTCTTCTGTATTCATTCTGCAAGGTCTGCATGGCCAAAACTTTGCCTCTCAATCCCTTTAGATTACAAAAACTTTCACTCCTTAACACGAAATTGTTACTGATTTCAGTGCAGCTAGCAGGGCCTATACTGCACATGTCACGATGTTTACTTATTTAGATCTTAAGTCAAGGATCATTACTCAGCTATTCACCTGTTTTTGAACATTATGTGAAAGATATCTAAAGAGATAATCCAGCTATAGCTCCGCCCAACCCCTAGAGAAATATATACTTTAAGTACGTTCTTAGACACTTTTATTAATTTTTTGCTCTTAATTTTTCTTTCTCCTTTTCTTTTTTCTTTTTCTTCCCTTTTTCTCCTTTCGTGGGGGGGGGGGGGGGCTCCTTAGACCAACCTGGATCCGCGCCTGCACCATCTATACCGGTAATGGCTTCGGCGAAGCTAGGTAAAAATAATGGCTTCGGCCACGCTCGGTAATAATTCTTGAAAAGTGTTTAACGGCAACAACGTACTTTCAACCTTCCACAAGGGGGGGGGGGTGGGCATGCCGTATGTTGTGTGACCGTTGGCCTGGGGGAGGGATCTAAGGGGAGGGGGTGTCCCTCTCTCCTTTGAAATTTTTTGAAAAATTAGGTGTCCTTACATGCAATCTGGTGCCACATATGTTACCTTTTGAAGTAAAATTTGTGTTAAAAATTTACCTATTTTTAGGAACTAAAAAATTACGCATCAGTGAGGGGGACATGGCCCAATGGAGTGTCCCCATCCCCTTTGAAATTTTTCGAAAAAATAGGTGTCCTTACATGTAATCTGGTGCCAAATATGCTACCTTTTTTTAAGAAAATTTGTGTTAAAAAATTTACATATTTTTAGGAACTTAAAAACAATCGGAATCAGTGGAGGTGGGCATGGCGGAATGGCCCTCCCCTCTGCGTACGCCACTGATTGAATGATCCCATATTGATGCGAGGCCCCTACAGATGTCTGGAGATGTATGTCTGTTTTCGGAAAGTGTTGTGATCAGAACAGTTCCATGTATAATTACCTTTGTAACGGTCATGAGAAGAAATGCAAACCGTGACGCATGCGCGCGAAGCACGCCGAAATTTTGCCATTAAATAAGATTTCCCTGACGAAATCTACATTCAGAATCTGCATCAAGACACTTAACAATTGCCCAACAAACCTACATGTCACTCAAAAAGCCAGTCAAATAGAGCCACGACACTACTCTTTTACGCAAATGTGTGTGTGTGTGTGGGGGGGGGGACATTTGATATTGTGTCCCCCACCCATCGAAATGTGGGGGGGGACATGTCCCCCCGTCCCCCCAGGATTGACGCCCATGCCTTAGTATTGTTCTTGTTATCAATATCTTTCTTTATAAAATACTGACAAGATTTTTACCACATTTGTGTATAAATTTCAAGTTTTTTCCCTTAGACTCCCACCCTTAGACCAGCCCCAGGCTACCCCATTCCTCTTTCGAGGCTCCGCACAATTGGGTCCCGTAGGTGCGAAATTTGCCCATACGGAGTTAGTCCACCTCTGTCCCTTTCGTTCGTGAAATCTTAGATGTAACGAAATAGAAGTAGAATACACAGCATGTCTGACTTGACTTGATTTGACTTGGCGTTTGTCTTGACTTGACTTGAAAGTGTGCTTGACTTGACTTGAGAATGTGATGAATAACTTGACTTGACTTGTGACTCGACCACCGTTGACTTGACTTGTGACTCGACCTATGGGTGACTGGATACAACACTGGCAATTGGTCACCTCGATGCCACTAGGTTACAAAATATTTCACTCTGTAACAAAAAGTTGTTACTACAGTTCAATGTAGCATACCGTGTCTGCCTCCCCATCTCTAAATTATGTTCACGTCCACAGATCTGCAGGCTAGCATCATTGTTATTGGGGAGGCGGGCACTATATGGGTCATGAGCCGGGACTTATAGCAATTGAATGTAAGTTCTCACTATTGCCAACATAAAGAAAACTGGAGGTTTTAAGGGACGTTTTGCATTATATTCTTCCGCAATGCAAAAACGTATTTTTGGATTCGTGATCAAAGTGGGAAATCCGTGGCATTTATATACATATATATATATATATATATATATATATATATATATATATATATATATATATATATATATATATATAAATGTATAAGCTGCAAATTTCAACTAATCGCAAATAATTTGATGACATTGCAAAAGGCCAGCTACTTCTAGGCTTTCATCTGATGGGTATGTTGCAGGCCCCGTATCCAGAAAAGCGGGGCAGCTTCCAGGTGAGGAAAAATTTCAAGGCGATTGGTTGAGGTGTATTAAGGCAACAATCATTTAAATTTCGAAGGGGGCGAAATTTTTTAGGTGTCCCCCCTTGACTTCTGCCCTGGTAGCTTTTACCTGATTAGAACTCCTACAAGGGTTTCAGGCAACAAAACGGTGCAAAACTAGCGTAGAAGTCAATGTAGGAATGCAAACAAATATCGCGAAACAGTAATATTGGTACATAACACATCATTATTATACATAGTAAAATTTTCCCTAAAGGGTTCACGGTTCTGATCATTACAGGAGCTATGGCATCCCCCAAATATATTTAGATATATCCCTATAGTTCTAAATCCAGTTGGTGACTACTTTGATTGACATTCATTCAAACAATAATAGCACCACTCTGCGTGGTAATGGTGACTTGGAAAGTCAGTTTTGTTCCTAATTAGGCTCACAATTGTTTTTCAATATTGCCTCGAGCAATTGTTTTTCAATATTGCCTCGAGCAACTGAAACTTAGTGCAGGCTACTTTGGCTCTGTCTTGGAAGTGTTCTACTACTAGACAGTTTTCTGTGTTTAAATTGGAGGCGGGGCTAGAAGTTAGGTTAGTTGGGAGAATTGGTACTGTCTGGGGTGAGCTTAGAGGACCTTTCAACCAAGTTTGATTTCCCTACGCCAGCAGTTACACTGAGATAATACATAATGATGTTCAGCGTCCTATACATTGCTATGGTGTTTGCCGTAATAGATGGGAACATGCCGTTTACAGAATGCCTCTGATCCAAGCTGTCCCTCCGAGTAGCTCATGAGTGTTACCATTAAACTATAGGGCCTACGGACGGTATCCCGACATTAATTCTGATTACTAGAAAAGAAGTGGAGTTGGTGATGGAGAGGATAGGGCCCTACCCCTGGGACTGGCGGTCCTGGGTTATCGTGGCGAAACTATAATGACTATATATTTTTATAAATTGCAGCCCGAGCACAAAATTATGTCATTGTTACATTTTGATATATAAACAAAACTCACGAAGATAGCTGCATAATTACCAGTTATGTACCTGCCATTTTCAGCAAGGCCGTCATTTCAATGTGAAATGTCAATAAAGGGGTGTATATTATCATAACTCTCACCACTGACAGGTGGTGTTGTTATCTTGTGCAAAACTTAATTCGCTGAATATGTTTTAAAGGGAAGAAAGCAGTCGCCCCAACTTTAGTTTTAAAAGTTTGCTACATCTTACAAAGCTCTTATTTTACTCACAAGTATCCTTCATTATGTTTCTGAATGAACCACTGAATATTGAAGAGGAACCAAGGAGTAATTCTCCATGAATTTAACCGAAAGTAACAAAAATATTGTCACACGATTGACAGGAGCCATTCACTAAATTAGGATGACAGGGTACGCTAATTTAAAATGGGTAGGGGGAGGACTGCATTTTCCATTTAAGACACTGTTCACATGTCTCGTTTTCTTCAGGGTCAAAATTGAATTTGGGATTATATTCAGGTTATTTTACCAGCAGTGGGAGATACCCCACAAAACTTTTTACAAACAACTTGTGTTTACTTAATGGTTGACACGGTAATAGATAGTATGTTGTGAATTGTTACTAAGTGTTGTTGAACACATTTTAGGGCAACGTGTGACGGCGCTCTTTGACTAATATATATTGTGATGGCGCTCTTTGACTAATATATATTGTGACGGCGCCCTTTGACTAATATATATTGCTGGTAGAACTGATAGAAATGTAAATATTTATCTTCATTCTTATATTATTAGGAACTCAGTATCATAGCATCTTTCAGACAAACCTCGTCACCAGAAGCAGAATCAGAACCATTGGAGGGCTTCTGAGACTTTTGGGCTGGGGGCTGCGTCATTTACTTCCTGCATTTTCACATTCCCTTTAGAAGTTTTTGGCCGATACAAGACATACGTAATATTTTTGAAGAATATATTTTGACTGAACACATCAGAGGGGAGCTTAAGCACTGCCTCCTCGGCCTCTATCCCAAAGATCCTGCTGATGCAGGACGGGTCAGACCCAGAATCAGGTGGGTAGACCTCGGGTCTCATAGCGATGGTCAAATTTGATACACAGAATAATGAACGAGGTATCGTTTGTGTATTAGCAAGAACCTCTTTCCAAGGAGAAAATTCAAACCTCATTTTCCCGGTCAAGAGAAATGCTAATATAATGATCCTGTTAGGTAGAATCTCAAAGCGAGATTGAGTATATGCTTTTACCCTACAGCAAACAGGTTCCACGTTCTTGTTTGACGTGCGGAAAACATGATTCTCTAGTAATTGCAATGAACTTCATCATTTTTCTCTATACTTTCTCACACTTGCGTTCGCATTCTCTGGGTTTCAGTTGGATTGCTTTCAATGTCGTCTGATTTGTAAGTAGAAATGAAAACTGCAATTAGTAATTGTCGTGTAACAGAAAATATCTCATATAGATTAAAATGATAAGGACTGGGATTGACGATAGAAGTTTGCAATCCCTCACAATTATGCTTTCAATAGTTCGTTAGTGTATTTTCAAAAATACAATATAAAAAAATAGAATATAGAATATATATACTTAAAATAATAAAAGTCCTCAACTCCTATTGGTCCATTACGGTCAGGTGACCGTGCATTATCTTAGGATAACTGCAGTGTAAATTGAGAGTAAAATCACCGGCGGATGATTACAATTATATAATATCGTACTATTACTAACGATCACCCTCAGCTAAATGAGGCTAACTTGGCACATAGAGCAGCATATACATAGCCTGCTCTATGGTATGACCTTTCGCACGTCAAGGCCTGCCAAGACCCTTCCATTTATAAGAAACACTTTAATTCTCATATCATGCATGAAATCCTCAGAGGCAAAGGATCCCTACACGCGTTACAATTCCAATAACCTTTTTCTTTCCGTGCAAACAACACTGTGTTTTAATGAAGGTTCTATTTTACCGTCAGGTACAGAAAATAGTTCAGATAACGTCAAACCTTTTCCGAACTTTTTAAGTTTACCATTACCCACTCCTTTAATTAAATTATTCCTTTCATATTCCATCAAATGCCCAAGCAAGAATATTGTTGTTTTACAGAAGAGTTGTCGTGGAAATTCACTATTCCTACTTATGTAAGATTTTTAGAACAAACCAATGAAAAATGGTAAACATAAAAGTTGAGTAACCGCAACTCGTATATAGAGCTGCCAATCTGTGTGAACCAAAACCCGTCTTCTCTAAAGTGGATACAATTACTGACTTTCCTTTAAACGTGTAACACCAGTCCTAAAAAGGATGACATACATCAGGATCCGACAAAAAATTTAAGAAGCTTGTTATTTACTTACTTACTGAACAAACTTGTCCTAATCCAAGACACACAGCAATTACTAATCTTTCTGTTTTCTTATACCCGATCTTTGCTGCCAGTGCAAAAAGTTCCAATTTCATTTCTTTTTATATACTTCCTGCGATAGCTGTATGCACCAAAGACAATCCCCGACGAAACAAATGAAACAGAATCGCCGACGAAACTGTGACAAGTTGTACTCACAATCTCTCAAAAGCAACTTGGACCCCCACTCCCCCTTTTAAAGTTGTACCCTATCTGATCGTCACAAATTCGTAGTCAATATTGAAAGGGGGAGCGGGGAGGATGACTTTTTGCATTTACTTTTGTCGGGGAGTGTAGGCCTAAGCCGTCGTAACGTTACAATTTACATGAAGGCTGCTCGTTGACCACTGAATCCTCGAACGAAATCAACGTTACTGCTGCTGTTAGGGCTGAGATTTTTAATATGTTCGAACTTTTCCTGAAATGTACTTTCCAAATGCTGCAACTGTTTACCTCCCCAAAGCAGTAGTTAATCCTAGGCAAATGTCAAAGTTTGTAGTTACTTTAGAGCTCAAGCATATCTAAAAAAGTCCGTTAGGGTTTGAACAAATGATGAACTATTTAAAAAAAAGACCGCGCTGTTTACGCATAGACAAGGTGGATATGGAACTGAATGTACTTCGTACGTTCATGTTTATGTACACAGCATGCGCGCACACAACGTACACAACGTTCCGTGCTTTAGGCTTAGTAGACAGATAAAGGTTGCAGACTAGCTCTGTGTGCAGTGCAAATGTACGTGATACAAATGCGAGATTTCGTTGCTAAGGAGTTGCTATGGATCAAACGTACATCTCTAGTTATGTTACCTACTGTTAATTGTTGTCCTTTTCGGCTGATGAGTCTTTAAAGGAGAGCACTGTTAACCAAATTTAGTCACATCGTTGTTGCATTTCATGATATATGAATATGTTTTATTGAATTAATTTTGTTTAATAGTGTTTTGTTAATTGCGTACGAACATTGCTTCAATGGCTGTTAAGCGTATCATCTTTTCTTGGTGTTCTACTTTCAATAACAATGTGGTTATTTACAAACATAAAATTTCCTTCTTTTTCGTCTTTTTCATCAAAATCTTGTCGTGTATGAATGACCAAGGTTAATCAACGCTAAACCTGTGCTTTATATAGAGGATAATGCACGTTCCAGCGTTGATTAACCCTTTATTGTCTAAAGGTAATAGCGCATGGATTCTGAATATTTTTTTTTTTGGACTGAAGTACTTCAAACATCGTGCCACACTTCCATAGGAGCAACAATTGCCCATGGCAATTCAGGGGGTCTGTGCCTCTTCCACTTCAAAATCAATCGTGTTAAATGAGTATTCATTCTCATACACTAAATAACCTGGTTTTGTCGCATAAATGGTAGAAAAGAAGTTTCAATGCAATTGAATAGAATTTCACGTCTTACAATCCTTTTCGTTGTTGGGTTAGCCCATTATGTATTAAATGGTACTTTTACACACCAAATTAAATTACAGTTCTCTTAATATTATGTGCTTTTTCATAAAGAGGAATTTGATTGTGTATTGCCTAAATCCAAGTCTGCTCTTTTGATTTGTTCTTGCCACAACTATCCCTTTACAAAATGATCATAGAAATAGTCCGGCTTCAGTTTGACGTAAGTGTCACCTGGAATTTCATTAATGCGACCATGTCTTTTCAATTTCCTAACACGTCTATGGACAAACAAGTTCAAAAGAATGGGGGTTAAGTGAAAGTAAAACTATGGTTATAATTTTTCATCCAGAAACTCAAGAGAAACTCGAGAAAACAAAGTATTAGCCGAGAATTTATCTTTCGATTGATATACAAATTTTGTGAAACACGTGACTGATGAGGTCATTAGAGGTTAAAAGGGTACGGAATTATGACCTCTGACATCAATCCTGATTATGCCATGTGCCATTGAATTGTGTCGGCCTACAGTAAACTGGAATTGGGTGTCATGAGTACGTGTTCCCATTCAAGTAATTCAAGACGGGTACAATGATTACATGGGTAAATTATCCATAACCTTTTCAAAACCTTCCTGGGATTCCTTATATACTCTTGAGCCTCATTTATGTGATTATACCTAGGTCATGCCAAGACAAACCCTCGGCCTATACTATGCACGCTGGATCCCTTTCTGTAGCCGCTTAAGGCATCACCCGCACTAAATGCACATCTTGCTGGGGTTCATCGTCCCTAGGTCTCCGTTGTTCCAACAAGGTCTTCTCGCCGTTTGGCAGGCTGTTGGATGTCATCCCAGTTAGCATCAGGCTAGCGGTCCGCCAGCGGACCACTATCCGCACATATAGCGGACCGCTGGCGGCAAACGCCAGCGGTACACCAGCGGAATGGCCAGCTATTATCCGGCGGATCGCTGGCGGAAGCCGCCAAAGAAACACCGCCTACCCGCTGGCAGACCGCCGGAATTTGCTGGTGGAAGCCGCTAAAGAAACGCTGCCTACCCGCCAGCGGACCACCAGTGTTCCTATTGCCTAGTTCCTATTCCTATTGCCTATTGCCTGTTCCTATTGCCTAGTGTTCCTGCCTACTAGTCAGTGGACCGGCAGGGGTTTTCCCCACAAATGTTGATCGTAAGAGCATAGTTGGGTAACCGATGGTGCCCCACTACAGTTTGCCAAGGAAACACTCCGAGGCACAAGTGGATTCCTGGTCTTTACCCCACAGTAGTTTGCTGGCATCATGATTGTTCAAAGACACATGAAGGAAATCCAGATAAATGTCAGTATTTCTCTCTTGACGTTCATCTTTAGAATTGTGTGTAGAAAAATGCTAGCATTTTCTCCTAAACTGATAAGATGCATGTACTAGCTAGTTGACCACAATAAAATTTAAAATACCACAATAAATAACAAAGGGTAAAGCATGCTCAAAAATCACATAAGATCTCATATATCGGTGTAACATACACTTTTATTATAAACAATAATCACAAATAAACACTTAAAAGTAAAATCTGAGGTCTGAAAAGTAACACAGAATTTTACAAAATTACAGAATACTGAATAAGAATACATCAGCTGTTGAGAAAGTACTGGTATTGGATCAAGGTTTGCATAGCTTAGAAAAGCACCAAGGAGTTGCACATACAAAGGCTATTTTTAAATAAGAATTTGGCCAACAAAAAAGTTCCATAAGACAGTACAGAAACTTAACTCTTTAATATTTGGTTGTTAAAAAGCCTACTAAAGAAAAAAACATAAAAACTTAATTAAATAGAATGAACAGATAAAGAATTTCCGAAGTACACACAAAACAAATTTTTCAGTGATTTACATGGCACAATTCAGTCTAAATTTCAGCAGAAATACACTTATTTTCTCTGGACTTCAAAATTGTAAGAAACAAATCGGAAGTGAAATTCACAGTAAAAGGTTACAGTGACTAAAAACAGCCTACTTACTGCACAGGAGGATATGTGTTAACTCTTAAAATGTTTTTAAAAGAAAAGTTTAAAGCAACAATTTCATTAATAAATGTGAAAGAGGGACTTAATCTTAACAATTTGATGTAACTTCAACTAAAATCAGACATGTACTTCTTGAGATATCAGCAAATGAAGTTACTAGATGTGTGTCTAAAACTGAGCTTAAGGGCAGCAAAGGTTATATCACTGTTTTTCTGACTGTTGTATTGACCTTGAAATTAATGAGGATCAGACCTACTTATGAGGTATGTGAAGATTGTTAAGTTCTTTGTGCCTCTCATGCAATCACATTTTGATAACATGAGATTGTGAAGGAGAAAATTGGTTGTAGTTTTAATAAAAATATGTGTCTGTTTATTCATGTGAGGATATGATTGCACATTTCATCAGAACGCTTCAAATAAGTACCCCTCTAACATATCCAAACTTGATATGACCTTAGACCCTTCTTTCAAAGTCTAAAGATATAACTGTTATCGGTTACAATGAATAATAATTAAATAGATAGATTCCACTGCAAAATTCACCAGAATGCTTCGAATAAGTACCCCTCTAACATATCCAAACTTGATATGACCTTAGACCCTTCTTTCAAAGACTAAAGATATAACTGTTATCGGTTACAATGAATAATAATTAAATAGATAGATTCCACTGCAAAATTCACCAGAATGCTTCGAATAAGTACCCCTCTAACATATCCAAACTTGATATGACCTTAGACCCTTCTTTCAAAGTCTAAAAAAATAACTGTCATTGGTTACAATGAATAATAATTAAATATATAGATTCCACTGCAAAATTCACCAGAATGCTTCGAAGAAGTTCCCCTCTAACATATCCAAACTTGATATGACCTTAGACCCTTCTTTCAAAGTCTAAAAATTAACTGTCACATGTGTTATAGTAAATAATAATCAAATAGTTTGGGGGATTTCTAGCAAGTAAAAAATTATTTGGGAAACGTCTGACCCACTTGTACCAAATTTGGAAAACTTTGACCCTCTTGGACCCATATACCCCACTTGACACAAAAACTTGAAACCCTGTTTACCCAAATTTTCGTTTTCTGAACTTCCTTCAGTCCCAAATTTTGTGTTAGGACAAATGGACAAACTAACAAACAAATAAAAAAATCAGTTAACAACTAGGCATCATCCTCCACTAAAGGAGCCAACCTTGATTTTCGCCCACCGTCTCGGTCACAGGCCCCTTTCAAAAATCGCACTACTGCAACCTATTCCCTGACCAAGGACTTACATTCTCGGTCATGTCCTACATTTTCTAAAACTGTGACAGGCCAGATGAGCGTTTTCCCTACCCAAATTATGCCTATCTGTGGGTTTTATACATCCATTGGAGTTCCTCCATATCTCTCCCTAGACGTTACGTTGGTATTCCAGTTTTCTCAGGCCTTCTCGATGCTGATGTCAGTGTCCAGCATTAGGACTACACTATGGAGTGGTTCACCGTTCTTTGACTCAGCAAGAGTTTGAATGAGATGAAAAGCAATATACAATCTGCGTTTTGGTGGGGAATTGAAAAGCATTTTATGTCATCTTTCAGAACATTGGAGACGCTTGGAAAGTACCAGAGGCTCTGTACCATTAATTGATGGAAATGATACCTATAGCAGACGCTCTTCGCAAGAAAATACTCTAAAGACTACACCTGAACTGATATGAGATTTGATCATTCAGAAGAAATGTATAGAGGAGAATCCTGCTTGCCTAATCCATACCCACCTCGCCTCCTTCTTCACGGTTTGTTAAAAGGAGTCTTAGATAAAAAAGCAAATCTGTTTATCGGGTCTAAAGTGTTATTTGAAAGAGAGGAAACTTCTAGAACTGTGACCAGCTGATCCCCCATGACGCAATTCCAAGATCATGGTCGATCAAACATGCACCATATACTTAGTGGAAGGGAGATTTCCAAGTGTTTTCATATGCTGGAATTTGACTGTATTGCTGTGAATCTTCCTAGACGTAACAAAGGCTAAACAGTATTGATTTAAACTGATATTAAGAGCTGCTATTATTTTATTACTGTACGTGTGAATTGCTTCGTAAAAAGTAGAGTTACATCATTTGGTACGATCCTCACCTGCGATTTTTTATGGCAAATTTCAGGCTGTTAAAGTTATTTGTTTGCAACTTCTTTATTTATTTATTTATTTATTTATTTATTTATTTATTTATTTATTTATTTATTTATTTATTTATTTATTTATTTATTTATTTATTTATTTATTTATTTATTTATTTATTTATTTATCTATCTATCTATCTATCTATCTATCTATCTATCTATCTATCTATCTATCTATCTATCTATCTATCTATCTATCTATCTATCTATCTATCTATCTATCTATCTATCTATCTATCTATCTATCTATCTATCTATCTATCTATCTATCTATCTATCTATCTATCTATCTATCTATCTATCTATCTATCTATCTATCTATCTATCTATCTATCTATCTATCTATCTATCTATCTATCTATCTATCTATCTATCTATCTATCTATCTATCTATCTATCTATCTATCTATCTATCTATCTATCTATCTATCTATCTATCTATCTATCTATCTATCTATCTATCTATCTATCTATCTATCTATCTATCTATCTATCTATCTATCTATCTATCTATCTATCTATCTATCTATCTATCTATCTATCTATCTATCTATCTATCTATCTATCTATCTATCTATCTATCTATCTATCTATCTATCTATCTATCTATCTATCTATCTATCTATCTATCTATCTATCTATCTATCTATCTATCTATCTATCTATCTATCTATCTATCTATCTATCTATCTATCTATCTATCTATCTATCTATCTATCTATCTATCTATCTATCTATCTATCTATCTATCTATCTATCTATCTATCTATCTATCTATCTATCTATCTATCTATCTATCTATCTATCTATCTATCTATCTATCTATCTATCTATCTATCTATCTATCTATCTATCTATCTATCTATCTATCTATCTATCTATCTATCTATCTATCTATCTATCTATCTATCTATCTATCTATCTATCTATCTATCTATCTATCTATCTATCTATCTATCTATCTATCTATCTATCTATCTATCTATCTATCTATCTATCTATCTATCTATCTATCTATCTATCTATCTATCTATCTATCTATCTATCTATCTATCTATCTATCTATCTATCTATCTATCTATCTATCTATCTATCTATCTATCTATCTATCTATCTATCTATCTATCTATCTATCTATCTATCTATCTATCTATCTATCTATCTATCTATCTATCTATCTATCTATCTATCTATCTATCTATCGATCGATCGATCGATCGATCGATCGATCGATCGATCGATCGATCGATCTATCGATCTATCTATCTATCTATCTATCGATCGATCGATCGATCGATCGATCGATCTATCTATCTATCTATCTATCTATCTATCTATCTATCTATCTATCTATCTATCTATCTATCTATCTATCTATCTATCTATCTATCTATCTATCTATCTATCTATCTATCTATCTATCTATCTATCTATCTATCTATCTATCTATCTATCTATCTATCTATCTATCTATCTATCTATCTATCTATCTATCTATCTATCTATCTATCTATCTATCTATCTATCTATCTATCTATCTATCTATCTATCTATCTATCTATCTATCTATCTATCTATCTATCTATCTATCTATCTATCTATCTATCTATCTATCTATCTATCTATCTATCTATCTATCTATCTATCTATCTATCTATCTATCTATCTATCTATCTATCTATCTATCTATCTATCTATCTATCTATCTATCTATCTATCTATCTATCTATCTATCTATCTATCTATCTATCTATCTATCTATCTATCTATCTATCTATCTATCTATCTATCTATCTATCTATCTATCTATCTATCTATCTATCTATCTATCTATCTATCTATCTATCTATCTATCTATCTATCTATCTATCTATCTATTTATTTATTTATTTATTTATTTATTTATTTGTTTGTTTGTTTGTTTGTTTGTTTGTTTGTTTGTTTATTTATTTATTTACTTATTTATTTATTTATCGACTGGCACTATTTCTGGGATATCGTGGAAGAGTAGTGACTTTAAACTGAGAAAGATATATCATTAATCTCTTTTAGGTCAAGAGAGGACCGAATACCCTTACAAATAAAACCAATCTTAAAAGCGTAATTCGAATCTGGGTCAAAGGTCGAATTTCTTGAACTTGTGACCTCTTTGCGCTTTCGACCTCATTAATCCTGTGATGAGTAAAATCTACATATCACTTTAAAGAGCATTTCTAGACCGATAACTGAAGGGTTAGTGTACTTCTCTAGGACTACTGGATGTATAATTATAGCCATTTAACTTTTTTCTCCCTAAATCTGTGATTTACATTATTGGCTACCATTAAATGCTGTAAAAGTAGTTTTTCTAACATTTTCTTTTCATTGGTTGGCTTTTTGTTTGACACTAATGATTCATTAGCGTAAACCTTGGAACATTACCTTACCTCAATCTGAATCCGTACTACAAAATCGGCATTTCAGAGGAGTTGCAATGTGTCATCATCTAGTTTCTAACGTCATCACAGGATCCGACTGAGTTTGAATTGTTTTGTTACCAGCGCAGCCAGATGAACTAAATCAGTGGCGTGGATCCATCTCCAAAAGTGGTGGGGGGGGGGGGAGACTTTTCACCACTTGCGAATCGCCGTCCTGGGAGAGGGGCTTAATGGGAGGGATGCTCCCCTCACCTTTGAAAAAAAATGAAATTAGAAGGTGTCTTTATGGCAAATGGTGCCATATTTGGGCGCAATTTAGCTTTTAAATGTAGTGTCAATTCGTAATCTATGTTATATTACAACTCATTGCAGTTTTAGTTTTCATCATTTTGAAAAAGTAGGGAGGGGGGCTTTTTGGAGATTCCCCCTTCCAAAAAAGTGAGGGGAACGCATCCCCCATGCCCCCAGGATCCACGCCCATGCACGTAGTCGATCCGCTTATACATGAGTAGAAATGGATCGATTTTATAAAGTTTTATTGGATCTCAATGAAAATGACTCATCGGGGCGTCGAACGTAAACGTGCATATCTTTTAGCTTGTATATCTATTACGATGAGGCAGAACCCATGTTTAAAGGCCATCTTCGGTGTGTTTGGGTAATATCCTTGTCATGCCTAAAGAAAATGTTATGGTAAGAATGCGAAAGGCCCGAAACATCTTATCATGGCAATTTGACAATTTTAGTGGTAAGACACTGATCCAACAGTTGAATGCTCTACAGTCAAAAGATATATTTTACACTGAACACTATAAATATGAATAGAAGAGGGAGATTTGTTTAGTCTCTTTATTGTCGTCAAAAGTGGAATTCAATTTGTCTGGAGTAAAGCAGAGCCCATCTTGCAAGAGTAAAATGTTACAGTATGACCACTTCGAGAGGCATTTGCAGGGTTTTTCCTGCGATGACAGTTAGCCAGCAAGTATTCGCCAAAGCTTTTTTTCAGAGAGTTCTCTCATAATATTTGCAGAGTTTATAGAATAATTAAATATGGAACATTTCAAATCTTTACAAAGGTATGGATACGTCAAACATAATCTTAACGCTAATATGAGTATTGCTCTTAAGATGTATATGATATTGAGCTATCATCGATCACTGACCTGGTTAACGTAGGAGGTTTTTTGGCCGATTGGGTTTTCTGTTGTATCATTAGTTTCTTCTACAACTCGCCGTTTCAGAAGAGAAGCACACACTCTTAAAAAACAGTCGGTCAAAATATGAATCGACCGGTGTCGGAAGGTCAACTTTCCGGAATTTGGTAAGATACTTGACCAGATTTGGTTCAAAATTAGACCGAATTGGCTCAATTTTGAACCAAATGTAGTAAAAAATTTGAGCAGATTCCGTCAGTTTCCCCTCCGACCTCGGTCGGTTCAAATTTGAAATTTTAGAGTGCATCTATGCATAAATGATGTCAGTGTAGTGCAGAGAGTCCAAAACATAAGGAAAAAAATCTTGATTGCTTTTTAGTTTACTGCAGTATACTTTCTTGTCTGAGAGCTATGAACGTTACGGAGACACGCGAAAACAGCATAAAGCTTATTCTACAGATGCAAATAAATTAAAAAAAAAAAAAATAAAAAAAAATGTACTTCTTCTGTCTGAACGGCAAGATCCATGGTTGGTATTTTTGCTTGCTTTCATTTCGCCGATTCAACAGTAAGTTTACCGTGTCAATCAACGTGCGTGTATTACAGTCCTTCTACGGTTATCTTGTGTAAACTCATAAGAAGTAAGCACCGTGTGAAATAATTCACCGTCATCTCCAACAAACCGGAATTGTTATTATCCTTATTTTTATCACAGTGTGGCCATGTTAACGTTCCATTCACAGGTAGAAGGTGATCAATGCCTACGGAATTTCTAAAAGATCGCTCACTAGAATTTTTTTAAACTTGACAATTTAAAGAAATGCAAAACACGTGGGCATACGACTTCAAAGGGAATCCATAATTTACATTTTATAGAGTGAAGACTTGCTGTTAAATATGAGAATCTGAAGGATGTTACTGCATGAACATTGTGACACGATTACGATAAAAATGAAATAAACAATGGTGATACGAAAATCGTACCTATGGAACATTTTATAGCTTTTGTGACGAGTGACCATCGAAAGGCTACTTCATACCTTGAATGGAAGCCATTTTGTATTTTGAAGGTGTTCACGGTCGCTGGGCTTCACATAGTTGGGACAATTTCAAGGATTGTAAGCTTGGCATAGTCTGTAGACTTCTGTTTGGGAATGTACTTCAAGTACGGTAAGAAGGGAAAATTTGGTCGATTTTTGTTTCAAATCGAATTGTCGGGTATTTAAACTTTACCCTCCAAAGTTCGCTTGTTACGGTAAATTCTTGGTTTTGTCACAAAATGGCAAAGATGGCAAGATGCGAAGTCTGTCCAAGCTGATCATTCACCCAGTGGGGAAAATTCTGTAAATGCTGCCTCTTAAATTTGATTTGGGTTCCCTTTCTTGTAAAGATATATTTTTCTCATATCCCTTTTTTCTTGGCTTATAAAGCAAGTACGGAAATACACTGTTAGGCTTATTCCGAAGAAAACTTTATGAGTACAAACTTTTTGTACTGTAGTGCTTCTGAAAGGTCCGAGGAATAACTCCTTGAAATAAACAAGGAGCCCACTTTAGTAGCAACTCGCTTATTTAAGGCCAGTTTACTTATGCTATGCGCACACTACTCACTAATATGGCTCCATGATGAAAGCTTTACCATATCAAAGAAACTATACGACTGTATTACGAAGAAAGTGATGTTTTGACAGAATTGTAACAAAGCCAACGTCACTGTAGAAAGACTGTTCATTTACCACTCTAGCCTTTAATGTAGGGGGAGGTAAAACACAGGTTCTGCATTGTTGAACATAAATGAATTTTCTATGAGCTACTGTAATTGTGGCGGCCATGCAATTTCAGGATGGTTGTCATTCAGTAAGGAACAACTGCCGTAACTTTCTTATTGAATTCCTCTTTGATATGATAGCAATGACGATTCTCAACCTCAACCCACTGGACAAATCCCCTCTCCTGCGTATTTGCATGGAAACCTTAGTGATCACCTTTTCGATCCTCACAGTATTTTTTTTTCGTTTCTGCACCTCCCCGACTTTTCTCCAATTTTCCTGGGGGGGGGGGGCAGTTCGTCTCCTGCATGCCTTGGCTATGCAAGTGCCCCAACCCCTACCGAAAATTGTACAACATAAGTTCGACAAATTGTACAACAACGTTCAAGTAAACTTTTATTTTATCCTACTTTCTTTCTTTTTCCTCTCCGTACTATGTCTTTCTTCTTCTAATTTCTTCTCGGGGCATGAGGGAGGAACCGGCCCCTTCGGCACCACCTTAATCAGCACCTTATAAGTGATGAGAGAAAGTGGAATAGATTTTCTTAAGCAACAGTATATTCAGCAAACTTTTTTTTATTGTGTTTCCACCCACTTGAGTGAACATTTTGAATTGTTAATGGTTAGAAAGATTTTCAACACATAATAAAAGAAATTTGATCTTCTTGAAACGCTGTGGAAACTGTGAGTAGATGTCTTAATAACAGGGAGTGACGACTCCAGATTTAGTTATGGAACTTACACTATGTAGTAGTTTCCTTCACAGGTTTGATATGAAATAGATACGCTCCACTCAATATTATTAATGGCATTTGGTCTTGTTGAGTCGTGAAGGGAACATCACAGCACTCCACTGGACGAACAATGTCGCAGTTTTTGCATCTGAAATTTGTTACATTTATTTCGTATTTGTGCTGGACTTCGGGGAAAGTTGCAAGTCAACAACGGGTAAGTTGTATTTCTGCTTATAATTGTGATTTTGTGGCATCAAAGAGGCAACAACTCTCTTCTACACAATAACAAGAACATGTAACTTGACAATATTTAAAAGATATATCAAAGTTTATGAGCTAAGAACCTCAACACGGCATGTTTCTTTACTCCTTTAAGATGCTACGTCTGAGCTGTCATGTGTTACTAAGCCAATAAGCCAAACTATCTCTATTGGTTAATACTTAAGCACACTAAATAATACTTGTATTGATTAAAGTTGATTTGGGCACACATTTCTATAATTATATGAAACCCATTTAAAAATTCTATCACTAAGTGCTCTTAAACCGTGTAGAAAGCAGCTTGATTTCAGATTGTTACTAATTGATACGTCACGTCAAGAAATACCTAAAAAATTATTCACTTTCTCTATTAAATGGGATACAACATGGATGCAATTCATTGAATGTAATTTGCACATCGAATTTCAAATTACGTTACTCAAAGTTGTGAGTGAGAATTGACCTTGGTATAGTAATAATTATGCTGCGGCTTCTCACCGAATGAAAAGTTCACTCTCTGTGAATTAGTCTGACATGGTATTGTTTTGCATCACTTGGCAATTTGAACGTAACATGAATTAATTACGGCAACACTTAGATGCAAGATACCTAGGCTACAATTTTACTTATAAGATAGTGGACAGCAGTTAGGCCAAATCACGTACAATATCAAATATAAAACAATAAAACCATGTAAAACTCTTTTACGACATTTACTTTATAAGTTTATTTTAGCTTCTTAGTTCATTAAACTGCATACTTCAAAGTACAAACATAGAAATTTGGGCTTACAGTAACATTTTATAAAATACGCTTAACTTAAATCCTGACATTATGGTAGTTAATGTTTGCGGTTCCTTTAAGCTCTAAATATTTCCAATTCCCACGCAGTTCCTTTTTCACAGAGAAACGATTAAGACACTAATAGCCTCTTTCGATTTAAATAAATCTTACCAGCACCTTCGAAAGAATGCTGATAACGTTTTACAAGCAAGGGACTTAATGTAAAATAACCTGAAAATGAGGGACGCCGGTGAGGATGCTTAAAATCAATTTGTTTTATATATTCTTTGTTTTGAACTTTTAATGCCTGTATCATTATCTACCTTGAGCTTTAATTTAGAAAGCGAAGTGCCTGTTTTACGAACAAAATATTTGTCATTTAAATTTCTCTCCTTCTTTCAAAATGCTGTAAATTTTATTTGGAAAAGACGAAAATACTTTTTGCGAACTGGCCCTTCAACTTTCATGAAGAGTAGTTAAATCACTATCAACCTTTGTGAAAGAGAGGAGGAGGGAAAGGAGTACAATCATGTAAAGATAGATTGAGATATAACTATTTATTGAGACAATTTTAGGAGACACAGAATCGTGCCAAGTTGCTGCAAATAATGGTAGACCCAAGATGATGAAGAGCACGTTGTCTGTCCAGCAAAGTTTATTGGCCATTTTTTGGCCAAAGTGGTACGGTCGTAATCTAAAACAATGGGTTTCCCGTAGAAACTCGCTGGGGATTTTTCGAAAATCCCCCTGGAGAAGAGTGCTGTAGATTTGACTGAATTAGATTTCTATAGAAGTCTCAAGATAGGAAACACAGCAAAGGGCAATCGAGAGTTACTTAAGTAATTAGTTCATTTCACATGTTTCCACTTGCTGAATCTCCCATATAATCAGTCTTCCCATCCCATGTCTTTCAACTAAGTTGAATACTTGATGGTGTAATGGAAGTTTAGGCAAACATCGTGGGTAAACCATCTTAAAACTGATGGAGGTAAAACGATCACCAAATCCTATTCAACTGATCTACCACAAATATGAACAACAAGATCGTACAAAGCAGTGCATAGTTTACTTGTTTTCTTTATTTTGTCAAATAAGTTACCTGCTTCATATTCTTGTCACAATTATTAATTTTAACTTCGAGAAAAGCTTGTCCTTCTGAGAAATGATCAGTTTCAAGGAGTACAAAAATGTCTTCTAAAGCTAATTTGATTTGAAAATAAAAGTTCCGAATTTAAAGAAAAGTTTACAAGATTCCTCTAGAAAAGAACCGTATTTCAATAATATATATTATTGATCCCACATAAACCAGTTGAAAACGAATAATAATCGTCGTGCTTTTTTGTATCCATAAAGTCAATTTGTAATAATCACTTACACCTCTATGAAATCTTGTTATTTAGTTGTATAAAACATAACAGAAAAAAGGTGTCAGGGGCCTAAACTTTCCAAGTAACATTAAAGGCATTTTCCAGTGACTTTTCACAAAGGTCCCACGCGAAAGAGAAAAAACTTTCAGCTCATGCCCTCTAAACCCCGTAGCAATACTCTTTTCCTAACTCGAGATATCTAATATTAAAGACTACTTATTTTTGTCAAAAAACACCTCCAGTTCTCATCAAGGTTACGGAATATTATGTAAAGTGGGCACATTGCCTCAGATTTCTTTTGCTTTCCTTTATAATTGAATGTCCTGTTGTCCTTGAAATTTGATACTCTTGGAATGTTTGAATAGCCTTCCATGTAGATTTAGCATAAATCTACACCATATGTACGGCATAACAGACAAAGTTGCTAAATATTCCCTACAACAGTGCCAATATCATAAAGAAATTCAATGCTTTGTCAAATTAATGTGCCGCGATGACATCACAGATTTCCCATAATGCACTTTATCTTGAGAAAAAAATGCATTTCTTTGAAAATTAGTACCTTCCAAACGCTACAAGCTATTGATATGAGGTTTTCACCACCTAGAAGACAAAACTTTTCTGCATTTTTTGAAGTCACTGATTTTTGTCCCTGGCAAATCCCTGTCATGTTCACCAGCAATTCTCCATGAAACTGTTAATTAACTTGAAATGAAAGTTTTGTAGCGGAATAAACGGTGATAATGAATGTTTAATAATTTATTGTGAGATATTTTAATTGCGCAGATCTGATACGTAATTGAAGCGGAGATTATTAAACTTTAATTTTGATACCTTAATTGTCAAATGTAACTGGCCTCAAACCTGTAAGGATGGACGGGCTTTCTCGTTAGGAGTTCCTATCAAAAACATTTACTAAAGATTTGTATATAATTGCAAACACTACGTGCTGTCTCTAATAGTATCTAACGTGGAGGCTTCTACTGTGCACAATGATTAACATCTATTACAAAGTAAACAATTCATAATGAAGTTAACATAACTTCATACCAAGTCAAATATCTAGGCCTACATGTTTTACTTTATAATTTTTATGGGTAAAATTTACTGGATTTCTTCAAGTTGTCTGTCAACATAAACAAGGTTATAAATCGAAACATGCTCTATACAGGAACATCAAATCTTGACAAATTTGACATTTAATTCGAATGTTTAGCAACTTTTCATGAATTTTATTTGTAAAACATTATTTGCTACTCACTTTTAAAAACTCTTGACGGTGAAAGAAAAGTTCGTGATTTGATGAATCGTTTACATTAACCATGCTAAATTTAAGGAGTAACAGAAGAAATAACGTGCACCAATTGCAAGAAACAACTTTTACCTGACATGATTGTTTCGTAACAACTAATTGGTTAACGGAAGGTGAGCTGAGGAAAGTGAAGCGACTTTCTTCAGTCAACAACGTTTTTGTGTACGTGTAGACGCCAATACTTTTATACTTTTGAAAGTAAGCTGAAATTTATCTAAATCAAATAACATAGTACATCCTCATTCAGCTTTTGCTCTATTACATACGGAATTTGTATAATATTCAGCGCCAGTTTGTCTTCATTGTAAGTAATAGGCAGCCATTTTGAAAGTGTAAACAATTGAGCTTAATAAATGGTTATCGGTTGTTTGCTACATATGAAAACGCATTGTCCGTAAAGTCGGTCTGTATGGGTAGCTGCAAATCTTGGGTTGTTAGGGGAGTGACATGTAAACTGTCTCATGCAAAAAATATAACGCCCTTGGAAAGATCACGCATTTAAGCTTTTAATAAATAATACATAATTTTTAATAATTAATAAATAATTTAATGCAGTTGCATATCATCCTTTAGCAGAAGTTTATTGCATAAATACTAAATTATCAATCACCAGTTTGGCATAATTTGTCATGACAATGTTTTAATCATTACTAGCCTTGAAAGACAGGTAACAAAGATTAAAGCAAGTACTTTTTAACTCAAGTGACAAATAACAATTTCGAACGTCCATTTCAGACTCTCGCTGTATTTGTCGTTCAATGTCTTCGCTTACCAGTGTTTGCAATATTTTTCCTATCCATTCCACTGAAGAGATTTATATAAGACCCGTAAGATATTATCCTCGACGCATTTAGTCGGAAGCGTAAATAAATACATGCTCCCCAATTTCCCCTTTATATTAAAGGAATACTTTTTTAAACAGGCAATCACTTTGTAAATAAATGTGTGCTTATCTAAGTGATTTGCTGCAAACAGTGATGGAACAATTATGTCGGGGTAATGTTAGTCGGTTAACACTTTTTGAACAACGTTTTTCATATCAATGTTAAAACATCCATTATATATATATATATATATATATATATATATATATACAAAGTGTGGCTGAGTTAGAATCAAAATTTTAAAAGCCTATTAGCCCTTGAACGAAATATTATTTTTATGTTTTGACACCACACTACTGAAACACCCGGCATGTACGGTACGGTAAAGCCCTTTAATAAATGATGGACACATTTTCTTCAAATAATGATATGGTGATATGGTGATCGCTTTAATGGGAGTTTATAGTTTTCTTCAAATGTTGATCAAAATAACTTGAAACTTGCGTCCAACGGTTGGACATACGTTTGCTGAATGTGTTTCTTGCACAATTACATACTAATACACGTCATGTTTACGTCACGGTTGACGCAATGCTAGCTGCATATTGTGCGCGAAACAGTATACTTGGCTTGATTTTCTCACTTTTGCGGATAATGTAAAGATGGTCGTATGTACCGAGAATTCTTTTAGAAATCTTTACATTTCTAAGAGTAACATTACTCAAAACTAGGAGTGACACTTTTAAACTGATAAAGTTCCGATAATCTGCAGACTAGCACAAGTTTGTAAGCAGTATATTAGATGAAACCGAACTCTAAGCTTCTTGGGATCATAATCTTAGAAATTCTCTCTCGTTGTTAATGCGACAGGCTTGAAACCTGCTCACTTTTAATCCCACTGGCACACTGCAACACAGAACGATTTGCGATTTCGTAAATATGGTTTTCTAATAGTCTGACAAATTGTCAGCGCCCTTACCCAATAAATCAGATAGTTGGATGCCCAATTTATTTGTTTGATTTTTTATTGCCTTCATTAGGTTTCTATAATAAATACAGATGCAGTACAAATTGGTTAAACTATATATTATTCAACTTTTGATTAGACCGATCACACGGAGAATCCTTTTGTTTGATGACATAGTTGCGTCACTGTAGTATAAGCTAATGAGCAGCAGAGTCCTTCGTAGGTCATTGTAAGTAGTGCACCTGATAGATACTATTTACAATTTTGTGGTTTACGATAAAAAAAAAAAAAAAAAAACCTTTGCTCGCAGTTAAGTAATTATTTCTTTTACGGTATGTGACAGGTAAGAGTTGGATCGTAGAAAAATATGTCTAGAAAAATTTTACTCACTTCGGCTCAGAATGTTGTGTGTTGCGTCACTTGAAGCAGGTCGTCGACTTAACAAGTTCAATGAAAAACTTGTAACACAAATTGATATCGCTGTACAATTTTTACCTCCGGTGTTTGGTTTCATTATTTTATAAAGGTTGACGGTATTAGGCATTTTTCCTTTGAAAAGTTTTTCTTCTTACACATTCAACATTTTTTTGCTGGAAACACTTTCATTTGTTTAATTTATATGGATTGTGTCTGGGTTATACGGGTAGCTAGCAAAAAAAAAAAAAAAAAAGAAAAAAGAAAAAAAAAAAGAAAAGAAAAAGGGCAAGAATCCCAAACAAGGTACCTTTTAGACATTTTTCGGTAGAGTTTGCAGCTAGAGGTGGAGTGATACGGTATGTAATTCCCGGAGTAACGAAGGAAAAGACAAGTTTATCTCACACTTACTTGTTATTTTTTGTACGTGTTACCGACGTATTGATGGAACTAATTGCTTCTCCGTCACTCTGTTTATTTCAGCAAATCTACCCAAGCAGTGGGTTAAACGAGGGAAATATTGGTATGTACGCATGGCATTAAGGTATTTCACTACCTCTGTATTGTAGTCTTCATTAATTAAATAAATGTGGCACAAGAGAAAACGTTTTGAAACTGTTATGTTTAAAATCACACGTACCCGTTGTATTAAAACTGTTCCAACACAAGCGACTGCGCCAACCTTCAACCAAATATTTTATATGCAACTCAGACTGTTTTAGTGGTGTGGTTAACCGTGTCATACTTGAAAGGACAGTAGATGCACAATTAGTAAAAAATTATTTAGAACAGAGGTAATAACATTTTATTCTTCTTATTTAGCTTTACATTTACAACGCACAAACGGCTTACCAAGGAAATGTTCTTTACTGCAGGTTCATCTTATTTCTATTATCAACAACCAGACTATCCTAGAGACTGCATCGAGGTTAAAAATCAATGTTCAACGTATAATGTGAGTGGCGTACATCTAATTAAACCAGATGGTTATCCGGAACCTTTTGAAGTTTACTGTGACAATGCAGTAGATTCTGGAGGATGGACGGTAGGTGGAAACATTGCTTATAGCGCTTTACTTTGTAAAAGATACAAACAGGAATCATGATGAAATCTTTCAATTGGTAAAATGAATGAATTCAAATGGTTCTCTAAGTATTCAATATGCACTTTTTAAGATATTCCTTGTCTTGATTGGCTTATATCAATGCAAGAGGTAATTCATGGAGTTAAAGTTGGATGCGTCCATCTTTCCCTTGCAGCTGACTTTTATACACTGTTGTTAGGTTGAATACGTTTCAACGTTCTGTTTTGCAGGTCATTCATCGTCTTCAGGATGGATCTATTCTTTTCAACCGCAATTGGACAGAATATAAAGTTGGATTCGGTTTTCTGTTCCAGGAGTTCTGGATGGGAAACGACAAACTGTCATTTCTAACAAACCAAAACACGTATGAGCTTCGAATTGACGTTACAAGTACCTATGGTCTGTCTTTCTCCATCACGTACAACAGATTTCGCATTAGTGATGAGTTCAGTGAATACAAGCTGACTAGTGTTGGTGAATACAATGAAAATAGAGGTAAGGGACCATTCTTTCGTCCATGATTACTGAATGCAATCTGTAAACTTGAACAGCGCCTTTATCAACTGTACTCTCTTTCTTTTTCAGATGAAATCGATCACTTTTTGTGTCCAACAAACATTGTAAGTATGAAATGTGCAAACATTCTGGTCAGCCATTGCTCTATGTTGTCTTGTTCGCTTGAGTATATAACAGTGAGGTTCACTTCCTTATATCATAACTCATTTTCGAGATTATCATTCAATTTATTTGACTCTCCCGCAACTTGACAACTGTAACAATATATATATATATATATATATATATATATATATAAACAAATGTAGTACATTAGCTGATTGACTAGTAGACTAGTAAGATTAATGTTTGAGTTTTAACAACACTAACACCAATTATCTTAGGGTGGTATTATTATGCGTTGATTTTGTGTATTTGACTAAATCTCTGCCTAAATCTTTAATTTTAAACTCATTTGGTGACGAGCGTTTTCGCTGTGATCATACTCGCACCCTGAAATAGATCTTCACTTTGTAACTATAATGAAAAGACCCTGTAAGTTAAATTTACTGTTTAGGAGATCTATGTTTTACTTTTTTAGGAAGGTTGGAATTACATTTCTCGTAATTGTTCACGACGATGTGTCTGCAACAGCGGTCAGCTTTCATGTGATGATTACCACTGCAGTCCATATGCAGTATGTGAAGAGAGGAACAACGGGTCTCAATGTTACTGCAACACAGGCTATAAAGGTGACGGGGTGAATTGCGCCATCGATATTCCTCCATCCGATTGCCAAGATGTATATGAAAGGGTTTCTACGGAAAGTGGTGTATACAAAATAAAACCAACGACATGGCAGGGGGAGCCATTTGACGTATATTGTAACATGACGGATGAAGGAGGATGGACGGTGAGAAACAGATTCAATGTTCTGCATCACGTTACCTCTTTTTGGTAAAAGTACTTTATATCAAATGCTCCACTCTTTGAATAAAATGTAAAATAAAAGATGTTGGTACTCCCACACTGTCTTGCCGAACAACACTATTTGTTCTTATCTAGGTCTTCCTACGCCGTGTCGACGGCTCTCAGGACTTTGCCCTTTATTGGTCAGATTACAAAGATGGCTTTGGAACACCTGACCATGAATTATGGCTTGGAAATGACAAATTATACAGTTTGACGACACAAAAGAATTACGAGCTTAGAGTTGACCTTGTCAACAGTTTAGGAAATCCATACTACGCTATATACAGTTCTTTTCGTATCAATGATGAAAGCGACAAATATAGATTGAGTCTTGGCAGCTACAGTGAAGGAGATGCAGGTTAGTGATGGGAAGTAACAAACAGGTGGTTCAGTTTATCTAACATGTTTACAGGGTTACTTAAGTTTGGAATTTAGTATTTTGTTATCCATAACATGTCCCTTTAAAAGGTTTACTATACATGAAGTAATTTTAATTTGTATCCGCAACATTTCTTTACAATATTAGTAGTAATACTTAACGCTTGTGCATATTTGTAGTCTTAAAATTTACTTGGAAGATTCAATTAAGTCTTCATGTGGGCCTATGGGGTAGTTATTCATCAAAACCGCTTATAATTTTCAACCGTATGCTCTTTGAGGCAACATTATGTTGACACAGCTACAAGAATTTATCTCTGAATGAAATGCATGTTACAACTCAGTCGGCCACATGCCCTCCTCACCCGTTTTTGGAAATTTATTTTAGTTAAACCTAGCCTCATCTTGAATATAGATTTATGAGGAAGTATCCTAATTGACAACTTAACCACTTGCAATAAAAGGAACATCTCTCGCACTCTATACAGTTCGATACCCTAGAAATTTTCAAGAAATCCTGATTTCAAGACACTGATGAACATACACGATGAAAAAAGTCATCACCTTTTAATGCGACCAACAAATATCAACTAAAAATTTCATTTTTAGTATCTAAAGAAATTGATAGACTGATTTTATTTAGAAGATAGTGGTGTGCACCCCTCATACAATTTCAAAAAAAGTATAAACTTTTGAAAACATTTCTTAGAGTTTGGGAATCGATTATAATGTTCCATGATTTAATTAAAGGAAACAAATACACTGACAGGGATATGACACACAATGTACAAAGAGCTTTTGGGTTTTTTACCCATTCCTCCTTTATTGTCCTGAAACACACAATTCTGCCGTTCCCTGTATTTATTCCCGAATAAGTCATGGAAGAGAATCCCTCGAAGTATTCTAATATATATATATATATATATATATATATATATATATATATATATATATATATATATATATATATTGGAATTTACTTCTGTTTCCCATTTGCATTTGTTAGATTGCAAAAAAAAAATAATTAGTGTGTTTAAAGTAGATTTCAAAGCCTAGCGCATAATAGCGGCTTAGAAATAAGTAAAGCTGGCTCTTATAGGGCCAAAACGGTATGTGCGGTGTCTACCCCATTACGTGTGGTTGAACAATTTATGTTGACACTTTCACTTTGTTTTTAATGGCAAAGCAACACTGCTTAAACATTTCTCACATTTCTACGTATTCATGCTGACACTTAAATTGTTTTTGATTTGGTTTCGTCTATGTAGGTGATCAACTGTATTATGATGATGGTCAAGCTTTTTCAACTAGAGACCGGGACAACGACGCTCATAGTTATTATCATTGTGCCTTTCATACAACTAGTTGGTGGTGTTCCACGTGCACGTACAATGGTGGATGGTGGTACAATAACTGTAATTTTGCTCCCCTCACCAACCCTTACGGAACAGACTGCTTTGGTTGGCACAATCTTCCCGGAAATAGGTGCAACGTAAAATTCGCAGAGATGAAGTTACGACCAATATAATTCAAAGGTACTAGCCTCCAAGCAAACCCGCTTTTTCTTCACCTATGATATTTATGAAGGACTACTTTCAAAATGAAAGGTGCATTACCTTTCCTTCTTATGAACACAGTGTCTTTGATTGTTTGCCTCATTGTCTATGTCTACGACAACTATAAACGGAAGAAATGTAACGCGAAATCTGAAATACACGGTTTTAAGAACCCAGGTGAAGGCACTTTTCAATTTCCAATGAAAAATTTTTGTCATAAAAACACGTCCAAGGAACATAAATGGATCGATAGAGGTAGCACAGTTTATGAAACTACATTCTAACAGGCAAAATATAATTGCATGAGAAAATAAATGAAAATTTCTTTCCCAACAAGCACAGAACATTTTAATCTGAAAAAAACCTCTTTGAATTTCCATTTAAATAATGAATAATTTGCTGTGGTTTTCACATTTACTTTTCATTTTGTAATTTCCGTAATATGTCTATATGCAAATGATTCATATTCGCTACTATCCATATTTTCGGCTGTTAAGATATGATCATGTTTGTTAAAGCTCATTACTATAATGAAATAAAGTAATAAAATTAAATATTCTCTGACCTGCTTCATGGACTTGAACTTTATATTTTGTTTCTTTATGTGGATGAAATGAGGTCAACACTTCACTTTATAGCTGATCGTAAGGGAGATGACGTGACACATGACGTGACACATATATTTAAGTTGACCTCACAGAGCAGATGAATGTTGTTTCTTGATTATGCATACTTAGTAGAAAACAGCCAGAACTTTCACCTTGAGGCTCGTTGTATGATAATGCTTATGACATAACCTGCATGTACCCGTATCCCCGGGTCCAAAGCGTAAGACACCTAACACATATTACCTTGCAACTGTTTGTGTACAGGGTAGGCTTGACTTGCAAGAGTGTTTGGTGCCGTGTATCACACGGAAAAGATGGTAGGAATTATCTGTAAAATAAAATTTTTTTTACAAATATGAGTCAGTTGTAGTGTAAAAGGTAATAAAACTTGAATGTAGTTAGAAAATGATATATTAAATAAATTTTTCTACACATAAATTTTTCTACACCGCTGACATCAGATCTTATTATGCATTGCCCACCAGCCTTAGCTTGCAACCTGCAACCTTACCAAGTAAAAATATATGAATGAACAGAAGTATCAGTACGGACTAATCTTTTGAAAATTCCAGTTGGTACCGATTCCGATCAAACGTGAAGAGAGAATACACTAAAATATTCGTGTTGGCCAACACATTTAAAGTACGATATACTAAACTTTCTTTGTGCATGCTGTTGGCTAAGTCCAACGTTCAAAGAAGATACAATTACATTTTCCTTCTATCTCGTCATGCTGGAATACTATCAATATTCAATATAACGAAAGCAAAAAAAAAAAAAAGAACCAGTTACGCTGTTAAGGCGATTTGTATCTTTTCATATTTTATGAAATTCGATGTTAACAGTTGAACACAGCTTATTATGAGGGCACTAAGTGAGACCTAAGGACAAATCTGAGGTTATTTCAAAATTTAAAAGCTAGGAAGTAGGAAATGAACATTTGGGTTCTAAAAATGGCTTTTGCAATAATAAATGTTTTATTTTTGTTATGAGGTAAACCTAGATCTGTAGGCTAGCATCATTGTCATTGGAGGGGGGCGGCACTGTGTGGATCACCAGATGGGACTAATTTGTGTTGTACTGCGGTATTTCAAACATGTTGCCACCATTCAAGGGAAACACCAACTGGTGAGCGATTTAGGGGATTACGTGCCTGTTTTCTTCTGTTAAACAACAGTGTGGAATGAGGATTCGTTCTCTCATTAATTCGTTTGCATTAAAGTGATATTACCAGTGTAAGAAAGGGAAATACATAACAATGCCTAGTCAAAAGAATTGGAATATTATTTAAGCAGTCTTTAAAAAAAAGATAAATAAATATCCCCCACATAAGAATTTTTTCCAAATAATTTTCAATTATCATAAATATAACGACAAAAAATATGAAAATCGAAAATCCTCGCGAGCAATCTTTATTCCATTCAATCCCACCCCTGGCTGAACAGACCAATGGAAGTGCTCTAATATATGAATATGCAAAGGGCAAATCAGCACAACCAAAGGTGCCCACGTATATGCCAGCGAACCGGCAATGAACATACTACCTTCACGCAATAGCCTAGCTACGTACATGAAGTACCATGGAAGTACTACCTCGGAGGTGCAGCTTCCATGGTAGCATCATGAGATCTATTACCCGAAAGGTATAATATTGGCTCAGTGGTAATAAATCAAAGGGACTAATTTCCGTTGAAGACTGCCTGAACAATTTCGGAACAAACTATAGCCTTTGCAAGCAAAGGGACTATAGGTATCAGCGGGAAACTGCTACCCGGAATAAAGGGGACAGTGAAGTTTGTGTAATTAGTGAGCTTCCATGGCCACCGAAGAGGGTTGGCCGACTTTTTGTATGATTCCGAAGGAACACTCAAAGGAGATACGAGTATCTCTACATCTAGTAACCCTCGAGACTCGCCATCTACATAATATGTTAGTACTGCCTCCTAGAAATAATATTAAACAATTCTTGAGTCATTCAAATCCTCGACGGTCAAACTGTCCGACATATGTTTATCCTCGGTCGCAAGGTCATAACTCCCCAAGCTGTTACGTTTTCCAGCTGAAAGGCACAAAGTGGTTTCGTTGATTTAACAGGTACAAACTCTTTTACATGATGGAAACTCGTGAGACACCAGAAATTGACAGACGGAAAAAATAATGTCGATTCGAACAGGCTAAGACTAAGAACGTATGCAGGTGAGGATTTTGACTTATTCTAGTTGGGATTGTCATAATCAGGTTAGTGTCCCCTGGTATAATATGTTTTTCTAAATCTATACACTCGTGACACATTTTTCGTCAATTAGTGTATGGTTGTGCATTATATTTGATATGTATCTGCATGTGCCACTCAAGGACAAACACTAGGGGTGCGGCGAAGTACACCAGTGTAGAAGTAACTGGTCACCGTTACTAGCATAAGTATGCCGGTATCTTCTTGAATTGTGCTGTGTGTGAAATCTACCATTACCACCCTCATTGGGATGCAAATACCGTACTTTTTTGTTTAAAAATTCAAGTGTACTTACAGTATTCAACCTTCAAAATCACATTACGTCCATCAAATGCATGATTTACATCGGCAATGTAAGCCAACCAAAGGCACAGTACTTCGGTACATGTAGCTGTGTGGCTCTTCGAATATTCATATAGTACTCTGATAGGCGTTGTTTAAGCTAGTTGTAATGAGACCAGTTTTTTTTTTTCAAAATAGCATATAAATTTTTACTGTTTTGGCACCGTTTATTCATATTTTACCAATCTTACTATTATTTTCAGTCAAATGAACAACTTCATCCATGAATAGCATGGTTAGTGTATTGACAAATAAAGAAGAACATTAGTCCTTATGTTTTTTCGTTTTGCGATACACGTAATATCACTTTAATGGCAGAAAATAAAGTTACGATGCAGTTGAATGCAATTGTACGTCCTACGATCTTTTTGTTATTGGGTGAGCCCGTTATGTATGAAAAGGTCCATTCCCTTTTAAATTAACTTACAGTAAGCTTAGTGTTGTGTGTTTTTTATAGTGCGGTTTCGTTGTAGTGCCTAAAATCCCTGATGATTCGTTTTTGCCACAACTACCCCTCTACAAAATGAACATAGAAAATCCGGCATTTCAGAGAAGTTTTGGGGTGTCATCATGCATCTGGTGTCTACCGCCATCACAAGACCCATGCCTCCGAGTGATTTTGATCTTTTTTTGGCTAGCAGTGCAGAAAGAATAACTAACACGTAGTCTACAGGAGTAGAAACGGATCGATTTTATAAATTTGTTATCTCAAAGAAAATGACTGAGCGGGGCGTCAAACGTAAACATGCGTTACAGTTAAGTTTGTGTATCCGCTGTCTTTATGATGAGACACAGAACTCATATTTGAAGGACAATCTTCGAAGTGCTTGGTTATATCCTTGTTATGCCTTCAGAAAATTTATCAATCAATTTAATCATGGCAATGTGACAATCCTAAGAAACTGAAACAACTATAGAATGAATGCTATACATTCAAAAGATATATCTTACACTGAATTCTACAAATGTATACGAGGGAGATATTTGTTTTGCCATTTTAAATTAATTTCAGCTAGCCTAGAGTAGAGCAGAGCCCATCTTGCAATGGAAGAAAACCAGCAAGTATTCGCCAAAAGGTTTTTTCTTCAAAGAGCTTCCTCATAATAATGGCACAGTATAAGGAAATAATTAAATATGGAACGTTAAACATTTCTACAAAGATATGGAGACGCCAGAATATTTTTATATGCTGGCTGGCTGGTTGGCTGGCTGATATGAGTATTGCCCTTAAGATTTAGATGATTGTGAGCTGTAATTGCCCTGAGTTAAACTGGCAGTTTTTTGCTGATTTGTATTTTCAATTGTATTATTAGTCTGTTCTGCTTCTTCGAGGATTTTGAAGAAAGGAACACACTCTTAAAACGGTCGGTCCAAATTTGAATCGAATGGTGACGGAGGGGCAACTAACCGGAATCTGTTCAAAAATCCAGTAGATTTGTTTCAAAATTAAAATAATTTGGTCTAATTTTGAAGCATATCTGGTAAAATATCTGACCAAATTCCGTTAGTTGACCCTCCGCTTGGTTCAAATTTGGACCGACCGGTTCAAATTTGAAATTTCAGAGTGCATCTATACACAAACGATGTTAGATAATACTGCAGATAGTAAAACAAATCTTGCTTTTAGATTTAATGCAGTACAAGTTCTTGTCTAAGAGCTATGCACGTTATACAGGCTTACGCGAAAACACCATAAAGATTATTCTAAAGATTCAAAAAAATTCATGACAAACATGTTGCATGTATTTGCCCTGCTTCGTTTTACTTCTCTTGTCCAAACGGGAAGGAAGTTTGCTGTTGGTATTTTCTCTTCATTTAATTTCGCCGATCCAACGGTACAGGCACTGTATCAGTCATCATACGTGTATTACAAAGTCCTGCTACGGTTATCTTGTGTAAACTCATAGCACGTAAGTACTGTTACAACTGATAATGTAGTAAAAATTGACCGATAATGTAGTAATATTTTAACCGATAATGTAGTAATATTTTAACCGATAATGTATCACCTCAAACCGATAATGTAGTCAAAAACTTTTAACCGATAATTTATTACCATTTTACCGATAATGTAGTAAAAGGTACTACTTTATCGGTCAATTTTTACTAAATTATCGGTTAGTGATACGTTATCGGTCAACTTTTACTACATTATCGGTTAACGATACATTATCTGTCAATTACTACATTATCAGCTGTAACAAGTACCGTGCGAAATAGTTCACGGTTATCCGCAACAAAACGGAATTGCTGTTATCCTTATTTTTTACAGTTTGGTCGTGTTAACTTTTCAGTTTGCAGGTAGAAGGTTAGCCATGCCAACGGAATTTCGGAGAGATCGCTCACTACAATTTGTTAAACTTGACTATTTAAAGATATGCAAAGCACGTGAACATATGACTTCAAAGGAAAATCCATGATTTAGTACATTTTATAGAGTGAAAACTTGCTTTTAAAGCTTAGAATCCAATGGATAGTATTGCATGAACATTTAGATACCATTTACTTTAGAAATGAGCTAAACAATGATGCTACAAAAATCGTAACCATGGGACATTTTGTACCTTTTTTGACGAGTGACCATTGAAAGGCTATTTCATACATTGAATGGAAGCCATTTTGTATTTTGATGGTGTTATAGGTCACTTTCAAGAGATTGTCAGTTTGACATGGTCCGTACGCTTATATGTGGGCATTTATTCCGAGGATGGTAAGAAGGGGAGGGGGGTTGGTTATTTTATATTTCAGATCGACTGATCGGGTAATTAAATTTTCACTCTTTAAAATTTCCTACGTTAGGGTAAATTCTTCTCTCTTAATCTAAAAGAGTTAAATTCACTCTTTAACGATTGCCTATAGTAATCACTCTTTTTTCGAGAAATTCGACTGAAATTTTACTCTTCTCGGAGTGGTAATTAACTCTAAATGAGTGGAAATGCTGCTCGTTGAGAGTGGAATGTCATTCGAAATAAAGAGTGGTCATCAATCTTTTTAGCAAATTTTCACTCTTTTACATTTAGAGAGTCGGTTTTGTCGAAAAATGGCAGAGGTTAATTAAAAAGTTTAATATTGGCAAGATGCGCAGTCTATCCAAAGCTGATCCTTAACCCAACAGAAGAAATTCTGCAGATTTTGCCTCTAAAATTTGATTTGGGTTTCTTCCTTGTAAAAACTATTTTTCTCATATTCCCTTTATTTTTCTTGGTTCACAAAAGCAACTAAGTGAATGCTCCGTCAGGTTTATTCCGAAAAAAGACAAAAAAAAAAAAAAACTTAGGCTGTTGAGTGCAAAGTTTTTGTACTGCAGGGCTACTAAATTATGCAAGGAGTAACCCCTGATATAAACAAGGAGTCCACTGCAGTAGCAACTCCCTGATTTAAAGCCAGTTTACCATACTATGCCCACACTACATCCGCAATATAGCTCCATGATGGAAACTACCGTTTCAAAGAAACTACGACTGTATTACGTGGCAATTGATGTTAAAGTACACACGAGCGTTTTGAAGGAATGATGACAAAGCCAATATCACTGTACAAATGCTGTTCAGTTACTGTACTATCCAATAATGAGAGGGGGGGGGGGGCTAAAACACAGGTTCTGCATTGTTGGACATAAATGAGTAATTACATGAGCTAATTGTGGCGACTATGCAATATCAAGAATGTTGCCATTGCAGTTAGGAACAACTGCTGTAACTTTCTTATTGGAGAGCTCTTTGAAATGATAGCAATGGCGATTCTTAACCCCAGCCAACTGGGAAAAGCCACCTCCCTGCGAATTTGCACAGAAATCTTAGCGATCACCCTTCATACCCTCGCAATTTTTACTCCCGTGGGGCCCAGTGGCTCTAGGTAGGGCCCGGTGGGATGCTGGAGGCTAAACCATCTGTGTCGCAGCTGAGATTTTCTGTTTTATTTTCCTTAAGCGCGCCGCGGATATTTAAACTAGGCCGGTAGCAGGAAGGAAGCAGGAAGGGGAACCAGACGCCGGAAACCATACGACGGAAACGAGACGCAGGAAACTAGACGCCGGAAGCAGGATGTCCGGCCGGCAATCACCTGTCTGCTGTATAGCGATTACACCGGAAGACTCTGATTGGTTATTCTCGTCGCCCTCGTGAAGAAAGGCACAGTACGGTATACTAGGCTGCACGCGGGTGGAAGTGGCATAGGAGTCTCGGATTTGTGATTGGGTATCTCACCGTGGTTTAAAAGGATCACACGTGGGGATGCCAAATATTGACTTTGAGAATTGCACGGGTGGACAAGAGAGAGAAAGAGTCGCTTTGAGAATTGCACGGGTGAACAAGAGAAAGAAAGAGCCACTGCGAGAATTACGAGGGTGAAAAAAGCAATTGCGACGCAGTAAGAGGCCTTGCCGAAAAGTACACGGAGAGAAACGAGATAGAAGTAGCCTGGTGGAAAGCAAGATTTGGTAACACTAAGCCGTAGAAATTATAGAATTAAGCTGTTAATTTGGACTGGTGTAATCTGAATTACGCTAGTTAGGATACACGTTAGTGGACTGATTAAAGCCATTTTCGGATTAGAAAAATTGTGTCTTTATTCTGTAAACACTTTGGGACGGAGGAACTAGTTCTTCGTCGCTCCAAAAAAAAAAAAAAAAAACACCCTTTTGGAAGGCAGATAGCGGGCGCAGAATTATATTCTAGGTTACCCACTTAAAGTATTTTGGCAGAGGACCTCTTGTACAGTTAGGATGTGAGTCAACCCCTTACACAGGTAAGTAGAAGAAGTTGCGGATACCTTTCCTACAGTTAAGCACTTGCGTGAGTCCAGTTTTACATATAAGTAGTTGCGGAGGGCTCTTTGTACGACAAAGGACGTGAGTCGACCCTTTGTGCAGTGAGTGTTGGCGGAGCGCTCCCAGAGGAAGGCGACCAGAGACTGTGGGCGTTGGCTGACGTGGGCGGAGGGCGCCACAGACTTACCACCAAAGACTGTGGACGTTAGCTGACGTTGGCGGAGGGCACCACAGAGGGACGACTGGTGACTGTGGGCGTAGGCTGACGCCAGAGACGTTGCGTTGCCTGAGACTGTTGGCTGACCCAGGCTGAGGGCTACAGAGGAAGGAGACCAAAGACCGTGGGCGTTGGCTGACGTGGGCGGAGGGCGCCACAGACTTATTGCCAAAGACTGGGCGTTAGCTGACGTTGGCGGAGGGCACCACAGAGGGACCACCGGCGACCGTGGGCGTTGGCGGAGGTCAGGGGCGTGGCGTGAGACGGCCGGTTGACGCATGGGACTTCGCCTTGTAATCTGACCTTTAAATTATCTGCTCTTTTGATTATCTTTATCAATCTCCTAATCTGTGATTTCACGATTGTAATTTGGTGGTAGTAATTGTGCGAATTATATTTAAGAAACTTTAAAGGTTGTGTTCTGTTATCATTTTCCCTGTTTCAAGTGTAAATAATTTGCAATTTTAGGTCAATCCCCTGAACCGCACATTTTGGCGGCGCGTTACACATCTATCACTGAACATCCTGCGCTATAAGAAAGCAGAAAACCGATTCCAGCCTCTCTGCCTGTTGAGGAGACCTCATTTCATTCCAGGTTTGTGATATTCGAGCTTATGGCTTAGTTAACACACTCATGACAAACTGACACGCCTTTAAAAGAAGCCTGGTCTAAGCTCAAATCAAGTTTTGATATGATAGAGCGGTACTTATTCTAAGCCATCTGGTTAAATTTGCATTGAAATCCGATATGTGGTTTTCAAGATATAAGCAGTTATAGTTGTCTCATTTTCAAGACAGTGAGCTTGAAGCAAGCAATATGACGTCAAAGCCTCACATTAATGAACAGACTTTTGTTTTTCTTTAAACTTTACAACCCATTTTCTCCTCCATAATCCGATGTTATCGGAGTGTGATTGCATGAGGGGTATGGGAATTTACAAACATCACAGTCCCCATGGGGAGGTTCTATCCGTATCAACTTCAAGGTCAGCACAACAGACTGAAAAAAAAAACAAAAGTAACAAAGCATTTCTCATCAATTTGAAGGAGGATATAACCCCTGCTTGCCTCAAGCCCACTTTCAGTCACAAATGTAGTAACTTCATTTGCTGGTATTTCAAGTATTACATGTCCAATTTGAATGTTAGTTTCACCAAATTGCGTAGATTTTGTTCCTCTTTCATACATGAACGTTATTTCTGCTTTAACCCTTCCTTTAAGAGACGAGCCATTTCGGGGTGCATTAATCAATTGAAAAAGCTCTGGAGGGTTAACAAACTTGTGGGTATCAGAATGGAGCATGGGATACCATCAAATAGTCCGATATGATCACGATGATTACAATTTTATTTATTTTTTGAAAGTAGTCAAACAGCGGCTTAAAAGGGCAAAAAACCTTGACTCGGACGGTTGGAAATTTCCAAACTAAGTTTACCTCTACACTTAAAAAAACACCTTAATAAATTACCCAGTAGCTATATTTTCTTTGTTAAAGGTCAGCTATCAACATTTTGTTCGACAGATTCCTGTTATCAAAGTAACAATTTGTATGCTTATTCTGTTTTAACAGGGAAATCGTTATTTCGAAAGTATGTGTATATGTGTGTGTGTGTGTGTGCGTGTGAAGAGAGAGTTTGGCTTGAAAATTGTACGCCTTCCTAGGGGAGTCAAAGGAGGCGGGGGCTCTCCCTTTAAAGAATTTTAGAAAATTCCAGCACTAAAATGCAAAACGGTGCTGTATTTCACAATATTCTGAGGTATCAAGAACTTTACAAGAAAAAGATTGTTTTTGCAGATGGATTGGAGTTCTAACTTCAGGATCGTTTTTATTACAATGAAAGTAATAATGATGTAGTTTCGATTATCTAAGTTTCGGTATAGTTTTTTGTAAGTATGGTCAAGGTTGAGGGTCAGGATAACTTCTTAACCTTCTTAAATCATTGAAATGTTGGCATTACAGAATCGGTCATACTTAAAAGGGGCAGTGGATGTCCGCAGAAAAAAACTGGCAAACGATTTTCAGGAAGGTTAAAACTTTGTCAGGTGTGGCCAGCATGGCCATTCAACGAGAAAGCCAAAGGAGTGAAGCGAGAATCCTAAACCTTATTTGGAGGTTACCCAAGTGTCTCTTTTCAGCACATTGTGAGACTTCCAGAAAATGTTCACCGAGACAGTGATAAGGATACCCCGAAGACGTGATGACAAAAGCTTAAGCTTATGTCTCCCTGTACCCCTCCTTTCAAATTTCCTGCCTCAATAAAGTTTTGTTTGTTCCTCCCTTCAGTCTTTTTTACCCTTTTCTCCGAAATGTCTCTTTCTGCCGTCGTCTTTCGCTCTTGGTCCTGCCTTCCTGACTCCTAACCTTTTAATGCTAACCGCTTTTTCTTCTCTTTTGCACCTTTTACGTCCTCCCTTTTCAGCCTTGCTCTACTAATCTTCCCTTTCCCTTCTATCCTTCACTTTCTCAGAGTCATTCCTTTTCCCTTCCCATCTGTTCCATTGCCTATAGCCCTGCCTACTACCACACTCTTCCCATTGACATTTCACTCCTTTATAAAGCCCAATTAATTTCTCTACCTCCTTCTTTTGATTTGTCAATAACTTCTATTCTTTTTATTTCTTTCTTTTCCCTATGTTTTTTCTTTCCTCCCCTTTTCTTTTCCTTCTTTTCCTCTTCTCTGTTTTTGTCTGCCCTTTGTATCCTCTTTTGTTTCTCGTTGCTGCATCTTCCCGATTTTCCTCTGATTTTTCTGGAAGAGGAAGGGGTCAGTTTGCCCCTCAGTGCCCCTCTGGATAAACAAATGCACCAAACCCTACCGAAAATTTTGTAACATAAGTAAAAAAAAAATTCACAACAACGTTCCTTCTTTCTTTTATTTCATTTCTTCTCGTGGCGTAGGCAAAGTAAGAGAAATTTGAATAAATTACCGTAAGCCTCAGTATATTCATCAAACGTCTTTTATTGTTCCAATTTAATTGAGTGAGAATGTTGAACTGCTTCTGCTTAGGAAGATTTTCAAAACGCAATAAAAAACTTCTTATCTCCTTGACACGCTGTGAACAAAAAAGAATGGGTAAGATAAAGAATTTAATAACCTTTAGTAAATGACTTCGGGATTAGTTATGGTACTTACACTATGCAGTAGTTTCCTTCACAAGTTTGTGGTCAAAAAAAAAAAATACGCCCAACGTAATATCATTCAGGGCATTTGATCTTGTTAATTCGGGAAAAGAGCATCACTGCACTCCACAAGAAGAACGATGTCGCAGTTTTTCCATCCTAAATTTGTTACGTTTATTTTGTATTTGTGCTGGGCTTCAGGGCAAGTCTCAAGTCAACAACAGGTAAATTTTCTTTCTGCTTAAAATGTCGATTTCTTCTACACAATTTCATGAATATTTAATTTCACCAAGTTTAAAAGATACATCGAAGCTTTACGTAAATGAGAAACCTAAGATCCCCAGCAGTATAAGATTCCCCACTCTTAATAAAGCTGCAACGTCTGAACTGTCATCTGTGAGGTCTTAGCCAACTAGTTATTAACTTTTTGTTATTTAATACTTCAACGCTACATATATTTACTGATAAAATTGATTTAGGTACAGATCTTAAACTATTATATGGAAAGATTTTGAAAACTATTAAATGGTATTCTTGAGTCGTTTCCAAATCAATTTGTTTTCAAAGTGTCGCTAGAAGATACATCACGTGAAAAAGTACCTGAAATGAAATTATAATTTTTCAGTTCAGTTCCTCTGTTAAGTAGGCAGCTTCATGGCTGCATTTAATTAGATGTAATTTGTAAATCAAACATCAAATTAAAGTACTCAAAATCTGAGTGTAAATTGACCTGGTAATATTAATAATTATGCTGTGCCTTCTCACTAGATTAGAACCCCACGCTCTGTGCGATACTTGGCAGTCAGTTAAATGCTTCACCAAGCACTTTGAACGTAACATGAAACATTTACGGCAACGTTAGATGGATTACCTAGGATACAGTCTAACTCACACAAAGTTAGACAGTTGTTTTGCCCAATCATGTATAACGTCAAAAGTAAAACAATAAAACCATGATTTTCTAACTCATTTACAATATTTACTTAACGAGAAAACGAATCATGAAATTTGGCTTACAGTAACAATTTATGAATGAATCATGGTATTATTGTAGTTTATCTTTGCATTTCTTTTGAGTTCTAAATATTTTCAGGTCCCAAGTAGTGTCTTCTCTCTCAGATAACCTTTTATTACTCTGTTACGACTAGTAATTTTCAAAACACGAATAGCCTCTTTCGATTTCAATAGTTCTTTAAGACAGTTTTCCAGACGTACCTTAAAAAATATGCTGTAAGTGTTTCCAACTAAGGGATGCCTGACACATACGGAACAAACCTAGGGCTGCTTCTAATCAGATTTTTTAAAATGATTTTGTGGTAAACTTTTAATGTCTGTTTTGTTCTGGAATTATCTACCTTTAACTTTAAGTTTTTAAAAGGACTGGAAGAGTGCATATTTTACGCATTTAGATTTCTTTATCCCTAGTATGTCATAAAAATGGGCCGATTTAAGTTGAATAGTCGTAATCTAAATCAAAAGGCTAGAAATTTGCTGAAGAAGAGGGCAAAAGAATTGGCTGAAATGAAGATTTCTGGAGAAACTTTTAACGTAAAATACTACACGGGGAATTTCTTGAGTTCTAATGAAATTTTATATGCTTTCACCTTTACAAATCTCCCATATAATCATTCTTCAAATCCCATATCTTCCTACTTAGTGAAATAGTTGACAGTGTAATGCAAGTTGTGACAAATATCGTGAGAAAATCATCTTAAAACTGTTGAACGTTAAACGATCACTGAATTATGGTCAGAATTTCTGCCACAAACAAAACCTACAGCATGCAAAACCGCGCATACTTTACGTATTAGCTTTTCTCAAATAAGTACCTTACTTCATACTTTATCACAATTATTTCATTCTTTAACATCAAGAAGACCATGTTCTTTCGAAAAATAATCATCTTTCTTGACATGTAAATTTTATTGCAAATCCATCACGATTTGAAAGTAAAAGTTCGGAACTAAAGAAATGTTTACAAGACTCGTCTAAAAAGTATTGCGTTTTAAGGTAAATCTTCATAAACTTGTTCACTTATACTGACCTACATAAACCAAACATAATGAGGATCCTCGTACGTTTAATTTTACCTATAAGTCAATATGAAACTATTTACAACTATTTTTTAAATCTTCTTATGCATGTTACATAGAACATGAAAAGAGAAAACTGCATGCGTCAGCGGCTTACCTGTTCATATAAACATTAATATTCACGGTAGATTTCAAAGAAGATTGTTTCTTTTAAATAAAAGCTCCTTATTGAAATCGAACGTGACATATTATCCTTAATAACGTATCGAGAGAATCATCAATGCGCAGAGATGGAATAATCAAATCTTTTTTTGACTGCTTTAATTATGAACTTTGAGTCGATTTAAGTTTAAAGATTAGCAGGATTTTCTCGTCAGGAAGTCGTTTAACGAAAGAGTCCCGTAATACCAAAGCTTTGTACTTAATTGCAAGTATTCCTATCTCTAGAAGTATGTGACTTGAAAGATAATTCTTTTGCACAACGTGTAAATTTAATGAAGAGGGGAAGAATTCCTCACGAAGTTAGAATAACTTCAAATCTAGGTCAAGTATCTACAAATAATCTTCTTTATAATTTTCATGGTCAAAATGTACAAGTTTCCTTTTCTCTCAAACTTGTGCAAATTATTAATCGACATATGCTCTGTACAGAAACATCAAAATTGTGAAGACTTTGACAATTTTTTTTTTATAATTAGCATCATTTGCGAATTTTACACTGTAAAACATTAAAGAATTTTTCTCCTTGAAAGACTCTTGAGACAGTAAAAGAGAGTACGTTTTTTCACAATCAGTAGAGGATATAACGTGCACCAGTTACAAGAGACAAGTTTTAGTCAAGCTGGTTTGTTTAGTAACAACAAATTGTTCAATGGGAGGAAGGTTCGAGGAAAGAGGCGAGATAATCCTCGTTGAAAAATACGAAGTAATTGATACTTACACAGTATTTTACATAATATCGAAGAAAGTTTGGAATGTTTGATGGTGGCTTTAATAAAGTAATATTTTCCGTCATTTTGTAACGTTTCTTCAAATTCAATGGGTTACGAAATCAAACTTGACATAGAAGATTTAGTTCGTCTTCTACGTCCTGAAGGGCACACAGGAATTTTTCCATTACCTTTACATTGCATACTACTTTAAAAATATTCATGTAAATATTAATTTGCTTTTACTAGCATGTTGGACATATATATGCCAGTACTTGTATAATTGTGAAAAAATGAGTAAAATGATGTTACTGCAACAGCACAATATGAGCTCATATCTCTTTTGCTCTCTTAACCACTTGATGAGTTTAGCATCCAACACCAGTATGTCTTGATTTCGTGTGATAGGCAGCCGTTTTAATTGTAAGCTGTGAACTTAACATTTGGCTGTTGCAAATTTGCCAGACATTTGCTTGTTCAATAAATCAATTTTTGGCCAGTTACCAAACTATTAACTTGATGTTTGCTTTTTGTTAGCCAGAAGGTTACTTGCAGTTTTTGTGGAACATCACACGTAACTAAATTTACCTTCACTTTTTGGTACGAAAAAAAAAAAAAACTTCTTTGTACCTAGAATTTCGTGAGAATTGAAGTTTCTCAAACTAAGTGAAATTGGTGTCAGTCCAGCCAAATTAGGTTTAACTGTCTTCAAATGATACGATGGAAGTGTGAGCAAGCAATATCAGTCATATCTAACGGAGTTCTCTGCCGCTGTTAAGTGAGGGCCATAATATGGGAATGTTCTGTTTTTTCGGAAACGGCAAAAATATGGTAGACTTGGAACTTTTGTATTCATAATTTGTAGGTGCAGTGCAATACAGAAGCATATGCAAGTTTAAAAATACGTTACTTACTGCTAAAGGGATGAAACGTTACCAAATTAAAGAGATTGCTGGATTTTTAACTGATTTGGTTAATTTTTGCTATCTTCATGAGGTTCTCATTGTTTACCAATAACAGACCAGGAGGTTGAATAGTATTTTCTCAAGATTTAGTAGCATTACATTAAGTCGACCACGTGGAAAATCCTTCTGTTTGATGACTCAGTTGCGTTATTATAGTATACGACGTAAATGTTTCCTTCAAAGATCATTGTAATAGAACACTGGAGAGCAACCAACATCACCTATGGGCAGGTTTTGCTCGCCGAACAATTTTACAGTTTGCTAGGTCTTTTGATTTACAAGTTTTGAGGTCATCTTTGCATTCACAGCTTCCCTTACAGTTTTTTATCCTGGAGTTCACCATAGAAAGAAACTCTTTGTTTAGATTTCAATGAGGTTATTTCAAGGACGTAGGAATCCCCTCTCAGTCAAAAATGTGGGGGCTGAAGTATGCTTCCGCATCCAAGACCCAAGGGCAAAAACCCCTTATCTGTCTCTTCTGTAGGAAATGCCAAAAATTTGCAGTAACTTTCCTTAAAGTTTGTCCAAAATGTTGCACCAAACTACATCTGAGGACCCTCAAATACCCAAAAATTTTCCATAGGGGATGGGGCCACCCCGCCCCCGGGATGGCGATCCGAAACAACGTTCTGCCCCCCAGTCTCAAAAAGCTTCCTACGTCTATGGTTTATTCCTAATTTATTAGGGTTAATAGCATTTATGGATAGATGTAATGATAAGTAGAAGTATAAAATATACATTTTGACTAATACTGTTGCATATTGCGTCTTATAAAGCAGCTCTTCGTTTACTGGAACAATTGCACCATGAAGTCATATCTCTTTAATAAATTAATGTTCCACTGAGTCTGACAGTAAGAGGTTTTGACTTTGAGGAAATTTTGTTTTTGCACAATATTTTTCTTCTTTTGGGCAAACACATCGGTTCGTAGGATTTACTTATATAGATTGGCCCTGGATTAGACTGTTAATTAATATCCGAGAAAAGGGACAAGCATACTACACCATTTACGCAAGCGTTACAAGAGTTTCGTGCGCATTCTAATTCAATTGACTAGCGGTCACAGGTTTAACTGTACGTAATTGACTGACTGGTAAGAAAATGACAATTTTCCCCACAATAATTTTTCTTTGTGATTGCCACTTTTATTTAAAACTACTGCTAGCTACTCCTTCACCTTTTTTGTTATTTCAGAGCAACTATCCAAGTAGTGGGTCAAACGTGAGAAATATCGGTATGTAAGCATGGCATTGAAGTATTTTACTGCCTCTGTACTGTTGTGTCCATGAAAGCTGACTCACGAAATACCTTTTTGGAATGGTTATAGTTAAACTCACATGCACTCATTGTAGTAATACGTTCCAACACAAGGAACTATGCCAAACACCAATAAATATTTTATTTACAAATTTCACAGTATTATTATTGTGCTACCTGTGTCATACTTTCGAAAACAGTAGATGTACAAATAGTGAAACGTTAACTGGAGCAGTAAAAACATTTTATTCTTGTTATCAACTTAGCATTTACAACGCACAAACGGCTTACTAAGGATGTATTCCTTTCGTAGGTTCTCCTTATTTCTATTATCAACAACAGAATATCCTAGAGACTGCACCGAGGTTAAAAATCAATGTTCCACGCATAATGTGAGTTGTGTACATCTAATTAAACCAGATGGTTTCCCGGAACCTTTCGAAGTGTACTGTGACAATGCAGTAGATTCTGGAGGATGGACGGTAGGTGGAATGATTGCGTACCATGCTTTAAAAGATGCTCACGACATGAATTCAAATGATTCTGTATGTAATTAGCACGTTTTAAGACATTTCTTGTCTTAATTGCTTTATACTAGTGCAAGGGCTAATTCATGACGTAAAAGCTGCGTCCGTCTCTCCCTTGCAGCTGAGTTTTATACACTGCTGACAGGTTGAATACATTTCTATTCTCTTTTTTTGCAGGTCATTCACCGCATTTAGGATGGAACTGTTCTTTTAAACCGCAATTGGACAGAATATAAAACTGGATTTGGTTTTCTGTCCCAAGAGTTCTGGATCGGCAATGACAAACTGTCATTTCTAACGAACCAAAACACGTATGAGCTTCGTATTGACGTTACAAGTACCAATGGTCTGTCTTTCTACATCACGTACAACAGATTTCGTATTAGTGATGAGTGTTGGTGAATACAATGGAAGGAGAGGTACTATTTGCAATTAACCATTATTTTGGCCATGATTACTGAATGTATTTTGTAAACTTGTACAGAGCTTATCTTAATTGTATTCTCTATCTTTTGCAGATTAAATTGGTCACTTTTTGTGTCCAACTAACAGTGTAAGTATCTGTATGAAATGTGTAAACATTGTGGTCAGTCATTGCTAAATGTTTCCTTGCTCGTTTAAGTAAATTATAGTGAGGTTCACTTCCTTCTTACATCATCACTCATTTTCAAGATTATGTTTGCGTTTTAACCATGCGTACACCAATTATCTTAAGGTTGTATCATTATACGATAGTTCTGAAAATGTGACAACTTCTACGTACATCTTTATTTTTAAACTCTTTTAAATTTTGTGACAACCGTCTCGGCTTTAATCATACTCCCACCATGACATATATCTTCACTTTCAGATTAATAGGAACAGACACTTTAAGTTTAACTTATTGTTTAGGCCATCTTTTACTTTTACTTTGTAGGAAGGTTGGACTTACATTTCTCGTAATTGTTCAGGACAATGTGTCTGCAATAGAGGCCAGCTCTCATGTCATGACTACCAGTGTAATTCCGATGCTATATGTAAGGAGGAAAACAACGGATCACAATGTTACTGCAAACCTGGCTATAAAGGTGACGGGGTCAATTGCACTATCGATGTTTCTCCATCCGATTGCCAAGATGTATATGAGAGGGTTTCTACGGAAAGTGGTGTTTATAAGATAAAACCAACGACGTGGCAAGGGGAGCCTTTTGACGTATGTTGTAACATGACGGATGAAGGAGGATGGACGGTGAGAAACACATTCAGTGTTCTGTATTACATCACCTCTTGTGGATAAGAAAAGTGTATTCCAAATACTCCACACTTTCAATAAACTATACTCCTCTCTTTCAATAAACTTAAAGTAACAACTCGTGGCATTCCCACACTGTTCATGCTGGACAACACTATCTGTTTTATTCTTATCTAGGTCTTTCAACGCCGTGTCGATGGCTCTCAAGATTCTGCCCTATACTGGTCTGATTACAAAAATCGCTTTGGAACATCCGCCCATGAATTATGGCTTGGAAATGGCAAACTACACAGTTTTATAACACAAAAGCATTACGAGCTTCGAGTTGACCTTGTCAACAGTTTAGGAAATCCAAAAAATACGCCAAGTTAGAGAATGTTTTTAATTTGGTCTCGTTTGTATATGTAGGTGATCAACTGCAATATAACAATAACCAAGCTTTTTCAACTAGAGACCGGGACAACGACGCTCATAGTTATTATCGTTGTGTCATTCATACGGCAACTAGTTTCTGGTGCTCCACATGCACGTACAATAGTGGATGGTGGTACAAAACTTGTGGGCGTGCTCCCCTCAACAACCCTTACGGAACAGACTGCTTCAGTTGGAACCATCTTCCTGGAAATAGGTTCAACATAAAATTCGCAGAGATGAAGTCACGGCCAATATAATTCAAACATGAAAGCCTCCAGATTGTTCTTACATGGTTGTTTAGCAAATCGTTTATTTCGTGCTTCATAAACTGCTACAAACATGTGGGCGGACCAAGTTAAAGCATGATACTGAACTCACTTTAGGCTGTTGGCTATGCTTAAACATTTAGAGAAGATAAAAATACATTTCCGTTGTATCTCATCATACTGAGATACTATCAGGAGTGGATCCAGAAATTTCCAAGACGGGAAGGGGAGGGGGAGATCGATGGGTAATATCAAGGAAAAAAGTTCACCACTTGCGCGGAGCGTGGATTGGTACGCATAAAGTCCAGGGTCGTACGGGGGTCCAGGTTTGGAGTACCGTGATGATCCAGGGGGTATTTCAAGAAATGCATTTAAAGAAATTTGCGCAACTTACTCTCTTAAGGAGATTTGCATCTTTTCATATTTTATGAAATGCGATGTTAGTGGCATAGCACAGCTTATTATAATGGCACTTAGTGAGGTCCCATAGGCAACCCTGAGGTTCTTCCAAATTTTAGACCCTAGTATCAAGTGGGGGATGTGCATTAAGATCCTGAAATGGTTTCTGCAATAATAAATGTTTTATTTTTGTTAAGAGGTAAGTCGTTTACCGAGTGTGACTGCTACACTATCAGACGAAGTGCCCCAAAGTTTTTCCATTTAAGAAGTCATTTCATGGCAATAGTTGCATTGAAGCATATATTCCTAAAAAGTGGTTCTGTTAGGAAGATAGTCCTGATTTATCAAAGCTTCTAATCCGTTAGAGAGCACCAGCCATCTTAAATAAATGGCCTCCCCCCTATCCAGGGGGGAGGCTATTGGGACATCCCTCACGGATGCCAATTTTTTTAGTTCCTAAAAAACGTAAATGTTTTCACACAAATTTTACTTTCAAAGGTGGCATATGTGGCACCAGATTGCATGTAAGGACACCTAATTTTGTCAAAAATTTTCAAAGGGGAGGGGACACCCCCTTTGCTTACACCCCTCCCACAGGCCGGCGATCACACAACATTTTGCATGCATACCCCCCCCCCCCCCCCGAGAGAAATCTTGGGTACGCCACTAGTTGATCTATATAAGCGTTAAGTAAGTACAGATTCTTTTCAGTGTATTGCTTACCCAAAAATTTCGCGTGCTGAGCGCGCTTTGCAGTTTCCAATCTAGATACCGGGAAAAACCTTAAATCGGGGGGAACTATTTTCCTCTAGCATATACAAAATTTTATGCAATATATGCCCCGCACTGGCATGGTAAAGTACACAGGTTTTCTTCAAATCTCCCCTCACCAGCCCCTCGACGGCATCGGGACTGTCGAGACTTCGGGTCGTTGCCCCCCACCCTTGGGAAAATCCTGGCGCAACTCCTGCTGGACCACTACCGGTTGGACTAAAGGTTCTCTACTCTAACTGCATCTCTTATCAAAACTTTCAGTCAGGATTTGTTTCTTCTCAGTCGGCAAATACGGCACCACCCCTCCCCCCTGATAAATGCTCTGGCGACGCCCCTGCACGTGACCACTAAACTCTTACTTAGCGGCTTAATTGAATCAGCACTAACCGAAACCCTATCCTAGCCTTGACCCTAACCTATTCAGCCTTAACATCGATAAAGGTGTAACTTACATAGCTCAAAGACGTCAAGCAGGTGTTTTGTCTCACAATTTTCATTATCGTATCTGCAGTGAAAAACTTGAATGTACCTTTTAATGGAGTGAAAATGTGAGCGGAGGTATTCCAAACTCAGAGACAATGTTGACTTTCCGTTGTGTCTACTTTAACGTGCAAGCTATGGATTACGTAAGAAGTACAAAAGTTTAGGAAGAACAAAGCTGTCAGAAGTAAATCCTCCATTCACCAAAAATTACACTTAACATAAATGTTTTGTTTGTTTTATAAACAAGAAAAGAGCCAGTGTCGTACATTTAAATGTTTCAAAGGGGGAGAGGGGGTGGGAATTTACTTTGAAATCAAGCAGCTTTTCTGAGACCGATAGTGATGGGATAAAAAATCCGAGAAGTGGGAGCGGGTTTTAATTGCATTCCAATTGCATCTGTTTTTTTTTAAGTTCAAGTATCAGGGTGTAATTAAATGATAGTGGGAATAAGTGACTGAAAATGAAGAACAGTGCAAAACACGCCTCAAGAGCAACAGTGTTTCTTGAAAGGTAGGGGTGGCAGGCTTGGAGAAGAAGCAACGCTACGGTAGGGCCAGGGGGAAGTCCAAAGGCTCTGCGTATTATCAGTAATGTCGAAGTTAGGATACAACACGTTTTAATCTTCAAAGGATATTAAAAGCACACCGAACAGTCAATAATGATCAAAATCTGCCCTTTTATGTATGGCCTAACTCTGACTGACGTTCAGTCGATGTTATGACACAAGGGATCGGTTTGAAAGATGGATGATTTGAGGAGTTGAAGGGGGTATGCCGTGATAATTCCACCCAAGTTGGCCTAAGACAAATATGATGAGACAAGTAGCATAGCTAAGACGAATGCACGCGGAGTCCTCTGGATTTAGGACACATTTGGACCATGAACCAATGAAATTCGCAGATATCCAGCCACGAGCTAAAGTTTCCTACAGTATTCCCCCTCAAATATCACCAGGGGGTAGGGATGAGTTAAGAGTTTGGATAAAGGAGAGCTTTTTTCCTTGAGGCAAGCCACCTGAGGTGCACCAAAGACGTGTTCCTCCTCGGGGGTTCTGTCGCCTTACGACTGACAATCAGGACAATGTTCATGAACACTAAATGTCGACATATGGTAAAACAATTTGAGAACAGATTGCCTGGAACAAATAAATAACGGACTCAATCAATAAGTGGTCAGCGATAACAAAAGGGTTCGGGCAAATTAAGCACAAACAGCCCACCGAAACTCTGAGCATATCTATAAAGGCACCGAGGGTGTGTCTACCGCTACGTTCCGGGGTCCAACTTCATGAAAATTTGGAAAGGTTCCCCAAACCAGGATTCATGCGAGAGGGGCGGGGAGTAAAAGGGGCGTGACCTTCTCGCCTTCCAAATCCTACACTGATCTTACATATTACAAATGTTAGACCAAAGAAGATGGCGGGCGGTTTTTCCGAACTTCACCTCATTCAATAAAACCGTCATTTGAATGGAGAAAGTAAACGTGTAAAATTTGCATCTGTCGTCCATTGAATTATAGCAGAAATATAACAACGTGGTTCAAGGATTGAGATTTATCGTGAATATGCAGATTATGATACCTCATCATCCTAAATCATGTGCACTAACATTCACTAATTTGAAATTTTAGCATTGCTAATGCCCTCTTTCCACACTTGTTGCGAATATTGTAACCAAACTTTTAAATAAAATAAAAAACATAACAAAAATGAAATAAACACTTTCGAAAATACCATGTGTGATTTTCAAATAATTTACCTCTTGGCATGGGCGTATTTGTAACATGAGAGGGAGATCTCATCACTCATCCCCAGTCAAATGATAAAATGCTATAAAACCCCTCATTCTTGGAATCTGTGATAGATTTTCGAACCAAAATTACTACATACGATAACTTGGGAGAGGTGGGAGACTACGTTTGTCAAGGGACAGTAAATTAAGTCTTATATCGCATATAAGAACCACAAGTACCATTTTAGGCAAGTTCATTGCTGTATTTGGAAATTCCTTCAGTATCTAACAACATCCATATTGTTTTGCTATGCGTGGACATTTCATAATCTGTTTCGTGACCTTTCAAAAGCTAAGTTCCATGGGTTACAGAGGCACAGTTCAATACATTCCCTAAGTGTGAAGCGTTCGTAACATAAAACAGATGCTTGTAAAGCACCATGAAAAATAACTCTTGTTATCAATAACACCTGGCGTACTTATGTTGACCCCCAGTGAATAAAAGAAGAAGACAAATACTTCCTAGATTATGGCCGCCTAAATTTTATCCCCTTATTGACATACGAGACCCTGTAAAAAGTAAGTTAAGCTCCTATAAAATATGACTTTGTTAAGAAAAGGTCATTGCTTATTATTCTGAAAAAAAAATATTTCCTTAATGTTGTTCGTCGATTCGTTCTTTACTCGAAAAGAATATTGCTAGATACTTCGTGTCTTTTAGCTCCCTGCTTCGTGCTATTGTTTCCTTGGTTAGCTTAAAAGGTAATTGTATTCTCCCGTCCAAAATATGAAAGAAAGGTGAAAAGGTTTCTTAAGCTATGTTTATGGTTCATTGAATTTAAAATGTGTTTCACACAATATCTTCTAAAGTAACGAATAAGATCACGATGAAGGTCACGTAGTAATAGATTTGTCGCAAACTGACTAGGAGAAACTTCGTTAATCAGTATATATTTGTTCGTAATCAGCCGCAAAGGATATTCAGTTGTTGCTTCTCAAAGTAACAAACGAGTGTTTTATCTGATGTCGTATATTTGATTTCTTGCTGAAGGCAAAAAGATCTACGCGTACGCAATACGTGGGCGAGTTTATGTGTGCGTGCATGTGTGTATATTTGTAAAACTTTGCTTGCAAACACGGTATTTCAATATAGCAATGATGGAAATGTAGCGCATTTGGTAAAGCGCGTTTTGTCATAGTGAGAGAAAAGGTTCCATCCTTTTTAATGGAGGTCAAAGGTTATTTGAAGAACCAGGGATCAAATACTGAAAACACGATATTTTAATATAGGTATGATGGAGACTTTTAATACTTAGTTTAAAGATTGTCATATTATTTGAAAGAACTGTGTTTTTGGTGGAAGTTATAGTTCATCTGAGGTCACCAAAATTAAAAAAGATAGGCCTATCTTAAAATAGCACTAATATTTGATTTTTATATCCAGTATATGTATCTGTCATATAAAGAGAAAGGATGCTACAGCTTTAATTAAAGTGAAAGGTCATATTAGGTCACAACAGATAACAAGAGATAAAAACTTTGTAAACACGATATTTCAATTTAGCAATAATGGATGCTTTTTATACGTAGGATATCGATATTTTTCAAACTAAGGAAAAATAATCAATTACTTTTGCTGGAGGTCAAAGTTCATCTGAGGTCATTTCGCAAAATGTTCCTATGCCAAAACTTGTCAAGAGTTGTTATCAATACCAATTAGGTGCTCATTCAAGCATTTTTCAATAGCCCTAAAGGCTGACATTTGATGGCAGTTTATCCCAGATTAAACTTAAAGGCGATCTAACCTTCAATGACCATAAGTAATTTGATCCCTTTTTACCAGTAGTAATTACAGGACAGGATTTGTTCTTTGTTGTAATGTAAACCCCACAGTACTGGGCTACTGTTGTACCAGAATAGTCATCAAAGCTTTCAACAATGCTGCTGCTCAATGGAACAGCTAATTGAAGTAATGAGCCAGTGGTCAGGTACTTTAATTGGGAACAGCAGTTTTCCATTTAAAACTGCGGTAGCTATGACTGATTCCAGCAAAGCCAATTTTGCCTAATGTCAATGGGGATGAAACTACAAAAACCTTTTTAACTATTTGTAAATACAATAAAAAAGAGCTAACGATGAGGAATCTCATGCTAAGATTAAGTATGCAATGTACTGATTACAAGAAGCCTATTACTAGTTCTGGTGACGGTCAAAGGTGATTGATGATCACCAGAGGTCAAACGGGAAAATCTCTTGAGCACGATACTCATGAACTGTAATGTTGATGGATCTCTCGCTTAGCATGTGGTTGCTCCACATTAACTTCGAGAATCAGTTTGGTTTTAATGGAGATCAAAGGACATTTGAGGTCAACGGAAGTCACACTGTGCAAAACTCATAACCACGATATTTTAAATACTCATCTTGGGGATCTCATACTTCGCCTGCAGATGCCTTGAACTAAATAAATGATCCCCACTACTTTGGAAGTAGCGGAAAGGTTATTTGAGGTCATTGGAAGTCAAATTGTGAAAAGCATTTAAACATAATAGTTTGAGAAGTGAAACTTTGGTGGATCTATATAGTAACATGCAGAAGCTCAGTTCAAGAAGCACGGGTGATTTTAGTGGCTGTCAAAGGTTATTTTAGGTCACCAGAGGTCACATTGGTAAACCTGGTTAACATGATAACTGAAAAAAGAGAACTTTTAGGGATTTCATACTTTGCATGTAGATACTACACCTTAAGTTAAACGATCTTATAGTGTGCAGTTGTCGTCAACCGTCGTGTAGGAATTAAATACCAGAGGTCACACTTTACAATTACGTGTAATGCATCATATAGCTTTAAGGGCAGGAGTACATGTCAAGGTCTTTTGTCCTACAGATGCCCACTCTCTTAATTCAAAAGACTGAAAGTAGTGACCAATTGGTAAATCAATTGAAATATTTAAAGGCAATAGGCAGTCACCCCAATCAGAGCAATCAGAGTTAGTATGCCACGTCACTCTAGTTCATGAATGGCTTATTTTGATCATGTGACAATGTTTTGTTAGTGAATTGTGAAATTCAAGGGGAATTTCTCCTTGCCTTACCTATTGTTTGTAATAGTTATATTCAAAACATCCTCAGAGGTGCTTGTAATGCAATAAGAATTTGTTGATTTTTCAAAGTAAATTTTGGGTCGACTGCCTACTGCTTTTAATGTAATAGATTAAAAATAAATTTTATTCGCTCTAAAATTTTCAGTCCATATTGAGAGTGTCTCTCATTCCACTCTTTTAAATTTATTTTCAGTCTAGGGATTTAAGAGAGCAATACCGTCGGGCAACGCCCGACACTGCCCTGACTGAAAGAACTTGATATTGACTGTTTTCTTTCGAAAATGGTTTTGAAAAAATCAAAAGATCAAAAGAGAAGTTCATTTCAATGACAAAAGTTTGTTAATTCTCATTAATTTCAAATTAAGATGACTTGCTGAATGAAAATTACGGTTTGATGTAAAAGAGATTTTTTCAACAAAACAGGTTAATTTCTTCAAGAAACGTAAAATTCTGCACTATCGCTGCCCACAGTTTGGTTCTAAAGGCAGTACTTTAAATCTTCATTTCTAGTCTATGATGGAGGTTTCGTCAAGACCAAGGATTTCGAGACACTTTGCCGTGTTATGGAGGAAAGATATGCGACTTGCTATTTTTGATTAACGTACACCACCTCAAAAAAAAAAAATCTTTTAATTGTACGTGGTCCTTTAATCATTTGATCACTAGAAAGCATTTCCATATGAAAGTGGGCTTACCCCAGTTTACCCCAGAATCAAACAGGTCGTACTTTCATTTCGCTGTACTTAATGTTGCATCTATTCCCAGGACGACTGTTCCAGTTAAAGCAGTTGCTCCCGTATGGACTATTGAGGAATGAATAACCACAATGGCTGTACCACCATCCTGAATTTGCACGGCATGGACTTCCGCAGAAGTAATCAGGATTCAGTTGTAGACTGGCACAGTTATAATCATCAATATCGTTGTCTCGGTCACGCGTAGTGAAAGCCTTGCCATTGTTATCATCAATCAGGGACTCACCTGCAATGAAGAAAGCACCACGAATAGTATAGATGCCATATGTATATCAAAACAAGTTGACCCATTTTCTCAGTTCGAGCAAACGATTATGCGTTTGCTTATTTACACTACTGTCTAAACAATATCAACGGCGTGATCAAATTATTTAAATAACCCTGGATCAAGTTTGTGTCTTTGGTTGGCTCTTACCATACTTTCACATCTATTTTATGTTAAAGATCTTATGCACATGACGTCACAGGACTAAAAAACAAAAATGCGCTCCAAGAAAACAGGTTCTCTATATATTTTGTACGTGAACAAACTCTTCTTACACTGTTAAAAAATCATGTAGATTAAGTATCTAAAAACATTAAGGAAATACCAAAATATGCATTGAAGTGCTGTAGATTGAATTACAAAAAATTGACAGGAATTTCTCTGCATACATTTTTAATCTCCTTTCGTTGTGTTCTGCAATTGTACAGAATTGTTGGGGGCAATTGTAATACCCTTGGTTTAGTTTTCTATTTACAGTATTGTATGTCATGATTGGCTAAGCGAATGGTTGTCAAGTAGATGATGATTTCAAATTCATAAGGTCTAATGCTCTCGGACAGTAACATAAATACTTCCTTCATTGAATAACAAATTACTGATGTACTATGTACTCATTGCAAAGAACAAAGTCCGAGGGTGATCCCAGAGTAAAGCTATCTCACAATTATGTACCGCGCACACAAAGACAGTAGCCAAACTACATTTACCTTCACGCTCTATTACCAGTAAAACAAATGGTTATGTTACAATGCTTAAAATGGTTTTTGCTCGAATATTTTAAGACTTCACGATCGCAAATTTTTAATTTGTATCAGGCGTTATGGAAAAAAGCCAGGAAAGTGCGTAGTAAATATCCCATCAGATCATTTTTGGGTTTATTTTTATAACTTCAAGTATTTAATGGTAACTAAAGCCTTTTCAGCTTTTGTACATAACGCTAATATTTTAATAACAATTTTTTATATTTATATAAGTTGGAAAACGTAAACACACAAATCAGTTGGCTGTACCCATCAGTGTTTGGTTATATAGTGATTGGTAAAGTTTGTATTGGCTGTGTTGTTAACATTTATTTAATTGAAGTCGCTTTTGCAATATTTTCAAAGACTTCAGAAAGAGTCATTTATCATATTGTAAGCATGTAAATCTAATCCCTAACTTCGCTCATCAATATTTAACAAATAGAAATGCGGATTAAGTAAAGTTGGACTGTAAATGCTTTTATTGACTTTGAAAGTAAAGCTAAATACAAATTGGTTGACAGTGAACAGGAATTATTAGATCCAAACCTTTACAAACACTCATCAAAGGGGAATAGGGGAAAACTGAAATGTGAAGAATATGAGAAAAATCTGGAATGTGTGTCTTCCTACCACCCAAAACGAGAAACAATGTCTTACTGCTTAGCACTCACGTATAACTTACTAAGGGGCAAATTCTTAATTGGTGACTGCTCTTTGATTGACATGAGAGTCAGAAAATTCAAAAGATGCAGAGTAGCTCACATGTCACAGATGCACAAAGTGTTCTGATTACACATTATGGCCTTGACTATTCACCAGCACATGGCCTTAAGCAGAAAAGTAGGTTTGTGTCTGCACAAGGAGGAGCTGCAAACAGTTTTGGGAGGGACTAGAAGTACCTTAGTTGGTATGGATAGCTTTTCCTTTAATTTATACATTGCCATGGTTGGACTCTCAGATCACTAGGATTAAATTGTTAATGTTAAGTATGCGATACACCACATTGTGGACGTTTTGAAAATCTATCATTTGTAGATTGAAATCATAATGGGTAAAGATTACCTCCGAATGCAAAGACTATTACGTGTTTAAATACTGTGCCCAAATACTGTAATGAAAAGAGTTATATAACTAAAGGTTATCTTAACATACCTGCATTACCGCTGTAACCACCCACACTCAAGCGGTAATTGTCGCTCTCGTCATTGATTCTGAAGGAACTGTACTTTGCGAAGTATGGATTACCTAAACTATTAACAATGTCAATCCGTAGCTGGTAAGATTTCTGTGTTGTCAAACTGTGTAACTTGTCATTTCCCAGCCAGGGTTCGTGTTCTGGTGTTCCAAAGCCATTTTTGTAATCAGACCAGTAGAGATGAAAATCCTGAGACCCGTTTACTCGACGTTGGAAAACCTAGACACAATAAAAATTGTCTTTTCTCAAATTTTAAACATTGCCGATATCGTTCATATTAATTTTACGATATTCATACAGTCTTCACAATGTAGCAATAAATAATTCAATCTTCTTGCTTTATTGAAACGACGTATTTCCTAATATTAAAGCAGAGGGTTTATAGGGTAGCTATCGCGTAATTTAGAGGAACAATTAATTTGTTATACATGCCAAATAGTTACTCGTGCACATTAATAGCCTAATAAGTACATTGAATGAGAAACCATGAGACAAAAATGTAGAAAAAATGTGATACTAACTGTCCAGCCTCCTCCATCTGTCATGTTACAGTACACGTCGAACGGATCTCCTTGCCAAGTTGTTGGTTTTATTTTGTACACACCGCTTTCAGTAGAAACTCTGTCATAGACATCTTGACAATCGGAGAGAGGGATGTTGATGATGCAGTTCAATCCATCACCTGTATAACCTGGCTTGCAGTAACATCGTAACACGTTGTCTCTTGCTTCACAAATTGCATCGGGACTACACTGGTAAGTTTCGTCACATGAAAACTCACCACTTCTACAGTGACATCGTTGTGAGCAATCGGGGGAAATATAAACTTCTCCTTCCTTAAAGTAAAATATAGTTGAAATGAGATCCTTTAATAATTCAAACAATTGTGCTTCTTTCTGAATACCGAATAATCCCAGTGTGTATGCCTGCAGAGGCGTGGTTTACTGTAGAGAATCATGTTGAAGTGTTTCCAAAACGTCAACAGAACTTTATTCTTAAAGTATTTTCGTTTCTATTAACACAATCACATCACTGTAACCTATTAAATATACAATGACTAACAACACTTAACTAGGAACTATTATGTACTTACACTGTTTGGTGGGCACAGAAAGCGATTAATTTCATCTGTAAAAGAGAGAGTAGTTAGTTAGAACCGTTTTAGATTAATTCAAACGCAAATATTGAAGAAATCCGATGTTAAAATCCAAGATTGTTGCTCCTGCAGATAATACCTTCTGTTCCACTATATTCACCAACACTGAACAGCTGGTATCTACTGTACTCATCACTGATACGAAACCTGTTGTACGTGACGTGGAAAGACAGACCATCGGTACTTGTAACGTCAATACGAAGTTCATAGTTGTTTTGGTTAGTTAGAAATGATAGTTTATCGCTGCCGATCCAGAATTCTTGGGACAGAAAACCAAATCCAGTTTTGTATTCTGTCCAATTACGGTTAAAAAGAACAGAGCTATCATGGAGACGGTGAATGACCTGAAAAATGTTACCAAGCCAAAGTGAAACTTTAAAATGGAAACCCCGAAATAGTGCATCAAAGTTTGGTAAATGGTAAACAGAGGCGCACAGTTTTCTACATGACGTAGCTGCCAAAATTATTAAAGTAAGCAAAACATTCGAATTTTTTGATGTATGTGAATTCATTTAAGAAGGTGCTGCATTGATTTAGCAGAATAAAGCAGTAACATGCATTTTAACATTCGATTCAATCATATTCTTACCATTCATCTATAGACCAAATTAAAGGTAGTGAGCAACTTTTGCACCTACCGTCCATCCTCCAGAATCTACCGTATTGTCACAGTAGACTTCAAAAGGTTCTGGATAACCATCTGGTTTTATTAGATGTACACCAGTCAGATTTCTTTCAGAACATTGGCTTCTAACCTCCGTGCAGTCTCTCGGAAATTCTGCTTGTTGATAATAGAAATACGAGGAACCTGCAAAAAGGAGGGACTTTATCACTCGTGTTCCGTTGAAAATGTTAAGCTTACTCCGTAAGCTAAGACGTTAATAATCCTGGCCCATGAAAGTCTTTCACATTATTTTAATACCAATTGAGCGGCATATAAGAGACAACAATCGCGTTACCGACACGGCATTTTACATCAGAAAGTTTCTTTTTGGAGTTGTGTCTCATGGTGGAATATTTTCAAAGTAATTATGACTATTGTATGTGAAAAGCTTTCAGCATTTTTAACGATAGGTGTTTATGGACAAACGTTTTCAAAGTGATGCGTAGTACATACCGACATTTCCCTCGTTTGATCCTCTATTTGGGTAGTCATACTGAAATGAAGATTGATAGAATGCGGAAAAATCAGATAGTGAAATTTCTCTGAGTATTAAAGCCTTTTAAAAGGTTTACAAAGAATTTGACATTTGTGGACAGTTAGTTTTTTTGTATTATTTCACCACTGGCAACTTCGTAACGAATCTGGATTCCTAGGAAGTTGCTGTGAGGTCTTCAAGGTGGGGCTCCTGGCCTACCAAAATACTGACAAAGGATCGGAGAAAGTAAATCTATATTCCAAAATCACTACAACCATACTATACAAATCGATGAACTCCCCCGAGAAAATCTAACAGTCCTGCACTGACTAAAGAAACGCAGCAAAATAAGATGCAGAAGAGAAGCGTGGTGAGCTCTTTAATCCCAGAACCTGCCACTCAGTGCCACTTAAACACATTACAGTCTGGTAACAACTGTTTGTTTCCAAACCGTTATGGATGAGCTGCAGGTATTACACACGCTTATGCAGGATATTTTAACTATGGCCATGGTTTCAATTTCACAACGGCCGAGTGAAGCGACCGATGAGAGAATGTATGAAACTCCTTAATTTTTTTTAACACGGGTGGTGGTGGGGGGGGGGGGGCTGGAAGGCGCTTCGGCACACCTTTCTTAGATAAGCGCCCGTATTAGTATGGGTACAAGTTACATGTATTCCAAACAACGGTGAAGTCAAAGTGACACATCAGTAAAAAAAGGACTTGACGCATAAATGGTTTCAAACCCTGTGAATCCAATGGTCAACGAAGGCTCTTAAAGGTTACGTGTGAAACGACCCTCCGTTACCCTGCGTACAAATGTTATCATCTGGTATTAGATATATTCAACTTACTAAAGGAACAAAACACACTTTAGAGCTCACGTTTTACTTCGATACAACCATGTTCTACCGCTGTCCGTCAAAACGTTTGCGGAGCAACCACAGTTAGTCTCACTAAACTATTTATGTAACTAAAAGGTTCATATTACTAACAAGAAAACAGTAGCACTTCGTATTGACTACTTTCAAGAGTGACGTGGTACGAATCAACTGTCTAAAAGTTTTGATTGACACTTCACAGTAAAGCCAACATGACGAAAAACATTAGGCTCCATGTTCGTCAAAAAATAAAATGACAATCATTCTTCGTCTCTTTGATATTCTAATTATAATTTTACATGTTTTGTGAAAAAGAATTTTATGCTTTAATAAGGATTAAAAGGAAAAACAGATAAGAAATAGTAGCAAATAATCTTTAACACTGGTAGTCATTATAACACCTTGCAATGAGGATACAATATACATGCAATTATTTTGTATCACGAACGAGTCTTTACAGAAATTACCAATTCCATACTAGTTTAAACATGTAATAAGGCATTGCAAAACGTCAGTGCTGAACTAACTCAGGGCATTTCAAAATGCATTTTATAAATGAATATTAACTCACTCTGTTTTCCCTTCGAGTAGATTTTTTAAAGTAAAGATATTGTTCACCAACAATTGCAAGTTTAAGTTTACAGAAGTACTCGTTAAGAGCAGGTGAGTGTTTTGTTTTCTTCCACAGTTATAAATGTCGATTTTCCATTTATAAAATGTAAAGATTGTTAAGGTGACATAATACAAGAGTGGCCATAACAAAAAATATACTTTGCTTCTAAAAGAAGAACCTTCTTTAAAACAGTGTTCCGACATCTAAAATAATAGTTCTCATAAAAGTACACTCCCAGAATATGTGCTCAATAAGATTTAATAGCAATAGGCTTATTACAAAGGCTTTACGTATCTGTTACATTCTCCTTTTAACGTTTAAAATATATTTGTCTCAATAATTTGATATAAATATTCAAACTACAACTACCAGAGCTTGGGGTCGGAAACAAAATGACAAGGAATAATAAAATACCCGGGCAAGTTATTATGTGCGAGCTTTCTTTTAACGCTATTGTTGGTGTATTTTATCTCTCTTCTACTGAGATTTTAGTAAGAAAAACCGAAAACTTTCGCGGCCTAAGTTCGTTTTATCACGGAAGGCTTTCACCGATGAGTTGCAGGCAATTCTTTTAAAATGTTGAGGTAATAGAAGGTACCTAAATATAAAAACATCTTCTTAATTGGAAAGCATATCAGGCTCTCTCATCTTTACCCACATTGATTTTATTGCTTTAATAACATTAGTTGTAGAGGCTTTGTTTGACTGCCATTTACCGCTGTATAAAAGACATTACTTGCAACAAGGCATGAACTGCACGTTTTCTTTTTACTCCTCCATCTGCATTGTATTGAAAAGAAGTAGTTTCTTTAACGTCAATAATTATCATTACATTAGATGCAGTGTCACTGAGCAATACCGTAACTTTTCTTTATTGCAAAATAAAGAAACTTTTCCAGGATAGATACAAAAGCAATTCCTTATTACAGTAATATCTGGTGCCTTTCAAGTGAACCCCCCCCCCCAGCCTCCACAATTGGCGTCCACTTTTATCTGACTATTAATAAGACCATTTACATTTTACAGTTTTTCATTTGATAAGAACGTATACAATAACTTTATTTACACAGTAATTCAGGGGTATCCTAGATTATGTTGAAATAAGGCAACACATATTGACAACTATTTGTAAGTTTGGTTGTCAAGCTTTCAATTATTTTGCCCAGTCTTCATTTCTGATCGTCTAAGGAGTTCACTGCTGGATACAAACTGGTGTAATTTCAAAAGCTTGTTCTCACCTTAGATTTGTGTTTTTTATCTGCCTTTTACTTTTCATGCTCTAAAAAACTTCGAAAATTTCATCGAATTTTAGGTTGACAATGTAAATAAAATTAGGCGCACGACCATAATTAACATTTAGCATTAGCTGGATGGATCTTAGCAAATTACAGACTTACCTGCTTTTTCTGAGATGAGTTGTTAAATGTCGCACAAATCTGGGAAAATTTTGTATTCGATTGAAAAAGGTTTTCTGAACCTTTAATTGTATTTTAACTGGTTTATAGAAGACACTTTTATGAAAAACGTCTTAAAAATACATAGGGTAAATTTGACATGGAATAAATTTTAAAGTACTTCATCAGTCTGATGCTGGTTCTGCTCGTGGTGTGCTATCTCCGTCTATACCAGGCATAATATATGATAATCAAATCAATGTTATATAAAAATATGGTAATCTCTGAAATTATTTTCTTACCTGAATCAGCAGTTGTATTCAGTTATGCGATTGAGATATGTTTGTAATTTATAGGCCTTGATATCCTACTTGTTGAAAATTATTGTCCTAACCTTGAGCGTCTTGAGATAAATTTCTGAGTACCAATATTCTTTGTTCTGATTGTCTTTGGACTGACGCTTTTAGTAATCATTTTGAATGAGGAGAATCATATTCTTGATTTTATTATTAAGCTGTTTTGCATAAAATGTCTTTTATAATTTATTGTATATCTTAACCAACAACTCGAAAAGTTTGTAAGATGTCCGATCCTATGGGCTAAGCATATGGTGTCGGTCGTTTGCAAAAAGAACACGGATGTCGTATTTTAAAAAAATCCATTCTCAGTTTCGATTTTGTGTTCTCTATGCATATTTCGTCAAAGGCTTTACAAGGTGACGGTGCTCCAAAGTTTCCCCGCGCATGCTTCCTTTTCGTTCAAGGCACACGAGTTTTGTTTCATTGGCATGCGACGTTATCATTATGACGAAAATTGTCCTCGCGAAAAATTATTTTGACCAAAATACTAGGTAAAAATGGTCGGGTAATTAGTTTCAAATATGATTTTAAGTGTTACTTGTGATCCTTGCACGTAAATATTGGTCTATTTAAGGTTTGCCCTTTCCAAATATTTTGATGTATGTAATTTTCAACTCAAATGTAATTGTTATTCTCAGTCTGAAAGCAGATAAAATATTTTAACAATTTCAAATCTTGTTACTACAAAAAGTCTAGGTAACTCACCGATTCTTGACTCAAAACAATCTTCGAAGTCAAACACAAAATTAGGGAAACAAGGTTAAGATAAAATAGTTGCTGCATTGCCAGATTTGTACAGGGCAGCTCTGGGGGGTATTTACAAAATAGTTGACATAAACCTGAACATATATCTACGCTCTCTGTAAATGACATCGAATGCGCACTCAATTGATGATCGCAAGTATAACAATTTAACAATTAGTCCTATTCCAGGCCTGACAGAGAGAGTAACAAATAAAATAATGTCAGACTAAGTGGAACATATCTTTTTTGAAAAGTGCATGGCTGCAGGAGAAGGTGGCTTGGTGTCACTTTATCTGAGCGGAGCGTCTCTATATGTTTGCTAGTATTTAGCGTAACAAGAATATTGTTTCCAAAAAAGCCTCCTAGATTGCCGTTAGTGGCAAGTTACCAGGTTGCAAAAATTGTACCTCGATACCGTACGTATTCTTTATTCTGAAATATCATTATTTAGAAATGCACAGTTCAAATAAGAAAAGACAAATAAGAGGAACGAAAATAATATTTGGCCTATATATGTTTCTATCAGATGGCATATGGTCTCTGAAGATTATTACGTTCATTTAAACTGGCTTACCAGATCCCCCCTCACCACCACTTGATTACATCATCCTTAAAACTATATGGCCGGTCGATTTGACTGCAGCCTGAGTGAACATGTCAGTGGGTGGGTGGGGTATTTTCGGATTATGGTACAGTTTGCACACAGAGATGTAGCAGAGGGATTAGTGATGGTATGTCGGAGCTGATATTCAAGGCCAGAGAATTCCAACTGTTGTAGTCCATACAGGTCAATCTATAGACCTTAATCAAACCACGATGTAGCCAGACACGTCACTTCTGGCTCACCTTCTTTTGCTTCCAAAACTGATGTGTTTGTCGGGTTTTCGGCACAATGATTTTTTTGGCATATTTTTTTTTATCCCAAATGCACCCTCTTCACAAGCGTTTGGTACTAGTCACCCTTTGGAGCGCGGAACGTTTGCATAAATGAGGCTCATTTCAAAAGAAGACGCTCTCACTCAAAGACTCCAAAGGTTCCGGAACATTTACAACAAGGTGTCGATATATTCCGATTCAAATTCGCAGAGCAATGAACACAAGAACACTTTGAGTTTGCAACATCATTTTAGTAGAAGATATTAAAAGATCGATCGTTTAAAAATGACAACCACCCTACCTCCAGTCACAGCTTTCCCGACGACGCCGATTTTCCCAGCAGACCTATTCTTCAATTCCTGCCTTACCGTCAATACAGAGTAAGAAAGGAAACAAAAGCAATAAACAATACCATGTTCGGCATAAATACATTAACAGCAAATGACCAGTTAAAGGAAGACAATCGCGCACTGTCATGCAGACCCTGGCCTATATCATAGTACGCAGGGTAGGGATTTGATGTGTGAAAGTGGGGAGTAAACCAGGCGGAATACCAAACGGGACCGAAGGCTCGGCGGGAGCGCGAAGCGCCTCTTTGAAGGCGTGGGGTTCAGGGGCCCGCACTCAGGCCCTGGTGGGTGGTTACTATGATGATAGATGAATTTGTATAAATATGGAACATGCAAGATGTTCTACAGGAGGGCTGGGGAACCTTCGGCCCGAGGGTCGGATGTGGCCCGAGAGACCATTTCATCCGGCCCGCGAGGTTATTCATCAACATAAATTCAGTATAACATGAAAAGTAATTGACGATAATCTTTTATCCCACGGTGCCTACCGCTTTTCGTGGTCATACAACTCCCTTTTCCGGGGATTTTAAATAAATCTGCTGCAAATCACTACCAGTATATATTACTAACACTGCCGTATGCACAATCTAACATGCCAACCGTTTCATTAGACATAAATCGTTTTGTTTCTTATATTTGTTTTCTACATCACTGAAAAATACGGATACACAATATAATGACTACCTATATAATAATGAAGTAGATGGAAGTAAAACTAAAAACCCCGAGAGGCTTCTCGAGAGTTTTAGAGAGTTTTAGAGTTTAAGAGCAAAGATAACTAACGTAACTGAGTCAGAAACACAAAGAAAGCATAATGAACAAAGAATTAAAGACAGGAAGGACAGTAAAAATAATTAACTAAAAGAAAAAGTAAAGGCTAAGATAATAGGATCAGGCGCAGAATCCTTTTTACCTCTAGGATAACGGAAACTTTGCGAGGCAGATCCTCGAGGGTGGGGATCCTCGGAGGACAGGTATCCTCTCGAGAATTGTTTTTTTTTTAATTTGGTGGACTTTGCAGCCGCTTCGTACCATTTCTAGAAAAAACCCGCGTCCTCAGGCATAATTTGAAATGCTAACAGAATACTTATCTTATCATGATTGGAAATTTCAGGTAGAAACTTTCAGTCAGGTGCATGGTAAAGGTTCTCTAGTGTTTTCGACCGGGGTCCAAAGAAACATGAATTTTAGTGTATTATAATAGAACTCAATCAAATAGTTTAGTTTCTTACTTAAATGTTCAGTTAGCTGTGCGAGTTTTTCGCAGGCCACCTTCGTGCACTTCACCGTCCGCAAATAGCCCGTAACTTGAGAACCCAGGGCCTTTGAGAGCCTATGCCCAAGGGTTAATACTCAATGGGTTTTTACTACTTAAAAAATGGATGGAAAGATGCTGCATAAATATTTCGAGGGTAGAGTGAAGTGCCCATGAGAAGGAAAAATTTGCATTCCATAGAAATATCACAGGTTTACGTTACTTCATTGTTGAATATTGGTAAATGACAGTTTGTCAAAATTTTTATAGGGAGCGAACATTCACAACAGGCATGCTTACTGCTCCAGTTTCAAAATATGAAACTTGTTTGGACCAGCGGCCACCCTCAAAAAAAAAGTTTTGAGGCCAGCAGGTGAGGGGCAGCCACAAACCCGAGAGACAATGGGTAGGGTTGAATTGAATTAGTTCGCAAAGGAAGCCCTTGGAGAAATTAAATAATTGTGTGCTGTTTTTTATTTCTCTGGCCTATTTTATCCGAGGTCTCTGTACAACAACTACTTTAAGGCATCGTGGGACTTATCGTTACTCTTACCCTTTAGGCTTTACTTTCAATAGTCGAAATCTTTTGCAAACAGTCTTTCGAAAATTTCTGTCACCAGTTCCAATAATGCAGCAGATGCCAATGGCTTCTTTAAAGGAAATCGAAGACTGGACTTCAGCAAAGTGTCATATGTTTATTGAAAGTTAGAACGCGATATCCATAACAGGAACTGATATCACAAGAAAGATGATTGAACCTTAAAGGTTTACTTTGAAAACGCAAAATGAAAGCAAACAAATGAACCAACAACGATTAAGTTCTTGCCACATTGATGGAGGAAATAATTTGGATACACAATTCGTATATCTTACACGAAGAAACACGAACGACTATAACCAACGATACAACTTTAATTATAAATAGTTCGAGGTATAAGAGCGGGTTTTGCAAAATTTCCTTGTTATAATTGTGTTGCACGGAATACCATGTAACATGCACATTAGCTGAGGTATGAGCTGCCGTATTTCAAACTCCTAGAGTATGTTATATTTTCATTGTGAATACTGTAATGCAAACCCCTTCGTAAGCTCACCTCACTTTTAATAGTTATTGTATCGGAGTGGTGTAGAGGATAAAATGACGCATTTCGCCTGTGTGATGTACGTCTAACTTGTAATGAGTGTATACATTCCTTGACTACGACTATATAGCACTCTCTGCTCTGTGACATCATATGCATAACGTCTATAGTCTTATCCCGACGGCTGTTTAGGACATTACACAGGTTTTCCTAATAATGTTTGCGACTGTCCTCTAAAATTTGTACACTGTACAATGAATGTGGACAGCAGATGACCGTTGACACCAAATGACATATAAACAAAGAACACAAGACTACAAATGATATTTTCTTCATGGAGCTAATATTAGTAACATTTGAAGGTATCGGCTATATGTCAAACAAAGCCAAGTGCCATAGGACCCTAAGATTTCTGTTCTGTCTGCTGTAGATACTGTTTATTTCAAAGCAGTGGCGTAGCTAGGATTTTTTTCCGGGGGGGGGGGGCAAGACCTAAATATTTCCTAATTTTCATCTGAAAATATCTTCTATACTACAACTCAAGTTGAATGGTTTACATTACAAACAATTCGTCCCCTCTTTGGCGTAGTGACGAATGTTGAAAAATTGAGTTTCGAGTAATAGCGGTTTGATTGTTTTACTGTTTTGAAAACATCATTTCGATCTAAAACTATTGTTGCTGTAACTGTTTCAGTGCTTTAAAATAAAGAGAAAATATTAAATTTTGTTGCTAAACTAGTTTGCAAAATAATGAAAGCAGAACGTAGTCTATAATGGCATTAAAAGACATTCGTCACTATGTACAATTTTTAAAATGCGATTTCAGTAATTTCAGTGTTTCACCCGTACGTTTTAGCACACGACATAGTGACGAATGTAAGATTCGTCACTAAGCGGAATTGGAAAAACGCCCGGTAAACATGGAGATGAGCATTCGTCAAGAATATGATAAAATTACTGTAAATCCGTAAATTTGCAGAGGGCCAGACCTTTCTCAAACAATTTTATGTACCCCAAATATGTGGAAAATGTATTAAACTCATTTTCTTTAAGCAAGACGTGGTTTATAATTGAAAAAAAAACAACATTCGTCACTACGTCGAAATGATTTCTGTCATATCGGTACATCAGGTATACGTTTCAGCACGGGCCATAATGACGAAATTGAGATTCGTCACTAAGCAGAATTGAAAAACGTCTGAAAACCATGGAAATGAGCATTCGTCAAAAAATAAAGGGAATAACTTCGAATCCATACATTTTTAGAAAATCAGACCTAGATTAAACGATTCTACGCCCCGAAAATAGGTATAAACTGTTTTCACCTCATTTTCGCTAAAAATGCACATTCGTCACTACGCCAGAAAGGGGACGAATTGTGAATGTAGGCCTAGGCTCATTTTACCTCTAGGGCTTTGTAGGGAAGTATAAGATTGTAATAATCGCCGAGCGAAGCGAGGAGCGATTTTCTTTTACTTCTATTTGAAATTGAAGCCCCAAATCCATTTATTTACCCAATTGTGTTGTATTAACTTAATGATTTTCTTATTTTTTATGTCGGGAAGATAATTATCTTTAAAGCGTTTTGCAAGTCAATAATTAAATAATGATATTTGTCAAGTCTAGTATCAAAGAATTCTTGGCAATTTATTGTGATCCGTAAAATGCAGGTCATAGTATGAATAATTAGGCCTAAAACAGTCACCAAAATCTTAAAAATTGTATTCACCCATTATATTCACGGATTAGGAAAAGAAAACGATATTTATAAATAATAACCATATAATGTCTTATAGAAATAAATTCTATTGAACAATTAAGTTTTATTAAATGCCGAGCGTAGGCGAGGCAAAAAAAATATTTGATATATTTCACTACATTTTGCGATATTATTGCCATATATAAGAATTATAAGATGCCGAACATAGCGAGGCAAAGAATAAAATGATGATTTCATTACATTTTGCTATATTTTGCCATATGTATAAGGTCTATTAGATGCCGAGCGTAGCGAGGCTTAGAAAAAATTGATATATTTATTACATTTGCTATAGTCTCCCGATGCCGAGCGCAGCCAGGTGAAGAAAAATTTGATATATTTCACTACATTTTGCTATATTTTTCGGAAATTTTTACCCCTTTTCGGAAATTTATAATATTAAGCTATGTTTTAGATATTTGAAAATTTCCAAATTTTTTAAATTTCCGAGGGGGGAGGGCGACTTCCCCCTCTGCCCCCCTTGTAGCTACGCCACTGTTTCAAAGGATACCGCATTAAGTTAAGAAAGCTGACGGTACATTAACGGCTGGTGCACTTTAGTTAGCGGATAAAAAGACTTAAAAACAATTGTCACCAAAGTCTCCTTATCAGTCATCGTAGTTACTATAATCAGTGGCGTTACAACCACAACCTCCATCCTGTCAACGTCACTGTAAACATCCTGCTTTTTGTCGTCGTCATAGATAACGTTACCACATTTGCCAATTTTGATGGCCACCACATGTAATCCGATTAACCAAACGCGTATACATTGATTCACAAATTATTCCCAACTGCCATTGTAGAATATATTATGGCACAAGGTAAACAGAATGTCTGCTTAGGTGTGCCTCCCAGATTAATTGCTATGTCTTTAACGAAGTATGACCTTAATACAGCAAAGGTATCATAACCGTGGTGTTGTTCCCATCAATTTAAAGGCAGTCGCGTAGTTACGGGGGGGGGGGGGGACTGGCGGGCCTGCTCCCAGATGTTTGCTGGGCCCCCCAGAAAATGGTGTGCGTCCTTGTAAAATTTGTAAGGATTAGGGACGGGGACCAATGCCGTGATTCCCATTTGATGCCTAGGCCCCCCTTAAAATTTTGTCCTTGCTATGCCCCTGCTTAAAGGTGTAGAAAGTGACAGTCCAGCATTTAAGTGAAAGAACGAGTATTTGCAACACTCCGGTACTTTTGTTTTGAAGCCTTTATTTTACAATCAGTAATTTCTCTCAAACAGCTCTCAGCACATTGCAGTTTGAGTTTAAATTTTAGTTTATTTCCACGGTTAAATATACAACATATACAACATTTACACAAGGTGGTGGAGGAGGACTGAGGAAGCGAAGCTTGTGCGAGCAGTCCCCCTTAACAAAAGCAAATCCTGACAAAACAAAAACAACAAAAGAAATAAAGAAAAGTCAAAACCACCTAGGAAGAATAATAGCTAAGCAAATGGGATTTAAATTTAGTCTTGAAAGAAAATACGGATTTAGCATCTTTTAATGTTCTGTGTAGTGAATTCCATATACTTACCCCGGTATTTATGAATAGGCGGCGAGATATTTCTGTGTGTGAAAAATTTGTAAGTAAATGTTCAGAGAAACGCGTATAATGAATATGAATATCTCTGTTAAACTTAAAGTATACATCAAAGTTGCGGGGTAGGAGTCTGTTAACATGTCTATACATAAACATACCGATTTGGAATTTGAAAGTATCGAAAATAGTTAGGATTTTAAGATTTGAAAAAAGAATTTTACTGTGGGCACAAAAACTAGAGTTCGTTGTAATGCGAATAGCTTTCTTTTGGAGAACGTATAAACAGTTAAATAAGACGGAAACGCATTTCCCCAGATAATGTTACAATAAGACAAGTTGGAATGGATAAGAGAATCATATAAAGTTTTCAAAGTATGGGATGGCAACAAATAGCGAATTTTCTGAAAGATTGCAATAACCTTAGAGATATTAGAGCAAAGATAATCAATGTGATTTTTCTATGATAGATGGGAATCTAAGTAAATACCGAAAAACTTAGTTTTGTCAACCAGATTAATTTCATTGTTATAAATATATAAGTGAATCGTATCAACTTTACGTTGGATAGGAAGAAATATCATGAAATTAGTTTTACTTGTATTTAATGACAGCTTGTTAGCTCTACACCATGTAGAAACACAACTTATCTCAGCACGATGCTGAGACACGATGCTTTTTGCGACCATTGTCCCGATAATTTTTACCCACTAAATGTACCTTATGTGAATGTTTAAAACCGATAATAGAAATATTCTCATATGTCTATCGCCTTCGTTTGTTTTCTTCCAGTGGAAGCATCAGCATTTGCTTGATAGGGAAACAAGCTCCCGACGGTCAACGACCCTAAGCCCGGACACTGGACTGAGGGATGGAGGAAGTTTGACTTCCTGCCAAAGGAAGAGGCATGAGAAGGGGACAGGAAGAAAACCTTCACACATGTCATTCAAGAACAGCTTACTTTGCACACTGTGTGTAAACATTGAGATGTAACAAGTTTACGGTCGGGTTTCGTCCTTTTTAGGAACGTTTCACTGCTTTCTTTTTAAAAGGCACGGCGCTTTCAAATTTTTAGATAAAGTGAAGAGTTTATACTCTCTATAGAAATAAAATGAGGTCTATTTTTGCATGGGGATACTGACCGATATCAGGAACTACATTTGTTAAATACGCGCCTCGTCTGTGAGAAGAAATGGTCTAAATTTCCGATGGAAGTCTATATTGATCACCTCCAGTAGCGAACGACAAATTCAAGAAAGATTGGATGAAGATTTAAAATTTCTCACCTATAAAGAACATTGTACCAACAGTATGTAAGGTTACTTGGTAAAAGTAGTTTTTTGCTATTTAGCTATATGGAACGGAAATATAATGAAAAATGAAACCAACTCTAGCACCGAAGGTAAGGGTATCTTTTGAAGAAGCTGCTTTCCTTTATACCGAAAAAGGTACACTGTGAGGTTGGATGATTACCTTTTTGGAGAGCACGTAGGGGCTTCACAGTCACCGCGGAGATTCACCTTCACATTTGGGGAAACCTTTAATGTCGTTTCTGCATAATTTGGATTCATCGAACTTGACATAATACTGACCTGTAACACTTATCATCATTCAATCACCTTGTACAGTGGCATATCAATTTCATGTAGCAAAACGTCTCTTCCTATTCATTCAGAGCCCGGGTTTGCAAGCTTTCTCCAAGGTCTCCAGAGATCTGTATGATGATAAAGGGATTTTTTGTCGTGCGATCATTATGATGGAAGCTTTGTTTCGGAAACACTGGTAGCAAACGTAGTCAATTTTCGTGTAAAATGATTTGGAACAACAAATGTATGAAATTCCGTTTTAATAGCTAGCATTAAAACTGCATACACTCAACTAATATTTGTAGGGCAAAGTGAATACATGATAGGAATTGTGACTGGTATTCATGACCGTTGCGGATACCGAAATGTCAAAATATAGTGGGATATTGCCTAGATGTGGACAGTCTCCTTTTTGGAACATACGGACTTGAGTTTTCGTTTCATGGAGTGGACAACGCTGGTGCACATATACGTCAGACATGCGGTGGTATTCAATTATCTAAGATGCAATCTTAAAATTTTAAGAACCGTCACTTCCTAAAACAAACACAAACAGCACCCCGACTTGCGAACGGGATGGGAGATTGTGCGTGATAGAAAGGGATGGGACGCCTCGTTTTGAAGAAGCCTTATGGTAGATAGTCCCCTTTTCAAGTAAAGGGCTATGAGGGATTAAGCACACAATAATGGAATATTTAAGGCCGTAATAAAATACAATAAAAATACATGATCTCGCTCTATATTTTGAGAACAATTCATGACTTCTGCGTTAAAAATCCTAAATTTTACGAACCAATTTAACAGACAATCCCTTCAGAGGTATCAAATGAACAGAAAGGGACAAAGGTACGACGAAATATCAGGGATAGATCTAGGGTCTGTTTAAGGGGGTCCAAAATTAAAAGGTCACATCCCCCAAATTTTACTGCACATATACGACACCTATTACATAGTTTAGCCTACATTGACAAACCAGAAAGCCCAAAGTCTTGGTGATTCCTTGCCGAAAGAATATGATTTGTTGTACTGAGGTTCATGCCTCAGATTTATCCTTCTTGAGATGAGGTTTTATGACTATTTCATATTTTTACCTGTGGTGATCTCACATGACCTTTGAACTCCACCAAAAATCAAAAAGAGAATGGAAAAAGTATTTTTCAACATGGGACAAGAACCCTGGTTGTTTGTGTGAGAAACCGAGCATTTTCCACTACACCATGTACAAACTCGTTAAACGCGTAGTGATTGTTAATATGTTATAGTCACAGCACACAAGGCTTCACACGTGTTCATAATTAGGTAATTAAATTAAAATGAGAATAACCAATTACTGTCAAAGTCATCCTTTTGAACAAAAAAATTATATGTTGCTCTGTATAATTTTATCTTTGGAATGGTACACAAACGCAGCCCTAACTGTGGTCACAAAACCACACAATTAAGAGGTATCTTCTACTTCTATTTTTTTTTCTATTTTGTCTACCCTACGTATTGCGCGAGTATGTAAATACTTTGGTATCTGGTGTGGCACCGGAATTTGTTCGATAGAAAATGATAAGTTGCCTGACGGAGCAACACTCAAAAGCCCCACAGAAGCGATGGGTTACGGAAAAGATGGTGTCACTGGGTGAGGAGCGGATTGGTTAGAAAATTTTATACGGAACCATTTCTTGAAAACGTTTTGTGCACCATAAATGTATATAATCGATGAACCAAGTTTAGTGCTGGTTTAGTGTTTGTTTAGAAGGTGTTACTTTTGGAAAGTTAGCGGTTCACATTTAGTGTAAAATACATATGCTGTCTGGGTGGCTGGTCCAAATTTTATTGTTACGGCTTGTGGTCGCAAGTCAAACCAATAACAGCGAAAGATCACAGAAGAACGAGATTAAAATTCAACAACTTAATGATTATTTACAATCTCCTTATCTTACTTAAATTTACAACAATTAATTAGAGTTACTCACAATCCTTTACTTATTGTTATTCTGATCTGGTCCAAGGGCTGGTAGTGCATGCACGTCGACGATGGTACAGTAGTAGACCTGCAGCGTGCTGTAGTGTAGGAACTGGTTCCACGAGCGAATAATGACAAGGCTAGGCAATGCTGGATGATAACAATCTCAATACACAGCGTAGAAACGGCGTAAGGCAATTTATCACAAGTGTTCAGTGTCAGTGGCTGGCTTATGATATCTCAGCAGTGTGACAGTCTGGTCTCGTTGATATATCTCTCTACCATAACAGTTGTTGAACTGCCTTTTATATGCTAGGCTTTTATTCGCAAACCCTCCAGAATTTAACAGAAACTTCTAGAGCGTTCCTTAATAGAAACTTCCAGAGCACACAGTCGAGAAATTACGAGAACGTTCCTTGCATGCACGGTAGTAAACAAACAATGCCAATATTTCTTGGAAGTGTCGCAGTACGTAAACAGTTCCTTCGAGAAAATTCTAGAAAGGCTGCGTTGAAGTTGAATTCTCTGGAGCTTTCCATTCGCTCGTCGATGGATTCAATCCGGTGTTCCTGACGGGTCGTCTTGTAACATTATAACAAACTGTGCATAGGGAACTCTTCTGCCTGATGATTTTCAAATCTGCCGTCGTCGCTTAAAGGTACTATGCGATTAATGAAAGAACAATAACGCGGCTGAGGATTAATCCCCGCTCTTTAAATAAAACTTGTGTAAACTATCTCTAGGTTACTGTGAAGAAGAGGTTGTGAACTGCTTAGCTATATGGAACGAAACTATGAAAGAAATAAAAACAACGGGATCCTAAACCGCTCAGAGCCCCTGGTTTTAGGGTTTTATAGAAGAATCTGCTCCCCTCGAGAAACAAAAAACTGGTAAACCTTTCGTCGGGGACACTTTATGGCATAAACCAAGGTTTCCGACATAATATTAGGAACAACTTCCATTATGGGGATTCGACATAGCCCCTGCAGGGGCGCGGCCACCTCTTGATGATTGGAGGCACAGCGTAATCCCATCCCAGAATAAACCCGATGATAAGTATGCATTTTCCTTTCTACGATACTTTGTACTCAGTGTACACCCTTCCTTTGTCACATACTGTAAAGGTACCGTTTTGAGGGTTTTCTAAGAAGAGGGATATCCCCCTCCTCTTTGAGGAAATTTCGTTCATTTAGGTGACTTAGAGCCTAAATGGCGGTATCATTTTGAACTGATTTCATTTTCAGAAATTGCCACTATTCAGTGATAATTTGGCTGTGGCATGACACCTCCAGGAAGCTCTGGGGTAATTACAAAACGGGGACGTTAATTGCTCTTAACTGACAGCCACATGACACTCCAGGAGAGTACACTAGGAATCGCAGTTTTACTCATTTTGGACGAGCATCCAAGTAGGGTCCTATACAGTTCCCAAAGAGGAGTGATCGAGAGGGCAGTAAAGATATAACAAAGTGGTACAGAGGATTAATACGTTGAGTGAATGCTTCCTATTACTTCTTCTCTAAAACATGCACTTAATGACCTTTGAATAAGCTTGTGTAATGAGTAGTATAGTTCAAATTAAATCATGAACACCATGCTACAAATGTTTCTCATAAAACAAGATTTTCACATAATCGCCTCATAATCATGGCCGTTCGAGACTGTTTTTCTCAGGGAGGGCGGTAATTTTTGCCCGACTCCAGACCTAATTTAATAGCCCAATTTTCCGCCCGACTGAGACAAAATATCTGAAGCACCCCCCATGTCAGGTTTCTGACATGGGGGGGGGGGGCGACCGCCCCAGCACCCCCGGCCCGTACGGCCATGCTCATAATGCAAGCTTGAGGTTGAACTTGCAGCCCCTACCTAGCTTACTTAAAGTAGTTTTCGACAGAATCATTCCCTGTATTATTGTCCTAGTGATGGCCCGTCATCAGACATGGGGCGTAAACTGTGACCATTGAGAGCAAAGTTCGTCGAAAGTCTGCATTGAAGGTTATAAAACCCATAAACGTACCTTTGAACAATTTGTTTGTGATGGTGTTTAAGATAAAGAAGTAGACTTTAAAAGTTAGAGAGCGCGAAAAGTTTGATAAGGTAGAAAGGATTTGTGACAGAAAATAATAGGTCCATGAATCAGTCCTACCCCCAGAAAGCTATGAGTCAACCGCCTTTTGGGTTCATACAAAAAGTGGAAAGTTTTCGAAAATCGCTTGTCGTTGGGGGCATACACCCCTCATGCCTGCGTCTCGTCCCACAGCCCCTGTTCATCATACGGCGTCATTTTTAATCCCAAACGTAATAAATTGAATTGAAATGCACTCTAAAACACAAATTTGTCAGTGCGATTCAGAGTCGACCAGCACGCACGAAAGCCAGTGGGATTGTAGAAACTCATAACTCGAGTTACTACCCTTCACGATTATGTTGACTCATGTAGGCCTTTTCTAAGGATTCGGTGACTTAACTCAAATTGGGGTGTCTTTACAATTGAGACGCCAGTATGGCGGAAGGAAGTGTCTAAAACCCAACTCAAACCAAGCTAGGCTGTCACTCTATTCGTTATGCATTTCTTGTTTCTCTTCTTGTTCCTCTTCCTTCTCCATCTATCCGTAATCCTGCCTACTTGAGTACAATGTTGTCGTCTTACCGTGATACGAAATCGCACTGTTTGTCATGTCTGAGAAGCTTACTGTAGTGCAGTTCCGCCGAACGGCTATGATTACGTTTCACGTGTTTTTGACGGGTTTTCTTAATATTATGACATCAGTTGTCTACAGCCTACAAGGCTTCATACATTCTAATTTCTCCTCCCTGACATTCCACCCTTGCACAAACACACGCTTTTTCGTCTTTCGTTCTCTTTTCCGTTTCGGTCTTTCCTCTTCTTTCCTTCTTGTCTGTTTCCTTTCCCTTCCCTTCTTCTTTTCGTCTTCCCTTTCCCCTTTTCTCCCACTTCCATTCATTCTACCGACTAGTACAGAATTTTTTTCAGACTGATACCGTGAATGCAGGGCCGTCGCCAGAGGGGGTGTGGGGGTGTGACACCCCAATCATCCACGCAGTCGGCAAAATCCTGGACTAGTCGGCAAAATGAAGGAAAGAGGGAAGTGCAAACGAAGGAAGTTAGAAGGAAGAAGAAAGAGAAAAAAAAGAGAAAAGGGGGAAAGAGAAGTAGGAGAGAGAAATTTCGAGCAAACAGAGAAAAGAAGAGGGGAGGGAGGGGCAAAGCAAAGAGGTTGGTGAAGAAGGAAGATCGGAATGCATTTGTAGACAACGTTTATCACAATATTTTCAAAGCCCGTAAGCAACACTTTTTGAAACTTAAAACATATTCTGTCGGCAAAAAGCTACATTGAGCTTTTCAGTATCATTGTATACTAAAGGAGTTCATCGTTCATGTGGTATTTTGGCATTGACTCGGCAAAATACAGTGAATGTAAGGAAAAGAAAGAGGAAAAAGAAGTGAAAGAAAGAGGACATTCTCTGTAATAAGAACCCAAAATATACGCGCGCTGTAATGTCACTCCAATTTCTTCAATAGTTCCATTCCACATAGCTAGATAGCATAAGTCCTGTCAACCTTACCAAGTAACATGTATTTAGGGTACACAGGTTATGTATTTTATCCCATATCGCAAAGCCTAGTTGCTGTTCTGTAGTGTGTGTCATGCGGTGTGGTCATAGTCAGTTGGTGAGCGACTCACGGGGCAACGTTTGGCTATTTCATTGGGTAGTCCAGGTGATTTCGACACAATGTATGATGTGCCCGATACAGTCTACAATCCCCACAGTGTTTATTTTTCCTTTTTGTTTTAATGATAACATGATTTTTGTGTCAGCCTACCAAAACTTTTCGGAGTCTTTGCAATTTCACCATTCAGACTCAAAAGAACACTATCAGTGAGCAACATGCCCTTGACATATTAGGTTATATAATGCAAAATATACTCTGCAATGGCATGGGATAGTTAGGCTCCTTCATATCCCCTTCTCACCACCCCCTCGACATAGGGGCTGTCGGAACTTGAGGTCGCTGGCATGGCCCGGCCTCCTGTCGGGAAAATTCTTTCGCCACCTATGCTTTCAAAAGGGTCATTTCTGCGACAAAACCCAAATTTTCAGTATGCTTTGCCTACTCTTCCTCAGTTTTGTTACTAATAGTTAAATATGGAACAAACCCTTTCCATATTTTCAAGTAACTTAGTAAGTAGAATTTATCGTTTTATGTAAATGCCGGGAATTTCATCTCATTTCGCTTAACTAGGTTAATACTCTCTTGAGTCTATCTTTCGGTACGGCTAGTGACTCGAGAAGGGAAGTACAACGTAAGTTGTGCACGATAGGGCCAAACTGTCTGGACAACTGACCTATATAAGCTTTGAATAAGTACAGATTCTTTTTAGTTTAAGTTTACCCAAAAATTTTACACTTTAGATTTCGGGAAAAACCTTAAATCGGGCTGAACTATTTTCCTCTAATATATACAAAATTTTATGCAATATATGTCCTCAATAACATGATATAGTACACACTCAGGTTTTCTTCACACCTCCCCTCACCAACCCCTCGACAGCATCGGGGCTCTCGAGGCTTCGGGTCGTTGCCCCCCCCCCCGTTGGGCAAATTCTGGCGCCACCCCTGCTGGACCACTAACGGTTGGACCACCAATTCTCAGCTCTAAATGCATCGCTTATCAACACGTTCAGTTGGCATTTGTTTCTTCTCAGTCGGCAAATATGGCATCACACCCGATGAATGATTTAAAGTAACTTTACACTGGAACATTGCCAGTTTAGCATGCTGGCGATAATACAAAAAGGCATGCTGTCTTGAGAAACATTACCCTGAAGAACCAAGCTTACAGAATAAGTTTAATTATGGTTTGTGCATCATGCTGTTCTGGGAACAATGGTTCGTATGAGGTCTTTGGTGGATCCAGTTTTTGGAGGAAGTGGCTCATCATATTATTTTTATATATTTTATATATTTTTTTATTTGGGCTTGAACCAACCAGAAAATCTGCATTGCCTGAAAAAGTTGCCCGATTTTTTTCGAAAATAAAAAAATAGGTTTTGCCGGAACTGAGGGGCAGCAGTTCCCAGCATCCTGGGTTGTATACATAGACCTAAAATGTTATTTAGTCTGGCTAAGGAACCAAAATAAACGTGTGCCTGCGGGGAGGGGGGACTCCCCCGAAAACGGTGTGGAAAAAGGCAAACCTTAGATGGGACAGGACAATGAAATCAAGTTCAATGTCATTTTTGTTTGGTTTTTAAGTAGAACAAGATTTGGAAAGCCTAGGACTTCACTCACAAAAAAGACTGCTAGTTCATAGCGACACTCATCAATGTGTATGATTTTCAGTGTTTATAGGGAGTCTGTTAATTAATTGGTAATCGTTGTAAATATTAAGACGTGGTATCTGCGTGTTTGTAGAACCTTTGAAAGTGCCAGTAAACCATTCATGTTCACCAGTTCTCCTCGACAATTGTATGCTTCTCATGCAGATATTTCTTCGCCTTCATCGTGTTGAACGCAGTATTACTCTCACAAACCGAGCTTCCAGCAAGGATGTTGTTTGATTTCATATGACTGCTTTATGTAGCTTTGGTGGTGGAGGCAGATTAGCCCAAGGTGAATGAAATGACCAAAATCTCGGAATCTGGAACTTTCATACTTTGTAGCTACTGGAAAACTGTCCCCTTTTTGTGAATTGTGCAAGAATATTTCAACTTTAAAAAAATTATATCTGGAAATTTAGGGGGCCGGGACGCCACATACCCGCCTGGATCCGCCCTTGGGTAATATATTTTTGCTATTTTGAATGCTCTCAAAGTTTATAAAGACACCATAATAGTAAGTCCATGTCGTTAATTTGAACATTTTACCATATCACAATTTAAAATTTTAAAAACCTAATGGTTCTTAAAAAAGTAAACTTGCCAAAATATAAACTATTTGTTTCCATAAAATTTATTTGTAACGAAGAGTAGCGCATTTTTGCTATTAAAAGTTACCCGTAACTTATAGAGATGCTTTTATTTAGGTACCGTATGAAGACACACGCCAAAAATGAAAATGTTCCCTGCGAACGAATGACTGTAACGAAAGATTATTTACCAATGTCCAAGTTACAACTAAGATTGGATAAAACAGACCAAAAGTTCCTCATAGGACACCATTTCCATTTTCTCGCGATTATTCCTCGTGTGTATGGCATAAAGACAGGCATACATGCAATGAAAACATTTGAGGCAATCTGGGGAAGGAAGAAGAAATCATAGCTATTTTCAGTTGTGTACGGATAACGTCCCGTTCTCCCATGAGTAAAGGTAGGATTTAAAAAAATTGCTATCATAATACTTAGTTCCATCTTCTCAGACATCAGCAGATTGTAAATTTAGTATTATTTTTCATTTACGATAAAAATAAGCAATTACATAAGAAGAAAATGGCGTAAATATGAAAGTAGAATGACAAAATGGCGTTTACACAGATCGCATGTCTTCGAATGCATGAAAAGGGGGCTGAAAAGAATAGTGGGCATTTTTTATATATTTAGTAAAGTCTCAATTAATCTCAAAAGGGTCCACATCCATGATGACATCTGCCGTGCTATGCAAATTTTAATAAGGGTGAAAAGTGTTTTCCGTTTTTTCTATTGCCTTATTGTGACTCACATAGTCATAGAACTTCCTTGGATCAATAATTTGGAGTTACCTTTATCCCTACTCATATTATACTCCCCCTGGTTATCTCAAGTAAATTGCCAATACATTATCTGATTAGAGCATTATGGGATCAAATTAGCTGTCATGACGATCATTGTTGTAAATTGTAATAGGTGAAAAATCTGTATTTCAGATTTCACTCTCGGATCAAATATTTAAGAAATTAATTACTGCTTTTGCTTGAACCTTTTATACGTGTAGCACTAAGCAGTATTCACCCCCCAGCAACGTGATTATTGTGGAATATATCAGGAACAGAAAATTGTCTCATTTCAATAATAAATTCATTTTGAGTTTCCCTGTACTAGGCTTTAGACTTTAGCCCACCTAAGGGGCACACAGTCCTCGAGATTGTTCAATGAAAAGACAAATACATAAGTGGCAGTTTAAGTCTTAATATTTTACTAAAGGAAAATATTAGTAAGGAGCAATCACGTGAGTGACAAAATCTCATGGAGGTGAAAGTAAAAATTCCTACAAACCTGCAGTACCGCTGTAGGATTCTACACTCAATCGGTAATTATCATTTTCATCACTTATTCTGATAGAGGTGTACTTTGCGTAGAACGGATTACCTAAACTGTTGATAAGATCAACCCGGAGTTCATAACTTCCCTGTGCTGTAATACCATGCAACTTGTCATTTCCAAGCCACAATTCGTGATCTGCTGTTCCAAAGCCATTTTTGTAATCAGACCAGTAGAGGAAAAAATTCAAAGATCCGTTAACACGACGCTGAAAAACCTTGACAGAATGTAAAGATATGATCGTCAGTATTTTGATTACTCGCCATTTTGACTGATTTGAAACACTGCTTTTTCTACCTTATCAACTTTGACCGTTTCAAATGCAAGATGCTCTAAAATGCATTTCTGAGTAAGATGGGTGAGTCAATCGATTGTTTTTGAGCTCACTTTTTCACTTGACCTTTCCATCCAAGATTAATACTTGGAAGGTAACAGCTAGCAATTTTATGGAGGCAAAAACGTCATGTCATATTTCAATAACCTTTTTGTTACTGTTCCCTCGAATCTTACAGGAAAATGGTTGACATGGGAATACCAAACACGCAAATAAAGTAGCTGGTATGCAATACTAAAGATATGCAGAATAATCCTTCCTAACAGTGGAATAAAGTAGTCGGATGTGGAATATACAGGCTGGAGTAATTTAACTTATTCTATGCTCACCGTCCAGCCTCCTCCATCTGTCATATTACAATACACGTCAAACGGCCCTCCTTGCCACGTTGTTGGTTTTATTTTATACACACCACTTTCAGTAGAAACTCTGTCGTATACATCCTTACAGTCGGAGAGAGGAACCATACCCCCCCCACCCCCCCCCCCCCCCACCCCCCCCCCCCCCCACCCCCCCATTAAATGTTGATTTCCATACCTCACTTTTCTATTGTTTAAGTGTGGTAAATCACATATCCAACCCCATCGCTGGAGGTCATTTATTATCGCTATGTACACTAAGGCGCTATTCCACTCAGGTTTCAAACAATAACATGGTGGATTAGTCAGGATTATAAACAAAACTAATCCAAGCACCTGTCTGCTTTTTCTTTGAAAATATTTCCAGTGTGTCAATCAACTGGCTAGAGTTTCCTGGAGCTGGATTAAATGTCAGTACATGGAATATTGTTGTCTGCTACTAGCAAAATGGGTAATTGGGCAAGGAAGGCGCTCAACTGAACATTTTAACATGACCAATTCATCATGATGTGGGGAAAAATGTGCATATCTCAAAGCATATGTGGTAGCCTACTCATCAGTAGGGTTGGGTGATATACATATCAACATGTATCGCCAGAAGTCCGTATCTTGATATGCGATATGAAATACTGTACCTTTATCACGATATGACAATATAGAAAACAATGAAACTTTTTGGGGACTGAAATTTCAATAATTTAAATTTTAAAGATGAAACAGTGTTTATAATTTCAGTATTCATTCATCAATTTTGTCCTGATTTAAAAAATTGGCTGTAAAAACTTTTTGGGGGCCAATTTCAGGCACATTTAGCCTCGTCTACAACAGGTTTATCTGTTTTGGCGATATATCGATATATCGCAAAAGTTTTGGCGATATTATCGCGATATATCAATATGGATTTTTTTCATATCACCCAACCCTACTCATCAGTCACATTTACAGATGACCTACCATACTATTTTCTTGCACATGGGCTTTCAGTTTCGTGTGAGCTACAGTTAAGGCTAGATGTGTATTCTTCTACTGTAGGTACATATCGTAATCGTATAGATCTACTGTACGAAATGCTGGTGTGAAGCAGTAACCTGACATGGCCAATGATGGTTGTCATGGTCAAAGATGGTTGTCATGGTCATGTCCTCCTTTTAGGGATTTGGAAGTGGTCACCTTAACTGTACTACACTTAATACTTTACTACATTTACTTAAACTAATCCTGGCTCATATTCTTTATTGTTTCTTTCCGTCTGTAATTTACAGTTTCTTAAATGATTAGTGGGACAACTTTCTGTTAGGTTGGACAACCTTGGAACAATTACACAGAGCTTCAAATTCTTTACACTCAGACACTGTATTTGCAGCATTGTACTAGCTGTACACTACAATGAAATCATTCTTTTCTAAAACTTGACCTTGGTACTGTCAACTAATAACACCACAACAGAATTTGAAATAATCTTCTTATAGTGCAGGAATTTCATGAAAGATTTGTGGAAATATAACTCTCTTTTCAAAAGGACAGTTCAATCCAGTGACACCAGCCAAGGCATTACAGGGAGGGTGAGGGGGTTTCACAAGCAAAGTGAATAAAGATTTGGAACTCACAAAGTAAAAATATAATTGAACTAGTGTACTTACAGTATAGGGGTGGAAGGGTCCACTTCATAAGTGTTTGGTGTTAGGAGTACTTTCACAAATGAAACATTCTGAAACAAAAGAAAACAGAATTTTATAAGCTCTTTGTGATGTGTATCTGACACATTAGGAAGAGTCATGCGACACAACTGGATGCCCCCAAGTCCATACAGTTTTTTTTTTATAGTGTATTGTACATAGGTCAAGTGTTACATTACATTGTTGCAGTCTTTCAACTGGTTGAGCGTGGTTGTCTGACTTTAGTTATTCTCTGTCCTTGTGTCCACGTCATCTAATTCATGTTTCTTTGTCACGACCACTGAATTTCCTGCACTATAATGTGTGAGTACTCAAATACATAAATTCAGATACCCTGTACAGTACCTAGATACTATACTTAGTACCTTGCAAGAGTACAAGTTTATGAAATGTTCAATTTGCTTCAGAAAGATTTGACTCTTACGGTACATTTAAGAGGAGATCTACAGTACAGTACAGGGCTCGAAAATAGACTGGCGCTCGATCTGGCCCAAAAGCGCCAGAGGCCCCCGCAACTGCGGTAGAAAACGGAAAAGTGGGTGTTTGTCTGGCACTAAAAATAGCGTCTGATTCATGAGGCACCCACCTTCTCCACCTTCAAGGTGCCATTGAGGTCAATCTAAACCTGCCATAGGCTATACATAGTACATACACCCAGCCCCTCCAAGTTTTTCAGAGATGGAGCGACCACACCATGCTTAGTACTGCCTGTGTTACACCAAAAATGTTCTATTGTCTTATTTACCTGTCTCTGTTATTTTGAATTTCTTTTAATAATTGCACAAGTAACATTTGGGAGACGACCAGAGAATGTTACATACAGGGAACAGTGGTTTCTTTAAAAAATTGAAAACAGCTCCAGAAAATAGGAAAACAGCTCCAGAAAAACTTCAAAATTAAGGTTTTCGGAAGCTGTTTTTAGCTCCTGAGAGGAAAAGCTTATTTTCGCGCCCTGTGCAGCATATGGCAAATATCTCCCAGTTACTGCTACATGCATATTCTACAGTAGATAAAATGAAATCCCTCACTGAAGACTATGAGGCCTATTGCACATGCTTGGAAGGATTCAATCTGTTAAAAGAAGTTTTAAAGCTTACTGTAAGTTCAGTTGCATGTTAGAGGGGTACTGTTGAGTACTTTAAGCATTACGGTGAAATCTGCATTCAGTTCCTATCTTTGTTTTCTAGATATTGGCATGCAAAGCTTAAATCACGTTTTCAAAACAACATAAAGCAAGCACATTCTGTAAATTTTCATAAACTAGACACACTGTGTATGAAGCAGGAAAGGGGGTGGGTGGGAAGGGGGGGGTGGGGACTGCAGGCTTCCATTATGGCAGAAAATTTGCTATTTTCTGCTAAAACATTATATTTCTTGGGCATACTGTACAAGCTTAAAATATACTACAAAAGTGTTCAGCCTGCCTTCCAAATGAAAGGGGACCTGTATGCTTATAACCACACTATTTTGTTCTTCATTTAAATTTGTAACTACACTTACTTTTGTCCCTATAAGCCCATCCCATTTTGTGGATACCCAAGAGACACAGGATTCTTGCAAATTCACATTCCCCATGGATGGAAAACTCATATCTCTACCCATTTCAAGGTCAAAAAGGCCAAGGTCCCAAACGGCTATTTTCTAGGACCACTTTTTTTTCTTGATGTAAAATAATGTTCTTAATAGACCAGTGTGTCTTTGAGACTGTTTGCTGGTGGGTGGTGGCACTGTTTTGGTTCAGGATGATGATTGTATTAAATCCTAAGAAATAAGTCATTTTACTGTAGGTCAACTGAAAATTTGGGGTGTATAAATCAAAGAATGCAAAGACTTCAAAACAAAGGCTTTTAAAAATGAAGACTAAAAACAAAGACATGAAAACAACAGAAGATATTGGGTATAAAAAAAGGAAGATGGAAGACAGTTCTGACTTAAAGACAAAAGGCAAAGCCTTCATATGAAAACATGAAAATCAACAGAAGATATGAAAGAAAAGTGAAGAGAACAACTAAAGCCTCCCTTGGTCACAAATCTAACCCCTCCCCTCCTCCCTTGGGATATTGTAGTTTTCACTGCTTTTGACCACAGATGAGCACTTTCCAGCTTGTAAATAGATGAGGTTTTCGCTTTGTGTTGCCTTCAGTGTGGGGCTTTCAGGCTAAGCAAGGAAATACTGCACATGGTGTAATTTTACAGTGTATACTTTTGAAAGTTTTAAGTTCCAACATAAGGAGATACAGTAGAAATCAATTTCCTGCTTAGAAATCTTTTTTGCTGTGTTCCTATGTATTCACACCTAGTCCGTACATACCCAACACCTGTCTATTTGAAAACGCCTTTGAATACTGAAATACAGCTTCCGAGGGTTTAGAGTGGTTTACAAAAGATTTGTGATAGCAATTATTTGAAATTTTGTGCTCAGTCGCTCATTGGAAAAGCCACCTCACCCCACTAACTGTAGTAATATATATAATATATATTTTAAACCACTTCTGGATCATTTGAATGTTTTTGGTTAGAAACTGAATGAAGTGAACCATAAAAGTGTCCTCTTAATAACCCCTGCTGGCACCAATGGTCTACTGTACATACTGCATACACATTCACTACCAGGACTACAGTGTATTTTTTATAGAGTATTAAATATTAATTGTGTACAGTATTAGGGCTGTCAGGTTACATGATTAAATGAACAATCGGTCATTTAAATGGTGCCTAATTCAACCAAATATTTTTAAAACAGATTTCCTCTTAAAAAAACAACAGAAGTTTTTTTTTCTCCCCCATGTTCTACTTTAATATCTTCAGACAAAGAGTATCTCTGTAAGGAGTCACATACTGTAAGTCAGCATGCAGCTAATCTAACTACTGTACAATAAATTTTGTACTGCAAACTAAGCCTAAGTCAAAACTGCAGCTCTGGAAAATTTCCTGCAATAATGTGTTTCCACTTTATGCACAAGCAACCTCACACAATGATCAATGATGATTTCCTGTCAAATATGATAAAATTCCTGAAAGTTTCTGCTTCCAATATATGATTGGGGGTGTCATCGCACAGAAGGCAATGAAATTTTGTACTCTGCTGTGAACACACCTATGTTGTGTTGGTGTTTGAAAGCTGACATCTTGGCATAACCATGCTGACAACTCTGACAACTCCACACATGTATGTAACTTTAGCGTAGTAGAGGCTTTATATGGACCCTAGCATTATAGTTGTGTCAATCCAATCATGAAAATTGGCACACCTGTTTTTCCAAATGTTCCTACTGTGGTTTTTGAAAAGTTAGAAATCTGCTACATTTATGATAGACAGGTTGACAGAGCTCTGTCACCCTCCAATGATAGGAGTGGATTCCATGTGGCCGGGAATTTCAGGTAAGTCATACTGAATGATGTCACCATCAGGCAGTGTCTTAGCCAGGTCAATTCTCCAATGTGATGTCCTAGTCTAGTTTCTGGTTACTTCAAGGAAAATGAAGAAGGCTACCACAACTTATTGTTACATGTGGTATACCTGTACATGCAGGTACTGCAGTTAGAAGGTACTGTACAGTGGGCACAGGTTAATGGTGCTATGTAAGTAGTTCCTTTCCCTCACGATATTCAGTACTATTCTGAAAAGAAACTTTCATTACTAACAAACAAAAATCAATCTTATAAACAACCAAAAAGTTTTCAGCAGTTTCACTGCAGATTTTTAACTAGATCTAGGCCTACAACAAATCAATTACAATTGAACTTTTCTTACATTTGAAGAGATTATTCCTAAATCCTTAACTAAACCTCCTAATTCCCCTAACATTTCCAATTTAAGTTGCAATTTGTTGCTTATTTTTATGCCTACATATCATATCTTATTTCATATTATGCCGATACATTTTTGTATCATAGCCTACAGTAGTATGAATATAGGCCTAGGCCCTATAGGAGTGATATCACGGGGACATTATTTTTGGTAAAAAGTGGGGATGTTTTGGAAGCTAAAAGGCTGGGTCATTTTGGTAAAGGCAGTGGCGCCGGCACGGGGGTGGGGTGGGGGGTGGGAGGCATGGGGCGCATGCCCCCCAATTGATTTCAGAAAAAATTTTTGAAAATTTTAAAATGATCCCAAAAGGCGTTTAAGCTATAGATTTCTGTATGGGGTAGGGTGTGGTGTGTTTTCAACCAAGTGATAGATCTATTGTAACCATTTTCCATCACAAATGGTTCTCAAACTATCAGAATTATCGCAAATCCTTTTCAAAATTTTCGCGTGCTCTGCGCGCTTCAAACCTTACCATAATATTGTCCTACCTATAGATCACAACTCCCGCAGAAGCACAGCATCAAAAGCTGAAAGCTGTTTACGAATTCTCAGGTAAACTCGGACTGGCTTTGTGATTGGCAAATAGGTTTGTTGGGGAATTGAAAGTGTCTCGATGCAGATCATGAATGCAGGTTTTGTCATGGTCATCTTATTTAATGAAAAATTTTGGTGCGCTTCGCGTGCAAGCGTTACGGTTTTCACTCCAACTCATGACCATTTTTAAGGTCATAACACATGCAACTATTCTGATCACAACACTTTTCCGAAAAAAAGTACATCCCCAACATCTGTAGGGGCCTATGTGATCTTTCAGTCTAATTTGTAGCATGATGTGGAAGGTTGAAAGTGCGTATACTTGCCTCTAAGTACCCAAGTGCTTGTAGAAAATGCTAGCCCTTCCACTTTTCAAAAGGTTTTCAAATTTTATGAAATTTAATGTTCAAAAATTTTTCATATTGATGCTAATATATATCTGCAAGATTTGTAATAATCAAAGGAAAACATAATTGACAAATTTTGGAAGAAATTCAGAAAGTTAAGAGAACTTTAGAGAATATTTTAGGAGTATTTTATTATACAGTGTGGAAGTGCTGAATGCTCTGTATCAGCAGCTACCATCCTCAAACTGTTACCCCATCCAAAGTTCATCCTTCAGACGATGCCAAGTGAAATTACTCCGGAAAAAGAGCTGCCTTGAGGTACCTTATGATCAAAAGTCTCGACACAGACAAATTTGGCGAGAAAAAAATGGCGAGAAAAGTGCAGTAATTGTGCCAGAAACGTAAGTTGTTTGTTCGAGTTAGGAGATTTGTGACATACAGTACCTCCCGTCTATATATACTACATAGTACTATACTGTATATGGTATACTATACAATGTTAAGGGGCGCCTGTGGTCAAAAGGGGGGCTTGGGGAGGTTTGTTGACAACATACCCTTCTCTAAGACAACACACTCTCCTCTTTCACCTAACCAAAAACTAGAATTCACTAAATTATGCCATTTTCCAGCCAAGTATGATCAGTTCCAAAAATATCCTAAAGACAGCAACATTTTGCATCTAAGCAACCTTAATTAACAAAAATTTCTCAAAGGGGAGGGGGACACCCACTCCCCTAAGACCCCTCCCCCAGGGCGGTACCTTTATGTAGTGAAAAAAAGGATTCCACACTGCTGTATACTGTACCATCGCAGGGATGCAGCACTCTCATCTTTCTCCTAACCAAAAATTAGAATTCACTAAATACAGTAAGGATATTTTCCAGTCATATACAGTACTGTATGATCACTTCCAAAAATACTCCAAAGACAGTGCACCATTTTGCATCTAGGCAACCTTAAATTAACAAAACTTTCTCAAAGGGGAGGGGGACACCCCCTTCCCTAAGACCCCTCCCCCAGAACAGCACCTTTATGTAGTGACAAAAAGGACTCCACACTGCTGTGTACAATCGCAGGGGCACACAAAAATGGTACGATTTAAGCAGACTTGGGGGAAAACTGAGGTGGCATTATGACATCATCTGTTATGCCCCCCAATCACCAGACCCTGGCGGTGCCACTGGGTAAAGGACTTCTTGACTGGATAAATAACCCTTAGGTATCCCCCTGGCCCATAGGCTAGTTGGTTTGTAATAAGTTGAAGAGTTTAAAAGCTAGTAAGGCCCCCGGGCCTGATGGGATCCATCCTGCCATTCTCCATGAATGCTCCAAGATTTTGTCAGTTCCTCTTTGCATTATTTTTCAGAAGTTTCTGGATTCAGACTTTGTACAGGCCTGCTGACTGCCGGATTGCTAATGTTACTCCAATTTTCAAAAAGGGGGATCAGAGCTTGCCTAGCAATTATAGGCCGGTCAGTTTAACCAGTGTTGTGTGCAAAGTTATGGAATCTGTAATCAAGGATTGCTTGCTTAAATATTTTTTAGATAATGGGTTACTCAATCTGTCACAGCATGGTTTCTTACCTAGTAGATCTTGTGAACATACTAATTTACTACTGTAAGCTTTCTTGAGGATGTGTCTTAATCTCGTGATTCTGGTCACAGTGTTGATGTCATTTACCATGATTTTCAAAAAGATTTTGATAAAGTTCCATTAGGTAGATTTATGGTTAAACTGCATAGGTTAGGCATTAAGGGCAGTTGTGCTCACTGGATAAATTCATGGCTCCATGGTAGATCTCAGAGAGTTGTTGTTAATGGTAATTTCTCTTCTTGGAAAGAAGTTACAAGTGGAATTCCACAGGGTTCTGTTCTTGGCCCGCTTCTTTTCTTGATTTTCATCAATGATATTGATAGCTCTCTTGTATCTAGCCTAGTATTAGTAAGTTCGCTGATGATACGAAGCTCTATATGGTTAGTGATAAGGATGATGCCTCCTTACTGCAAAAAACTTCGATAGGTTATATTCTTGGTCTCAGACTTGGCAAATGTCTTTTAATGCAGGTAAGTGCAAAGTCCTTCACTTTGGTCCTAAAAATTTCGGCTGTGATTAGGCCTATAACATGAATGGTAGTATTGAGTGATTCTTCATGCTCCTAGAATTGAATAGGACATTTTGGGCAATATTACCCGAGAAAAAGGCTTTTTCCCGGGTGAAGCTTATCTCTATAATTGCAACAGTTATTCCCTTTTACAACTTAATAAACTTGAGCGTTCCATTGACCAAACAGGCTTTAAAGGGGTTCAAACCCTTTACCTTTTATATTGATCTCAAGATACCTGAACAGGAAGTTCTCTGATAAATTCTGGATTAAGAGTGGTCAACTAGACATGGCTAAAACTTGCTATTCGTTTCTAGCGTCATGTTGGATTAATTAATGAAAGATTTCTTACGTGTGCATTCCACGGTCACCCCATGGCACTATAGTCTCTACAACAAATTGATATAGGCTAGGCCTACAGGCCCACAGTAACGTAATATTTAGTGCAGCCTAACTTTAATGAACTTTGATTTTGAAGTAGGCCTAACACAGACTTGACTGACAGACTTAAAGGCCCAACACTACACTAGGCCTAACTTGAAAGCCGGATAGGAGGCTAACGTTAGGCCCTATTATTTTTAACGCGTTAGCCTACACTACAGTACGACTTCGGCTAGCCTATTCATTTACGATTAGAAACACGTTTGCTTGATGGTGACTGACTTTTCGGCCTAACAGTTACACTTTGGCCTAATTAAACAGGTCACTCTCAAAGTATAAATTTTGCCTCTTTCGATTATGTCTTAAACGGTGAAAAGTTACTTAAGGTTGATTCAATTAAGTACTTAGGGGTTTTTATTACTAGTGACCTTAGTTGGGATAAACATGTCCAATTTATTTGTAATAAAGGTAATAGAATCTTAGGGGTACTTCAAAGAAATCTGTCTTTTTGCCCTAGCGATGTGAAGCTAACTGCTTATAAGGGCCTTCTCCGGCCTATTTTGGAATATGCCAGCAGCGTGTGGGATCCACACCAGATTTACTTACAGGATAAGCTGGAGAGTATTCAAAGGAGATCGGCTCGTTTTATCAGTTCTACCTTTTCACGTGAGCCTGGGTCTATGACTTCTGTACTGAAAGACCTCGATCTCCCTTCGTTATCGGAACGTCGTAGGCAAAATAGACTAATTCTTTTTACTAAGGGTGTTTTTGGTAAGGCTCAGATCCCTGTTGATAGACTTCGGCATCCCACTCGCAAAATTCGTGGCATGCATAACCTACACTTTTGCCATCTTTATACTAGGACTAACTGCTACAAGTATAGTTTTCTGCCTAACACAGTCAAGGATTGGAATAGTCTCCCTGCCTCTCTAGTCGAAAATTCTGTGCATCATAAAGACCCCGTTCAGTTTATTACAAATAGCATTAGGGCTTAGGTACCCCTCGACGCATGCGTGGTGAAGTAATGTCCCTCTGGATGTGTCACCGTATTCCGAAAGAAGAAGAAGAAGAAGAAGGGCAGGAAAAAATATTTACCGTGTGGTTGCCTGTTTGTCTCCTAGTAGGCCTAAGTTGCCAAACTCTGCAGCCCAGAAGGTAGTGGCCTTGTTTACCTTGACCTGAGCCTGCAAAGCTAGCTGTGTGATCACTCCTTGTTGTAATACTGTTTGTTGTAAGTCTTTTGGGAGCTGGCTCTGCGGTTCGCGCAAGAACCCATTCGTACTCCGCAAAACAGGGAGTTGCTATTTGTCAAATAGCAACTCCCTGCTCAAAACGAAATTCTTACTTTATAGTAACGTTCGATACGATATTCGCTTCTTGTTCTTTTTCCTTTTTGAATTATCTGTGGCATGTCCAACGACGGACATTGACTATCAGCAAATTGCATACGCTAAATTCGGCCCCGTTCAACGAATCTGGGGATTAAGTATGCCTTCGTCCCCACTTTTGAAAGACAAGACCCCGGCTTGCCTTTGTTCCAAACTTTTTCTAACTTTCAATACACTTTCATTAAAAAACACACAACTAAATGAAATATCAAATGACCTCCCAGGACTCACTCAAATACTCTAATTTTTTCCAAGGAGGGGCGATACCAAGATAGCAGTTTGAAATGTTCAGCTGAGGATAAAGCTTCCTGTTATAGTAGTATGCTTCAAACTTGCTCTCCGCTCCAAAGAAAAATTATTAAGTGCCACTCACGCATACAGTGTGCGAAAATGTCGGAGCACATTATGGGTAAGGTGATGTTTGCAATCCCTCGATGCAATCCCCAGTCGCCTCGACGGTTTATACTTGAACTTGCTCTAACTAAGGGCAGATTCTTCCTCTCAGTCAAGTTCACTAAAAACCAGGTTTTCGGATATTTCCTTCAGTTCACTCACAATAACTAGAACTTGAAACGTTACCAGTTTCTTCATTAAAATATCTGAGTGGAGATAGCTCTCCAAAACGTCCTTTGAAGTGGGGTTTGCGCATTTAAGGTCATCTAGTAATTATTTGATTATCAAGTTGCTCTAATTTAGATTTCTATTAGAACTAAGCCGGATTACTAGTCAAAAAGAGGTTTGTCGTCTGCTACATCTGGAACAGAACTATGGCAATTTTATCCACCTGCCAGTCTCCTGACAAACTTGAAGAAGTATATAGTTTCTCTCTGGCATATAGGCTTAGAAAGCTTTTCGAGACTGGAGGGGGGGGGGTGAACCTTGTTTCGGATCGCCATCCTGGGGGAGGGGTCTAAAATTTTTGGGTATTTGAGCCTGGTCCTCAGATGCAATTTGGTGCAACATTTTAGACAAACTTCAGGAAAATTACTGCAAATTTTTGACATTTCTTGCAGAAGAGACAAATAAGGGGGTTTTGCCCTTCGATCTTGGGGGGAAGGGTGGAAGCATACTTCAGTCCCCCACATTTTTGACTAGGGGGTTAACCCCCCAAGCCCCCCCCCGCTTCCTACGCCCTTGCTCTCTAGTAGCCTATCGCTTACAATTTCAATTTCAATTTCAATTTACAATTTCAATTTATTAATCAGTCAATGTACAGTAAAAGACATCGAAAATCAGATCGTTCCTCAAGCTCCGGTTCTAAAACATCCACATAAAAAGCAACACAGAATAAAAACTAATAAAACAACACAATTCAAAACAAAAAATAAATAAATAAATAAAAAAAAAAAAAAAAAACTAATTAAGATTAAACAGTTTTACAGCTGCTGGGAAAAAACTATCCGTAAAACGCTTATTACCCTTAAAAGCACGAAGACGGCGATTTGAAGGTAAAAAATTAAAATAACCATAAGCAGGGTGAGTCGGATCTTTCATGATTTTTTCCATTTTCTTTTTAGTTCTCTCTAAGTATATCATATCTAATGATGGAAGTGTGGTACCAATGATCTTTTCCGCAGATCGAATTACAGAGGAAAATTTGTTGACATCAGATTTGCTGACACGGCCATACCAGACAGTAATTGAAGTAGTTAGCACGCTCTCTATAATTGCACGATAAAAGTTGAGTAGAATACGTTGATTAACCCCATAAGCTTTTAATTTACGTAAAAAGTAGAGGCGCTGATTAGCTTTTTTCAGAATTTCAGCTGAGTTCACAGACCACGAAAGATCGTTAGAGATGTGCGTACCCAAAAATTTGAAAGAAGGAACTTGCTCAACAACAGTACCATTAATTGAAAGTGGGGGCATGGGAGACTTGATCCTTCTAAAGTCAATCACGATTTCCTTTGTTTTGCGGCTTGGTGCCGCAAATGAGACTACATTGGCTTGATTTTATGTAAAATTGTGAACATAGATTTAAGTCTCGTTATTTTAGGAAACTTGAAGAAACTTTTCAGAATGCAGTAAAAGAATTAGGCTTTCCTGTCTTTAGCTCATTTGCATACTGTCCTTTTAGATGACCCAGGTATTTGTATTGAACTAGTTCTATTAAACAGTCGTTATGAGTTTATAAACCCTGTCATTACTATGATGGCGTTATGCCAATCTATACATCAAAGAATTTAAGCCCCTTGTTAAAGTATTACTGTAGGTGAATGGTGTCGCAAGAAGAAAGAAATCATACTGAAACAATTAATTAAATAAGGGCCTAAGTCCTTATAAGCCTTATCACCAGCTGCTAGCTGGTAATCTTTTCACACTTAAATAGGTCTTAAATAATTAGCATAAATTAAACTTCTCGTGCTATCTCCATTCAGAAAACAACTCTCTGATTAAACCCAAAATTTTCAAACTTTTAATTGTCCAAAGGAATCCAAAATTCTGCAATCTCCTTCCGCCTAGCTTTTCAGTCCGGTCCTCAGGTCGGACCCGCCCCGTGGGGAGTTTGGTCTTCCGTTGGACAATTTCGGCACGCCTCTGTAAGGGGACTGCATCCACCAGCCCAATGGCTCGTTAGCCTGCTGCTATATATGCTATTTGTTTTGCAAATAGATAAGTTTTACGTTCAAGGTTAGTAGGGCAAAGAAGCGACCCGTGCTCATGAGTCTTCCACCGGGGAGATTTTCCTTCCCCCTTTTTTGACTAGTGCTCAAAGGGTAACGAGGCAGGGGCCCGGAGAGTATTAATCGCTCCCTATCCTCTGGGAACCCTAATTTAACGACCCCATCCGATGGACTTGACTGTTAGGTACCTCCAATAAAGTTTAGCTCAGTACTTTCTTAAAGGCCCAGGAGGGTGGAGGATCATAACTCTACAGTGCTGCTTGACAGTTGAACCACGCAAAGTCAAAGACTTCCTCGGTGAATCGCTAAACTTCCTGAGTGATTTTTAATCACCGAAATTCAAGCCCCTCAGTAGTATCATTGCTAACAGTTATACCAAACAAGAAAGCAATTCAAGATGGCAGCATTGCTTGTAATGTACATTCCTTGGGCTTACTAATGGAAAAACAGAGCCGATTTACCGAAAAGTCCTGGCCAACAACACCTGTGGAAAGTGGAATCATTACCAAACCAAGCCTCATCATTGGTTTTTTTTCAGGACGACCGTGACGGCCAATTTTAGTTTGAAATTACCATATAAATCATAGAATATGACGTTATTTTCATGGAAGAAACCACGCAAACCGACTATTTGGAACGTTCGACAGCACAATGTTTATGGGTAATAGTATTTGGCATCGAGTATACAAATTTGGAGTGTCAACCTTTGTGACAGTTTTTTCACGACAGTCTTACATACGTACAGGGTGACTGTATCGCTCTTCCATTGTGCCATTTTTTAAGAACTCAAATAAGAAGCTATGCTCATTTAGAGGTAAAGAAGTATGTCAGACGGCTGGCCCCTGTTTTGGATAACACTTAGGTCGTATCCAACCGTCAGCTACATAAGGTGGTGTGGACAGTGGCGTCGCAGGACTTTTCGAAGTGGGGGGGGGACACGGGGGCGCCCGAAGGGCACACAAAACGCTGGGCGTCACTGTAGGCATCTTATAGACGCGCAGCGCGCCTCTGTAGGCATTAGGCCCCAGGGGTCCACTGTAGGGCCCCTATAGTGGGGTCTAGCGACAACACCCCATTGGGTGTCTAGGGGGTGCAGCCCATGCGGAGGCTTTGGGGTATTTATAAAAAAGGGACCATTAGAATGAAGCATTTGACTATCTTCAAAATAACATTGCAGTGCACTTAAACAGGCCACAAAAATAGAAATTACAATTTGACAACTGTGTTCGCCTTACTCGCACTAACGATTTAATGATGGGTGTGGATGTGAATGGCTCGATAGCGGATCATGTTAATGTTTTAACTAGGCTTAATGATGAATCCACTCATGCTGCGTAATAGGAATTAATGTTGAGACAATTACTTTCCAGGTGTACCACTGAGGGGAAGTCCTCAAATTGGAGCAACCAAGGTACATCTGACTGCTGCAGATCCGGGGCTTGCTAGAAAATGTGGAAAAGAAGCCCGTTTGAATGCAGTTAAGTGGAATTTGAGTGCTTCAAAATTATAATTACGGCCGATATATATTTTTGCATTTTCTTCAGCAATAAATGTAAAAGGGTTGTTAGCTCCTGCTGAGCATCAAGCGCTGATGTGGAATTGGAGGCGCTGCACAAGAAACTTTGTGACCAAAGGTTGTTTGCTGATGGAACCCCGAAGTTCCCGAACACAAATTATGGAAAGTATCCACCATTCCTGTCCTGAGATGACGTGTTAACGGCAATTTACAAGGGTTTCGTAGTTTCTCCTCCTGTGACCTCAGAAATCCCTTGCCCTCAACCAAATACAATAGGGTTCATATACTGACCATAACGTATCATCGTTCTACGTATGGAAATTATCCGTGCTTCCTATCATGGAGAAATCGTGCACATGTTTACAAGGTTTTCGGCTATTGACCTCTGGTGACCTCAAATAACTTCAGACCTCCACCGAAAACTCTAGGGTTCTTTCTCTCAATTTGATAAATCTTTGCACCCTGTTCAAGCCACGCATGCTCCACCAAGACACACACACGCATACACACATTGCATACTAGATTCCTTTCGCCTTTGGCAAGGAATAAAAAAGAAGGTCCACACCCTAACAGCAATCTTAGGTTAGGCGCGCACCAAAATTTGAGTAACTTAAATGTTCAACTGGATTGGGTTCAAAATTGACTACAATTAGTCAAAAGATGAGCCAATTTGGTTCACTTTTGGTCAAGGCTAGTTAAATATTTTGACAAGATTTCGGTTCGTCCCTCTATTAATTACTTGATTTAATTTTTGAATAGATGGGTTTAGAGTGTAAATTAGATTTGCAATTCCCATGGGTTGTATTAGCTTAGTGTAGTTTTGCAGGTACGTTGTCTTTAAGATTATTAATTAGATAAGCGTAAAGCCGCGGTCACACTACAACGAATTCGGATCGGATTCTGATCCGATTTTTGTGAGTTTTTATTAAAATCTTCTCCATTTCGGCTCAAATAGAGCCCAAAATTTGCCAACGTGTGTAATTATATGATTTTTATCGCAGGACTACGAAAAATAAATTTATACGAATTATTTCGTGACGTCACATCGACAGACAGCTTTTATCGGACTACGCGTGTCCAATAAAAGCTGTCTGTCGGTGTGACGTCACGAAAAAATCAGTTAACAGTTCATTTTCATAGACCTCTGATGCAAATCATATATTTACACTGGTTGGCGAATTTTGGGCTCTATTTGACCAGAGATGGAGAAAATTTTAATAAAAACTCACAAAAATCGGATCGGAATCCGATCCGAATTCGTTGTAGTGTGACTGCGGCTTAAGAAGCTTCGGGGAGGGGGATGAAAGCCCCAAGTCAAAATATGCTTCCACTCCCTCTTTTCATGGAAGGAAATCCCATACTTCCCCACTATGTAAAACTTCCCAACAAATCAAACTACTTCTCCGATAAATGTACTTCTGGATTCCTTTCGACTTTGACAAGGAATGAAAAAGTAGGCCCACACTCTAACACCGATAAATGTTCATACTAGATTTAATTCTCCTTTGGCAAGGAATAAAAAGTAGGCCCACACCTTAACAACAATCTTGGTAGTACTGGCGCGCACCAAAATTGTAAAAAAATGCATAAAATGTAGGATGTAGCAGCAATGTTGTAAAATGCATAAAATGTAGCTTCAGATTCCAACTAAGAACCCTCCAGTATTCAAAAATTTATCCAGAGGAGAGGACAGCCCTTCCCCCAGGACGGTGGTATAAAAGTTTCAGCTAGGCACGAGTCCAGACATTTCGCGGGGGGGGGGGGGTGTCTGTCCGCGACGGGAAATTCGGCTCAAGTGCACCGAAGGTGCACCACGAGCGCGAAGCTCGAGTCTTCATGCGTGGGGTCCTTGTGCCCGATTTAGGGCCCATGACGGAGTCCAGAGCCTGGCGGATCCCCGGTGGGGCTAGGGGGATGCTCTTGCAATATTTTATATCAAGAGTCCACCATTCGGCTCCAACTGCCCTGTTCTGAGATTTTATATCGTTTCCCGGTATATGAATTGCATGCATACTCTTCTGCACTGAAACACTTTAAATGCTTAACAAAATGTTTCTGCCAATTAAAATGAGGATCTGCTACCTGTTAATTCGTTAAATTTTTGTATTTGTATAAAATATGTCTTCTTAGGAGCAGAGGAAGGCGAAAAGAAATCCCTTGCTTCACATTCTTACAGTGTTGTTCTAGCTCCTCTGTAATCACGTCTATATTCACACGAAAAAGTGACTTAATTGTAGAATGATGCGAATATGTTTGAGACCTTATTGATACTAACCGCAGATATGAGGCTAAAAGCACGCGGAGCGCCCGAATATTCATAGATATTGGGAAAGATTTGCGAAAAGTTTGATGGTTTTCAAATGATTTGTGACGGGAGATGATTAAAATAAATCCATAACTCAGTCGGAAACTGCACCTGTCCCTACTCCCTGCAGTAATCTTTATGTTTAACGTTTTTGACTTCATTTAAAAAAAAAACAAATCGGAAATTTTCGAAAGTCGATTATAGGAGAGTAAGCGCATGCTCCGTGCCGACGCCATGGATGATAACACGTCCCCTTGCCAGCCTTGCGTGTTTATTCATTCTAGATGGCCTGCAAGTGTGGCGAAAATCTATCATCTCAATCTCCCCCCCCCCCCAGACTGCAGATATTTTCACTCTTCTAGACAAATTTGCTATACTGACAGTAAATTACAGTGATAGCCGTGCCCCCAGGGCATATATCAAATTGTACACGTCCATAGATATGTATCATTGCTAAGCCATTCACCTGTTTTTCGTTGTCAACCACTTTAATGTATTGTGGCGGTTTTTAACATTTAACAAGCGCCCTTAATTTCAAGGAGGGTACAAAAGATAGAAACTACCCTTTCCCGATCGCAAACCTCCTAGATTAACTGTAAATCGGGTTGCTTCTTAAAGAGCGTAAAACATTCCTTTGAACCGAATAGATTCCTTTGAACGGAATAGGATCCTTTGAAAGGAACACTTTGAAACGAAGTAGATTATGTATTGAGGGAACATCTCTCGACGGAATACTCCGTCGAACGGAATACTTTGCCACTGAATACGTTTATTGACGGAATATTCCTAACGAAATCATTCCGTCTTATACGTAACGTAACTTTGTAGCTCTAACTATTGTCGATGTGTGCAGTTTGACGTCTTGTCACTGAATGATCTTTCTGCATAGGCTTTGATAGTGAGGGTGTCCTACCTGATAAGTGTGACTGACCAATCAATATGAAGTATTAGCTTTATGTTTATTAATTATTCGTTTCTGACCAATCATGTTTGATTATTTAGCAAGCAAAGAGTATAAAAGATAATGATTTTCGTGATTTTAGTGCTTCGGACCTTGGATTGACTGTCCGGTAGCTATGGTATTCTGACGCTCCTACCCTTGTACATACTTGCATAGTCAGAACGGAATACATGTTTCTAGTTACTTGACATCCTTGAGTCCTGTTTTTTTCTGTCTTTCTGTTTCTCCGACGGAACAAGAAGTCTCCTCCGTTTCACAACAGAGGCCTAGCCCCCAACACAAACCTCATCTGTGACGGTTATTAAAATTCCGCTCGGCCGGTTACAGTATTTTTAGTAGAAATGATTTCAACGAGAATCTTCACCCCCCGCAGAAAGATATATTTTAAATACATTTTATGACGATTTAGTTAATGTGCTGCTCTTTTCTTCTTTTCCTTTCTTTAGTTTTCTTTTTTCTTCCTCTTCGCCTTTCATTTGTTTTCCCGACGGGGGGGGGGGACGGGGGTTCGAAGGCCCCCTAAATCTGCCCCGGCGTCAAGCCCCCTACCTGAGAACAGATTTCTAGGCTAACGCCAAAATTGGAAGATGCCTTATTCATCCTCTGGTTGCACGCATAAATGATTCATTTTTACTTGAAATTATGTATAGGCCTACTGGTTTATGGAGCATCATGGACATACAATGCGAACATTTTTTTTACAATAAAAGAAAACTGTTCAGGTGGAGTAAACCGACTCATGGTATGAACAGTTTCTTAAGAATGACAATGTTTGGTTAGAAACATCTCACGTGGGACTAACATATGGGAATGAAAATACCTTGGTGAACAAAAAAAGTATGACATCAGTTTTCTGGGATTCTTATAGGGCACATTCCCACATCCTAGACAGTTACAATTTCACCAGTTGAGTTTACTTCTAACCCCTCCTTCAAACTGTCCTAAAGGCAGGTTCATACTTAAATATATAGCGCTAAAAGCTATGAAAGTTAAATACTGTTCAACTCTTGAGCTATGTCCGTGCTTGGCCCGGAAGAGCAAGGGGTAGCCATTAACCATGGTTCTTATATAGCTTTACAGAGCCTGAAAATTGGGAAGTATGAACGGGCCTTAACACATGCAGGTGATGCAGAAGAAACATATATAGTTTAACTGTTCGAGGGCTGAAGACTTTATCCTGCTCAATACAGGCGCGTAGCTAGACTCTTCGGCCCCGGGGGGGGGGCGGGGGGGGGCAAAACGAAAATTTTCCTCCCGATTTCATGATCTTCCAAAGTAATTGTAGGGGTGGGTCTCTCCCACCCACCGTTTGCTTTGGGTCTAGTTAACCCTCCCCCCCTACCCCGGCCAAGTCCGGGAGCTCTGGAATGGTAAAGAATTGGGGCATGAGAATACAATATCGACTTGATATTCAAATGGCCTTATCAGTATGTGAACTGATAAAGTCACGTTGATAACAATTTACATATTTTTCATAACGCGGAAGAAATGATGATCGATTTGATGACGCCCGAGTGCCTTGTCAGTGATAAACTGGCCGTAAGATTGAGGAATTTTTCCAGACTAGGGATCCATAACCTTTCCTCAGAGGGACCTTTGAGACATTATCCAAGCGGAGCGCCACCACCAGTTGGCGCGAAGCCTACAGGGTAATATTTTGGCCAATATGCCTTCCCAGATTACAGGAAATGACACTTCCCAGGTGTTGTAAGTTGCACTTAAAATTATCAAATATCTTTTAGATTTTAGGAGGATTGCTGCCACAGTCAGCCACACGAGAGGGTCTCCTGACAGAAAATTAAAATCTAAGTGGACAGAGGTAAGACTTATCACTTCAGCCTATATCTCAGCTGGGAATGCAAAATATGGGTGGAGCTACTGCATGTTTTTGTGTCTATGTGGGCTTACCCTGTGACCCGACAAGCCCGAACGAAATATTTAGCTATTTAGAATGGAATTGGATGCGCACAACAAGCAATATAGAATCACAATTTGATTTGTTTTGTTATAATTACGTGACTTGGACTATGCTATCGGTAGGTCAATATGATGGTAACAGTGATAGGGTGAGTGTAGATGGGAGCGGATGAATTATGCCGGGAACTACACGGGTCTTTATAAAAAGTTAATCCGTTTAAGATTTTCACAAAGAGCAGAAATGAAACAAGCACGCCGCAAAAATCCTTTTTGAATTAAGAGAGCTTGCCCTGCAAGGCATGTTTTTCTTCAATTGGCTAAAATTCTTTCTAATTTATTCTCCGTCTATTTTCTTTCCCGATCTTTTTTGCTTGTTTATATCCTTTATTTTCAAAATTTGTTCCTGTTTTCTGTCTAGAGGAGATGGGATCCATACCCTCTGGATCTGCACCTGAGAGGATGGATGATGGCAAATGAGGGACGCATAAGGCTTTGAGTAAATTCTGCTCAAACTGTTCTGTAAAACTGACTAACGACAACCTATGCAATTATGATTTATTAGAGCGAAACGCACCGAAAAGACTATTTAGTATGAATTTCCTTGACATGCTTTACTTTACATTGCAAACGTTATCTATTATATTCAAATTCACATTTAGTTTCTCTTTACTTGGCAACTTTTCTTGACCCACTCATTAGGGTCTGATACCAAACCCTAGTTCGTGGTAACGCACTGGCAACTGGCTCTTTCCCACTCATTGTGTGACTTTAAAAGAAAATCTGCACCGGTACAGTGATTTTAAGTATCTTTTTGATAGGGATGAAAAGATAAAATCTGGACGGTAGCTGTCATCCCTCCAACCCCCACACTGACAGCCTTCCTTTACGTCCTCGCGGACTCCCTAGACGTCTAACGCTCTCTATTCCCTTTCCTAGTTTCCTCATCCTTCCTCCTTCCCGTGCACAATCTGCCTGGCTCCATCCCCCGTGCCAGTTTCTGCCTTCTGGGCCCTTCACTTTCTCATTCCCTTAATTCTGTCTTTTCCACGGTCCCTAGTCCTGCCTGTTTCAGTACTCGTCCCGTCGATATTTGAACCAGTTTTCTGCTTTATCAAGCCCTTTTCCTTCTCTCCATCCTTTCCTTCCATCGATAATAATTCCTATTTTTATTGTTATTGTATTTTCCTTCCCTTTTTCTCCCCTTTTTATTTTTCTTTTTCTCTCCCTTCTTCCCCTTTCCTCCCCTCTTCTTCCTTCCCTTTTTTCCTTCATTTTCGTCGTCGTTTTTTCTTCGATTTTTCGTCCGGGGGTGGGGGCACCCTGCCCCCATGCCCCCTCTGGCTACGCTACTGGGTCAGCACACTAATTTGTAATCATCTGAGCACATTGTCTGCAATGTAAACTACACGCTGCATCTTTTGAATTTTCCAACTTGGAAGTCAATAAAATGCAGTCACTGGTTGCCTCAAACCAGTCGGCCAATACCTGAATACGAATTTATTTCCAGTAATGTGTATCTGCCTTAAAGCAATTGTTCATCTTCTTTACATCTAGGCCTACCATACCTGAAATATAAAGATTCTCTTCTCCTTCTCTTATGCCAGAGCATCGAGTTATGTTTGCTATAGAACTTGAGACTTGTCAATGACCGTCAGTATTTAATTATAACCAACACAAGTGGCACAATTTCAGGTGTGATGTTATCATAACAATATTGAGGAAAATCAATGAAATCAATCATGCTATTGTGCAGCGTTAAAGGTTGGCATCTGCGCATGCCTGTTGGCCTACTGCCCACAGAACCACGCTTGTCTTAATTATGTCATTGCACTTAATCTGATATATAATCTTGTACATAATATGATAGTGCACTGCATGGACTGCCAATCAAATCGCCCTCCACAAAAGCCTCTCCTCAAAAAGTCGCCCTCTCGGTCAACAAAGTAGCCTCTTACAAACTAGACCCCTGACAGTCGCTCCTCCTCAAAGCCGCCCCTTCACTTCAACAAAGTCGCCCAGCTCGCCAACTGGAAAAATTTCATCAAAACTTAATAAGTAAAGACAGCATTGCGTGCCAAACTTGATTTTACGAAATATTAAGGCTTGAAAAAATCGTTTGTTTGTCCTCGACCGCCCGCACGTAATTTTTTGTCCGCTCGTATTATTTTTTTTTGGGGGGGGGGGGGGTTCATTTTTTTGCCTTTTGTGTTGTATACAAACCTACATATTTTCCGACGAAACTTTTTTTGTTCCTGACTGAAATACCTTGCACTAAATGGCCCATATATGTTGAATATCCAGCCGAAAGCAGAACAAATGAAACGCTTCCTTAATTCACACACACACACACCCATACATGTAAAAGGTGTCAATCGGGGACATATGTTTTTAACAGTGAAAATGTGGATATCCCCACTTGGGGTGTATCCACACTTGACTAGGGAAAAAACGCTCATATCCCCGATTTACACGTACAACACAGATACACACACACTCATGCACCAACCCATGATGTGTGTCCTACTGATAGGTTCACAACATGTAAAATGGGGAAAACGCCAAAAATGCTCAAACTTACTGAGACACATCTTTGAAAGGTGCAAAATCCATTTTCATGGCAAATTTTGCATTCGGGAATTGGGGATATCCCAACTTGTAGGTGTATCCACACTTGCCCGGGGAAAAAAACGCTCATGTCCCCGATTTACATCTTTTACATACACACACACACACACACACACACAGCACTCGAGGGAAACCATAGGCCTGCTTTTTCCTGGAGTTCCGTGTTACTGACTTCCCCATTTTCAACACTCGCTATGGAGAATGCCTACGTACGTAGCTGGTTCGAATATACACAATTGTTCGTTGTACAACTATTTCACAGGGACCGTGACAGCGGAGCCAATTTTGAAATGCAGGGGCTAAACATCAAAGCGGCATAACATTTTCAAGAAAATAAAAGCCTTTTACATAAACCCATTTTCCTATGGCCCCTTCAGTCTTCGTGGGGAGGAACGGGGTAACAGCCAGGACTTGCATGCACCAGATCCGGGTTCAATTTCCAATCCCATTCTTGCCTGCTGTTCTTCAAAAGCAGTTGGTTCTGTAGTTTTTTGATAGCTTTTTGGTTCATTTCGGGTCTGTGCTGGATGGTTAGACGGTAGAAAGGGTTATGACTTTTTGAGATTTTTTTTCCGCATTTGCAGGTTGGGCCCCCTGAACCCTCGGAGACCCCGGATATTGTCCACCCGCTTGCAACGCCAGTGACAGTGATGACTTCATACTATGAAAGTAGCAAAAAAAAGTTTCCTTCAATCGACATTGCCATCCCCAGACGTGTTTGGTTGGAACTGATCTGCTCACTGCCAACGTGAGGGACTAAAATGTGAAATCCTTTCATTCACATAGGTGTGCGATCGAAGGGGCTTGCAGTATGTGGTGGGGGGGGGGGGGGATTGTCAGACGAAATTATTATGCTCTTTCTTCATTTCATAATGTTTGATAGAAACTGAATGTTTTATAGGCAGGTTTTATTTTTCGGACAAGAGTGAACACACTGCAGTCAAGTTCTTACCTGCGAACTACAGTAACATGCTCTGGTCTGAATATAATGCGCATGTACGCAGAAGTCAGCATGGCGTGATACACGCTATTAATCAACACTGGATTGTTCATTTAGTAGAGGATAATGCACGATCGGGGGTTTATGCAAGCGATGCGAGAGGGACAGTCCTAGTGCATCCAACGACAGCATTAACCCCAGAGTGCATTATCCTCTATTTCTTTTAAGTTTTAGTTTATTAAGTTTATATTGGCATAACGCATCTATAGACGTGCAGATGTCCACTCTTTAACGATCTTAGACTATCAATCATGAATAAAAAAGTGCCTGCAATTTTCACAGCCTCACGGAAACTGCAAATTCCACAAAGCATTATTTAGTAAACTGTGCAAATTCCATAAAGAATTAATTACACTACTTTCAAGATGCTAACCCAAATTTAACTACCATATCTAAACTATTGTGGGCCTTATAAAAACTAAATAGGTGGACAGTTCGTTTCAGTTGATTAAGTTTCATATTGGGAAAACGCATCTATACAAGTGCATATGTCCACTCTTTAAAGATCGCAAACTCTACCAGTCATGTATGAAAAAGTGCCTGCAATTTTCACAGCACCGAAAGTATTGCATATTTCATAAAGCATTATTATACTTTTCTCAAGATACTAATTAACTCGAATTCATCTACCCTGCATAACTAAACTATCGTGGGACTTCGTGGAGTCACAAACTGCGGCTTGCAGTTGGACACAACAGTACCTCTTTTCTAGAAGTTAAATTTTGTTGTTGAGGCATTGTTATAAGCAGGCTTAAGTAACTTTGACGTTAACTGCTGTACGTTGGAGGGAATTTTTCAAAATGAATCGGGTCGCTCAAGTGACGTTTGCCCTTCTTCTTGTGGGACTTAGCGAATCTAAAGTAATCGAAAATATATTCTCAGGAACTTGGGATGGAGTAAGTCTTTACATGGCTACCGACCGCTGCCTCCTGCAGAATAAATTAGACGCCTACTATAACTCGTACGATATTTTCAACAGTGGGGACAACGGTGAGTATATCGCAAACAAAGTCTGAGAAGAATTGAATTACTAGTGGCAGATAGCTGTCAAATCTGATTATTTTTTGACTGAAGATATATTTATTTTGTCATTTGCTTCTTATTGTCCTTGGCATATTTTTGGAAGCCATCACAAAAGAAATTACATACCAAATTGTAAAGTGAAAATTGAAATGCATTCTACCAAAAAAAAAAAAATACATGTAAAGAATAAGTGCATTCTCAGACACATATAACCACTGAATGTCCATGCAAAACAAAAGAAAAAATAACAACAAACTTCACTTAAACAGTTTTATCTGAGAAAGCCAGTATTTGCTCCAAATATTTTCTAACATATTCTTTTTAAGGATATACTTTTGAGTGTAAGGTGAATTTTTTCTCTTAATAACCAAGGGGCTCCATGAACAGTTGGGTGTCCCTTCAACGTTATACAATTAAAATTAAAACACATTTTTACATTTTTACGAATATAACAATAAAATTAGATACACGATAACCATTATAACCAAATAAAACTCATTCATTAGGGTCATCTGACTATCAGCATTAAAGACGGTTCTCTGCGCATTGTCTCAGATTAGATATAAACTTTTGCTACTGTACGTTTATTTGTTGACGTCATTAACTGGAGGTGTCACTCTCTAAATGAGTCCGAGATAACACCTCTAACATATATAGCCCACGTAGGTCCCGTTCTTTTGGAGTTAATTCTAGATAGAACCTTCCTGTAATAGATGTGTGGCCTCTGAACACTCAAGTGGTCTGCAAAGGTCGTGCAACTTGTGTTACACAGCAATACATCGGAGGACATACACCAAATATCTGTCAATTGTGGAAAACTACTCCGCCCTGCTAACACTAAGACTTAGGGTCAGCACTACGTTTTTTATTTCACAGCATTGTGTAAGTACATACAGCTGTATTACATAGCAGTGTGTAAGTACATACTACTTCAAAATCAGCATGATTGTACAATGTACTTTTTGTAAGGAGTATATATTTTCTACCCTTTAACGACGGTTGCTGAAAACTTATCATTGGTACGTCCTGCAGTTATTAAATGCAACATTAACATTTGGGTGAAAAGCAAAGACACAGCAGTAGCTAAAACTGAAAACAGAAAACAAGGAAACATTAAAAGCGAGTGATTCGAAACTTCTAACAGCACCCTGAAACTATACCATAATTATGCGGTTGAACGACTCGGCCGATCATTGCTTGAGGGCTTATTGTGCTATTCACATATTTGCTTTTATTTTTTGTAGACTTTAAACTCTACCTACCAGAGCGCTCAGTGTTTCCTGGTGTAGTAACGAGCGACCAGCATCCTGTGTTTATCGACTTCAGTCGCGTGACGCCATTTGACTTACAACGAAATCTCCAGAACCATCCAGACAGTTGTGTTTCCGCCTCTAGAATGGAAGCGACTTTGACCATCCCTCTACTTGCCCGGGAACCTTCAGGCCCTCCGATGTACTCGTCGGTGTCCTTTATGAGCGTGGTCGAGAGGACTTTCCCATTGGAGACGTCCTTTTCCCCTACATACCAGTCGATGAAATTACAATGGATGAATTTGGTGTAGTCGTGAGAAACGGAAGTGAGGAGATAAGGGCCACCTTTATTAAATACGACGATCCTTGCGAACCGCCCCCAACCATCGTTCAGGATGAAATAAAGAAGTTTGTTGAAGGTGACTTGCTCCTTGGTCTTCCCGAGCCAGACGTCTCCATTTGTGATAGTCATCGTCCATTGAACGAACGTTTCTGCTCTTTCGTTGATAGATTCGGTGATGAGTTTCATCTCAACGCCCCCAATATTTGTGAGACCTGGGATGATACCGGCCATGAAATCTGCAAGACATCCGTTGACATTAGCAACATGTCACCAGGATTCCGTGACTTACTCTTACTGCGGAATGACGGACCGATCAACGTCATTGCTTCGGAAACTTACGTCGGTAACTTTACTGTTGGATTGAAATACCCTTGCATTGAGTAATCTCACCGACGATGTACTATTTTAACTTGTATTGCTCATTTAAGAAATGTTGGATAGATAAGTTTGGTGTGGGTCAAATATACTAGTAAGACTATAGATACCTTTTTCAATTCCTTAATAACTCAAATGCAGCCCCAGGACCTTGTCGATGCAGTCCCTGAACTTTTGGTTTTTGGTTTTGAAAAAGAATCATCTTTTACAAGGCAAAACATAGGCTAACAAAGTTGGTCTAAGCCTGAGGGCCAACAATCCATGCTAACTTGTATTTTAAAGTACGGCACATTCCTTGTTAACTCGTATCTAGCCAAGATTAGGTATTTTGTTCACTGTGTTCTGTGCCATTGACAATCATGTTGTGCACACTGTGACGTATATAGTTGTGCAGTGGTGCATTGCAGAGTGCTTGTATTTGTGGCGACAAAAATATATCTGGGAATGAATTGCTGCGTGGGGTGATTGTACAATTCAAAAACTATCGCGTTGAACTACGGAGTGCCAAGTGTATCATAAATGTCGAAAAAAAAATTAGCACATCAAAAATAATTTCAGCATATCAAAAAAATAATCTAACATTTTTCAAAAAAATGTAGCATACCCAAAATAAATTCAGCATATCCAAAAAGTATCGAGAGTGTTAAACACATTTCAGCATGTCCAAAAACAAATCAGCACGTCCAGTATGTAATGACAAACATGTTTTGTCACGTAGGTTGGATGCTTGTTTCATCGTGTCATTTTTGATACGTGACCGCGAGACTGTAGTGTGCCAAGTGTAACAAAAATTCAGAATAAAAATCAGCATGTCGAAAACAAAATCAGGGTGTCGAAAACAAAATCAGGGTGTCGAAAACTTGCCGATATACCGTATAGGTTCGAACACACTTTCTAACATTGTGTGGTATCTGCACTATAGAACATCGCGGTATCGTTGAGCTAAGCAGCTATACGACATCGTGTTTACGCGTGTGTACAACACTATACGTATATAGCCTACGCTTTACTCCTGTACCTGCTGGTATACGTAGGTGTGCTGTACAGCTCGACTCTGAAAAAGTACGCCTCTCGTAGCCGGTGAACGTAAAAATGGGACTCCTCCATTACACCCAAACCTGTAATTACTCCTCGATCTGTAGGTCAGAATGCTGTGTTATTTGCATCCGGAGAAACTGCGACGCCCCGCATAAATTCGGGTGTTTGGGTTCTGCTTATTGCGAGGTGCAGTGACGATGCCAAGACCGTGCACGGAGACAACGGCAATGAAGTAGGCCTACCCGGGGCCAGCCGCACTGGACGTGCAATGCCCATGCATGGTACTTTAGGCCTACCTCTTTGTAAAAGGAGGGACAAAGCCTGACCCATCCACCACAGGTAAAGTTATTCATCAATTTATTAGACTGTGAATGGTGTGCCAGAATTCTGGACTTTGATTTATAGGCTAAAAGAGAAAATAAAATGTGTAGTGTGCCATGGAGCTTGCTTTGACAGGCGGGCCACCTTAGCGTTTTGCACTTGGGCTTAGGCTACAGTATGTGAACCAATAGCGTGAAACACATTTATTGGTTGTATTTTTCAGAACTTATCAAATTGTACATCGAGTATCATCGATATTCAGTACAAAGCCATAGTCTTTCATACAGCATTAAAATAATCTCGCAAAGTTTATTAGATATCGGTAAACACAGGTTTATTGGTTTCACGCAATTGGTACACATGCTATAGCCTAGGCCTATGTAAAACATGTTTTGCAATACAGGGCTAGCCTAGGCCTAGGGCCTAGTAAGTATACAGTTCAATGCGGTGTTGTTGGTTGTTTGTACTGTAGGTATGTTGGATTAAAACCTAGCCTACCCCGTCTGGAAAACATGTATGTTACGCCGAAGATCTTCGGCGTGCAGTAAAGACCTTATACGCCAATTTCATGGCGTGATTTTCTTGTCTTTTACGTACATACTGTACTTAAAACACAGTACAACAATTTGGCGTGGCGTAAAAGTTGAGAAAACAGGTGACTGGCGTAAAAATTTGGTGTAGCAGATACGAACTTTCCAGACTGGTAGCCTACCGTAGCATGAATTAGGAGGGGGTGGGGGGGGGGGGAGCCTGGGGAGGAGACGAGACCATACTGGAAAGTTCAAGTTTTCACACAGATCTGTGGCTATGAAATGTGCGCCAAACTTTTTAGCGTAGCCTATGGCACAGGCGTTCCGATTTATATGTATATAATACACTATACATGTACATGTTAATATATATGTATAGTGTATTATATATGTGTACATATAAATTGGAATGCCTGTGGCCTATGGCATGATCATCATTTTTGGATAAACTTAGCAGTACTGTATGGCGCACATTTGAGGATGTCATCTGGTATACAGTAGCCTTAGAACGCAGTGACTGGCCTAGGCCTAATACAGTACTAATGTTAACATAGGCCTAGGCCTACACCCTTAGGCCTAAAGAACATAGGCCTACACAGTGCTCACCCCTTCAGTAACAAACAGTAATGCACTGTAAAGGGGCGTCCACACCAAAATCGAAATCTGCTGCGTTTTGCGGGGCGGGAGCCACAAAGGAAATGGCTTTGTACGTATTTCTATGGAACCGTTCACACTGAAATCGTGTTGTGAAAAGCGTTGTGCGGGAAACGCGGCAGCGCCCGCATTGATCGATCTCAGACTGATTCAAAGCAGGAATCGTGCGATTTTCGTTTGGAGAACAATGGCATCTCGCCATACAATAGGGTTCTTGACACACAGGTGTTTAGATTTTTCATTGTTGTGCAGTGCAGACTGCAGAGCATGATGCCTGATAGGGATGTTGGAGAGTTTAATATTTGAAAGTCGAAACTTAGAGAAAAACCCAAATCTGTATGACAAAATAAGTTCTAATTAGGAATGCAATAGTTTGTAGGCATTACAAATAGAGTGAAATTGCAAAACAAGTCTTGATTTGGTAAAGTTCTGTAACTTGATTTAGGCTACTGTAAAGTAGGCGTACTACCTCAACCCCTATACTATTTGCGAGTGGGGTTGCTACTGAAGCATCTGCCTTCCATGAGAGCAAATTCCAGTAAATTTTCGGGAAAATTGGTTGCCATCGAGGATTATACTAGATACTGTACTTTATTGTACCCATCAAGGCTCTCAGACTAAAGTGGAAAATTTCCCGATGGTGAGGCCATGGCCCTTACTATCCCCCACCTGGTGCTGCACCTTCATAACATAACATAACATAACAGGCAGGCGCGGTTTTACGGGGGGGGGGGCTTTGGGGACTCAAGCCCCCCAAAATTCGCTCAAGCCCCCCAAAAAATTTCTGAGGTTGAGTGTTATCTTCATGCTTTATTTGCATGTATTGAGAAAAACAAAATTGTCCGATACGTTTGTGCACATCTTAGTCCAGTGGATTTAGTTTCTCAAATGTGTCATGCAAGATAGGCATGTGATCACGTTTCTTGTATCCACGTCCACGTACGTACACCTTTGTTTTGACTGCATGTAGTACGACAGCCACGCTTCGCCTTAGTACTGTATTACGACAGTAGGCACAGTGCGGGCGCCTACTAGCTTACCCAGCTGCATTCTTACATTTGACGCCAGCTCCATTGGAGTAAACACAGTTGTGTGTTGGGGCGGGGGGGCCACGGCATAAGTGTCCGTTGAAAACTCAAAAGTCGGTCTCATGAGCGCCAAAAAGTCTGGTCTTTCAAAATTCCAGTGATTGCCTCAAATCCAGTTCAGGTATGCCTTTGTAACAGTTAGACCAAGACCTATGAACAAACATTTGATACACCTTATTCAAGCTTGAAATACCGGCAGATGAGGAGATGAAAGTAAAAAGTGAAAAAGATTGCCCTAATTTTCTACTGAGTTCCCGAATTTTTGATCGAATGCCGAAAAAAATGTTGGCAAAAAAATATTTTCGCGGCGCGCTCGCACGCCCTGTAGTGAGTTTTAGTGGGTTCTTATTTCATGCACCTTGAAACTGCAACGGAATTCTGGCAACTTTTTGAGAAGTATTTTGGGCAAAAAATTTTCTGGACCCCAAAACTGTAAGAGGTTCCCCATACGGCCTATGATTACTACTTATCAGTGGCGTAAAAAAAAGGGGAAGCCCCCAAAAACCCCGGGAAATTTTTTTTTAATTCGGCCCGAAAGGGGGTTTTGGGGGGTTTTTGACTCCAAAAAAAACCGGTCAAACCCAAGTTTTATTTGTGTTTTTTTGGTTTTTTTGATTTAAAAAAAAATTTCCTACTTCAACCCCTGCTGTTATTTTTTCTTAATTTTCTCAGATCAATGTTTTGAATCAATTTTAGTCACAAGTAAAATTTTTGACTCAGGTTGGGAACTGAAAATCATTTATTAAAAACGGGGCGCCATACCCATGACCCCTGCTTCCTTATTTAACCCGGTCCCGGGGGAAATTTAGGTTGGGGGGGGGGGAAAATTCAAAATTCCTTACCCAAATTTCCTCAAAGTATTGGGTTCAAAAAAGTAGTAGCTTTTGAAAATAAAGAATACACAATTGTTTAAATGGAAATCCGGGGGAAAGTAAAAAAGGGTTGCCTATCAAAATGGTTTGAAATTGTTTGAACATACCAAAATGGAAAAATTTTCCCAAATGGGGCACTTAAATGGTTTGTGTTTTTTCCACTGTTTGGGGGCGGTTTTTAACTTTTAAATTTGGGCAAAAATTTTTGGACCAAGTTGGAAAATAAAATTATTCAAGGGCTTTTAGGGGCCATCCACTGCCCAATGTTTTTTTTCCCAAATCTAATTTTTTTAAACAAATCTGCTTCAAAGGTTGTCCCAAAATTGCAATTTCTAATTTTTTCAAAATTTTTTGGGGGGAAAACCCCACTCCCAAACTTCGCCCCCAAAAAATCTGCTTACGCCCCGGGGCCCCCCGGGGAAACCGGGACCCCTAGGACCCTTCTTTTATTCCCCATGGTTAATGTAAAAAAATTTTATCTTCCGTTTCCCGTACCCCAAAAAAGCTAGGCGGGGGGCGCCATATAGTATTAAGGAAAGGCCATAGTCGTTGATTCAATGCCCCTTCTAATAAAACAAGGCCAAACATAAAATTCCCCCACAGGAAACTTCATTTTAACCTTAAAAATGAAACATGGGAAATTTTAATCGTAAATTAATTTTCGCTTGAAAATAAATGAAATTTTTGTAAAATCCCAAATACAAGAATTGAACTCAATACAGACACTCAGCCCCCCCACCCCCCACCCCCCCCCCCCCCCCCCCGCCCCGACCGCCCGCCCCCCCCACCCGCCCCCCCACCCGAACACCGCCCACACCCCCCCCCCCCCCCACCCCCTCCGAACCCCACCCCCCCCGCCCCTACCCCCCCCCCCACCACACACCCACCCCCCCCCCCCCCGCCACCACCCGCCCCCCCCACACCCCCCCCCCCCCCACCCCCGCCCCACCCCAACCCCCCCCCCCCCCCCCCCGCCCCCCCCCCCCCCTCCCCCCCCCCCCCCCCCCCCCCCCCCCAGCGGCTCCACCCCCCCCCGCCCCCACACGCTCACCCCCCCCCCCCCCGCGCCCCCCCCCCCCCCCCCCCCCCACCCCCCACCCCCCCCCCCCCCCCCCCGCCCCCCCCCCCCCCCCCCCCCCCCCCCACCGCCCCCCCCCCCCCCCCACCCCCCCCCCCCCCCCCCCCCCCCCCCCCCCCCCCCCCCCACCCGCAACCCCACCCCCCCCCCCCCACCCCCCCCCCCCAACCCCCCACCCGCCACCCCCCCCCCCCCATTTTTTTTCACAATTTTTGGGGAAAAAACTTTAAAAAATTATAACTTATTATCACTGAACCCTTAGACATTTAAGCAAGATACTCACATTTGAAAAAATATTTTGCCCACGAATGAACGGTTTGTCAATCAGATAGGTTATTTCCAAACAAATTACCAGAAAGACAAGGAATTTTTGGATGATTAGAGAAATTTTTGAAGTTATTAAAAGAGAGACACTAGCAATTAGTGAAACATGTTTTCAAATGGCCAAATTATAGGACGGAAACTTCTAAAGTTGACGACCTATCCGACTTCAACATTACCCCAATTTAATCGGCTACATAATTACTTGAAAAAATGCTGATATGAATTACAATTCAATGTACCTTAAGTTACGTTATCTCCGTCTTTGCAATTAATTTTTCTTGGCAGTATGAAATTAATACTGCAAAACATGACTCGTTCATAACACTGTAAAATTAGATCCATTCATCTCAAATCAGGGCAGAAAAACATGCTTAAAGAAAGCACGCCTGTTTCCCGTATAACTGATGTGAGGATAACCGTCGTATCTTATTCACTACTAGTCAACTGCATACAGATTATATCTTTTACGTTCACGAGGAGAGATTTCTGAAAAAGCCATTTATTCCTTTTCCAGTTTTTTTTTTCTCGTGCCCCTGGGGGCTATAGCTAGCTTTTTACGTACGTAGAAAACGGGACGAAGAAACAAAGGAGAACTTAAACCTGACCGGACAAAAGTACAAAGGTGAACTATTTACAGAATTCTGTACATTGCGCTAGCAAACAAAATTTCTGCGATAACTATGTACAAAACTACCCCGAACCCAAACTAGTTACATAGGACTATTTACAATCTCACTAGGCAAAACTATCTACATACCCATTTACATCAACAGAAGAGTGTTCAGGTTGAGTCTGTTCAATGCTTTTTTGTAACTATGGGTGCTCCTTACGTGCTCCGGAACAAAACCCCGGACGTGACATAAAACACAAGGACAACTAACACACCAGGCCAGCATTCATGTGGCCAACCCCCACTTTTTACAGTATTAACAATGTGATGTGCTCTTTACATGCTTGTAGCCGGGCGGCCCTAATGTGGAACAAAGCAAACCTATTGACACTGAACTACAAAAAAAACCTTTGTGGCATGCAGGGCACAGACACAACAGAACAGAAACCCCAAAAAGAAAACGGGGACACAAAGGCAAAACCATTCACACTAAATACTCTGACTGGGCCTTATTTTTTTTAATCGTGGCTCGGTACGGGCGCCCCAGAGTGATGGGTTCCCCTGTCTGATACTTCTCCCCCCCCCCGAAGCCGACCTCTTTAGTGCAGACTCTGGCCCCTCCCCCTCGCACAAATCAAACCAACCCTCCCCAGAAGGTGGATCCTTTGGAGGAGGCTCTGAGGCACGCTCCCCGCCATCCGACATCGCCGGGTCTGAGGACAGATCGGGTCCCCCTCTAATGTCATTTTTCAACCTGTCCGGGTTGAACAGACGTCGTTTTTTAAACTTGACTGGGTGTCGTTGCTAAGGGTGGCGGAGAGTCTACCTCGGGGTTCCAGTACCTCCTCAAACTGCTGGAGCAAGGAAGTCCTTTTCCACCTCAAGTGCCGCCTCCTCTAATTCCTGAGTTGAATACGGGCGGGGCCTGTTTGCGAGGTTTCAGGTGCCGACCCCACATCCGCACTGACAGAGCAGAGTACGATTGTGGGGCAGGCGCCAAACAGGGTCCCTCCTCCTCACAGAGGTTGCACCGTACCTCGTTGGGACACTCTGCCTTGCCGTGCCCCAACTGCAAGCATTCCACATCGTCTGTTGGGGACAGGGACTTGGCTTCGTCCCCCCTGCTCTCCACATCTAAACAGTTACGGGTGACAAAAGTACCTAATGGGGCCTTGAACCCCTATGAAGAGGAAGGATGAATGTCCCTCGCCAGTTCCTACGGAACTGTCTCTTTGCCATTAAATATACCTTTAAACTCACCCCCAGTACATTTACACCCCACATATCAGAGACAGTTCCGTACTGACTAAAAACCCTCGCAACCAGGCGCGATCTCCCTCGAAGGGAAGGTAAAGCACGTCACCGTCACAGAGCCATCATATGGGGTGACAAGTGAGCCCCTTACCCCTTCAGGCATGACACACCCTTAAACACGGCAGCATCAGACTTAAACTTAAGGTCATACGTGTTTCGGGCCTTCAGCGCCTGCACATCTCTATTTCTTTAATTCGACACCATTGTCTTTAACACAGTAACGCCTGTGGGGGAGGGACACTCACCCCAGACGAAAACCCAAACTTAACAATTGTGCTATCCCGATTCCGGGCATAGCACCGTTTGTGTGGCCCCAGGCCACGAAAGAGAAAAAAAACCTCAACTAGTTTTAAAAAGGGACAAAAAGAGGATGAAGTAAGAAAAACACAAGCTACACAGAAACAAAGCGCGGTCGCAAACAAATGGACACGACCAGACCTACTTATCAACTACAACACAAGCGCGCTATAAGGTTTTATGCACAATTGCAATTAGTAGTACTATACTAACCGAGCTGCGATTGGGGCACCAAGGGTGGGGATCAACCCAATGTATTTTCATTCCTGCCCCAATTCTACAGTATGGTGATACGGCCCGACCGAGATTTGAATCCCGGTCTTCCGGATGAAAGGCGGATGTCACTTGGCCAACAGCCTGTGCAGTAACACTGTCCCTAGATTTCACCAGTAAGATGACTTGTAGGTATGCAACCTTTGTTGGTATTCAGGACAATGGTGTGTTTGCTCTATTGATACAGTGACTAGACTTTGGAGCATCCAAGCTAAGATATGTTTTCTTGGGCAGATGCTGATTCACTATGGCTACTGTGCGCAAGGACTTCACTTGATGTCGTGAGATTACACTGCAGACAGAGCTAACTGAGGTGAAGTTAGAAAACGTAGGCTGTTAGGAAATATTTACTCGAAGGAGATACAGAAAGTCGGAGGGATTTAAAACTCAATTGGACGAAAAACTCCTTCCGGAGTAAATTTTGGATTCGCCTTGCAGCTCTTCGTCAGAGAGTCGAGGGAACTTTGGAAAATTTAGTTAGGCCTCATAAATAAAATAACTTGTTTCTCATCACCGACCGGGTGGTTTTGAACTCCGGGTGATTTTTTTTTTTTATTTTTATTAATGAATGAAAACTCCCTTTGTTTCCATATGTTTTTTTTAAAGAAAATCTGATCTTAGACATCGCTTTTGAGGGTTTTTTGCATAAATCTATTGCCTCAAATCACTCCGACCAAATCCCACAATCAAACGTTCCTCCCGTATTTGCGACCGACTAGGCCAACTTGAAAAGGGGCACTCTGGATACCGTGTATAGTATAAAATAGGCCCAGAAAGAACACACCGAAAATAAATTTGTAACAAAAATAAAAAAAAAAAAAAAAAAAAAAAAAAGACCAGGCGACGGATGTTTTCAGATGTCAGTGATGAAAAATTAAGTTTTTTTTTTTATGTGGCCTTATGAAAGGCAGTACTCTGAGAAGATGCTTGCAGGTGTTCACATGCTCGCAATTTACATACAGGTGGAAAGGGTGGGGTGGAGTTCCACTCTAGTTAAATCATTATTCGAGTATTTGTGTAAATTTGTTTAAGATGTGTCCATAGTGAATGTTTTGATTTTGTCTGTATTATACTAGTCTAGCAAAAGCGAAGAAAACTTCATGATAATAAATTGTAAGTATTTGCATATTTTAATAAAATAGGTACACTCGACAGCTCGTGTTATACAAATTTATAAAGGCATGTTTTGTAGGGACTTATAAAGGATAAAGGTTTGAAGAAAATTGCTTTGATAGCACAAAATGGATTTAGAAAGCGTTCAAGTTGTTTATTTCACTTTGTTCAAATAGAAAACGCATGGGCCTATATGGCAGGGAGACATCTATAATTTGTGTTTGTTGGTAATGTATCACGTGTCAGTGTAAGGGTGGGACTTAAGTAACGAGAAATGGGTACTAGGGATGCATTTGTATTTGAAAAAGAAACTATTGAAGGGTTGGTCTTGATTCGTTACAGCCTACTAGGCTCGACAAGATTCAAGTTGAAAGTATGTGGATGAGCTGAACTATACCATCCAGGAGGTTATTTAGTCAGCGATTTTTTTTACGCAGACTGGCTGTGAGCTATGTTAAAACTCTTTTATGTCGGGTATAATTATTGGAATTAAATCGCCCCTTTGCGGACTTTTATTGTTGAATAAACCGTCGAGACTCTAACTTTCGAGACGGTTTATGAGACAATAATGGTCCAATAAATGTGGTTTATTCCTAATTCTAGCACCAAAAATGGGTAAAAAAAAGCTTCATTTTTATCAGTTTTTACGTTTACTGACCATTTATTTGGAATTAAAGCAGTGGTGGCTCCAGTTGGGGAGCGGGGGGGCCCATGTTTACCTCGACCGGGTCACGGAACAACAGAGGGGTAGGAGCTCCGCAAAACAATTTCTAAAACAGTTATTTCAGACCTCTCCTCATTAACAGTTCTGCATTGTCCGCCGTGTCCGTTATGTCTATTGTGACGGGTCTCCGCGGGAAAGTGAAACGTCGTCAAAAATTGCAAAGTACCTTCTTTGAAAGTGACGTCCGTAATCGATGTCAAATTAGAGACCGTTGTTTGGCTTAGTCTTTTTAAACCCCTGGACCTTCATTTCAACCACCAACGTAAGCTAACACAAGTTCTGTCCATACCGTATCTACTATTTTGGGGGTGGTTTCATTGACAGTTTTGTCTAAAAATTGAGTGTAATTTGTTTTAATTCAAAAAATAACAAAAATTCGAGAATTTGCAGTTATGATTTTAACGAAATTATTTCCGGCAATATAAAATGATCCATCACCTCCATCCCTTTTCTGAAGTATTATCCTGGTCATCAAAAGCATGCTGAGAAAAACCCCAATTATGAGCGTACAGGGTTTGAAGTGTATCCGAAAACATAGGTCAAAATTGTCTCAAAATTGTCCAAAATTATCCCCAAAAATCGGCCGATAAAAAAAACTCATAGCTCTGCAACGGCAAGTCCGATTTTTTTCATTAAAACAGCAAAATGTTTTTTTAAAAGATGCCATAGCTCTTTAAGCGAATTTCAGCAGTATAGCGCCGTTATTTCTGTCCAAAACAAGAGTCTCTCACATATTTCCACACTGTTCTGGTAACGTTACTTTGTACGCTAATGGTGTGTAAAATAATAACGTACAATAACCACAAAGACACAAAAGACAGTCAAAATTGACATCAAAAGGGGGCCCAATAACCATAATTTTGAGGTCACCATGTCAATGACTCTCCAGACCCGGTGGAATCAGCTCTTCAGGTAAGATATTTTATCGATCCCAAGAGGTATGGTGCATGTAGTGTGCACGCTTTGTATGTAGTTGGGCCCTACGTACAGTGGGTATGACCGTGCCTGGCTTAGGCTACTATATATCATAGCGTTAGCCACAACCTTGACTAAAATGTTCTATATTTGTCATTTTAACCATGAATTTTTCTAAACTAGTATAAAAGTAAAAGAGGAAAGTGTGACCACTTTCCCCTACACGATGAAGAAACAAGGACGATTTCATGGTTTTCATGGAAACAAAAACAAATTTGGTGTTCACTGAACTAATTGCATATTAGATATTTGCAGAGATAATTGTCAAAAAATAGTATGCTACATCGAATCCTCAAACTCTGACCAATGATATAAACGGTCTCCCGGAAGTTTTCAAAATATCAACAAAGTTAGAAGCTTCGGCTATACTTTCATCTGTCAAGGCGAGCTACATAAAGGTTTTTTAAGGGAAAAAAAACATTTCCCCGGGTGGATAAGTTACGAAATTGGTGTCCAAACTTAAAACCCTTTATGTAGCTCGCCTTGACAGATGCAAGTATAGCCTATAGCTTCTAACTTTAGTTGATATTTTGAACTTTCCAGAGACCGTTATATCATTGGTCAGAGTTTGAGGATTCGATGTAGCATACTATTTTTTGACAATTATTCTCTGCAAATATGCTAATATGCAAATTAGTTCAGTGAACACCAGTTGTTGTTTTTGTTTCCATTGAAACCACATGCAAATCGTCCTTGTTTTCTTTCATCGTGTAGGGGCATGTTGGTCACACTTTCCTCTTTTACTTTTATACCTAGTTTTAGAATATTCATGGTAAAATGACAAATATAGAACAATTTTAGTCAAGGTAGGTGGCTAACGCTATGATATATAGTAGCCTAAGCCAGCACTCGTACATACCTACTGTACGTAGCCTAACTACATACAATGCGTGCACACTACATGCACCATACCTGCTTGGGATCGATAAACTATCTTACCTGAAGAGCTGATTCCACCGGCTCTGGAGAGTCACTTGACATGGTGACCTCAAAATTATGGTTATGGCCTCCTTTTGATGTCAATTTTGACTGTCTTTTGTGTCTTGTGTGGTTATTGTACGTTATTATTGTACACACCATTAGCGTACAAAGTAACGTTACCAGAACAGTGTGTGAATATGTGAGAGACTCTTGTTTTGACCAGAAATAACGGCGCTATACTGCTGAAATTCGCTTAAAGAGCTATGGCATCTTCTAAAGAACATTTTGCTGTTTGAATGAAAAAAATCGGACTTGCCGTTGCAGAGCTATGATGTTTTTTTTATCGGGCCGATTTTTTGGGGATAATTTTGGACAATTTTGAGACAATTTTTGACCTATGTTTTCGGATACACTTCAAACCCTGTACCGCTCATAATTGGGTTCTTCTCAGCATGCTTTTGATGACCAGGGATATATACTTCAGAAAAGGGATGGAGGTGATGGATCATTTTATATTGCCGGAAATAATTTCGTTAAAATCATAACTGCAAATTCTCGAATTTTTGTTATTTTTTGGAATTAAAACAAATTACACTCAATTTTTAGACAAAACTGTCAATGTAAACCCACCCCCAAAATAGTAGATACGGTATGGACAGAACTTGTTGTTAGCTTTACGTTGGTGGTTGAATGAAGGTCCAGGAGTTTAAAATGACTAAGCCAAACAACGGTCTCTAATTTGACATCGATTACGACGTCACTTTCAAAGAAGGTTACTTTGCAATTTTTGACGACGTTTCACTTTCTCCGCGGAGACCCGTCATCAATAGACATAACGGACACGGCGGACAATGCAGAACTGTTAATGAGGAGAGGTCTGAAATAAACTGTTTTACGATTGTTCGCGGAGCTCCTACCCCTCTGTTGTTCCGTGACCCGGTCGAGGTAATCATGGCCCCCCTGCTCCCCAACTGGAGCCACCACTGCTTTAATTCCAAAATAAATGGTCAGTAAACGTAAAAACTGATAAAAATGAAGCTTTTTTTACCCATTTTTGGTGCTAGAATAGGAATAAACCACATTTATTGGACCATTATTGTCTCATAAACCGTCTCGAAAAGTTTAGAGTCTCGACGGTTTATTCAACAATAAAAGTCCGCAAAGGGCGATTTATTCCAATAATTATACCAGACATAAAAGAGTTTTAACATAGCTCATCAGAGCCAGTCTGCGTAATAAAAATCGCTGACTAAATAACCTCCTGGATGGTATAGTTCAGCTCATCCACATACTTTCAACTTGAATCTTGTCGAGCCTAGTAGGCTGTAACGAATCAAGACCAACCCTTCAATAGTTTCTTTTTCAAATACAAATGCATCCCTAGTACCCATTTCTCGTTACTTAAGTCCCACCCTTACACTGACACGTGATACATTACCAACAAACACAAAATTATAGATGTCTCCCTGCCATATAGGCCCATGCGTTTGCTATTTGAACAAAGTGAAATAAACAACTTGAACGCTTTCTAAATCCATTTAGTGCTATCAAAGCAATTTACTTCAAACCTTCATCTCTTTATAAGTCCCTACAAAAAACATGCCTCATAATTAGTATAACATCGAGCTGTCGAGTGTACCTATTTCATTAAAATATGCAATATCTTACAATTCATTATCATGAAGTTTTCTTCGCTTTTGCTAGACTAGTATAATACAGACAAAATCAAAACATTCAACTATGGACACATCTTAAACAAATTTACACAAAATACTCGAATAATGATTTAACCTAGAGTGAGACTCCACCCTACCCTTTCCACCTGTATGTAAATTGCGAGCATGTGAACACCTGCAAGCATCTTCTCAGAGTACTGCCTTTCATAAGGCCACATAAAAAAAAAATAACTTAATTCTCATCACTGACATCTGAAAACATCCGTCGCCTGGTCTTTTTTATTTTTTATTTTTTATTTTTTATTTTTTGTTACAAATTTATTTTCGGTGTGTTCTTTCTGGGCCCTATTTTATACTATACATCGTGTATCCAGAGTGCTCTTTTCAAGTTGGCCTAGTCGGTCGCAAATACGGGAGGAACGTTTGATTGTGGGATTTGGTCGGAGTGATTTGAGGCAATAGATTTATGCAAAAACCGTCAAAAGCGATGTCTAAGATCAGATTTTCTTTAAAAAATGCATATGGAAACAAGGGAGGTTTTCATTCATTAATAAAAATAAAAAAAAAAATCACCCGGAGTTCAAAACCAGCCCGGTCGGTGATGAGAATCAAGTTATTTTATTTATGAGGCCTAACTACTTTTCCAAAGTTCCCTCGACTCTCTGACGAAGAGCTGCAAGGCGAATCCAAACTTTACTCCGGAAGGAGTTTTTCGTCCCAATTGAGTTAACTCCCTCCGACTTTCTGTATCTCCTTCGAGTAAATATTACCTAACAGCCTACGTTTTCTAACTGCATCTCAGTTAGCTCTGTCTGCAGTGTAATCTCACTGACATCTAAGTGAAGTCCTTGCGCACAGTAGCCTATAGTGAATCAGCATCTGCCCAAGAAAACATATCTTAGCTTGGATGCTCCAAAGTCTAGTCACTGTATCAATAGAGCAAACACACCATTGTCCTGAATACCAACAAAGGTTGCATACCTACAAGTCATCTTACTGGTGAAATCTAGGGGACAGTGTTACTGCACAGGCTGTTTGGCCAAGTGAACATCCGCCTTTCATCCGGAAGACCGGGATTCAAATCTCGGTCGGGCCGTATCACCATACTGTAGAAATTGGGGCAGGAATGAAAATACATTGGGTTGATCCTTACCCTTGAGTGCCGCAATCGCAGCTCGGTTAGTATAGTACTACTAATTGCAATTGTGCATAAAACCTTATAGCGCGCTTGTGTTGTAGTTGATAAGTAGGTCTGGTCGTGTCCATTTGTTTGCGACCGCGCTTTGTTTCTGTGTAGCTTGTGTTTTTCTTACTTCATCCTCTTTTTTGTCCTTTGTAAAACTAGTTGAGGTTTTTTTTCTCCTTTCGTGGCCTGGGGCCACACAAACTGGTGCTATGCCCGGAAGTCGGGATAGCACAATTGTTAAGTTGGAGTTTTCGTCTGGGGTGAGTGTCCCTCCCCCACAGGCGTTTACTGTGTTAAAAGACAATGGTGTCGAAATTAAAGAAATAGAGATGTTGCAGGCGCTTGAGGCCCGAAACACGTATGACCTTAAGTTTAAGTCTGATGCTGCCCGTGTTAAGGGTGTGTCATGCCTGAAGGGGGTAGAGGGGCTCACTGTCACCCCATATGATGGCTCTGTGACGGTGACAGTGCTTTACCTTCCCTTCGAGGTAGATCAGCGCCTGGTTGCGAGGGTTCTTAGTCAGTACGGAACTGTCTCTGATATGTGGTGGTGTAAATGTACTGGGGGTGAGTTGAAAGGTATATTTAATGGCAAGAGACAGTTCCGTATGGAACTGGCGAGGGACATTCCATCCTTCCTCTTCATAGGGGGTTCCAAGGCCCACATTAGGTACTTTTGTCAGCCCCGTACCTGTTTTAGATGTGGAGAGCAGGGGCACGAAGCCAAGTCGTGTCCCAACAGACGATGTGGGAAATGCTTGCAGTTGGGGCACGGCAAGGCAGAGTGTCCCAACGAGGTACGGTGCAACCTCTGTGAGGAGGAGGGACATGTGTTTGGCGCCTGCCCCACATCGTACTCTGCTCATGTCAGTGCGGATGTGGGGTCGGCACCTGAACCCTCGCAAACAGGCCCGCAGTATTCAACTCAGGAATTAGAGGAGGCGGCACTTGAGGTGGAACAGGACTTCCTTGCCTCCAAGCAGTTTGAGGGAGGTACTGGAACTCCTGAGGTAGACTCTCCGCCACCCTTAGCAACGACACCCAGTCAAGTTGAAATAACGACGTCTGTTCAACCCGGACAGGTTGAAATAATGACATTAGAGGAGGACCTCGATCTGTCCTCAGACTCGGCGATGTCGGATGGCGGGGAGCGTGCCTCAGAGCCTCCTCCAAAGGATCCACCTTCGGGGGAGGGTTGGTTTGATTTGTGTGAGGGGGAGGGGCCAGAGTCTGCACTAAAGAGGTCGGCTTCGGGAGAAGTATCAGACAGGGGAACCCATCACTCTGGGACGCCCGTACCGAGCCCACGGATTAAAAAGATAAGGTCCCAGTCAGAGTATTTAGTGTGAATGGTTTTGCCTTTGTGTCCCCGTTTTCTTTTGGGGTTTCTGTTCTGTTTGTGTCTGTGCCCATGCATGCCACAAAGTTTTTTTGGTAGTTCAGTGTCAATAGGTTTGCTTTGTTCCACATTAGGTCCGCCCGGCTACAAGCATGTAAAGAGCACATCACATTGTTAATACTGTAAATAGTGGGGGTTGGCCACATGAATGCTGGCCTGGTGTGTATAGTTGTCCTTGTGTTTCATGTCACGTCCGGTGTTTTGTTCCGGAGCACGTAAGGAGCACCCATAGTTACAAAAAAGCATTGAACAGACTCAACCTGAACACTCTTCTGTTGATGTAAATGGGTATGTAAATAGTTTTGCCTAGTGAGATTGTAAATAGTCCTATGTAACTAGTTTGGGTTCGGGGTAGTTTTGTACATAGTTATCGCAGAAATTTTGTTTGCTAGCGCAATGTACAGAATTCTGTAAATAGTTCACCTTTGTACTTTTGTCCGGTCAGGTTTAAGTTCTCCTTTGTTTCTTCGTGCCCGTTTCTACGTACGTAAAAAGCTAGCTATAGCCCCCAGGGGCACGAGAAAAAAAACTGGAAAAGGAATAAATGGCTTTTTCAGAAATCTCTCCTCGTGAACGTAAAAGATATAATCTGTATGCAGTTGACTAGTCGTGAATAAGATACGACGGTTATCTTCACATCAGTTACTCGGGAAACAGGCGTGCTTTCTTTAAGCATGTTTTTCTGCCCTGGTTTGAGATGAATGGAGCTAATTTTACAGTTATGAACGAGTCATATTTTTCAGTATTAATTTCATACTGCCAAGAAAGATTAATTACAAAGACGGAGATAACGTAACTTTAGGTACAATGAATTGTAATTCATATCAACATCTTTTCAAGTGATTATGTAGCCGATTAAATTGGGGTAATGTTGAAATGGGATAGATCGTCAACTTTAGAAGTTTCCGTCCTATAATTTGGCCATTTGAAAACATGTTTCACTAATTGCTAGTGTCTCTCTTTTAATAACATTCAAAAATTTCTCTAATCATCCAAAACTTCCTTGTCTTTCTGGTAATTTGTTTGGAAATAACCTATCTGAATTGACAAACCGTTCATTCGTGGGCAAAATATTTCTCAAATGTGAGTATCTTGCTTAAAATGTCTAAGGGTGTTCAGTGAGTAATAAAGTTATAAATTTTTTAAAGTTATTCCAAAAATTTGTGAAACAATTTCGTGGTCTGTAATAACGTTCGACTTTACTTTGGCCACCAATTTTATTACAAATTCCTTCTACAATTAGACAGTACCTCTTGACTTTCATCCAGCCAAAAAAAGACTAGACTATCACTAAATTATGACAATTTGTAAAGATAAAACCAGTTCAAAGCTTCGTTAACAAGAGAACAATTTTGCACCTAAGCCAGGCCTTAGAATGTACCCCTCTCCTTAGCCTCCTCCACAAGGATGGCACACACGCACAGGTAAAAAAGAAAGGGTCAGCCCGGTTGTCATATATCTGTTGGCACGCCACTTGGTGCTCCGCTTACAAAGTAACATGAACTGCCCCTTAGGAATTTCACCCAAGCTACGGCCCTGAATGCGGTACGTGACGGTATATCCGTCAGCCCCTCAAGAAAAAGGACACTCTCAAAGTGGCAGGCGTTTGCCTTAATTTGAAAATCGTTAGTGCTGCTGGCCATACGAGCTCGTTACATTTCAACATCGCTAATTTCAATTTTGTTACTTTTCCAAATATCAAACACCTGCTTTGGAGGAACAACTGCAACAGAACTTAACTTCACCTTAACAATGCTGCGACCCTTACACAACACATAGCAGCAATGTGTTGCTGCTCGAGGCCACGCGGCCAAGGCCCAGGTACTTGCTGCAATAAATAACGGTATTTAACACTATAGTACAGATGGTATTTGTAAAACGGGCGTAATAGAATTTAAAAAATGAACGCGAGCAAGCAATGTGAGCTGAACACAAAATCCAATTGAAAACAAAACTGGGACCAGACATGAACACAAAGGCAAACTTATTTACAACTAACAAAACAAGAGTGTTCCATGTAGTATTGTAGTAGTTTCATGTACAAAACTAGAGCAATTTACATTAAACTAAAATGGTAATAGGTATTTCCAATATTTACAAGTTAACCCTCACCCGACCAGCACCGAGACAACTGGACCCCACCCTCTGCCGAACGCCGCCCTTGGCAAAGGTGCGAAGTCTCCCTCAACGCTAAGCCTCATCTACGTTCTTACCGACGACAGGACGACGTCCGCCGGCCTTCCCACCCCCTGAAAACATCAGACCGGTCTCTACGTAAGACCAGTTTTTTGGAGGCCGAAACAAAGAGGTAAACTGCAAACATTTGTGGTACAAGGCGGGGGCGTAAGACCATACAAAGCGTAGTCCTGGCTGACCGCCCAGGTGCTACCAGACGTGAGACGGTCAGTCAGGGCTTAAAACCACTCCCACAGGAGGCCCACAAAGTCACACTGCCAAAGCACATGGTTCACACTTTCCCACTTGGTGCATCCAGTACCGGGGCATAAGCCATCTCCAAGATGCCACAAAAGGCGCTTGAGATAAATTACTATGGCTTCTTGTGCGATTCTCCACAGCAGGTCTCGCCGGCGGTAGTCGAGTGACCTACTGTGGACTACACGCCAAACCTCGGGTCCTGATGCATAGTCGTTGGGTCGGACCTGGCAAACCATATTATCAAAAAACGGCCCGGTATAGGTCCCCCACTGACGACATTATACCGAGAGTGTCCCGCTATGGCAGTATGCATTTGTGAGCCTCCAACTATGGGGGTGCACTGTTGATAAACAGGGAAGGAAAGAACCAACAGCATGATAAGTCTCCCCAATAACGGACAAAGTACGCGAACGGCACTAAAACACACTTGGTCAGGAGAAAACGGAGCTTCGAGGGAAAGTGCACGAGGCCGGACCCCCTGCGCCTTGGGTCCTGGTACACTATCTTTCTTCTGACTAGTTCCGTTTTCCCTGACCATTGAAACCTAAATGCAACCCTCTCGAGTCGCACCAGTACACTTACTGGAGCTGCCAGAACAGTACCCGGGTAGCACAAGAGAGGGTAAAAAAGAGATTGATAACAGTTACCTTTCCCAACAGAGTTACGTAGCGATCACCGAAGTCCGTCAACCTAGTTTCCACCAGGTCCGCTTTCTCATTCCAGATAAGTGACTGGGGTGGGCCATAGCCAAACCATATAACTTTCATGGAGTCGACAACTCACGATGCGCGAAGGGGAGTTGTTTCCACCGCTACTTACCTTTGGTTTTAGTAGGATTCAGTCTGGCCCCTGTCGCCCTCTGAAAAAGGACATTGTGCCAGTAAGGCAGCATACTGGAGGCACTTGACTTCGGATCCACCCGGTATGGTAAATGGTCTTAACAAAGGCTTTACTTGGAAGGCTCTTACAAGGGATTCACTAAATAATACTGCTGTACCCCACGTCCAACTCTGAAGGGTCTGACGGTAGACCATTAACAATAACACGACTTTATACACTATTGTACAGTAAGGTGACCCATTTATCAAAGACTGGGTTCAAACTTAACTTCGACAAGACCTTAAGGAGGAATCCGTGATCAACCATGTCGAAGGCATTCTCCGGATCGAGGAAGAAATTTAAGCGTGCATGGCACATCACGGTCCTTTACAAATTCAACTAGGTCCCGCATCCAGCAAGTCTGGTATTTCCCTACAAGATTCGTTATGACGGCGCCAGCCACATTCAACAGGGTGATCGACCGCTTATATTTTGGCTCGAGTGGGTTTCCAGACTTTAGAAGCAATGTTATCACGCCTGTGCGTTGCGAGTCGCCCTAGTCACCCCCTGTATTCACCCATGCAGTAGACGTGTTCTGTGAAGCTAGTGTGGCAATATCTTACACGTCCTTGCCTGGAATGAGTGACTGTGTTGGTCAATCTTTTGTTTAAGTTTAAATTTGTTGTTACCAGCAAGAGAAGAAGAAATATGGGTATCTGACACGACAGTTTACTGTAATTAATACGTGAATAATTATATTTTAATGTAATTATGTTCTTTTAGCTCAGTTCAGGAAATATCTTAATCATGAGATACAGTTTAAAGAACATGACATTTTACTGGTACTTGGTTGATGTCACACCGTTACAACCATGTAAGCACGAAGAAGAACATTATTTATACATTTAATAATGGGAGAGGGAGAGGAAAGTGCAGCATTTATGCCTGAAATGTAAATTTATGTTTGCCCGAGAAAAGCATATTCAGTATCCGCTCAAAAAAAATAGCAACTTTGTTGCCAGAATAAGAAAAAAGAGGGGGCGGGGCGGACTACAATCTCTGCTTGTACGCCTATCTTATTTGACGTTCCCCCTGTTTCATATTAAAGGGAAACAATTGTACAGCTTTCTAAGCAAGTACAACATTTAGAACACATTTTTCCAAGCATTGTGATACCATTAACAACTAATATAACTCAATATCTTATTTAACACGAATTTTTCAAAAAAATTTTGAAACTCACTAAATGCCACTGCGTCGGCAGTCATGATATTGTGATATTACCCACAATGCAACGGAACTGTGATGTCACACCTGCACCTCGCCGCGGGTTTTACAACAACTGCTTATGTAGTTTGTAAGCACACACATACAGTATTCACGGTAACGTCAAAACTATCTTTAATTTTCAAAAAATGCAGCGGTTAAATTTGCCATTAAAATCCAGAAATCTGTACATTACTATCTAATATCATCATACAGCCTTCTTGTAACTTGATACGTACGATTTTTAACCAGTTAAAAAGTTCGAGAAAATCCTTCACAGTACACTTATAAGTGCAGCTCGAAATCCATATTGACTCTATATGGCATATCACACACATGCATGGTACTGACCCCTGCACTGCATCGCCGGAGTCCGAGGGGATTCGATTATACTTGTCAAAACGTTTTAGATTTTTCTAAACTCTCAACAGCCAATCTGCCAATAAAAGTTGTAAAATTCAAAGTTAAATATTCAAACAATACACAGAAGTCTCTTACCAGACCAAATGCGTCTGATTGAAGCTTACTCAACCGAATAGAAATTCTGAGCCTGTTACCGAAAGCTCGAGGCGGCCATGATGGGAGCACATCGCGGAGAATGGTTACGCTTGCTTCGGGTAGACTCAAATACAACTCTCGACTGACATTTCAAGATGTTGCTGAAAGAATGCGGCCAGTACTCCACCAAATTTGCAATAATCGATATCATACTTCACAGTGTCTACGCAAAATCCTCATTATATGCACTAAATCAGAAAATATCACAAGACTTTCGTCTCGAACGAAAGTCAGGCCCTAGCGAACACGGTGTTTTTAGGAGAATAGTGTTTCCATAAGTTAGACAAAAATTTCCCTCAGTGGATCAGAGTTTCCTTAAGTTTTCATGACTACTACCGAAGAGTTGAATCTCTTAATGTTCTTATGGTAGCATAAGAGTAAAAACAGACAATTATCATTTACGTATAGAAATCTTTATGAAGAACTATCCAAACACCGCATGAACACAGCCCTTCAGCGTGATACCATTGGCTCGGAAAATGGAACCACTGAAAGAGAGTATTTCTTGATAGCATCCTCTTGCAATACTACGAAAAATAAATGGGCAAGAACTATTTAGTATTTTTAGCTGTGGGGCATAAAAATCCCATTGAAGTTTTTGTTATACTTTCTATATTTTAATGATTTAAAATACATAATTTTCAAATTTTGAACCACCACTCACAAAAATTAAGAAGGCCTATTTTAAATTTATTTGAGCTGGCAACATTTTGCTCTGGAAATCGTGAGGTGCATGTTGTACGTCAGCAATCAGCTGATATCTAGTCGTCTTCTTTCGAATATGTCTGCGCACATTCCAGCAAGCAAGGGAAATTTGAAATATATTATTCTTAATAGAGGTTTCATGTAAGGTCCACCAGGTAAAGATTATCTGTAGTATTTATATGTATACTACACATATGTAAAGGGTCAAATGGCCACTATTGTTCCCCTTTAATATCGGTTTCTAAAGTCTCATCGACTCTCTGGCAAAGATCCGAGGGACGAAAAGAAACGTTACCCCCGAAGGAATTCTGCCCACCAAATGAGCTACTTTCTATGTGTGATATGTAAATTAATTATTCATCTCAATAAATGAGAGTAAAGACTTTACTCATATATATATATATATATATATATATATATATATATATATATATATATATATATATATATGACATTTATCAGACACTCTTCCATTGTGATATTGTCCGTCCGCCGTCTTTGAAAATGTTTATACTTAAGGGTAACCAATTCTGTACAGCACATGAGAGCTTTGTGCTTGCACCTGAAGAGTCAGCCTCTTTTGCCAATACTTAAACTTATTATCCTGAAGTTCCGTAGAACAATTAAGCCAAGGGATACTCACACTGTTTAACACGCAAGTTTGTGTAGCTGAACTTATACTATGTCACTGCTGTGAGTGTATTTTGCATATATAAGATGCAAATGTGACATCTCTTTTTTCGAGGGCGTACTTAACACAAAAGATTAAGTAAGAAAGGATCGCAAAGAATGTTTCACCTCTTTGCAAACTTAGACGCTTTTATATATTTAGTATATAGCTGTACGTATGAATGTTTGAATATGATAGTGATGTTTTTTTGGTAATGTGATGTGCGCAATGTCAGAAAAATGTTGACGACGTGTGTGTAATCTGCCGTGACTATGTGTAGTCTTTAGGCTGAGGCGGTCCCCGTGTGCATGAGAGGTCCCCTAAGTTTCTCTTCATATTATTGAAGTACGCCATGTGGCACATCAAAAAAGTTTGGGTAGACTTTTGGTAACCCGGCAATAATCGAGAAAATGACGTCATAAGCCACGCCCATTGACGCTCTATTGGAACCAAAATTTAGGGGTAGGGGAAACATAAATCACTGTATCTTTAGAAGTGTAAGTCACAGAACAACAAAATACCCCTTAAAATGTTTGTATTTAAGTACTCTATTCATTCAAACAATCATTTTGCAAATTAGTATGTTAATGAGGTCACCAAAGGTCAAAAGGTCACGAAAATAGGGTGCAAAGGAAAATTTGACCGTTGCTCCAAAAATAAGCTGTCAAATCATGGATTCATTTATTATGATATTTGTGATGCATGGAAATGTTAGAAAAGATGCTACTAATTGTTTTGATATGCATTTCAGGCCATTTAAAGCCTAGCAACATATCATAATATCAACTGAAACACGCCATACAATTTTAAGGTATGATTTTTCTGTATATTTTTAAGCATAGTGTGGACTGAACCTTGCTTGTATCTCATATTGGCCACTAAAATGTTGCCACGCTTGTCAATTAAAGAAATGATTATTCTATTTTGGTCTTAGACTTCAGTCCTTGCAAATAGGTGGGAAAATGTCCAATTTGTTTGAAATTCTCTCACGACTGTAAATGAGTGCAGCACAGCCTTATGGGAGAGAGTAAACTTTGACCTAGCCGTGAAGTCTTTGTTTTAATCGAGATAAGTGTCTGTCTTTCAGTTTAAGTCTTTACCAAAAGATGCTTTAATGTCTTATTCTCATGGGTGGCACCACACAACTTCCTTTGTTTTAAAGAGGAGATGATGCTTTGCATCACAAAAGGAATGTAAATATTACCAGAATTGCAATATGTCCCCATCCATATGAACTTCGCTAATAAATGAAGGATTGGAAGTATTGTAGAAAGAAGACATCCTGAACTGCGTTAAGGTTATACTCAAACGAAAGACAAAAATGTGAAAAAATGAAATGTGTCCTTACTTTTTTGAATGAACGAAGGGAAGTATTTTTTTTTTTATTAATTCTTTTAGTATTTTTATTTTGCGAGACTCATAAATAGTGAGCGACACTGTTTTCTCCCACATTGCAATGCACCGAAAATTTTTGTGACGTACGACCACTGATGTCATATAAAAATAGACCAATCATACACGAGCAAATATTGTCGCCACCGTCCGCCATCTTTGTTCGCATAAAGTTTGACTTGCCCAAGTCGTTCCCTAGGCTAATTACACACTAAAACGGCTAGAGGCAAAATTTGGGGATACAAAACTTAGGATATTTTTTTGCAGGAAATTGAAATGAAAGGAAAACAGACAATATATATTAAGCATAATCGTACAAATTTTTGTCCATGCTTAAAGTTGTGTCTGAAATGATGCAAAATCATTTTCAAAATATGAAATTTTCACGAGCTTAGGCAACAAGAGTCTAAGGTTACTTTTTATGTAGACTAACTACATAAAGATGAAAAACTTATGAGCCAAGGGTAGACCTCAGGTGAAACGCAGGATATTTATTTTTTTCTCTCTCTTTATTATAATTCCACTTCTGGTACTGCATACAGTACAATTAATAACTTTGACCCTTGTCCTATACACATGTCCAGGTGGGCCTAAGTATATAACCGAGTGGCTGTGCTACTTATCTCTCACTGTGCACCAGTGTGTACATGTTCTGTGGCTGTGTGTCTGTGTGGTTTACTGAAAGAAATAAAGAATATTCGAATGTAAATCAAAGAACCTTTACATCAAATAAAAATTTCTCTGTAAGACAATCGTTTACTGTACCAATAATAACACTGTGACCATAGGGTTTTTAATGGCCCCATACTAGCAAGTAAAGTATGGTAGAAGTCCCTTAAATGATGGAATATGCTCCCTACAGTGGCATAGCCATGGTTATTCAACAGGGGGACCAAACATAAAGGATCATCTAAGTGATTGGGGAGGTAGAACAGATCAAGTACTTAAATGAGGTTTTATTTCAGTTTCTAACCAATTGGTTTAAGTCGGGCTGGCCACAGCCTTTTTTCCAGTTGTGGCTCACTGGCTTGTTTTCCCTACTCCATTGCTTATGCTGAGCACCAAGCACAATGGCAGTAGGTTCCTTTTTTTAAAGTCATTGGTATGACCCGGCCAGGATTCGAACCTCAGAACTATGAAGTACGTCGTAATGCCACCTCAGTGTAAATCTGTGTAAGTCTGTGTAAACTGTACCTTTTTGTGCGCCCCTGCGATTGTAAACAGCAGTGTGGAATCCTTTTTTGTCACGACATAACAGTGCCGTCCTGGGGGAGGGATATACCCCTTCCCTTTGAGAAATTTTTGTTAATTTAAGGTTGCCTAGATGCAAAATGGTGTTATTTTTGGTATATTTTTGGAACTGATCATAAATGGCTGGAAAGTATCCATAATTTAGTGAATTCCAATTTTTGGTTAGGTGAAAGAGGAGAGTATATTGTCTTACAGAAGGGTATGTTATCAACAACCCTCCTGAAGCCCTCGCCCCCCCCCCCCCTTTTGGCTGCTTCAAGGCCTTCTATTTCGGGGAAAGTTTTTAAGTAAAAACACGTGAGTGAAGTCCACAGAAACATTTTTGGACTTTTTCAAAAATTTTCCTTTGTTTCATTGTGCAACATAAAAGGGCATCTAAGGCTGGCAGACACCGGTATAGTGCCTCCTGGAAGCTCTGGATTAATTATATAAAATAGGGCACTGATAAGGTGATTATTACCTGACATCCAAATGAGAGTAAAGAGGATGATGCCAGGCATTTGACCACTATGGTATTTTACTAAGTTTGAACGAAAATCTAGACGAACAGCTTCCAGCAATGGAGAATGGGAGGAAGAGTATAGGTGCAGGGAGGTGATATTAGACCTCCCTGATAGGTAAAGGAAAAGGGATGAAGGACTAAACAAGCTTGTTTCAGAATGTTTTTCGTCTTAAGTGTACTAACAATCACCATCTATACCAGTAATGGCTGCGCGTGAAGCGCTCTGTAATTTTTCTTTGAAAATGTATAAAGGCCAATAAGTATTTCCAATCTTCCACATGCTACAAATTAGACTGAAAGATCCCGTAGGCCCCTACAAAGTTTTGAAAACTGTGTAAGGGCAAATAAGTACTTTCAACCTTCCCCATCATGCCACAAATAAGATTGAAAGATCAAAGATCCCATATTGATGCAAAACCTAAACAGAGGTTGAAACTTCTGTTTTTCGGAAAAGTGTTGTGATCAGAATAGTTGCATGTGTTATAACCTTAATAATGGTCATGAGATGAAGTGAAAACCGTGACGAATGCGCGCGAAGCGGGCCGAAATTTTTCATTAAATAAGATAACCATGACAAAACCCGCATTCATGCTCTGCATCAAGACACTTTCATTTTCCCAACAAACCTAATTGCCAATCAAAAAGCCAGTCTTTTACCTGAGAATTCATAAACAGCTTTCGACTTCTTCTGTTGCTGTGCTTCTGCAGGAATTGCAATTATTGATAATAAGGACAAAATTGAGAGAAGGTTTGAAGGGCGCAGAGTGGGCAAACGTTTTCGATAGTTTGCGATGGATTTGCGATAATTCTAATAGTCTGAGAACCATTTGTGATAGAAAATGGTTGTAGATCCATCACTCGGTCGAAAACACACCTCAACCTACCTCCTTTAGAAATCTATAGCTTAAACGTTTTTGGGGATCATTTTCAAAAAATTTTCCGGCGCCACTGCTCACAGCGTCTTTAATTTGTCAAAAGTAGGCGCGTAGCGAAGGGGGCGGCTGCCCCCCCCTTGAGCATGTTTTTGGTACTTTTTAATGTTTATTTTTACAATATTGCTAGTGTTTCCCCTATTTATATGAGGTAAATAGGCCTGGGAAGTGCCATTCCCAGCGACCTGGAAGGCATTTAGGGTCAAACTTTTCTTGCGCTTTGCGCCAACTTATGGTGGCGAGGAGCGCCAGCTGAGACTGTCTATGGGCTTCTCCCCCTTGACAAATTCCTGGCTACTGCCCTGGTCAAAAGACCTTAAAATTACATATGATATATATATATATATATATATACATGAATCAAGAAAAAGGTTGTTTTGAGGCAAAATTATTGGAAGAAATGCGTGAAAAAGGAAGGGGTAAACAAGGGCGTGGGTTGAATTTGGCAAGGGGAGGTGCACATTTCAGGTAGGTGGAACTAGGAAGACTATCTAAGCGGAGCGCCAGCATTGCTTGGCGCGGAGCGTACAAGAAAATTTTCGGTTTTAAAACCCCCCAGATGGCTGGAAACAGCATTTCCCGAGCCTTAAGCCACATGTACACATCCTTCAAAAAGTGATCTCCTGTCTGCCATTTCTCAATTTAAATGATACACGAATCGTTAATGCATGACTTTTTTATCCAAATTGAAATGTCGCCATATTTATATTCTAGCTTGATAGGTTTTCCCAAGGGTTTCAGACTTTGACCTCCGTTGACCTCAAATGACCTTGACACAGGTTAAGAGGTCAGCTATACTCTCATGTACATCTTACATATGTCAAATAGGAACTCAGTCACCTATTTTGTTCCTCAGATATCACTCCTACTAGGTTTCAGAGACTTTTTTGTTCTTCAGATATTCCTTCTATAAGGTTTTTCAAGACTTTGACCTCTGCTGGTCACCTCAAATAACCTCGAGCTTCAAGTACAAAACAACAGTGTTTTTCCTCAAGTTCACATGGACAACACATGGCAACTGTCAATTTTATTATTTACAAAATTACAAAATACTACAATGAGGGTCATTTTCTAAACCTGAATTCATTTCATGAAACCTTTAATGTAAAAACAAATTTTTTAAGATTCTTTGGAATTTGCCAGGCAATTAAAGACTATTACGGCAACGTGAACTTAACCAAGTTCATCCGACCACATCGGCCTCTAATTTATGACATTTTATTTAAAAGTCAGAAGGGTTCGCAGGACTTTTACTCAATCCTTAATACGAAAGGGGCTATCCCAAATTCTCAGTCAAAATGGTGTTCTGACTTACAAGTTTCTTCAATGAACTGGCAGAATATTTATAATTTACCATTTTCATTGACAGTTGGAAGTCAGTACAAATGGTTCCAGTACCGTATTAACACCCGATTGTTGGCAACAAACTCTTTCCTTTATAAGATTAATATTTCTAACTCTGACCTTTGTTCTTTTTGTTTCACTGAGAGAGAGACCATTTTGCATCTTTTCTGTAATTGTGTCAAAGTGCTGCCCCTTTGGGATGCCTTTACTAATTTTATCAATCTGAGTTTTGAAGGGAATTTCCGTCTTAATGCGTGTATTAAGCTTTTTGGTATTACAAATAACATTGGGTATAATAACGGTATTAACAAACTTTTAATTTGGTTTAGATATTTTATATATAGGGGTAAACAGAATACAGAAGTACCCTCATTCAATTTCTATCTTTTTGAAATCATACAAATTATTTCAGCAGAACATTATAACGCAGTGATCCACGACAAGCTTGAACTTTTTCATAATACATGGGGTCAAGTACTTAATGAATTGCACCTAGAATTTGAATAAGTGCTCATCTTAGTGATAAAATCCTTTTGGGAGCATCATAATTATATTCTAACATTTACTGCTTTTTTCCTTTCTTTTTTCGTATATTTTTGTTTTGGCTTTACTTTACTTTGCATTGTATCTTACTTTTAAAATGCCCAAGTATTTTTCACTACTTGATGGTCTATTATAAAGTGTCTAATCGGGGGAACACCCCTTGCCCTCTAGACACTATTATGTTTAAACGGGGCAAATAAAGAGGAAAAAAAAAAAATTACAAAATACTTAAATGTCGTAACTCTCAGTCTGAGAGATAATCATTGGACTAATTAGTACATTACCTATGGTTTGATGAGGGACTTCAGTTCTAGTCGCCTTGGGTGGAGAGAAGCGTAGATGTCGACCCCCCGATCAAGATCAATTTGTTTGGTATAATGAATATGTATCAGAGCCAAAGATGACAACCTCTCCTGGCCCATAGCGACCCGTAGATATGAGTGCAAGCGTCTCAGTGCATTCGCAGGAAGTAGCCGGGATTGTGCAAGCTATCTGCAATAGTACTCGAATGTTTGGGAAGATCGTCCCGTCGCAGTCTTTTAGCATTTAATATTTTAGCATATCATAGTGTGGAGGGCCTAGTAACAAGATTTGCATTTGGATAGAACGTCTGGAAAACAAAGTAGCATCGCTTGTGGAAATAGACATTTTAAGGACATCTTTGGAGACGCTAATGACCATAACTTGACTAAAGAAGTAGCCAACATCACTTCTGTCACGAACAGGGCCTTAAAATAATGGAAATAATAATTTTAAGGGAAGATTTTACATGACACTAGACCTTTGTTAGCTGAAGTACAGAGACTTCTATATTTAGAGCTCTGATATAGAGGGCTCTGATACCGTGGCTCTATAGACCTTCATATATATTCAAGGCGCATCCTGTAATTCAATTACCAAACTAACCGATGTAGGTTGGTGTGTGGACAAAAGTCATGTTCGTCCTTGTTTTCACAGCTGTTGAAAACAGAAGGAGTGCATTTTTCTGTTTCCCAGGCCAGAGCGGAACTCCTCTGCCTCAACGGGTGGGTGCACGTGCATCCAATGCACCCCCCCCCCAGCCTACGCCCTTGGTAAATTTGATATCAACACACTACTACATAATGAACACTTTTTGTATGAAATCTGTTCCCAGTTTTCACAAGTTCACCATTGTGTTTAAAAGTAGGTCCTAAATCTTGCCCAAAACGATCCTGCTGTGCACAAGGCATAAGTGTGGTTTCTGCGTGGGTAAAAGTTGACTACTTTATGACTATTGGTGGACATTATGATCTACTGTTAAAAGGGATCTAACTCAGTGAACATTTTCTACATGCACAGCTGGATCATTTCATTGTATGATGCATCAATACTGTGACATTTGATTGATGAATTTCGGCGAGCGGTCGATCAACTATCGATATCGGTTTG